>OZ037993.1:40955284-41057784 GCA_964035705.1 Porites rus | reverse complement strand
TATTGATTAATACAGTCTATTAGTTTTTACTGCGGAATAATTAGGGAAGAGGAGGGGAAGCTTATCAACTTTCCTCACCTGAAAGCGTGGGGGGGGGGGGGGGGGAGTGGCTTATTAGAGGGAGGGGGCTTATTTGAGAGAAAGAACCCATGTTTACTTGAGCAAATTACCCAATGAAAATGGGTCCATTCCAGGGAAGGGGCGTTAATTTAAAATCGACAAGGTTTCCCTGTGACCCATAATACGGTCATTGACATCTTGATATCACCCACAATGTGCACCGGATGAACTCGTTCAAGTGAGTGGAAAGCATATTCCTGACAGTAGATCGCCGCTATAAGCTGCGTATTAAAGCCCCAACAGCGAGCGGCGAAGGTCCTGAGACTACAATAACATCGCTGTATTGTCTTCTCTGAGACCTTGCCACCAGTACGAAATAAATAGATACCTCCCTCTTTAGCGGCATGTGTCCCTTCTCCAAGTCGTTGCCCACTGCGCAAGACAGTGATATCAAGAGGTCCTGGTGCTATCCCTTCCTTTATCGCTGTTATTACTTATATCTGCTATTTTATTCACCTCACTTTCATTTTCTTTTCTCAGGTTGCTCGTCGCGAGAAAGCTATTCAAAAACTCGAACTTGAGCTTTTAACTGCTCAAGAAAACCATCGAAGGACTCTTGATGACGTAAGAAATCTTTTCATTTTTAACATAGACTTGCGTAGAACTTTTCATGATTATTATGGTGATGATGACTATGAAGATGACGATGATGATGATGATGATTATTATTATTATTTGTGGTTGACAGATCACTAGACGTGACGACACGATTCAGCAGTTGGAGGGAGATTTGGAAACGAGTAGAAAACAACTCAAAGATGCGATTGAAGAGGTAAACTTCCGAAGTCGAAGAGCTCTTTCACAGATTTCAGAGTTCCTTATTATGATCGACTGCTAATAGGACACAAGAATGCTTGCATTTGGTTTCAAACCAACTCTTTACTTATTCATATATGTATTCTCTCTAGAAAGGAAGACTGGAGGCAAAAGTTCAAGCTTACAAAATTTCCACCCAGAGCGAGCAGGATGTTCTTGCAGAAGAGGTTTGTTGTTTGTCGGCTTTCCTTTCTTTGCGCGCCCCTCTCCAAAGCTGCAACATACGTACGACTGGAAGCTTTCACTCTCCTTCTTTCTTCGTTTCCTTTTCTTTTTTCTTGTTCTTGTTTTCCTTTTCCTGTTAATAAATTGAACTCTAATGCTTTGCTCTTACAGGTCGCCAAGCGAGAGGAAGCTATTCATAAACTGAAGATTGAGAAGTTAGCCCTTCAAGAACAGCAGCAAAAGGCTGAAGACAATGTAAGCATTCGATTTTTGTAACAGAATCAGCTATTGGGATTTTCAACGTTTTTACTAGTGCAATATATTTTTCTGGTCTCAATCTGGACACGATCAAGTCTACGGAGGATTTTAAATGCCGTAGTCCCCGATAAAGTTTAATCATTGTGCCTCACTAATTTTAACTACAAGACTTTCAGTTTACGTTTCGACCACTTAAACACTGTTATGAAAAGGTGTTGGTTTTAATCACAAGCTCTTTTCAGGTTCGAGAACATGAACGGTCTGTTGAGCGACTTCGACAGCAGTATGAAGATTGCCTTCAAGATGTAAGTACTGTACAGAACTGTGGCTGTTCCTTTTTTTTTTTTTTGTCTTCTTTCAAAGTTTTGTCGGCATTTTTATTTACTCCAACGACGGTCTCCACTTCTTTCGTAGATGCAGCAGAGAAATGCCGCCGTGGTTGATATGGAAGCCAAGCTAAATGACATGAAGTCCAAATCTGAGGAATACACCGACAAGGTGTCATGTTGGCTATTTTTATTCTTTTCTGCCTTTTCTGTCCAACTAATTATCTTCGCAATGGTAATTTCCCGGGCCCTGCCTCGCATTGCTCAAACAAACAGAAAGTGCAGGTTGTCGAAGGGCACTTCTTTAACTCCTCGGGAAAAATAACACCAATTGAGCACGAAAAACAGACATTTGAGAGGGTGTAAGGTGATTAGAAGCATTTAGTTAGGTTTCTGTAAACAGGAAGGGGCGTAATGTCTTGATATATATATATTTTTAAAGAAATTGACTTGATTGGATTTCTGTCCCTTAGCTGGAGCACTACGAAGACAGCATCCGGGAACTTAACCTAAAAATGACGTCACTACAAGGTGACCGGGATCAGAAGGAGCATGAGGTAAGCTAGTGTTTTTTGTATTGCTCCCGCGCTCTGTACGTGTGACAGTCATCCTGATTATTTAAGTAGAAAAATATGCCTATATCTTTAACGAAGAAACGATCTTCATTTTCAGAGGCAAATGTCAATGAATGTTTGTTTATTGGAATAGCCCACGTTTGATATATTAAAATTTCAACATACCCTGAGGCTTTAAGGTCAAAATTGCAAACTTTTCACGACTCCATTGTCTCGCAATTACCAGAGGAGACTTGAACACAACGAAAACCAAACCAAATATAGAAAAATGTCCAGGAAGCCTCGGAGTCATGTTAGAGTTTTAATATATTGAACATGGGCTATTGTGAAGCCCCAGGGAAAAAAATTCACCCAGTATACGCTCGATGCTGGCCGAATTTATACTTTTATACTCTGAGTAGCCTCGTGGTTTGTTTTTGGGTTTCCCCACCACATTTATTTACTTCTTTGTATTCCTGTTTTCTTGTCTTTTTTTTTTCGTGGTAAAAATAAAGTAGAAAGCTGAAAAACCGTAGGTGATTTGAAACAATTCCTTTTTAAATTTTGTTTTTTTTTGTTTCTTTGTTTACAAAGCCAACAAAACTTGATTGGATATAACTTCCCAACCCACGGAACCTTTAATCTTCTTCTTAAGTTTTCGCAGTCTTTTCAGCCATCTAGATATCCCGCCCCCATTATTAGAAAGAAAACGTGTGCGCTGATGTATTATTTTATTACTTGTTATGTAGGCTAACATGAAAGAGGATATCATTCAGAACCTTGCCTCAGAGATGGACGAGTTACAAGAACAACACAGAGATGTTTTGGCCAAGGTAATGTCATCGCATTGTCTTTATTGTTACAATCACGAGTACAAGTGTGTATAATTAGGAAAGTATGGGCGGGAATCACCTTAGACGTCGAGACATGAACAATTAGCATTATAGTTAGACCACACAATAACTCTTGAACGAAACAAAGGTGAATCTTGCGCCGAATTCAAACTAATTGTCTGTTCGAGAACTCCGTAAAGTACGTTGTGAAAGGACGGGTGCAATTACTTTCTGGTTTTCGTATGTTGGTGTTTTTAATGTAAGTCGATGACTTTGGATTTGTGAATCGGTTTTTAGCTGAGTGCGTAGAACCGAAATCGATGAAATAACGCTGGCAATCACAGTAGAGGGAGACAAGCGAATGAACCAATCAGTTCTCGAAACACTTGAACCTGACACCAAGCGCGAGAGAGCGCTTGCGAAGAAGTCGTCAATGGTTTTGGTTTAATTCTTGACTGGTTGAAAACTGAGTGGCGCGGAAATGTTGAGTCAATCATAACGAAAACGATCACAAAATTATGTTCAATATTTAATTTTTTAAAAAACTGAAATTCTTTGTCTAAACTGGCTGTGTTCTCTCCCAATCCCCTAGATGTCCAAGAGGGATGAAATGATCGATCGTCTGAAATCAGAAACAACTTATCTAAAGGAGCAACAGCGGGACAAAGAGCGAGAGGTATTTTCACGTATATCAATCAATAAGAAACGTGGTTCGTGATAGTAGGGAGCTTTTTGAGCAACGACGACGGCGACGGCAACGAGACCTTCGAAAAAGCAAGAGGTTCAGATTAGCAAAGCAACAATTCTGCACGTGCATCACGCTGTTTTGCACATTTCTTTGCCGCCACTGCGCGACTACGACGTGAAAATACCTAATTTCATGTTTTAAGGAGAACTTAAACAAGCGACGACGAATTTTTTTCTCTATTTAAACTTGAGTTCGTCGCCTAAGAGATCACCTCCCGGAAAATTCGCGTACATTTGACATTTTCGGTGAATTGGAGATACTCTCTGATCAACTACATCTATGAAAACTGTTAGTCTTAATTCCACGTAACCTTCCGGGTTTTATTTTTATTCTCGTCTTTCTAGATATCTCAGCAGCTGGACGTAATAAGCCGGCTTGAGCGTGACCTGAGTGAAAGCAGTCGTGATCTGGAAAACTTGAATGAGAAAGCATCTGAGGATGTGAGTGGAAAGGAAGGCGAACCCTTCTTAAATAATAATACTTACTTCCAGGATTAGAGTCTGATTCTGCTGCTCCGGAACGCACAAATCCCGCTTACACACCCTTCACGAAAACATAAACTCTTTATAGGGGATTACATCCCTTAATCGCAAAAAAATATCAAAAGTAACAGTATAGCCTTCTAGGAAATTCTCTAATTCACTTTCCTGGCATTTTGTTGGTTTTATATGCATCTCATACGTGAAGTATTTATTGTTTTAACATAACACGTTACTTAATTTCTTTTTATCGCGAAATTTCTTCTCAGTAACCGTATTTCACAGCTCTGCATCTCGAAAATACGAAAAAAAGCCGTTTGTAATCCACTACAATTTCCTCCATTTTTATTCATCAGTTATAGTTCAAATACTTTTATTACTGCTTTGTTTTTTCCTGTCAAACTAATATTTTGAGATTTCCTCTAACTTCAAGATAATTTTGTACTTTATAACTTGAAGATTCAAAATGTCGTCAGAGAGTTCATTGAGACGCCCCCATCTGACATGACGGAAGTTCTATATTTTTATACATTTTTAGTATTTTTGTACTAATGCTTATCTGTGGTTTATTATTGATTCACATTTTTTGACATCTTTTAAGTTATTTTAGAAAAGGATGCAGTTTTGTGCATTCAAGACCATATATCTTTCATGCATAGCTCTAGACTTGTTCTCAATCTTGGTGATTTTTTAAACAATTGAAAGCGACTAATATTGAAATTATATCTCAAAAATAAATATTGATGATCTTATTTGATATAGAGGCTTTTATGAAACTGGAATGATCAGTCAAAGCAACAATAATTTAAGACAGATGTATAAGTAAATGATTAATATATCGGATCCGATTAATGATTCTAACGCCTTGAAAGAAAAATAAAGAAATGTACGGTATATTTTACCAATGATTCAAATAAATACATTTTTTAGCAGAAGGTCTCCTGGTTAATTGTTGTCTTTAGAATGGCAACATTTTAAGACCATTTCTTCTGCTTTAGTTAGAAGTGATCGCCAAGTCTTCTTTAGCTTTTGCTGAAAGATATGGTCTTGAATGTTGTTATGGTAACAAACTGCCCTTTTCGCGTAGCAAACAGACCTCTTGAACTTGTTTCTTTTTTTTTGCAATGTAGCTCATTTGGCATTCTCTGGTGATTTCTTAGATTATGCGTACATAAGCACGTGAATAAGACCAAAGGTGAACGAAACAGTTCTCTAGAGTATCATCACATGACCTACATTGGGAAAACAAACATTTACTAGCTAAAGAGGTCTATTAGCTTTTCAGATCGTACTCTTTTTTTTTTTTTTGGCTTATTTCTTCGTTGAATCGCGCACTGTTTTCCCAGTTATTCCACACGGGAAGTGGGGGGCGGGTGGTTGGAAAAGGGAACGCGATTTTGCAAAAATGTTGCGCCGTAGCGCTTAGTAACAATTTCGGGTCTGAGAGAGGCCTCGCGTTGCCCTGTCTTTTAGGAACACAAAGCCTTCTGTGGTTAGCGGACGTGATTTATCTTTTTTTTTTTTTTTTTTTTTTACAGATTTACGTCGTGAACACTATTTTGACAATCGAAAGCGTTTTTTTTTGGCGTTGATTTCAAAGCCCCAGCTTTACCGTTATGAACGTAAACAAAAAAAAGTGAAATGAGATATCTTTTTACGATGTAAAGGTCGAAAATACAACTCCCCTAGAGTCCAGTTTGGATTTCCTTGAGCAGTTGGTCCCATCGGTCCAAAGCCTGAAGACAGTATCGTTCCCAGGATCTCTCTTCTTCTCGTCCACAGGGACGAAAACGACAGGGAGAACCTGTTCACTAGATTGGACTATCATGAAGGCGTTTATTCAAACTTTATGTGCGCCCAACGTTGCTGTTTTTAGGTGGCAATGAGAGATAAGAGAATTAAGCAGCTGGAAGATGACTTCGCTGACACACAACAGCAGTACACCGAATGCTATGATGAGGTTAGTCATGCGCAGTGTGAAATATCCTGCAATCAGGCGGTCCGTCTCCCCTTGAAATATAAAAAAAGAGCGCATGATGGCATGTTAGGTGTGACACGGCGGTAAGGTGGTCAGCGTTTATTTAGTGTTACAAATACATGCGATGTTTGGTAAGGTGTTTCCAAACTATATTTGAAAATGAACTGGTAACCTCATTTTTGTGATTAAACATGAAGGAGAATTCCCCCCGTTCTATGACTGGTTGGTAGTGGCTTTTACTACCTCGCTGGAAATTATTTAAAGCAATGAAATCTTAGGAAGTTTCGGAAGAGTGCGATATTCCAGTTGAATGTTTTATGAATAGACAGACTAGGAGTCACGTTTAAGCCAAACGTTTAACGTGAATTTGTACCACGTGACCAAGTTTTCCTCTTTGTTGCCGCTTACTGTTTATTAGTTCTATTCGAAAAGCAGTTTCACGCCAGTTTTATCCATAAGAATTTTTCTGGACAGTCTTATTCTGCTTATTTTCTATTCTGAGAAATTCTCAACTTGAATCTGACGTTTGCCGTTTGCCATAAGCGTCACTCTTAATCTTCTAATCTTCCGTATTCGACCATGCCTATTTAGAAAGAATGCAAGCTCAGGTTTTCCCTAGACATCTTGTAAGGATGTATTCTCAATCAAACTCTAGATTTCATTTGCTAACTATAACTAGCGTTTGACTAGGAGATCTGATCTCGTACATAGACATGTCTGCTGCTTTTTTAATCTTTCCAAAACACCGAGAGAGTTCGGCGATTTCCCCATTTCACATTTTGCACTTCTATCTTGCGTGCGCGTGCGTTGGATTCTATGCGCGTTCTTAATTTGACATCACGACATTTAAGTGACGTCATAATTACTTGAAAAAAATAAGAAAAACAGATAAACAAGAAAACCTTAAAGTCCGTCTGAGTAAGTGTACACATGGCGACCGCAATCCAGTTAGCGAGACATCATCATGCTCTGGTAAATTTACAAACTGAACTTTCTCAGTTGTTTAACTAATCATTTTTTAGTTAGTTTTTTTCAGAGTTCCAAAATTGCATTGCCTGTTTAGTGGTTCACAAAATCATTTTCTCGACGGTATCTCGTTTCCCTACTTTTCTGTAGCAGAGAAAACATTTTTGCCCCTTTATTTCTTTTGCTTTATGTTTCCATTCTTCTTCTTTTGCTTGAAAACCGAATTTCTGCAAGATTTGTCTGGGTTGACAGTTGCTTTCACTTGTCTTGAAGTTTCTTTCCAAAAAAGAGGCACTCATTTCTTGCGACGAGCATGTTTTTATTTTAGCCACTGACGTACAGGAAGAAGCCTGCGTCTTAAAACTATGTTCCTGCAGATTGGTAAAGTCCCTTCTTATGCGGTGGCATGAATTACAGCGTAACAGTTTTACTTTAGTCCATATTGAAATGTTCCAATGACCAAAGTCTCTCGGATCACGTTTGTGATGTATAATGTTTAAAAAGCGAGCGTTTGTTTGTTCTTGTGCATGTATCTACTGTTGAGCCAACCATGAAATATAATATTAAAACCATTTGAAGCAACGGTACTAATTTCAGATTTTGTTTTCTTTAGCTTGTGCGCCAAGAGGAACTCATGGCAAAGCTTCGAGATGAAATATCGTCGTTACAGGATGATTTGTCTAAAGCCAATGATCAGGTATTATAATTAACAGTGCAACTTCCAGTATCGTTAACAAAGGTTGTACTATACTTCACACGGGAAAGTTATACCCGAGACTACGTGAAATATCTTTTAAAAAGATCTGAAATCTAGTTAAATTGCTTTGCCAAATCTAGAAACAACCACAAGATTGGCTTTTCAAAATTGTGTTAGGTGATGTTTTGGGTTTCGGGGTTCAACAAGGGCTAATTACATCTTCGAAACTCCGGTAGTCCGTTGCCCTGAATTGCCATCCATCTCTAAAACAACACTAAGGGGTTTCCGAGGAAACGAGATTCATCTTTCTATTGCAGCTAATGCCAGCTAATACGAAGGTCTCACAAATAACGTGCGGGGAAAGTTCGTTAGATAGATGGTAAAACACACTTTTTGCTTTTAGTTGGTGGATTCTGAAGAAACTGTTCGCAACTTGGAAATGGAATTGGCCATGTCACAGGAAAAGCACAGGATATGTACTCAAGAGGTAAATGCTTTATTAAGGTTCCTCCGATCTTTCTGTTGTTTTCTGTTCTTATATTACATATTACTCTTCTTATTACTATGCGTCAGGGACGTAGGACGCAGAGGTAACAAAATCATTGAGCGGGTGAGAGTGTGGAACCTGACTGTTACCCTTTAAATCAGGGCCTGTTGTTTTCTCCTCTGTTTTAACTTTTAAATATTAAAATGCTGTTAAAAAGGGGAGTAATGGTAGGTGAGAGCATTCGCCTTTCCCCAGTGTGGCCCAGGTTTGAATTCCGTAGCACGCCATTCGGTTAAGTTTATTTTTCAGTGGTTCTCGCTCTTGCTGTTGTTACTTGTTCCGCCTTTGTTTCTCCGCGTGCTCCGCCATCCTCCTTTGCATAAAATTACAATCAGTTCGATGAAGAATAGTGGACGAAAAAAAACAATGTGGGGTTGTTTTGCCACAAGATCATTAGCTATTTATTTATTTACTCGCAAAGTACATAGCTTTAAACTTTTGCATACGTTACCGCAACGCAGGTCGCCAAGCGGGACGAGACAGTTCTGAGCCTGCAGTCCGAGCTGGATGCAACCCAACAAGAGTATGAGACGTGCAGTGCGGAGCTTTCAGAGAGAGAAACAGAAGTAGCGGAAATGAAAACAAAAACAGGGCAACTGGAGGGAGAATTGAAAGGCTTAAAAGCGCAAAGAGAAAGTGATGAATCTAAGGTAAGTTATATGAGTAAGTGATTGTTTTTGTTATAATGTTCTCGCTGATAAACTGTCCTTTTTCAAGAGAAGACCTCGACATTAAATTGTTTAATTAATCAGAAGAAACACTCGCACAGATACCCTCCCAACAAGTATGGGCGTAATCTTCAAGGCAGGTTCTATTGTAGCCTGCGCATGCGATCGCGCCCTCCCTATTTATTTCCTTATCAGTGCGGCTGATAATTGTTTGGCTCTATTGGTGACCTAACAGCCTCTGAAAAAAAAAAAACATGAATCTAATCAAACTGAATGGGAACGTGAGAGTGCGCTTAGAGGACTGAACGCGAATGCAGATGCTCAATTTTCCGCACTGCCATGGTCATTTTTTTTTTAGTTTAGGTCTTCGTCACAGTCGTTAAATCTTCCAAATACAACCTTTCCAAAACGGCTGTTTACATGAGCCGGGCTGGCTGGCTTTGCCGAGGTGAATTTTATCTCGGCAATTAATATGATCCCGGTATCACGCTATCTCGATACCGGTCGGAATTCCAGCTAACCGAACTGGCTGGTATGTCATGTGATCACAAAGTTGATTTTCATGGCGTTTAATTCACGTGCCGCGGTCTTGGTAAAGTGATATGGTCACTGATGTACTTACTCGCTATGAATGCTTTGTTGGAACTGAGGCGATGTTACACGAGACTATTTGCGGTTTTTAGGACAAAAATGTTAACGCGATGTAGAGACAACTCGAAATAATGTCCCACCAATGTTGCAACGCTGTGTTGCGCGCTGAAAATCGTCGCTACAAATCGTTCCATGCAAGGTCACCTTAACATTTTCAAGCTGAAGTTTAGTTTCTGCTTTATTGATATATTTTTAGTGTTACGTTGGAACGTGCTTTAATAAGCCTTTTTTGTAAAGATACGTGTTCTGTCTTTCCCCAAAAATTAATGATATCTTTTCCCGTTGGCCGCCGTTGTGGACAGGTCCGATCGCATAATGTTGTTTGTTTACAGAATAGTGTTCTTCGTTTACAGATGGACAGCGATGAGAAAGAAATAAAACAGTTAAATACTGATAAAGCTCGACTTATGCACGAGGTTCAACGATTGATGCAAACTATCGAACATCTTGAAAATACTATGAATGATTCTGAGGAGGGACATTTGTCAGAGGTAAATTATGCCAGTCTTACCCCCATCGTAAATTACTTTCCTTCTAATTAGGGTGAACAAATCCAATTGCGTTAGTGAGCTCAAGCAAATACGTTTTTTTGGGTTCTTGGGCAATGTCTTCACCCAAATTTTTGGGCAAATAGTCTCTATAAGAATAGCTTCATACCTTTTACATTCATAAGAATTATTTTTTTCCAGTTTTCATCTGCTGACTTTCTAATTTGAAAAATTGTTTAACTTGAATCTCAAGTTGACCGTTTGCAAACTCTCAAACTCTCTATTACTCTGTTGTGTTCATGTTGTTGTTGTTGTTGATTTTGTTATCTTGTTTGTCTGTTTTTTGTTTTTTGCTTCTCCATTGTCAAGGCGCAAAAGGTTTATTAACTTCCGCTCAGTGTGAAAGATTGTTTCCTTTCATTGCAGATTAAACGGCTCAACACAGAGATAGACACCCTTGGGGCTAACCTCACTGAAGTCATGCAGAAAGAAAACGATACTGCTAACAAGGTGAGGTATTACGGTTCTCATCAGCCTACTGAAGGTATACAAATACCGTAAACTGCCGCGTATTGATAAGCTCCTTAGTTAGAGGCCTATCTACCTGTAAACAAAAAAAATACTTCCGGTTGTAAGCCCCCCCGGAGATAAGCCCCTCTCCAGCTCCAATTATACCCCCCCCCCCCCGCCTCTGAATTCGATTTTTTATGACGTTTTGAAGCTTAGCTAAAAACTAGTAAATGTAAAACATAATTTAATCGGAACTGCTATAGCTTGTTTCGAAGCACTTTTTCTATTCTGGTTATAATCCCCCTCGGATTCAAGCCTCTCCATTTATAAGCCCTCCTAAAACCCTATACGCAAATGTCTAAACAACGCAGGGCTTCTTATACGCAGCAGTTTACGGTATATATAACTGAGTGTGACATGAAAAACAATTGGAAAAACCTAGAGGGAGAAATGCACGCCCTTCCCTCTCTTGTATTTTGCTCACTGAATGTCTTCCTTTTATTTGCCATCCACCTTCCTTTACATTATTTTGAGGCTGGGCTTGTACTGGCTTTCATTTCATGATCAGCTATTATATGTGGAGTAAGTCCAGATAGTCTCTCTCTATGTATAACCTCGGATAAGGACGAAAAAACCATAGGTCCTCTCTCACAGCACTTTCACTTATCTGGTTCTTGAGGGACGTAATAGAACCCACACCACCGTTCAAAAAGAGTAGGGAACGTAAATTGGGGCCCCGCTCTGTTGTTTGTTCCGCACCATATGGTTGAAGTGATAATGAAAAATAATAAACAAATAACAGCTGCCTTATAGTCGTTCACCTCGAGGTATAGCCTCATTAATTAGGGACCTTAGAAGCAACCGAAGTCGACGGCGAGTGCACAGGAAAATTCTTTACTGTAGGTGCGTTTTATGTTTGCGATAAAAATAACACCCAATGGCGACATTAAAGATTTGCGTAGAGAGTGAACATAGCCTGTGTTTTACTATTTAGTCGTAAATGCTTTTTCTCAGGGCCTAACGATATAGATTTCAAATAACTGATAATCTTGAACTGTAGTGACCCTCCCTTCTTATCCAATGCCTTTTCTAAGCTTCGAATTAAGCGAGCCTGAGCTCCCTGTATAGAATAGTTTCTTAGTTTAAGCCGATTCAGTAGCTATCGAGACTGCAATTTTTATTTCCACACTCTAAAATTTCGGAAAGGGAAAGTTTAACTTGTGCAAGTCAGCCATTTCAAAAGTTTTGCTAATGACAAAGTCAATTCAAATTTCAGCTACAAGAAGAACGCGAGACCAATAACAAGTTATCCCGTGAGTTACAGCACAACCAGAAATTGAATGACGAATCTCTTGAAGAGGTGGGTGAAAATGCACGAGGAGTTTTATAAAATACGTCAGGGTAAAATGTATTTGGTGTTTTATCCATTAATGAACAAGCATTCGTCTTGTCAGTACTGTAATAATATATAATTATAAAATATTACAATTTTGTTATTTACATGTTTTTGTTCAATGCTGAAAATACTTCTCGCGCTGTGATTGGTCGATGTCCATGCTCTGCTAGAGAACTCACAATTTGTGGTCAAAACATCAGTGACACACTCGCCTGCTGCTCGTGTGCCACTTTTTTGTTCTTACCACATTTTGACGTCATCTGTGCATGATCTGTTTTTGAACAGAAGCGGCAACATGGAATCTGATTGTTTAAGATGTACCAAGCAAACATTACGTGGGTTTTAATATCTCGTATCTTCCTTCTATGGATGGGTGCCCCATTGTTAAACCGAACCATCCTTATTTTCCCCACGGCACATTATTAAACCTTTTCAACCTGGCCCTTATGTAAAATAAGGTGGATTTTTTAGTTAATCTCTTGAGCATGTAATTATTTACCTTGACGCCCTCGATGCCTAACTTATTTCATTTTACAGATCGAGCGTTTAGAACAGAAACTCAGACGTCAAGAAAAGGATTTAGCAGAAACAAGCAATCAAGTAAGTCAAAGAGGAGAACATATTTCAAACACTGTAAGTTTAAAAAAAACAGCGCGAAAACAGTGTAGCTAAGTTGATTCTTTGATTTCAGGGTTTAATTTTTCAAAATTTGTTACGTTTATATTTTAGGCCTCGAGTTTAAAAGAAAAGCTTAAAGAAATCGAGTCACAGAGCCATCAGCTACAGAAAAACATTAACTATTATAAAAGTCAATTCAATCAAAGCGTTACTCAGGTAATAAAGAAATATTATTTTTGTTCTTCTTTAGTCTCTGTACACTACTGGTAACAATTCAGTTTCCTTTTCCGGCTTTACCTGACGAAGACTTTTTTTTCTCTTTTGATTTTAGGTCAATCGATGTGAATCCACGATCAAAAATCTGGAAAGAAGTCTTAAAGATGCCCAAGAACAGGTAAACTGTTGCACCGCACGATTTTTTAGTTTAAGAATTTGGTTGGCAAAATTTATACTCGAGTTTCTTAAAGGTGTTCTGGAGTTTACATGTACAGGGGAAGTTGAGACGTGAGTTCTTCTTGTAGGCAATTATGCTGATCGAGGAGGGTGATATCCGCCGAACCCGAAGGCTGAGCTGTTGTGCCCTCTGCAATCCCTCCTTCTGAACTTGTCCGTAAAAGTGACTCAGTTTTAAAGAAAACTGGTTTCCCAACCTAATGATCTTCTTTTGAATAAAGAAGATGAGGCATTGAAAATCGAAACATGCTGTTGGGATTCTCTTCTCAGCCTCTTGTTTAGTAAGGTTAGCTTCCGGGAATCTCATGTTAAGTAACGGAGCTAGTAGAATTTTGTCTATTTCCATTCTCCACCAATGAGATTTATCGTGACCGTTTTTAGGCTGTAAAACGAGAGGAGGAAATTAACCAACAGTCTCAAGAACTGGTTGAGTTGAGGAAAAATTACTCAAGTGAATCAGAAAAGGTGAGAGTAGTGAGATTTCTTTCTTTCTTTCTTTTCTTTTTTGTTTTTCGAAAGCGATGAGATTGTTAAAACACGACTAATCCATGAGGTTTGAAAACGCAATTCTTTGGCATGCTGACCTTTCGTCCACGAATCCGACGTTCACCGAAAACGTACTGGCTATTTGAAAACGGTCTTCAAAGTGGAAATTTTTGAAAACTCCATTGATCAAACATTGAGAGGAAAAAAAGTATAATCGTTATTACAAATACCCGTTCTTAAACAGAAACGTCATTACTTGTGGATGGGCGAAACGATTCGAAAAAGATTAGTGTGCACGCGAATTTTCTTGAAAACAGAAAAAATATACATGCTTTTTCAAACAACACGGATACGTGTGGATATGGCCTCACTCGGCACCTGTTGTGAACTGTATTTCTCTGCGAAGCAACGGGATCTCAAACAGAAGCTACAAAGAACCCTTACGACAAAGTCCTGCACGAATTTCTCCCTTTGATGTATGACAACGATTGCTCGTTTTAGGCGGCCTTTCTTCATGACCTTGTATAACTAATACGCAAGGAGAAAAATCATGATGCTCTCCTGCTTGAAGTATTAAAACCTTTTCATTATTAATGACACGTGGAAATAAATTGTTCAAACGCAGCGCTTTTAACTTGACATTCTTGTTGAGCTTGCCGCTTTCATTTGTCAATAGAACGCATTCAAGCCATTGTGTTTCAATTATTTATATTCATTATTTACGCTTATTTCGACGAGATTGTCTATTTTATCACCTGTTGCTAGCGTGTGGATTTAATGAAACATTTACACTAATGTCTAGTAGCTCTGATTTTATGGTTTTTTTTTTTTACCAAAAAATCGTCAAAAACGAAGCAACTGATTCTTTTTCAATCGTGTGGGAGGTCTAAGTCCTGCTCGGATTTCAACAAAGGTTCCAAACCTAAACTAAAACTAAAAAGGTAACAAATATTAAGTTTGAACATTATCGGATTTAAAATTATGTACGTTTTGATTTTTTTGTGTAAAAGCCATCTAAGCGTTTTACAGCTTGTACTGCCAGCATATGTGACCGTTTTATTGGAACAAGTCTGTTTAAATCTCTCAAAGTTGTTTTGGGTGTTGGAACGATTTCTTGTCTGTTACAGTGCTGACCATTTTCACTTTGCTTTAGAATCAGAAACAAAGTAACGCTATGGAAGAACTTGATAGAGAACTTCGTCTGGCACAAGATGCTTGTCAAAGATTGAAAAGCCAGGTAATATAAGTTTGATTTTGTTTTCTGTATTTTAGTTCTCGCGTCCATAATCTGGACTGTATAGTAAACCTCGATCTAAGTCGCTCGTGAGTAGAAATCTTACCGCGCATA
Source organism: Porites rus (assembly GCA_964035705.1). Taxonomy (NCBI): domain Eukaryota; kingdom Metazoa; phylum Cnidaria; class Anthozoa; order Scleractinia; family Poritidae; genus Porites; species Porites rus. The sequence goes on along the minus strand of OZ037993.1, from coordinate 41,042,679 downwards.
CTAATCCGTTTGTATACTAACCGCATTGATCTCATTTTTTCTTGTAATATCTGTATGGAAAACTCTCCTGTGCGACTTCTTGAATTTAATTTCTCCAGGTGCCTCCTCTTTTGGCGAAATGAAAGCTTACATATCACTGTTGTCTGCGTACTTCGTTGAATTTCTTTAAAATGTTCCTACAATTTTGTTCAGTTTTGGTTGAATTCACGCCGCAGATGGAAAGCTTCGAGAATAGCTACAAAACCAGCTGTTTTGGTTATTCAAAATCATGTTTGTCCTATATTTCTGTGAAAGTTTTGTTGTAGCAATACACAACCTAATTTGCGGTTTTTAATTGCAGGTCTCGCATTGTGAAGACACTATTCACAGTTTAAAACAAAAGCTCTCGGATAAGCAGAAAGAGGTAGGTTGAACTCCAGGCCGTTTTATGGCGATAAATGAGCTTTACTTTAAACTAAAGTACACATTCAAATTAAAGCCTTGAAATGGGTGCCAAAACAGCGTTATCTACAAAAATGAAACCAGTGCCCTTTTTATTAAGCTACGCACTTCATTAAGATTATAATTGTAATAAATAAATATAACTATTAAGTAATAAAGGAGTTTATTTTTTAATTTGACATATTCATATCTAGGCAAGGGCTTAGCCTGTGAACGCAGACGTATTTCCGGTAGTCACTTCTCTCCGCCCGAGATACGTCTGCGTTTACACAAAAGCAAGGGCAAAGCCTGTAGTCCACTATGAATACCGATAGAAATCAAGATTTAGCCTCCTAATTGTTTTTTTTTTTCTGTGTCGGATTTAAGTTCACTGTCTGTAGGTTTCATCAAGTATTTAGTTATTAGTTTACACCAGACTTTAGCTCGCAATCTATGAACTGATAGATGTTGGCGAGTAAAATCAGCCAATCAAAATGAGGGGTTTACCATAGAATGTGAGGCGAATTTTACTAATCATTACTTCATTTATAGGGAACTGCACAAGATGACCGTGTTCGACACCTTCAAGAAGATTTGAATGCATCGAGAGAAAAATACGAAAAATCACTGGGGGAGGTAGGTTTGTTGTGAAGGAAGTAGAAAGTTTGGTTCACTTGGAGAAGTCATGAAAGTATTCGAGACTGGTGATTTGTCTCTTTTGCAATCGTTCTTTGGGTCGTCACGCAACGTTCTTTCCGTTGAGCGATGCGTGACGACACAGAATAGGTCAAGTAGGAGACTAAGTAGTAGTGTGACACCTCTTTATTGCGGCTACAGATTTTAGGTCCAAACGGAGGAAAAGGGTGCGCAAAATGGGCAAAAAGAGTGTATTATAGGGAATTCGAAAATAGTCAATATTGTTTAGAAGCGATAAGCAATACTCCATTATGTAAACTTCATAAGGGTTCCAAGGGTTTTTAAACCTATTGGATAAGTAAAACACTTCTGAACCACTTCTTTAGGTACGCCATGGCGTTTTATGTGATCATTAAATGCTGCTGTATTATAATTAACGCCTTAAGTAATAAGTTTGTGTCGCCAACAATCGCTCTTTAATTAACTTCATTTGTTGCATCTTCCGTACTTGCGTTTGCTAGATTTCAGAAAAAGAGGAGAAAATACGAAGTCTTCAAAATGCGATTCTTGCTGAGAAGGAACAACACGCTCAAAGGGTACAGCAGGTAGGAATACTATGTTTTTATCATAACGTTATTTCCCGAGGCCCTGTACAAACTGCTCTTTTTAATCCCTTTCCCATTTATGATGCATTTGTTTCACTTTTTACCTTCTGAAAATAATTAGTGTCATAAAGGTTGAAAAAGCGTCTCTGAAATTAGCAGGGTAAATTTGCGCAAAGTTTCTTGGTGTTGATTGTAAAACAGTCGTGGCTGCTTTTTTGCTGTTTCCTTTTATTCTCAATCAAAACCTCCCACTTCTTAGTTTTTCTAAGCCTGCGGACACAGCCGTCCCTCCTCGCTCGTCACGGCTCTTGCGGCGCGAAAAGCTATGTTTTTTTTCCTCACCTTAAATGGAATCCATTTTTGATAACACAAGCTTTGTCTTAACTCTGCTTTTGTCCTGCTTGTCAAGGTAACTTATTATGAAGAGCGAATGCTGGAAGTGGAAGACGAGTTAGGGAGAGTGAAGGAAGACAGAAGGCAAGCTTCAATCCAGGTGAGTGTATTCTAGTTTTCAATTAGGCTAAAATTGTTTATTCTGGTTCGAAAAATTACCATTTGTTTCCGTTAATCTTCGGGATTCATTCGTAATTGTCAATGAATGAACAATGCAATGACTCTCAGACTCTGTTCACACTAGTCCCGGATAGCTCTTACACCGGCACGAAAACCATACCGGATAGCGTTCTGTTCACACATAAGAACTGTACTTTTGGTTCGATTTCTGTAACGGAGCGAAAGCTGCCACGCGCCGATCTCCAAGGTGGAGCGTCACATATCAGATAGGTTCTGTGCCACAGTTTGGCGCAATGTTAACAGCTATTCGGACCGTAGCGGAAGTGAATATTAAGTAAGAGCGAGGAATGAAATTGACTAAGACGGTAGCAAATATTCAGGAGTGAGGACTGGGATTTAGTGCGCCAAACCCTCTCGATCAACTGCTCCGGCATGTGATGTTCGATGTGTGTGAACAACTTGTTTCATCAGTTCTATGTCGTTGCTGTTCATACTCGGCACGAATTAAAAACCATCTGGTGTAGTATAAACAGCCTCAATTATGTCGAAAGTGGCCCTTCTTTGCCACCGTATAGACTGATCCTCGGTCATTTACCTATAAAGGAGGTTAACCGTGCCTATGTTTTTTTTAAATACGGGGAGCTATTCGTTTATTTCGACACCGTCAAAGTGTTTTCGCTTGGTGAAAAGCCCTTATCCCACATCTTTAAGGTGCCAGATACTTCACGTTTTCTATGTACATGTTGTGGTTCAATTTTATCCTTGTAGTTAAATTTAATTTTCCTTTGTGACGCACTCATTGTCATAAATTACCATACCAAAAACAAAGGATAAAAAATTAAAATAACGATAGCATTGACCCACAACATATACAAGCTATTCTCTAAACTTAGCCACCTTTACCTAAAATTTCATTTCTGCACTTGCAGGTTACTCGAAGTGAGCAATTGAATCAGCAGTTTCAGAAGGAGGTTACCAACCTAAAACAGAAGAACAAAAACGAGGTGACTATTTTTTTTAACATTTAAAAATTAATGTTATCAGTCTCAACTCTAGCCTCACTATCGTATTTCGGTCGTAGGTTGAGAGAAGCGACGGCCAGAAATACGTCTGCGTTCGCTCACCTGCGATCAGGCGGTTCTTCTTCCCTTTTTCATAGGGAGAGAGGAAATGGAGAAATTAAAAACAACGTCTTTTTTCCCTCTGCCTGTTCCTCTTCCCCGAAACAAAAAAAAAAGAACGCCTAGCCGCAGGCCAAGGTTTGCAGGCTATCTCGGCTCTTGTTGTCTAGTGATTCGCCCCTTTCCCAGTCTACCTTCTTTCTTGTGGTGGTATATTGTGTGTTTCCATCTCTTTATAGCAGAATATCTAAATATTTGAAAATCCCAACTGTTCCGCGTAGGTGGGCCAATTCAGTGATTATTTACTTGTTGTTAACAAGGATGCTGAACACAGGTCTATCATGAGAAAGAAATAATTCCTTTGCCCACAAAGAGGTGTTTAAACGCGAGATTTTTTAGAACTTTTGGATTGCAACGCTAAGGATCTCTTTTTCCCATACAACATAAAATGTGCGGTCCCCCTACAATTATTTATGCGTACCAATAATTATTTCTTTTAAGATCGCGAAAAAGGAGGAGATTGTGCGACGTCTGGAGGGCGATATAGCGAACTTACAGGAAACAGTCAAAAGCTACGCTGAAGAGGTGAGACAGAGCTACTTTACTATCAATGTAAGACTAATTCACTCTGATGGGATCCATTGCCACGTTTGAACACGAGAAAAGATGGCAATTACATTTACGGTTTGGTTGGCTGTAAAGTTGAAATGACTCGAGATGGCGTAGGTACAATCCGGCAGTGAAATGCGACATATATGTCGTGGTCTAATTTTATCCATGGTTTATATATTATGTTATTTTCCTTTGTTTCTGGGTATGGTTATGTATGCTATGACTTTGAAACACAGAAAAATGAAATTTAAACCAAGTATAAAATTAAACCACAACATATGCACACAACATATGTACACAGTCTATATCTTGTGCTTCATATTCAGTCAGTTGCAACCCCGTATTACCAACCTCAGCTGAGTGGACTTTAATTTTATATGAACTTCTTAAAGTCAGCGCGCACGTGTAACGTTGTATCTTTGTTTTTGAATTTCATTTGAACATTTCATTGCGCGTGCATTCAGTTGCTTTTACACCACTGAGGAAGAAGGAGCACCCTCGAAACGTCTGGTTTTTTTCTACCTTTTCAACACATTTTTGATAAAATTGCCATTTACTCGAGACGATTAGTTACGTTGCACAGGTTTTTTTCCAATTTTGAAGGAAACCCTCGAAACGCTTCATAATCCTCTATTACGACAACTCAACGTACAACGAGCCTTTCTTTTCCTTCCCAGGTCGCTAATTTGAATGGAAAGCTCACAGCCACACAAACAACGCTAACAACACGTGACCAGGAACTTCGAGAAAAGGAAACTGAGGTTGGTAATGTATTTGAAACAAGAAAGGCAGTGCTCACTGTTGGGAGGCGCTCGCGACACTCTTATTTCATCCATTATACTACTCCATGAGAATTTCTGCAAGTTGATTGGCTTAAGAGCAGTGGTATTTCAGCTTAATTTGAAATACCTACATGTGAAAATTACAAAACCTCTGCGGGTAGTAGTATAAACAAATAATAGCATGATTTGTACGTGATAATTGGCATAAATACCACTCGTTGTATTTCTAAATTGTCTGAAATTTCACTCGCCTAACGGCTCGTGAAATTACGTGTAACAGTTTTGAAATATCACTTGTGGTATTTAAGCCAAATGTCAATACAAATCATGCTATTACCTATACGATCTATAATGTAATTTGTAAAGCCGCGTTATAGATCTATAATGTTTGCAGGAAATTTGTCTGTTTTCCGTTTGTAGTGGGTTTTAAATATTGAGGTGTCCAAAATGAGAGAGTTGACTTCATTATACGACCACCAATGCAATAACGTGAGCTTTTGCATGAAAACATGATATCTTCACACGTGAAAATGACATGTGATATTATACCATAAAAGGTGATCAATGCGTTCTTTTTCAGATATACCACTTTGAGCAGACAACTGCTGAGATGAGCGACCAACTTAACACTATTCAGACAAACTATAATCATTTGGAAGAAGAGGTACGTTACTCTGAAAAATGAAAACTTTGGCCTGTGTAGGGAAGGGAACAAGAACACGCGCGAACGAGATTGACGCGCGAAAACGTTTTGGGCGCACGATATAGGAAGGAAGGTAGACAGAAAAAGTCTTCTTTTCTCCTCTAAATGTTGGCTGTTGCATTCTCGCGCAACGATCGAGTTCGCGTGGGACTTTTTCCCTCCTTCCCTTTCCCCTTCAAACTTTGGCCACGCAGGTTATAACTTTTGCAAGTTGAAAGTATGACTGCTGATGAAGCGGTGAATAACTTTAACACCTATTTTGTTTCCCGTATAACATAGGGTGCAAAGATGCGAGCCAGGATAGTTCAGCTGGAAGAAGACCTTTCAAATTCTCGACAGCAGTATAGAGAAACCTCGCAAGAGGTACATATGATTGTTACTCCACTGCCCACTCATTACTTAGCAGAATACGACGCAAAACGTTTTTAGCGATCATTTTACTTTTTCAAGTCTGGTTTGCAGTATGTATAACAAAGAATAGCCTAGAGTTTTGACAGCCACAATACCTCTCTCGAGACACTATAAGGGAAATGGGTACAAGCTTGCGGCGCAACGATTTCTGGGATTGTTTGGGTGGACAAGCGTTAGTTATGATTGGTCGATGGTATTTAAGACGACCATTAACCAATCACAAGTGAAGAAGAGAAACGAAGCGAACGTGAGGCGGAAGGGATGGAGTAGACGGTGTCCCTCATCTCCTCGCACTCTGACTCAAGCGTTTAGTTCTCGCGTTTATCTAATAAACAGTGAACTTACGCAACAGGACGGGAGAGGAAAGAAGACGGCAAACTTTGTGTGACAAGCGTGACAATAACTTTGTTTGAACAACTTTTCCGCCGTACTTCACCCTCCTTTAAAAAGGTCTTTTTGTAAAAGACCAGAAAACATTAACTTAAGTGAAGATCACCCCAAAACACATACGTAACAGGCCTGTCACGTTTGTCACGCACAGGGGTTTTGCCGTCCTCTTCTTTCTGCCGTCCTGTTGCGTAAACTCACTAATGATATGAGATAATAGAGCGGGCTTGTGATTAATCTGAGAGTAGCTCAGTAGTTGTGTCTGCCCCCGTCTTTGCGCGGAAACTAGAAGAAGGGAAGTCTGGTTATAAGGTTGAAAGGTCAGTGTTTTATTGTCGTCATCATTGCTCTCTTCTTCAGCTTGCTCGCTGTGAAGAAAGACTGGGACTAGTAGAGCAAAGCTTGTCTTCTACCCAAGACCAGCTGAGTGGGCGCGTGTCAGAGGTAAGATATTCTGATCAATTGTTGTTGTTGTTGTTTTTTTTTTTTTTAAGAGAAGGCTGGCTTTTGACGGGTTCCCTCAAAAATTATTTTGTATCTCTTAATCAAAGTGATAACTTAAACTTGCGATGTCAGTGAACTTTTTGGGTCGGTTATTTAAACGAAGTCTAACTTAGACCGCGCGGTTTACCAAGTCTTTGAACCTCCAGATCTTTTCCTTAGTGGGTTATTTCAAGTAGACAAATGCTTTTCTGCTCTACGCCATATACTCTCATGAAACTGTTCGCGATAGATGCTGTTTACATAAAAGTGTTCGGCAAACTGCAAATGGCTTAGAACGGGGTTTTGTTAAACCATTGCTAAATTCCGTTTAAATAACTGGCCCTTAGTCTCAGTCCCTCTAAACTTTGACTTGTCTTGTGTTTGAAATTGTCATTTTTTCGGGTTATTTAGGTCGTGAGACTGGAAAAGTCAAATAGAAGGTTTCAACTGGAGCTTAAGAGTACTGGTGAACAACAAGGAATACAAAATCGACAGGTATAAACTGTATTGCAGCACGGCAACATTGGCGGAGAAAATCACCTGCATCCTCCACTCACATAAAACGCGGGCCACATTACTGGGAAGCCTGTGCTCTACATTACTGTTGCCCAACTTTTTCAGTCACGTCACCAGATATGGGTTTCTGTCTTAACCAACGTTCCTAGATTTTCGTTTGACGCGAAAGACGTTTCTGAAAGTGACTTGTTTGAAAACATAACTCTTCAGTTGCGCAAAAGAACTCTGCGTCGATCGGGCCACCATGCTACGAATCAACACATTATATTAACCATATTCTATTTAGAGTTTACTTTTGTCGTCATTGGCTAATGGAGTGATGTTTTGGTTTGCAATAGATCGAAGAACTAGAAGGGTATCTTGAGCAGCTGAAGGCAGACTTACGAGTCGCTCAGCAAAGGCATCAAGCGGCCGTAGAGGAGGTGGGTGGGCCAATAAGATATTACACGACTTGATGTTTTCCATAAAAGTTACAGAAACGGGTACTGATTTTGAAAGGTTCCTATTTCTTGAGGATAATTCAGTCAGTCATCTGATGCCGAATGTACCCTAATAACATAAGCCTGTGTAACAGGCTCTGTGAAGTAATGGGCACAGGAAAGAACGGAGCGCGTGAGGGAGACACGTGTGTTCGTCGCGCTCCCCGTTCTTTCTTGCAGATTACTTTCAAGCGCCTGTTATGTAGGCTATAATAGCATTAACTGTACCTTACAAATATAACTCATAATTTAAAACTGGCGCGCCGCCTCATACATGAAAGTAGCCAGGAAAAACGTACAACGTAATCCTTACCTACGCATCCAAGAAAATGGCACAGTAGAAACATACAACATTACATAAATCTTCAAAACATGCCAATTAAATTGTAAAATATATACCAATAAAAAGGTATGTGCAGAAAGATTGGACTGGACTAGGTAGAATGGCGCGTTCTACTGCATTCTAATCTTATAAATAGTCAGTAAACGTCCCATGATAATCTGCACGGCTCCCTAATGTGCACTCAGAACATTCGGGTGAAATTTTGTCTCATAATACTTAATCTTCAGTAATTTCATCTTATGTTTAGTGCTGTCTTGTGTGATGTTTAGGCGGCCGCTTATGAGGACAAGGCAAGAAGGCTAGAAATCGACCTTGAGACTGCCCAAAAAGAAAACCAAGTGATTAATCAACAGGTAAGTGCAATCAAGTAACATGTATTTGATGTCTGCACAGAGAATGGACGAAGAGTATCTAAGAGATCTTTCTGCGAAATCCAGGGTGTCCAGCATATGATTTTTATGAAGAAAACCTATGATTTCCTAGTCGCCCAAGAGCAAAAGTAGGGCGTCAGGCTCCATCGGGCGTTGCTGATTTTCATGTTTTGAATTTTCTGTCAGTTTAACGAGCAGCTTGAAAGCGCAAGGGAATTGGAGACTAATCAAGCTCAAATGAGGGGACAGATACAAGAAGCTCAAAAACACGTGAGTAAAACAGGAGTCCTTGTTACCCATCCGCTTCTTAGTTATTACCACGTTTCGTTATCATATTACACAGAGAAACTATAGAAACTAAATAATTAGCAGTTAGCTCTTGACCAATTTAAAGTTGAGGTTGTGCTATTCGCTACTTTGGAAACGAGAACGAACGCAAAAGACTCCTGGAATCCTAACTGGGACGAGCCTGTAGCTAATAGGGAACTTAAGCAAAGGCGTTTTTGAGCGACGCACGTCAACCGAAAGTGAAGTTTTTACATTCCTGAGTCGTGGTTTTGCCCAAATTTTGAGTTAAATCGTCTCTACAAGTGTAAAGAAACTAAGCAATACAAATTTCGTGGCGTCAAGGCATATTAAAAGGAAAAATTCCTCACTTCCGGTTGACGTGCGTCTCTAGCAAAAGTTCCGAAAGTCTTTCCGAAAGTTGACTAGGCCTAGTTTCCTCTTTGTTTCTAAAGTGGCGAATTGCAAGGTTGCGCAGAAACTGGGGCAAAATTCTTCCCCAAAGTCCCACTGTGTAATTCACGTCAATCGGTAGTGTACTTTTTGCATTCTTGAGAAGTATTTTGCCCATAATTTTTGGGGAAATCGTCTCTATGATGATTTTGTTGGCAAACTTATCGAATATGCATATCCACTTCGGTCAACTCTCATGAAAAATCATTGCATTACTTTCGCACTGAATCGAAAAGGCCATGTATTTACGTAATTTTTTTTGCTTGGATAGATCCGCCATTGTCAAAGTGTAATGGAAGAGCAAGAAAGTAAAATCTCGTCTTACATCGAACAACATGAAGATCTCAAGTCCACGGTGAGTACGAGCAATAGGAATGGTTGCACTATGCCTGTTTGCGCCAGTACAGCGAAGTCTTGAGGAAGTGTCGCACAACCAAAGAAATTTTAGAGTCGGGGAATCCAAGAAACCAACCAAACTCTCTGGAATTTCTTACATGATGCGCGCGTAAGCATAAGACTTAGTCGTGATAGGTGTTGGTTTTACCTGTGATTGGTTCAGAAAACTGCGGAGGCCACTCGACCAAACTCGGAAATCAAGAAAATCATTTCGGCAGTCAGTTTTAGATGGAAAAAAGGCTAAAGTTGACCTAGTATTTAAACAACCTTCCCTCCTTTGTTTGTAAATTTTGTGGTTCTTTTGCTAACTAGTATTTTTGAAGCATAATTTCCGTAAGGAAAGGAAAAAAATGTGAATCAATTAAAGATGGTCAATCACAACCAAACACGAAAGCTGAGGTACAAAACCCACAACTGTAAAATGGTCTATGTCGCTGAAAAGATCACTGCACTCAGTACGTTAAGATAGAGTTGGTGACCACTGTCATTAGGGAGCTTAAGCAACGACGACGGCAACCTCAACGAGAACTGCAAAAAAATCAATAGGATTAGATTGACAAATGCTTTTTGTACATTTCTTTCCCGTCACTGCACGACTACAACGTGGAAATGCCTAATTTCACGTGGAGGACGTGAACGCAAGACAATGACTTTCTTTTTCTTTTCCTGAACTTCGACGGCAGCGTGTTAGAATTCCACTCCAGGAAAAAATTGCCAACGTTTGACGAATTGAATAAGATGGAATAAGCGCGATTAAGTTTGAAACAGTTCGACTTCACTTCTGTGACGTTTTCGTAGCCGTCGCCGCCGTTGTTGCTTAAGCAGTTTTTTTTTTTTTTTAGATTCGGGATAAAGAAAAATCTAATGGTCAGCTAAGGGAGGAGCTTGGTGGAGTGCTGGAGAAAAATAAGAACATTATGGAAGAGGTAGTGTATATATATGTTCCATTTATTTCCTTCGTTAATTATTTTTCTTCAGAACAAAAACCTGAAATCTGTTACTTTTTAACATTGTAATCACATGCTAAGAATACCCTTTTTATATCCCAGATTGCAGCGCGAGATGCGGACATCCGGGTTCTTAGAACAGACTTGAATTCGGCGCAGAAGAAAATTAAAAACCATTCAAATGAGGTAACGTGCACAGATTACTTACTTATCGTCAAATGACTGCTAGGCCATTTAGTTTTAGATGCTATCTGACTCGGACTTCATCCTTACCCAGGTAAAACGTTACGAGGAGACACTTCATCAATTTCAGAAAGATTTAGAAAGAGCTCAAGAGAATCACAGAAACGCCACCGTACAGGTTTGTCAAGCTTTTCTGGTTTTATGCAAAGTGTCATAGGGCTACCATACTTTTTTTTATGCTACGTTTGGTCAGAAAGAATAAGGGATAGAGAGGGCAACGCCCAGTCTAGCCCTCAGGATATTTGAATTTCACCAAAACTATTTTTAGACCAATTAAACGCTTGAAATAAATCGGAAGTTGGTTTCCAGACAGGTCCGCAAATTTTTATTCAGTGTTGTCTAGAGAGAATTCAACAGTCGCCATTACAATATTCTGCATTGTTTACTTAGAGACATGGACTTGATGACGTGTCAAACAATCAATTAAAATTTGCGCACGTCTCCGGAAGTATTCCTCCGTTTAATTACAACTTCTAACTTCTCTTATACAGGTGTGGTACGTGCTCTGCGTTCGTCTTTGTTGTCGTTGTTGTTTTTTGTTTGTTTGTTTGTTAATTTTCTGGACTCGAGTTTGTGAAGGCGGTATATATTTTCTTTATTTTCGTATGAAACCGTCTATAACCCTGAGTGACAACCTGGGTTGAAGATTTTAAACCAAGCATTTAGTGGGTATTTGAATGTCAATTCCTACACATTTTGACTTGTTGTAACTCAATTCTGCCCTTTCGCAGATTGGAAACCTCGAAAAGAACGTGCAGAATCTGAAAGTGCAGTTGGCCGGTGCCAACGGAAATCACAAAGAAGCTATGGATCAGGTTATTAATTGCCGAGTTTTTGTTTTCCTGAAGATGGTACTAATGTAGTGTGGTATAGACGTTGAGCAATTTAAGAGTATAAAAACCAGGGGATAAAAACACTCAGAAACTTAAGCTGCTTGTAGTTGTTATCACGGTTTTGGAAGCCATCTTGACGGGTAGGCAACCGGGTGAGAAAATTGCAGTGTTTGTATGAGAATCTAATGTCGAATAATTCCCGTAGCTGTTCTAGAAAATAGATGAATTAAAAACTAAAGCTTCAGTCCCAAGGATTCTATTTAAAAACTTTGGGGGCGTTACCTGCGCTGGAACCACTTTTTAAAATTTTCTATACGTTTGTCTGTATTTTCTTTTTCCTGCCGACTAAAATTTCCCGGGAAAAATTGCAGACAAATATATGGAAAATCTAAAGCAAGCGACTGGACAAATTTAAGCACAGGTACGGCCCCAAAAATTTGTTAGTAGAATCCTTTGCTGTGTGGCTTTAGTTTACAATTCCTACTTTCTTCATAACAGACGTTTTACGAACATTACTTGACATTAAATTCTCATTTCTCACGCGGTTGCCTAGCGACAAGATGGCTTCCAAAACCTTGATAAGGTCTGTTGTTTTTGTTTTTGTTTTCTAGTCTCTGCGTTCTTGTTTTATACTTTTTGACTCTTCTCTCTTTGTTTCAGTTGTCTCAGCGCTCTAAAAGCCTGGCAAATACCAAGATGGAGTTAGCAACAACAAAACAACAGAACCAGGCTATGGAAGAACAGGTATGACTGTAAAGCAATCTTAGGAGGCTCTTGAAGAGACCGCCTTTGTAAAGCGCAATGCCATATAGTTAAAGGTGGTCAGTTCCATTTGTGTCATTTTGATTTCTAAACCAATTAAGTAATTAAATCCATGCTTTTTTGCTATTGGCTAAGATATAACATTTAATTCAGTGTTACGTCTACGCTCAGAATATGCTTTACTCTGCTCTAGTCAGGTAATAAACTTGCCATTCTGGCAAGCTAAAGCTTGCTTGTACTAGTTTAAAAGTAATTTCAACTAGCCTAAAAAAAATTAATGAGCGTTTATTACAGTTCTTCTGTAACTTGAATTCCCCCTGAATGCGTTTCTTAGCTTGCCCGTCGGGCAAGTTTAGAACAGAATTCACTTAGCCGAGAGCAAAATCCGCTATCCCCAGCCTATAGGACAGAACTTTCTTTGCACACTGTCCAATTTTAAGCAGACTTTATCGTAAGACCAGTCTACAAAATGTGTGTCTTATTCTTCTATTCATTGCTTCAGCTACACATTCAACAATGTTTACTTGCTTTCCTTTTCCCCCGTTTCATAGATTTTAGCACTGGAGGAGAAAGTCAGAAAGTTAAAGACGGATCTTAAAAGGGCTCAGGACAAAAATAAATATTCAGAAGGGGAGGTAAGTAGGAAGAAACTAAGATATCGAGTCTTGTTTGTTAATAAAGACCTTAAGATTCGAGAAAGAGAACGACTACGCGGACGAGATTTGATCTAAAGTTTATTCCCGTATTCTTAAAACATAGACACGTCGGAAAGCTTCATTGTACTCTTCACCACTACGTCTAAAAAAGTTAGCACCGCTATCTTTACTGAAGAAGGTTACGACCTCTCCCGGTCGCAAAATGATCAAACCTCTAACATTTAATAACTTGTTTCTGCTATCACGACATTCTCGCTAAAGCTCGTAGTAGAATGACGCCGACTATCACGTTTTCCCGCCGAAATGACGCTGGTTCACCGGCGAGCACAGCTAAGCCGAGTATTCAATCTCGTACTTGTAGTCTTCTCGTCTGAGAATCTAAAGGTCTCTTTGTTCGTTGACGTCATTCACACTACTTTCCCTCTATACATTCAGTATTTGCTCGTTCATTTTTTTTTCGTTTCACTTTGTTACTTCTTTCAGATTCAACAGTACTCCAGGAACATGGACGAACTCAAAAGTCAGTTAGGCCTTTCTCAAGACAAACTTCATAAGCAAGCTCAAGACGCAACAAGGAGAGACGAGCAGTTAGTTGTTCTTAAAGTCGAACTGGCGACTTTGCAGGAAAAACATCGGCTTATACAAGAAGAGGTATTTGTGAAGTGTCTAATATGTCTTTTTTTTTCCTGTTGCATTTCTCAAAGTCATTAACACAGTCCACTCTCTCGGTTTAGGATCAGATTATGGGCAACCCCTCCCCTAAACTAAAGTTAACTGCAATTGCTTCTTACTTAAAGGAAAAACTGGGGTTAGGGGTGGGGTAGGTGGGTGGGCGGTTTCCCAGCCACACCTCCCTAGCGCGGTACAGTCCCTTTCTTTGACTCTAGAAAAGTGGACTTTTCTGCACGTGTCGGCTGTTTAAGTCCTATTTTAAACGTCACATGCTCAATGCTAACCTGTATGTGTTGATGCACATGCAAAGTTGTCGTTTTGCGTATTTAAACTTTTTTTTTTGACGTTCCCATTGCCGTCACCGTCGTAAACTATGCGTAATCAGTAGATGTCAGTCATTGCAGTAAGCGAATCAGAAGTCTGCAATAGCGCCAAGTCTGCCTATTGTCAGCGTAGAGCTACATTAAAGTTGTTGTTTGCTTTTTAGAATGAGAAAATCAAGCAAGAACTCATCATCTCTCGTCAACAACATCAAAGTTGTCTTGAAGAGGTGGGTAGAAATAGGTTTGTGTGTAAGTTTGTGTAATAAGTCTCTATCCCATCTCCAACGGTGTTCTCAAGAGAGCAATATAAATAAAGTAATTGGCCCAGGTTTCTCACTCAATCTCACTCTCAAAAGAACTTTGGATGCAATCATCTTCAGGAATCGCCAAACCGATTGCAAGTAGTACATATACAAAAAAGAAATATGCTCCTAGCAGCAGATACAAATTTGGAGGTATACGCCATCCGGGAAAAAGACTCTACCGTGCGAAATATGTCCTTTGCACCACATCGCGTTGATAAAATTTTGTGAGAGGTTGTTGCAATGACCTCGCACCAGAATGGCAATACTGAGCACTTCAGAAATCAGCTCTTGCTTCCGAATAAGAGGAATCGATATTTTATTCAACGATGATCTCGTTGGTAATTTTGTCTCCTTTAATACATGTTAGGTCCAAACTCTTCGTATATCTTTGGAGGACGCTCGTGCCAATGGCGATCGGCTGCATCGAGAAAGTGAACTTGTTGTAGAGAACGTGAACAGCTGGGTGAAAGAGCAAAAGTGAGTATCATCAGCTGATTATTGTGATTTCAAAGTGGGTTAGAATGCCATTTGCTTATTAACACTGTTTTCATGTCATTTTTAGGCAGGGAAACGAAAGGCTTGCTACCAGATTAAGGTATGTAACTTTCAGTTGTAGATAGTTATAGTTGACCTATCAAACGATCTATAGACCATTTTACAGTAGAGAGCTTAGTATCCTAGTCTTCGAGTGAATGTGAGGCTGAGGTTGGCCTTGTTTTGATACAAACCTCCTTTGTTTTCTTATGCAAATCATGCTGGAAAAATACTAGTAAGCAAAAGAACAACATGATTTTTATAAAATGGAAGGAACGGCTGTATTTAAAACAAGGTCAACTCCAGCCTCGTTTCTATCTATAACTGTAAAATGGCCTATTGACTGATCGACCGACTGATTGATTGATTGACTGACCGCTTGATTAATTGACTGATTGACTGACTGATTGATTGATTGATTGATTGATTGATTGATTGATTGATTGATTGATTGAGTGAGTGAGTGAGTGAGTGAGTGACTGATTGGTAGATTGATTGATTGAATGGTTAATTGATTGATTGATTGATCTTCAAACGTGATATGTAGAAAAGTTGGGAATATTATTCCAGGTACATTTGGATATACGAAACTGGCTATTCTTACTTTTTTCCATAGAGAGCAAGATGCGCGAATTACAGCCCTGCAATCAGAAAAGGAGTACGTACTTTTCATTTTGCTTTGCTTCGAAATTTTGATAAACAATGAAATCTTATCAAGTATGCAACTAACTGGAAGTAACGATGCTCTAGAGAAAAATAGAACAAGGAAAGAAGAACACGCAGCTCAGAAATCGAATTGTTCTTTGCTGAAACGTTTTAATCATTATTTTAAATCCTATCATGTTTCCTAATTTTTGTCGCCGTACACATTTTTTTTTTCCTCTTTCAATAGTGAGCGTTTCTACGATGAATTTTCCTGGATCGACTGCACCTTCCTGCAATTTCGTATCACGTCGCCAAATCTTGTTCATCAGATTTAGTGCGATTCGATTGAACAATATTTTGTCATAATGCTTAATGAGCATTACTTTACTGTTGTAACTGCAGGAAAAACGTTCTGTAAATGATGAAGTCGCTTTATACAAAGTGGTAACTAAAAAGTTTTGTTTTCCTCCAATTAGACGCCTTGAAGAATCAGCAGGGACTCTAAAGAAAGAAAACACTGTTATTAAAACAGAACTAGGTAAGTAAAAAAATTACTTAGAGTTTCGGCAATACCCAGACTCTTGTTACTTTCATTGTTGTTTTCATAAAGTTACTGAAAGTGAAAATAGAAGGGAATCTCATTTGACGACGTCTTTATTGTTTTTTTTTTCTTTATAGAGGAACGAAGAATGGATAGTGAGCGACTCAAGGTAAGTTTCGACTTACTTTTTTTCCCAGCACTGTCATATTCTCTGTTCACTGGAGCTCCTTAAGAGCTTACTATAATGGATTTAGGTTACCGGGGCAAAAGGATTGTGGGATACTATTGAGTTGCTCCACGGTTTTCCTCCGACAACTTACATTTAAGCCAAGGGCGCTTGTCAGAACTGACCGAGCAGGCCATTCCCCTCGTAATGAGAATTTCACTTTTTACTAAAGCTATCCAGCCAGATCAGTCAAATCCTAAATAGTACGCACGAAGGAAATCGTTTTTCATCAAGAACTCTTGGCAAAAGCGTGTTTCATTTCCAAAAGACCGGTCCGGCCATGGTCCGGCCGACCAGTTCTGAATTTTGGAAAGCGTAAGTCATGTCAAGTCAAGCTTACCCCCATAAAAATAAGGGACAGATATGCAAGGACAAATAATTATACAGACCTAGCCTCCGACTTCCAATAGTGCCTTTGATGTAATAATGCACCATATAAACTTCATTGTTGCAAAGACATCAATTTAATAGCATGTAGGTATCCTATTATTCTTTCGGCGCGTATGATTTAGTAAATACTGATACATTATCATTATAATTTGTGGTTAACGGTCTTTTCGATTATTATTTAATACATAGTTATTTTGTTTTCTGTCAAAAATAAATTATCGCCTGTGCTGAAAAATCTTTTAGAACATTTAAGTTTTTATTTACGGCGCCATAAAACGCATTGCAGTTCTTTGATTTACACTCCAATCAACTAGAAGATAATTAGAATCAAAGGATTCTTTGATTTTCCCAGTGAAAAAGGTGATGATACGTCGTTTTTCAGATGATAAATAAACGAAAATAACATGGAAACGTGGAATATATTTGCGTCAAAAAAACTCTTAAAGGCTGTCCACCTGCACGCCGTAATTTTATGTTTGGTCAAATTCATTTGAACTTAATAAACGCCCATACAATCTCATTAACGCGGACCGCTTGATTGAAAAATTAAATATTTAAGCATCTCAGTTTTTGTTTAATAACAGATGATAATTATTTTTAAAAAAATATTGTAGCTTGTTAGTCAGATGGATGTGGGGAAATTGTGCGTGACAACGGCTACTCGTATTAATTAACTGACAGAACATATCCTTCTCCACAAACGATAACATAGGTGCAAGATTATTGCTCTCGTACTTGCTCTACACGGTTCCAGACTACGTATTTAACGACAAAGTGAAAACCTGTCATTTTCGGAAACGTTTGTTACATTTGTATATCTAAAAAGTTCCAAAGTTTCCTCGCCAGAAAGAGTTTGAGGCAGGTGCGTTTTTGAAAAAGAGAAGAATTCTTTGTAGTTTTAAATTCCAAGATGTCGGAGTGTGGTGATTCGGACTCCGTGCATAGTGGAGACAGTTCAGTTCTTCTGTGTATTGGCACGCCTCTCCTCGGTTCCTTAACAAACTTGGACGGCTTTGGAAAGATTCGCGGAGGTTGCACCAATCCTGTTCATAACTGTTCGTGCTACGTACGTTTTGAGCATCAGCTCAGTTACGCTTGTCTCAACTGTCAGGGGCTTTGCCCTGCGTTTTCGCATGTAAGTTGAAATTGCAACTTTTTTTTTTTATCATTTCTCTTCCTAACCTTTGCCATAAACAAGAAGAATCCCACCTGGTTCTAAGCTGTATTCTCGACCTGACGCCCACTCTGTGTGAGAAAAAATAGTAGTCATTACATTCGCTTTCGTTTTCACTTCCTGAGTCGCTAGTCTTTCATGTTTTCAGGTTGTAGTAAAGCATAAAACAAGTTAAAATAATTCTAAATGTCTTGGCGCAAGCGAAAAAGTTGATGTGGATAGTATACTTGACAATTTTTGGATGAGGCTAAGTATCATCTGATTAAATTATGGAGATCTCGGAGGGTGTAATGGGCCTCGGCGGATAACACCCTCCAAGATCTCCATAATTCTTTAGATGATACTCAGCCTCATCCAATAACTATTAATTATACGGATTTGCTTATGTGAGGGAAAAAGCTGATGCTTGCACACTTTAAAGAGATTTATGGCATTTAACCGCTTTTTGTACAGTCTTGAGTTTGTACTACCGCGGCTAGCTTTGTAGAACAGCTTGGTTCAAGAGCTCCTTTATCATTAGCCACTGTTGTATTTACGACTTTTTTACTTTTTTTTTTGACAAAATACAAATATAGTGGAAGTTGATAAACTTATATAGATTTTTTTGTACTTGTTTAAATCCTCAGGCTTTGCAGTCGCATTCAGCTCAGCAACAAGTGCTTCTTCATCAACTTCGCAACCGCTTACAAGACTACGAGTGAGTTCTTTTTATTTTACGCATGTAATAGTTATATGCAGTTTCTTACCAGTTTCGAGTCTGTGTTCTGCGTCCTTTATATTGCTTTTTTTTTTTGCTCCCAAGTTGACATTTTAAGGCAATGTGCAGTTGTTCAGCTTTTACTTGATTTTTTTTTCTTATTCGTACATGTTTTTTTACTTACTTTCTCTCTTGCTCGCTTTATTAGTCTTTCCACTCTCGTCCGATTTCCTTACTTGCTTGATCGGCCATAAGCTCGTTCATTTACATTAAACTTTTCAGTTTTAACTATTATTTATTTATCTCTTTATTGTACTCATTGTTTTCTACTGAAGAAACGACCAGAACACAGAGGCAATGAGCAAAGCACACGCAATAGAAGAACTTCACAGCCGATTAAAAACTAACGTGGAAAGCATTCAACAACTCAATCAACAGGTATGGCTCGGCTTTTAGCAAATACTTTAATAATGCGCCTTAAAGGAGCTGTGTCACGAAATTCAGCCAAATTGGGAAATTACAAAATGCCCGTTTTATTAAGAGAAACAAAAATAACCGCTTAAAACTTTAAAGGAAGGTTAAAATAACATAACAGAAATAACAGATGCCACGGATGGGGAAAACTGAAGAAGATTGAAACGGATTGAAATTAGGGTTTTTGAAAACTGTTCAGCCTAACAGTTATTCAAAGTTGATCCTTGCTGCTTGCAACTTCAAAAATAACGCTCAGGAGACATATTTGTTTGTCTCGGATCTCTGATTTTGTCATTTACATGTAATTTCTTTGCTTACTATAACTTCCATAGCGATTGAGGGCGAGTAATTGGCAAAATTAAACAAAATGAACTGGACTGCCGTGACACAACCCCTTTAATCAACCAGGAATTAACCAACCTTCACTTTGACTAATCAGGCGTTTTGTTTGTTCTTCTTATTTTGTTTTTTATTGCGTTCTGTTACGATTTTATGGAGTTCAAATTTGTTCACTATTTAGCATGCTCACGGAAAAAAGGAAGACAATTTTAAGTCATCAACACTCTTGACTTTTCCTGCGTTTTTTCCAACTCTCTCATGCCTTTTCGCCTTCGTTTCTTCTCTCGTACAAAGAACGAGGTTTTGTAGACTGTTCGCAGACTTCTTAGCTATTTTCTTGTTTATTTTATTTGATATCGTCGCCGTTTGCGCCAAAACTTAAATTAGCCTATACGCACTTACAACTTTGTTCTCAAAGAAGTCTTTTCCAGTTCAGTGTTCCTCGGATAAGTAAAGCAAAACCATCGCAGTAGCAACCTTCTTTTAACGCTATTTTCCCACACATCATGATTTCTTTCCATTTTGACAGCTAAACACGCTAAATAAAGAAAATCTCCGACAAAGACACATAATCGATAGAGAAGCAGCAGCGAGAAAGGTTAGTGTTCAACGTCGATGTGCTAATCGACTCTTTAGCTTGTATGTTTTGTGTTCGCAACTAACTTCTTACCCTAAACTTCTAGGATTTTCCGTTAATAATTCCATGAATGAAAGTATTCTCTTTTTTCCTTTTTTCCATTAGAGTCTTCAACTTCAGTTGGAGACACGTGATCAAACGATCATGTCGCTCAAATCTCAGCTGGAGTCTTATAAGTTTGCTGACTTACCTCACCGAGATACAGACAACATAGTAAGTAGCATGTCACATCACTTCTCTTACTTTTTATTACACGTGCTACTCACGTGTACAGTGTTGTCTTCACATAGTACCAGTGAATGCTAGTGCCAGTCGCTGTCTGTTGTGCCACCACCGTGTATTTTCGGATGTCCAAGACTGTTTACCATTTAGAGGGAAAAACCGGTCGGTTCGCGGTTTGAGTCAATGGTAAACAAAATTCAGGACTGTTTCATTTCATCCCGGAATCGCGCTTACCATTTCTACAAATCAGTTCTATGTACTGCGAAAAGGCCGCGAAAGCCTTAGATTGGTATCAAAGATAGCTTTGGAGAAATGGAACACGAATATCCGTTTGGAACATTCCTTCCGGAAAAACAGGATGAATGAATGACCCAACAGATGACCCAAAAATTCGCGTTCCATATACTTTCCAGCCGGATTTTCCGGAAAGACTGTTTGTAAATGGTAAACAACCAATATCTTCGGTAACGATCGGGTTCAATTTCGATTAACTTTCAAGGCTCCTGAGATTGCTGGTAGTCTTGTTTAGTAGAGTAGCTTTTCTTTAGGAGGTATCCTCGCTTCAAATGATCACACCTCAGTTTTTAACACTGATTCTCCCAGCAGTGGTCGGTACGTGTCACAGTGACATCGGCCTTGCTACACATGTTTTCTCGCTTTGGTAATATTATGCGCTTTTGTCGAGCAAAAAATGACAGGTCTCAAAAATGCCTTGGATTATAGCGAGGAGAAAGGAGAAATGGCAACTCAATCAATGTCAAAGCAGGCCATTTTTATAGTTGTGTGCTCAGTGACCTGGCCTTTGAATTGACTCGAGGCTGAAGGGGCCTTGTTTTGTTACAATCCTTCCTCAGTGTTTAGCACAAATAAATGATCGTGTCAGAGGCTTGATAGCATGAGAATAGCACGACTTGCATATGAAAAGCGGGCAGTTTTGTAACAACACAAGGTCATCCTCGGCCCCGCTTCTATACAAAGGCCATGGCACTGAACACTTAACAGCTCTTCGAGAGGCAGCTGTAGATTTTCAACTGTAAGGCATGTTTTTGTCCTCAGATGGATGTATATGGACTGAATGACTCGGCGTATTCTTCACTAGACAAAGGACTGTAAGTAAGAATTAAATGATTTAATTTTACCACTGTTACTTTCTTCGACTCACGACTTTTTGTTTCTTTTTCTCAGGCAAAAGTCTGCTCAGAAGGATAAGGTAATGTCTATTTAGTTTTCTTGTTTTGCTTGCTTTTTTGGACTCCACTACAGCTTCTGAATCAGAAAACGTATTATTGCATTTAGAGTTCGATATGCCTACTTGGTAGCTGTATCATTGTGTGGGCTTGTCCGGCAGCAATAACTCAGGTGCAACCATTGTCACTTGCAGATTTCTGACTAATGAATTTACTATAGTCCTTGACTTAAACGGCCATTCAAATACAGGACTGAACTTTCCCGTAATAGTTTTTTCGCTAGTGCAACAGAAATTGCTAAATAAATTGTAATTGTTAGGATAATAGCTTAATGGAAATAGGTTGTAGTTTAGAAAGGTCTTGTAATTCTCGCAATTTTTGTAAATTTGGAAATTTTTTAATGATTGTATGCTTCTTGCTTATAATCTTATGTTTTATTTGCTTTTGTAAGCAAATAGTAATTCGGTTTTTCGGTATAGAATATGCTTAATAACGTATATTGTCTTACTGTTTGTTTGTTTGTTTGTTTGTTTGTTTTTTCCATCTTATTTATGAAGGTGAGGTCCATAATGAGGAAGGAAATGGATAAAGCTGGCGTAAAAGACCCTCAGGTTCTGGACAAGTCCTACTGGATACAACGTGTCGGTGAGGTATGCTGTGTCACCGAGCAAGCCCTCCCCCTACCGTAACTTAAAAAAAGCCTTCAAGGGTGGGGAAAATAAGCTCTCGTCTACTTGACACTTGAAAGACTTGACTTTGAATTTTAAGTATCTGTTAATAGATGGAAGCGACGTTTTTGTTCGCATTTGTAAGCTCGAGTCATTTCGTGCCAGCCATGACTGGTCATACGTTTACCGCACGGACATCGCCTTTCTTCGTAAGTCATATTTTATCAGACAACCACAAATGTTGAAGCCAGTCAGTGAACTCTCCTTCCGCGTTTTAATGTAGCTTAATAAATTGACTCGATGCTGCCCTACCGCGAGACAATTTCTACGGGTCAGCGGTAGTACCGTATTTCAAGTAGGCGCTGTATGGGGTGGTCTTTCATTGTTTCAGGGACCGATCTCCAGACAAAGGCCTCGATTCTGTTTTGATTTTTTTTACTTCGTTTGTTTATTAAACAGAGCAAGCAGCATTGACCATTAATAACACAGTGTTTGTTATGTTCTTATTTTCTTTAGCTTTCGATTCAGCTTCAACAGAGTAGCGAGTACTGGGCGCAGAAAGTACGAGATTTAACTACACAGATGGATAGTCAACAAACTTGAAAAACAATTTGGTAAAGCCTCTAGAGCAACATTTTATAATTTATATACTAGGGAGTCATTAGCGGATTAAATATCGCATGATGTATCTCTCTTTCTTTGCCTTCAGCTGGGTCTTATAACCCATATAATAAGAAATGAACGGTTTAGCTGGAAAATAAAATGGTCTTTTTAGGATTGTTATTTTATTCTTCGCCACAGCTAGTAATATTAGGAAATGAATATGACAATATATTTAGTGGGAGTGTCAATTTATTTGTATACGACTAATTCTCCCTTGCTTCTTTTATGGGCTATTTCCTAGTTACACCAAGCCTCTATTTTAAAGCCAGGCTAAGTACGGAGCCATTGATATGAAAACCATTCACAAGAATGGTTTTGCACCTATTGTAGCCTCGTTATGAAAGGCAGAGTTTTCGTAACTCGGAAATGGTCTATTCGAATACTTACAGTGAGCTAGCTATAACCCTTTCAAAATTTTCTTTTATTTTATTTTTATGTAACCAATAAGGCAATCAAGTCGGTTGTCTCTTCACAGCCAAATTTTATTTTACAGTGAGAAAATAATATATTTTATCCTTATGTTATAAGAGGATTTTTAAGTTTCTTGTGAAGAGAATGCAAATCTTTATTTACTGTGATATAATTAATTGTGAGAAATATAATTATATAATATTGTTTTTACCCTGCTTTTGTTTTAACAAATATTGTTTTATTTATTATTGCTTAAGTATCCTTTTTATTGCATGAACATAAAAGTGTAAAATTTGTCAATAAAAGTTCTAAAGGTTTCTTCCGTGGTCTTTTACTTGTAGACATAGAAACTTTGTTGTAGATTAAGATCGTCCAAGAGTGTTTTGTTGAGCCACATCCTCGAAAAGGAAAACTGTTTCTAGAAAATAGAAAAAAAAATTAACTAGAAACGTTTTTTATAACGCGCTAATGTTCTGTCACCAGATGATGAAGATTTACGTTATTTGTCCAAAAATTGAAATGTTCTTAGACGAATAAGGTTAACCTTAATGATTAAAACTTATTGGACAAATGACGTGACGCAAAGTGGGTCACTCGTTTTGGCAATTCAGAGCTTAAGAGAATGACTGCAAGGTTCTCTTTAGAACATCATAGATCGTACATTAGGAAAACCAAACGCACAAGGTACTACGAAGTGCGACAATTACTGCAAAGTGGGCTAGTCTGTTATTATGCAGGCTTCTATTGCTTTCCTGTGTTTTAAGAGGGGAACTACGTTGTAAGAAAAGAAGACAGACTGGCAACATAAGGAGACTTCATTCCCGTCTCTCTTCTGATACACCCCCAATTTCCTTTCTTCCGCCTAAAAAACAAGCCACTAAGCCTGCATAGGAAGCTGTCATTATAATTATAAATTGCACCGCTCTATTTTATTAATTGTGTTATACTGACTTTGTGCGGCAAGTGCTATGTAAAAGAACAGTTTTTAGTCTTGACTTATTATAGTACGGAGCGAGTACTAGTGGGACTTAAACTATTGCAAAGTGCAATGTGCCATTATGTTAAACCACTACACACCAATACACGTTTGCCCTGCTATCAGCAATTGCTTATTTCCCTTCAGTTTAATACCTCCCTGCTGTGTTTTTGATGTTGTTTTTCAGTTTTCTATATTAAATTTTGGTTTTTTTCAGGTAGGCTTCACCCCCGATACTTGTAAAATGAAACAATGACAAGTGATCTGTATCAAAATGAGTTAATAAATACTTATTATAGCTTAGCAGGTGTTTGTGCCAAAAGTTAATTAGAATGTTTAATAATTCATCAACTAGTTTATTTGTATTAGGGTTAATCAGTACAGATTTGCACATGCGATTCAAATACTTTCTATACGGAATCCAAAGAGGGGTCCCCCACGTGACCTAGAACGGGTCACGTGACTTAAGTATCACATGAATTTGAACTGGACAAGTTTTTCGATTTTTGAACTCGTTTTTTTTTTCCTGGTTTTCTCATTCAGTGAACATTCTAGGGTAAACTCAGTTGATTTTAGGAACTTCTTACTGCCAGAACTCAACTCTCGGACTTCATCTAGACTTAATTTCAGTACACTTATAAGCACCGTTCGGGCATGAGCAGAAAGCAAAATTTTGCGATGCCCCCTCGACTTTCATCTCCCCCACCCCCCTTCCTTTATCTCTTTTCACGTCCCGTTTGTCTTTTCCCTTTTTACTGAGCATTAGCCTTCACATCGGTGTGAAAGGTTTGAGGAATGCTGTTAGAACCTTAAAGATTAGATAGAAAGATTGAAAGGAAGTGCAGATGGGTAGTTAAACAAGGTTTTCATTGGAGTTTTTGGGTCAACTTTTCATGGTTTTGCGTATATGTCGTATATCTCCGGCCTGTTTGTATCGTGCCTGTCCAGGTATGGTTATTTTTAAAGATCTTTCCCCCCTGTACCCGTTAGATCAGGGAAGCGACGAAGAAATGTACAAATAAGCATGATGCACGTACAAACTTGTTGTTTTTCTCAATAAACCTATTGCTATTTACAGCGACTATATAGGACACATACACCATGCGATGATTATCATCTTCGAGACAAGACACATAGGTCTCATCTTGGCCTCATCAAACGTGCTCGTCAAACTCCCTCCCTCCTCACCCTTTCGCCTTTCCCTTGTTTCTTTACTGGTGTTCGCCGCTTCCTTTCTGCCTCCTGTTTTTATTTCCATCTTCCTCAATTTCTTGGGCTATGCTCGCGGTAAGTATCTCGTTTTGCAGCATAGATTTTATAGGTTGCCACGTGTTCGACATTCAGTCCGGTCACATATATTTTCAAGGTCAGAATTTTTTGTACTTTTTCCTTTTTGTTTGCAGTATTTTCTTAGTTATACTCTTTACTTTGGTTTTGTTTGTTTTCAATGCTTTCCTTGTTATTATTTTTACAGCTGCTCCCCGGATTTCAGTCTTATAAGGGAGTCTATTTCCCTGTCGGATTACCGGCGCGTAAGTCTGCTATCCCTCGAGCCGCGTCTTTCTCTATATTGTCCTCACAGTACCACTTTATCTTTCAGGTTGCAATCCCCTAGTTTCATCGATCATTTCCTTCTGATGGATGCAGTGAGTGGTACATTCGTTGGCTTCGGTTTTTCTCCAGTCTTATTGAGCGGCTCTAGCGGGATAGCAGTCTCAGTTCTCGCAGTATGTCCGGTTTCTTATTTCGGCGTGCGGGGTTTTCAGTTCTTTCGTTTCATATGCCTATTTTGTCCCACGCTGTTTAGTCTTCGTGCTTTCCTAGTTTTATATTCACTCAGAGTCAGTGCATGCATTTGCTTTACTAGCATGCTGCTTTTCCCGTTGAGTTTTTTGACTTACGTGTTATTGTAAGTTGCTGCATTTTCATATCTGAGCTATTGTTTGGCTTATTCTTTCATTGTTATTTTTAGCAATACCCACAGGTTTTTGTTCTAAAATAAATGTGTTTGTGGCTCCAGAGCAGAAGTTGTTTTACGGGTAATTTTTGATAACTGACTCTGTCGAGCGTGTATTGGAACCACCTAGTCTTGTTTACTATGTGTTTTGTGGCTCCAGAGCAGAAGTTGTTTTACGGCAATTTTTGTTACCTGACTCTGTTGAGCGTTTTTCCTTGCTGTGGTTATTAAGGCTGGGGGTTTTGCGCTTGGGTGTGTGGGGTGTTGTCTTCCTGTTGGTAGTGCGATGTCTCGGAAAGTTTTATTCGTACGTTGGCCGCCAGATTTCTCCATCAGTTATAAACATGGGAGCGTGGGCAATATTGGAGTAAATAGGATACTTTTTTTGAGGTTCTCGTTGCCGTCGCCGTCGTCGTTGGTAAAACTCCCTTTTGATGCTTTGATCAGTTCGTCACCTAATCACGTTATTCGTGAAACGACTCCAAAAGGTAAAGTGATTCGTGAGTGTACGGAAATTTAACCCGTGATTCGAGATCCAAACACCCCCTTCCAGAATCTGTTAGATGTCAAAGTTGACTACGACAGTTTAAAGTGATGACGTCAAGGGGATCATCACAAGTGGTAAGGGACGGACCATTAGAGAAGTTATGGGGGGGGGGGGGGGTTTCGAGCCGCATGAATTTTTTTCGTTATCAAATTAATTGCATGATTATTTTTTAGGCCGTAGCATGAAATTTTTTCTACTTCATTTTCCCTTGCGCGAATATTTTTTTTGTACGTCGCCCCCGTCCCCCCCCCCCCCACCCCCATAAGTTTTCTAATGGTCCGTCCTTAAGGGAGGATTCAGGAGCGAATGGGTTAATGAATAATTTATTGCTTTGACAAGTGCTATTGATGCAAAAGATGAGAAGTGTTATTAATAGCGAAGTGAGATTTAAGGGTGCAAGCACTAATATTACAAAGCCTTCAAAACACATGCTGCCTAAATCTACAAATATGTCTTCGGTTTAATTCAAAACTAAGATTTAATGCGCCCCCCCAATGACATAAATTTGAAAACAGGATAAAATTTTAATGAAAATCGTTTAATATACAAATAGGTTTGTTGCTTTTTGTTTACATAAATGATGACTTCTTATTTTAATTAGCGATAAAAAGATAAACAGTAATTTTACCGTGCATCACGTATATATGTTTAAAACTACCTCACGAACACCTCATTCTACAGGATCGAGTGCATAATGTCTGCAGCATGCACTCTCTTCAGTTCTTCGCTTTATTTTTAAGTTCTCAAATGTTTACCACTCAATCGATTTTGACTTGGCCGGATGAGGACCATCTGTCTTTTCCGGTTATTAATCAGAATCATCGACGTTTAAAAGGATCCGCTTTTTACTCATTTTACTCTGTCAGTCTGGTATCATGCAGTCTGAGGTGCCAAAGACATCATCGGTGCTTTTCTTCGAATTATCGCAACGGTTCTAATCTCGGCGGAATTTGCGAGATGAACGGGCGTGGAGCAGAACCGCCCATTGAAGAAAATGAAGACCTGGAATATGACAAAAATTCAGTTTACACTCATTTTCGTAACAAGAAGGTAGGTTTGAAGACTATTTCTGTTTTCAAAGAAAACTACCCATCTATGCCTCTGTTTTAGAAACATTCAGGAATTTTTTTGACTTAACTCAGCAATCATCATAAATCTTTATTTATACACGAAATCGTGAACTGACGTGTAAAACGAAGTATCCTCGACTCAATCAACGGAATTGCTTCAACAAATTCCATCATCATCTAGCCTACAACTGAATTTATCACTAGTAACAGACCTGCAGTGCTTAATTGCATATACGTCAAAATGTCCAAAATTGTTTCCTCGCGTTTATGTTTTATAAAGAGCAAAGCAGATAATTGGTCATATAAAAATGCTCGTGTAATACACCTGCATGTCAAGTGAATATTTTTTAATTAAAAAATGAAATTCTTGATCCTTGGCCGATCTAGTCCGGCAAGCCATGCGTCGTTTTGACGTTATCCAAAGAAGATCAGAGGGTCTTTGTGGCACCTTATTGATGAACTATGGACTAGTAGAGCTAGAGTTAATTGTAAAACACGGGAAGTAACATTTTAAGACCGAGAAAGACACGCACATAGTATTTGGCTATGCAATAAAAAGATTGAGACTGCAAGTAGTTCAGGACATTAGGTGTGCAATGTTTAATTAATACACCCCAGCTTTCAAGGTTTTTTCAATTTTTTCATCAAATCTAGTTGGGGAATATCCATTAATGCTGCTGAAAAGATCTCCTTAAAATTAGGAAACTTTGCCGTTTTGAAGGTGATACGTTGAAGGAGAGCGAAGCTGTAGCTCCACCATTCTCGTCCCCAGAGACGCTCGACTTAATTTGTAACGAAGAAACGACGGGCTCTGGGGACGAGAATGTAGTCCACAAAGTCGCGAAAATTTACATACGTTTGTATGGTGAGGGAACTAACTTGTCCCTCACCATGCAAGCGTCTGTAAAATTTGGCGACTTTCCAGAGCTATCTTCGTTGATTTCCATCAAATCATGTCCAAACTTGGCGTCTGTACTAATGTTTAGAAGTCCTTTTTACCGTGTTGACGGATTTTCTCCAACTGGTCCCAGTCGAAAGTTCAAAAAACCCGTGCGAGTCGCTATCTCCATATGCAATTGTGTCCATCTGGATAACTAAATATTTAATGCTCAAATGTCATTAGAGGCAAGGCATCGCCAATAGCTGTTTTGATAGGAAGATTACCCTTAGCTATCTACCTTAAAAACGTGTCCCTTAAAATAAAGGAATTTGCAAGTGCTAGGGTGACCTTTTTTGTGGGGTGACCCCAGCGCTGGGGTTATCCTCACTCAAAATGGAAGACGCTCTTTAAAGTTTCCCTTTTCGTTGTTTATGTCACTGCACGAAAAATAAGATTAACATCAGATTTAGATGCACAAAAGTGCAAACTAGGAAGAAATGAGGGGCAAAGATAGTAAATACTGCATTTGCCCTTGAATTTGCAACCCCATCGATACCCATGAAGTTATTTTTGTGTCTGTACTCTACCGTATTTATTCGATTAAACATCGCCGTCGATTAACCGCCGCGGACGGAAGCAAAATTATCAATAAACGTCGCCCTCGAACAAACGCCACACCTAGTTAAAAGACCTTATTCGAGAATAAGGAGAAAAAACTCGGTACAAATTGGAAATCTACACAATCCAGACAATTACAATTGTATCTCAACGAAATAAAAGAGGCTCTGGAACCTTTAAAGTACATAATATTTAAAAAACGACTTACACTAACTGTTGTCAGTGATTTAAGACGCCGCCCTTATATAAACACTGCATTGGAAACGCTGAAAAATTAAATAAACGCCGCGGCTTTTAATCGAATAAATACGGTAATTTCCTTGTACATTACACTTTTTTGCACCATATTTGCCCCGAGCAAATTTGATGTATCTATAATTTTTCGTGCAGTGAGTAATTGTTCACCTTTAAATGAAGGCATGTTATATTAAAGAGAAAAGAAGGTTGACTGGAGCGAGCTGTGTACTTTCAAAGTTTAATATAACTAAACTGAGCAAGTCAGGCACCTCATAGAGAGGAGTAGTGTGACGTCACGTTACCATGGCAGCTAAATTTCTGGACCACAACAATTAGGGACATAGGGAGCTTCAGCAACGACAACGGCGACGGCAACGAGAACGGCAAAAAAGCAATAGGTTTATTAAGAAAAACAACAACTTTACCCGTCCATTTCTTAGCCGTTGTTGTACAACTGCGAAATGAAACTTCCTAATTATGGAGTAGGTAAACACAAGACAAAAATTTTCTTATTCTTTTTCTTAACTTAGATAATGGTCCTTTCGGATTCAACTCCAGAAAATTTCGCCTAAAATTGACAAATTAAAAGAAATCAAATAGTATCGATAAAGTCTGAAACAGTGGTTTGTTGTCATCCAGAAATTTTGATACCAAGGCAATGTGATGAAGCGACTTCTCCCGCTATTAGAGATCCCTTTAAAGGCAACCTGTTATTTTTTTTTTCTCTCTTTCTGAAGTACGACTGCCAGCTGACCGGCTGTTTGAATGGAGGCTCATGTATTTTTTCTGAAGTTTCAAAAACCTTTCACTGCGTTTGCAAGGGAGCATGGATTGGCGAATGTTGTAAAGGTATCAACCCAGCTATCTGTACAGTTGGCTACTGAGCATAAGAATGAGTGCAATAATTTAAGTGATCATATTTAATAAAATGCCTTGCTCCTAGCTAAGCTCCTCCTATGATATCTCCGCTCCAAGGTATAAAGCATAGCTCAAATCCAACAGACTCTGATCCTGGCTTGAAGTTTAGCAGACAGTTTAGGCACTCACAACCGACAGGGCTGTTGCCTGAAGTGACCATTAAAGTACCGTATTTATTCGCCTATGAGCCGATCGTAGCTATAAGCCGAGACCCTAAACTTTGAACTCATAGAATCACCATAACCAAGAACGAAAGACAAATCCAAAACACCCAGCTATAAGCCGCGACCCATTCGTTACAAGACTTTTAACTACTGCAAAACCTAATATTCTGGAAAAAAATGGGACCTTCTCTTAGAAAATGTACAATTGTTGTTTAGTTTTTTCGCTGCATCAGTATAAAGGGCCGCTTAGCTCAAAGGTAAGACGCCACAAACACGAGAAACAGCATGTGGAAAACATCGTCAAAGGTTCCTAAGAACGCAAATAAAAATAATGATAGTGATGATGGTGATGATAATGATGATGAATCTGTCTTATAGACTGGAATCACTGCTCGGAAAGTCCATGTGCCAATGGAGGCTCGTGCAGCAATCTTGCTGACGGATACAAGTGCAGCTGTATTAAAGGACGATTTACCGGCAAACTTTGTGAACAAGGCGAGATTACAACCTACTTAGTTTAGCAATAAAGTTACCTCTCTCCAAAACAGACACCTTTAATGGGACCTTCGCTATCTGTCTCTCTTGGAGAGATGTCCGTCTTCTAGAGACTTCACTATAAAAAGGACCAAAGAAAGGGAGGGACCACCTCTAGGTGTCCGTTTTAGGGAAGTGTACGTCTTGATAGAGCGTATTCACATGACGTCACGGCGGCCATATTGGTGTACCAAAACAATGAAAGAGCGGCCATGTTGGTGCACCATGACAACCCCGTGGGAATTGAACTTTTTCTTATGTAAAAACTTTCTGTTGTACGGTAAATTAGCATAGACGCTGGCCACGTGAGCCGTGAATACGCTCTGTAGAGGTGACCGTTGTCGTAAAGAAAGGTTGACTGTCTATACCTCTAACAACTTCTGGTTGTTTTTGTTTCATTGTTGTTGTTGTTGTTTATAACGGGGCTCAAATCTCCATTTAATTCATAACAGGCAGTTTGAGGCCATAAATGCGTAAAGGAAAGATTTAACGACAGTCAAAAATTTTCAGAATTTATAAGGAATTGTATGGAAAAGCACTCAAGCGTTAGTGGGTGGCAAGAGTTTTTTTTCTCATAAAAATCCTTACGATATACAGTTACCTAATTTTAATATGCTGTTTCAGCTCGTGCTAACAAAATTTTTCAAAAGCGAACTATTTTCAAAGTTGACAAAATTCATAGATGCAAGTGCACGCATGAGTGTCAGATTGATGTGTTCGACCTGTTGATTAAGGTCAGGCTTTTCCAAATTAATGTACATAGACTCTTAAGCATACTCTGTTATGTACATTAAGTGGGAAACGCCTGACCCCAATCAACAGGTCAAACTATTTTCGCGTTTACCGAAAGTTGATCACGTGATCAACTAATGCAAAAGGCCTATAGAGTGTTTTCACTCACGTGGCCAGCATCTATGCAAATTTTTTGGAACAAAAGAAAGCGTTTGCATAAGAAAGGAGTTCAACTCCCATAGGTCTGGTTTGGGACACCAACATGGCCGCCGTTTCATTGGTTTGGGACACCAATATGATGTCATGTGAAAACACTCTATTAGCGCACGAAAAGCAAAACATCTTGACGTCACAACCTGTTTACATACTCTCATGCATGGATGCAAACACGCCTCTCGGTCAATCAGAGCGCGCGTACTATCTTTTTTTTAGTTATTTGATAAAATGTCGTCATGGTTATAATGTTTGTAGTCACATATTTTGCTTGTTCTCTTAGTTTGCCCAGTCCCCCTCGGAATGGAAAGTGGAGCCATTTTGGACTCCCAGATAAGTGCTTCATCAGAATGGGCCAGCAATCATGCCGCACAGCAGGCAAGGTTACACTTCGTAAAAACTGTTTATAGAACTGGTGCCTGGTCAGCTAGGTCAAACAACTTATACCAGTGGCTACAGGTCGATCTTTTAAATACGACTCGAGTGTCAGGAGTAGCAACTCAAGGACGGAACGGATGCCCTTGCGATCAATGGGTCACAAAGTACAAGTTACAATACAGTGAAGATGGACAGACGTTTAAGTTCTATAGGAGAAGCGGAGATATATCAGACATGGTGGGAAACAAATAAAACACCTTGCACCAAAACCTTATTTTTGAAAATGATAAAAATAAGAATAATAATAGACCTTGTTCAAATTTACCTAACCCAACCGCTTTGTTTCCCCCCTGCCCCACCCTCCCCCAAAAGAAAAATTGGGGATAAATTTAGGTTTCTGAGAAACTGCCTGCCTACCCCCTCCCCCCCTAAGCCAATATTTTCGCTTTTTTCTTACTTAGAGCAAAATGTTGGCTTAGGGGAGGAGGGAGTAGGTGGACAGTTCTCCAATAATTATTTATTATTTATTTATTTATTGGTTTCCCAGAAACCTAAATTTATCCAAATTTTGCATAAGCATTGTTTTCAATATCTCTTGGGATTTCAATCGTCCCAAGAGAAACTGAAAACAATTTTTACGCGAAATTTTGAAGGTTAATTAGGGCAAACAAAATGTATTGTGGTATTCCAGAATAAGGCAAACCTTTTCAGAAGGTCGTTGGTGGGATGGCGTTTCACGCAATGGAGCAACGACAAGCTGGGCTGAGTTAGTTAAGTGATGATAGGTTAAGTTACGTTCTGACTACGTCTTCGTGTTGAAACGAATATTTTTCTGCCTTTGTATTGACAGGGTTGGCAAGGAAATAAACGCGGCTCAAACATTTTATCAACTGTTTATCACAAGAGGGTTAAAACATGCTTTAAATTCATCGACCGACGGAAAGTCTCCGTATTCGTTTTCCTGTTCCTCGGAAAATTCAGGATATAGGAAGATGTTTAGTCTAGCCGATATTCTTCAAATAGCAGTTGTAATTAGCCTGAGAAAACAGCCGACATTTGGCGACCCTACCACTGTTTTCCCCGCCAAATGACTTCTGAGAAACGAGGGCAGAAATTCCACTCTGATGACGCGTTACCCGAGTAGTGATTCTGATTGGTCGTGTCAAGTGGGAAATTCGATTCAAACAATCAGAAGCACTACCCAGATCTGGGTAGTGACGCGTCATCTGTATGGAATTTCTGCGCTCGTTTCTCAGATGTCATTTGGCGAGGAAAACATTGGTAGCGTCGCCAAATGGCGGCTGTTTTCTCAGGCTAAGTTGTAATCAGTCTGGTTGTATTTTTGCTGTTCTCGCTACGTTTCAAGGCAGTGGTTCGACAATTTCTTTTTCGCGAAACGAGTGAAATTTTCCGCCATTTTCTCCAGAACAGCTGAGTTATAAAGCATCCTCGTTTCCAGGGCTTCTCGGTTGTCGTGCCCTTGTCTGATTGGATAATCCTGCACCAATGATGTCACTTTCTTGGATATCGCAAACGTCTTTTAAATTTGGCCAACGCACGCCAGCTGGTTAACCAGGGAATTTGAGCTAATCAGAAAGAGAGAAACACGAATGAATTGTACTCCGTCTTAACCGTGTCTTTTTAGAGTGTAAGAACGAGACGCGTTCATTTTAGACGAATGAACCGTCTGATTTGATCGGTCTGTTGTCAGCCTTTTTAGACGGATTTTAAAGACAGTTTATTCGTCGATCTGAGAGGACTGAATAATATCCATCTCTAGTGTTTAAAACGACCATTATGACGTTAGCAAATGCGGATTTGCAGATTTCCAATGGCGGGGTTTTTACTGGCTTATCCAGCTAACATAAGGACTAAATAAATTACTGGACGCAGAGAGCCGTTATTCCATAAGTCCAAGAGGAATAACAGAGCAGGGAAGCTTGGGATATGTGAATTTCACGAAATGAAAGTTATTTTTATACCAATTACACTCTTCTGATTAATCGGAAGTTGGTTTCCGGAGAGGTCCGCAAACTTGTATTCAGTGTTTTTAAAACAGAATTCAACAGTCGCCATTACAATACTCTGCGTTGTTTGCTATGAGGCGGTCGCGCCTTGACTTGTTGACGTCTTCGACTTCAACAATCAATTGAAATATTCAGACGTTCCAGGAATTGGAGTTCCATTTGGACACAACCTCTAAAGATAGCTTAAGTAAAATTCACACATCCCGGCCAACGTCCTAAGATTCCGTCTCTGTCATTAATCTCTCTTGATAACTCACAATAACTCCAGACATCAGAAACAGATAGTTCGTCTTGACAAGTTATTCATCTTTTCCCTATCTAATAAGACACGCAAAACTATCTAAACAAATAATTCATCTTACGTACGTTTGTTTTTCATGCACAGATTATCCATCTCTTGCCAGTACAATTCAATTGTTTCTTGGTTTCGCAGATTTCAAGTGTTTCTTGTTCGTTTGTGATGTGGTGTGGTCACTGTTCAGCGTCTTTTCTTTTTTTTTTTTGTATTACGTCATTTGGTGATTGCACCCGTCTGCAACACCAAGAAACTTCGTTTATTGGCTTGTATATTGACCAATCTGAAGGAAGGACGGGTAAAACTATAGTGTTAAAATGGCCATTGAGTCTTGAAAATTTATTTTGCCAAGCAAACAAAATATTAGTCATTTCGAGCCCAAATAGCAAACTATCCTATTCTGTTAAATCTCATTCAGGTTTTTACGGGAAACACGGACAGAGATACTGTTGTGAAACATCAGCTAACTCCCATGATTAAAGCTCGTTACATTCGAATAAGTCCTGTGGAATGGAACAGACACATATCTATGAGAATGGAACTCTACACCTGTTAGCGTAAGTAGAGCTAGTTAAAATCAACATGCTGTTCTTGCATAATACTTTGTCCCGTACATTTCTTTTGGTTCGTGGGGGAGAGGGTGAAGAGGAATAATGGGGAGTAGTACAGTGGGATGTTTTGCTCCTTTTTTGCAGAGGAATCTTATTACTTTGCGGAGAAATTCATCGATGACGTTGTCATGTAGCCTTTTTGCCTTTCTCTCATGACTAAAAAGTGGAAAATTCTTATTAAGATAGTACGAGCTATTTGTCTTTAGGTTAACGAATGTCTCGGTTTTTGACTTAGTCCTAACGTAGTTATGCAAGTTATATTTCCTGCCACTTTCATTGTCCATTACAGACGACAAATTGTTGCAGTTCCGGGGAGGGGAGGGGAGGCGGGTACATAATTAATCAAATTCTCTCTCGCTAGTCGCACCTAAGGCATTTGATCTTTACTGTCCCTTAATGTTGTTGTTGTTGTTATTTTTTTCGGGATACCAATTACATGTTGGTCACTCTCAGGGTTTGAGGCCTTTTATTTCTACCTACTGGACAGTACAAAATGCAGACTGCAGACCATTGTTTTCAGTATTAGAAAGCAATGGGACTATTGTTGTCTCGCCCTCATTTGCATGGTCAAAACAATGGTCTGCAGCAGTCTGTAGTCTGCATTTTGTACGGACTGTTCTAGCTACAAAACTTTCTGGATCAAATTTTGGCCCACAATGATTATCCCCTTTTCATTGTCACGGACGATGTGAAAGCATAGTATTCTCCTGTTCCTTCCAGACGGGTACACTTCAACTATTCTGCCTTTTTTCCGCCAAAAAGGGGTCGCAGATGAAGCTTTGGAAAAGGTGAAGCAAGCAACAGTTCAATGCCCTCTGATTCAACCTTTCCTCGGTTCCAGTAGTTTCAGGTCGACTTTCATTGCCGCTCTGAACACATGAGCAATTTCAGCACTGAACAACACCTACCAACTCCGCGGTATGGCCCGTACCTTACGCATGCGCACAACCTTATCACCCGTGTATTGGGGCTAGTAAGCATGGCACAGCCATCGGGCATATGAACCAACAAAGCCGCGTGGGTAGTAGGCGTGCTTCAGGGCTAAAATGGGTATTGCCAGAAACATGTTCGGAAGAATATATGACCAAGAAAGCAGTAAAAATGAGGGACTTAACTCACGTTCCCTATTCTCTCCGTAGTTCAAGCTCTTAGTTGCATCATGGGTAAACAGAGCAAGATGACGGGAAAGTCAAAGGTTTGTCTTAATATCAGAATTCAAAGCCAGAGAATTCTTCCTGAATTAATTTATTCAGAAAGAATTGGTGGGCCTTGCATACCGATAGAAACCTTTCAATTTGCTGCCACCACGCCCAGGCCCCGGTTGTTCAAACGTTGGATGGCACTATCCACCGGATAAATCGCTACCCAGCGGGTAAGTGTTAAGCAATCCAACTGCATTATCCAGTGGATAGAGCTAACCACCTTTTGAACAACTGGGGCCTGATAAGGAAGAGTAAGTAGGCTATGAATTCCAATAGAAAAGTTTGGATTTTCTGCATTACCCATGATGCAACTAAGAGCGTGAACTTATCTATTTTTAGTCTTGAACATCAGTTAGTTCCAGTTCATTAACCCAAATAAGGATATGTCCCTTCCCCTTGTGATCTATATTTTAACGAGGTAGGTGACGGACGCGTTGGGTGTGTTTCCCCACAGTCACTTTGAACCTACCACGGTAAATAAGACAATAGCTTGTATTCACTTCTATTTGTGTACATTAGCTCTTTACTTGCAGTTAATTGTTGAGTCCTTGTATGTACAACACCTTAAACACAATTACAAAAAGTTTCATTTTTTTCTCTTGACTAGCTCACACAATGCTGAGGTCAAAACTATTGGAGCAAATAATGCTTTTCTACGTGTACTTCAGTTGTAATGACAAACAAAATCGGTCTCTTACATTTCGATCTTAATAACCTGGGCACCAGGATAAGGGTATCAGTTAAAATCTGGAAGATAATGTCATAGACAAATTTCAGTACATTACTATCCAATCTATGCTGCAAGGCTTTAGGAAGTAAAACAAAAGAAGCGGACAATTTTTCCACTATTCATCTCTGAACATGAGCAATTTAGGGGTGGAGTCAAGAGGGTTTCACTTGTTTCGTCACATTAAACGCCCGACTAGCGAGGAAGAACCAATCTCCAGGTGCCGGTGGATAGTGTAATCCACCTTTTGTACAACTGGGTGCTGGTCTTTATTATTACATCTAAGATATACAAGGGAAAATTAGTTTTAGCCTCAGCATTGAGTATTGTGCTTGAAAATGTGCTGTCTTGATACAATGGATCAGAAAATAAAACAAATTTACTCTTCTACGTCTTATCTGCAAATGAAGTCATCTCGTCTTTCACAACCACTAGGATTGCATAAGGATCCAAAAGCCATTTCCGAGTTCCAAACGAGGTTGAGTGCAAAACTTTACTTGTGAAGATGAGATTTATTTGTATGAGATTTCATGTCAATGGCTTCACACTTAGCCTCAATTTGAAACAGAGGCTCGGAACAACTCCGAAATGGCCTACAGATTACTCATCTGACCACTGAAGAAAAAAATAATAATGATTGGCTTATGCAATTAGAATTTTTAAAAACTGTTATTAAAATATATTATTAATATCTACATTTTTGTATTTAAAAATGGTGCTATTCAATTGTGATAGCAACCCTGTCACAAGCAAAGCCACATTGGTAATGATTATTAGGGTAGACTACAATACTAACTAAAGATAACTTAGAGTGATTTTCCTTAACATGTGAAATAGGTAGTAGAATACTAGGCACTATTATTCCACTGTCTTCTTTTGTTTATTTGTAGCTATTTTGCACTAGTTGTTATTATCTGTTTCACGGTTCAAGTAAAATCACTCTAGCAGTACTGAACCACAATATAACAAACTTGTCCAATTTATTTGAACAACAACAAATTCCTGTAGCTGTTTAAAAAAATGCATCCTTTGTTGAATAATTAAATAAACACGAAAGTAAAGCCAGAAAGCGATGGCGCAGTAAAGGATAGCAAAACATTACAAGATGATTCCACATTCTCATGCCATGAAAACTTCACCCTGTGTGAAGAGCAGAGCCTCCTTTTGTCTTTAGGGCTTTTACGCCTGGCTGCCGTAGTAGAAGGTCACCAAAGCAATTTGCTTTATTTTAAGTCCCTTTTTTCTTTACTATGGAGGAGTACACCAAATTCAACAAAGCAAAAAGAAAGGCTCGACTGGCAGGGTGTAAAAACAATGTCTTTTCCACCTGGAAATCTTATTTAATATAAGTTTCCGTAAAAAAAAAAAAATTCTCACACCTTAATACGTTACTGTAGTCCACATAACAAGGTGTCACATGACACCAACAAAAAATATTCTTTTCTGATCCCTCATGTAAATAAAACAATAATTCATCATTGTTTTATTTAATCCGGGAAATTTAACAGCATAAGTTAATTAATTTATCATGACTATTCAAATTCCCAGTACAGTATACATGTAACAAAAAGTTCCAAGTCAACTTTGCAGGGGAGATGGTAGAAACCAAAAGGAGTTGAACTGACTTATAACATCACCTTTACAATAATTTTTTATTATTCAATAGACCTAACCCACATTCCGATCCAGTTAGCAAACACAAGGAATTGGTGTCTAGCCTTGAAGCAACAATTTCATACAAATCACTGTATTTTGTCACCCAAGCAATGAGTTGGTGCCTTTGTTTACAGGTACACAGAAAAGGTTTCAACAGCTATGGTAGTATGACGTGATAGTCAGTTAGGTTTCTACATGAACCTATTTGTAAACAATTCAGTTCTAAAGGCTTTTGTGAAAATCAAGAAATATTTTTAAAAATAATATACAATGGCAATAAAGAAAAATTATCATGTAATATGTGGTGATGGGTCTTGTCCATTTTACAGTAATTGGGGCAGAAACTATTGTTTGCATAATTGAAGGTGTTAATTATATCCTGGTTCCACTATATTTGCATGAGATTAGACAAGATTGCGGAGTACTTAATAACTATAAACTATAGGACCCAAAGCTTGAAAAGAAGGAGTCCATCCTGATCTCAAGCCATACATCAGTGTAAGGTCCTTACTAGATGATACTCAGGCTCCGCTCACTCAGAGTAACATTGCTTTACATGTACCTTAATAGCCTAGTGAACTTGTAACACAGTTTTAAATACATCCACCTTTAAATTGTCTAAATTTGAATCCTACTTGTGCTCAAATCGTCTACATTAGTCTTGATAAGTGCCTGCAAAAGAGAACTGATTTAGCTTCTGAAATCTTGAAAGAATGATGAGCACTCAGAAGAAACATCTTTATCTTTAAGGTTAAAATTTAAACGTTTTTTGTCATCACCTACTGCTTAGCTAATTATGACCATTCATTGCTATGATTAGCCTGTGCTATTGATAGATTAAAGATTAAACATGGGCAGAAACCGAGCGTTAATCGCAGCAAACTAAAGACTGTTCTACACAGGTATACATCTGGCAAAAAATGAGCTGTACTTGTAGGCATCAACCAAAATGGGTAAAAGGTGGTATGTCATGCTATGGGACTTCCTGGTCCAGAGCATAGAGCCCATTCAAGCTATTTTTAACCTTCATGGAGAAATGTGCTTTACACTGGCCACCCAACCAATACCTTTACAAAAATAATAAGCCACTCGACGGGACAAAAATTTGTTTGCAAGGGTATTCTTCTTATTCTTGAGGAGCACATGCTTAAAAATAAATTTAGAGAACAGTCTTGTTAATGATGTTTTAGTCCGCGTTATAACTGGGTGTCCAAAAGTGACACCGGGGCTAAGGCCCTACCCACTTAGTGGTAATACACTTACTGAAAACTTAAAGCATCTTAAGTCAAAGACAGACTTTAAGTACAAGTCCTACTCTCTCTCTCAACTCTTTTCTAGGGTGAACTCAGTTGATTGTAGGAACTTCTTACTGCCAGAACTCAACTCTCGGACTTCACCTAGACTTAATTTCAGTACACTTCCTATTGATTTGCCAAAAGACTTTATAAGCACCGTTCGGGCATTAGCAGAAAGCAAAATCTCGACTTTCATCTTCCTCCGACCCTCCCCCCCTCCCCCTTTTCCTTTATCTCTTTTCTTGCCCCGTTTGTCTTCTCCCTTTTTTTACTGAGCATTAGCCTTCACATCGGTGGGAAAGGTTTGAGGAATGCTGTAAGATGGATAGTGGAACAATGGAACAAGATTTTCATTAAAACTTTCGGGCCAACTTTACATGGTTTTGCGCCAGTATGTGCCGTTTTATTAAAAACTGAATCAATGGATAATGCAATTCTAGCGTTTTTATTGGCTTAGCCATTATGGTTTATGAGCCATTATACCATGCTCTCCATATATGGTCGGTGTACGCGTCAGTTTAAAATTGGAAGCTAGCTGAGAATTTTTTCCGCGAAGGATAGAATGGCGCCCGAAGCAAATCGTTTTAAATCATTTCTTAGAATACTAGAAAATGCAATTTCATCGGGAAAATAAATAATAAACAAAAAAGCCACAAGAGGTTGTTTGAAAGTTTATCGAAAAACACATGAAAATACATGGAACTAAAGTACCTTGACCATGATTGCGAAGCCACTCGCCGAGTCACTCGCCGATAGATAGATAGATAGATAGATAGATAGATAGATAGATAGATAGATAGATAGATAGATAGATAGATAGATAGATAGATAGATAGATAGATTTAACTCAAATCATATGGCAGCCCTCCAAGGCTGAATTGCATGAATTTACAAATACAATTGATACAAAACTTAAAATATGAAAATGTACTAATTTAAAAAAAAAAATCTACAAAATTATATTGTAGAATTCTAAGTTATAAAAATTATACTGTAGATGAATTAAACTTTATAC
This sequence comes from Porites rus, assembly GCA_964035705.1. Taxonomy (NCBI): domain Eukaryota; kingdom Metazoa; phylum Cnidaria; class Anthozoa; order Scleractinia; family Poritidae; genus Porites; species Porites rus. The sequence continues at coordinate 41,001,562 of OZ037993.1, read as the reverse complement.
AAAAACTGCTAACGCCAGTACATAGATGGCAGAAATGTGCTAGAAAAACGCTTGGTAACTGCGGCTTGTTTATCCGAAATGAAGAATATACAAATCACAAGCAACCAGAATACGGGCTATGCAACCATTCACTACAGCAATCGAGGCGTCAGTATAGCTTCTTTTCTCGTTCAGCAAAACCAGCTGGTGGCTTCAAACAAATTCATAACAAGTGACCGAGGTAATAGTTTTTCTCCGTTGTTCTTACTTTTGTAACTGCACCGAAAATCCAAATTCACAGTAATTTCGACGGCTGTTACTTAAAAATTCTTTTTCTTCACATTATCTGCCAGGTTTTTTTTTAGCTGTCCTGCTGTGTAAAATCCTAGAATCTCGATGAGTTTTTACAGGTGTTCATCGCTACAATGTTTTGATTTTTCATTCATCCAGTCTAGGCGAGTCCGTTCGCGCGTTGAGGGATTGGGGAAAAGAGTGTGTAGCAGACTTAACTAGGCTTAAAAGAGGCTTCAATGGACTTGGAATAAATTCTGGAAAAGATTTAATAATAATAAATAATAAGAGTATTATTGTTAAATTATCATTTCAATAATTATGATTTAATATTTTTTTTACCTTTAAATCAAGAATATACGACTTAATCTGGTATTAAATTTTTGGCATATCTAAGAAAACTTTAATTTGTCTTATATCTTTCAGTCCGTTTATAATTAATGATATATTTAAGAAGACTTAAATTTGTCTCAAATCTTTCAGTCCATTTAATGGTATATTTAAGAAGACTTTAATTTGTCTTAAATCTTTCATTCCGTTTAATGACATATTTAAGAAGACTTAAATGTAATTAAATCCTTACAGTGATTTAGGGATGTTTAAAGTGACTTAAATATATCTTAAATATAAAGCTAGTTTTAATATGCATTTAACTTAAACGTAAACATGACTTAAAATAAACTTTGCTTTTAAGTCATGTTTAATATCCTTAAATCTGACTTAGGGACTTGTCAGAAATTAGCAGGGGGGGAGGGGGGGTGGGAATTTTAAATTTGGGTTCGGAAATTAGGTGACCCACCCCTACAATGGGAGTGAAATTTGCTAACCCTCCCCTTGAGCTTGGTCTAAAATATCATGACCCTCCCCACCTTACTGAATTGAAAGAAAAATGTTCCAGGCTCTTTAAGGTGCAGGATTCCAAGCCAACAAGACAAACAAATGAACAAGAAAAAAAAGGAAACAAAAGCAAAATAAAAGCAAAGCAAAGAAAGCTAGGGCAAAAAGAATGGAAGCTAACTGCAAAGGAGCTATTGAAACCATATTACACCTCAGCAAGAATCGCGTGATATTACAGAGCCTATTGGCCCATTATTTCTTCATTTTGAAGGAAAAAGTGGGTTCCTCAAAACGCAAAGGCCATATATCTTTGAGAAGGGTTGTTCACCAATGAATCACAGGACATTATCAAGCAATATCTACGCTTCAACTTAAATGAAAATCATGATGATGATGAAAGTGATTGTATCAATGCGAAGCTAATAAAATAAGATAAAATAAACAAAACAAAATGCTGATGACATAAATGATGATGATCAAGATGCTCACAGCAGCATTGATGGTGATGCTGAAGACAGGGATGAAAAGGATAGCCAAAACTATAATAACATTAACAACAACATTATTCGTTATTGCAATAAGACTCTATAGCATTTTTATAAATGAAAAGTAGATGTTTGTTAAGTACTTCACAGTTTATATCCATAATATTCCGTTGCTCTTTTTTTTTTTTTACGAAATAAAGAAATTTTGTTTTTCTTCTGTGGGTGAACCTCTACATGATCACGGGCATATATTTGCATGACCCTCCCCCTTTTAACGGCCCATTTTTCATGACCCCTCCCTTTTCTGAGTCTCAAAAAGTTGTGACCCTCCCTCTGTTTCCACCCCCCCTCCCCCCCAGCTAATTTCTGACAAGTCCCTTAAAACTATCTTCAAATTTAATACTTATTTAATGTTGCTTAAACTGGACCTAAATAAGTTATTTTGCCCAGTGCGTATGACATGTGAATAGCGGAAGTCCCTTGTCTTTTCCGGTTTGTTCTAACAAAATTAAGTCGGGGAGATTCAACGAATTTTGTGGGCGTTTTTAATAAAACAAGACGCCTAAAGTCGTTTCCGTGGGATGCGTTGGTCTATGGAAGCACAATGGCGTTCTATCTAGGTTAATGGAACAAAACAAAACAAAAACATCCGCTTGCTTTATCCAGGGTCGAACCCACGGTTACAAAGTTCGATAACGTTCCAATGTTTTAATCCAAGATGAAAGTTTAATATTCCAAGATGCTCTTGATACGGTTAAAAATTAATTGCAATGTGTTTCCAAGGTCTCAAAGTTAACATAGTTCCAATGATTATCCCTGATTCCAAGGTATAATGAGTTTACTCATGTCCTGATCCATGTCCCATCCAGAAGTCCAATCCATGCCGAAAGCGAGTCGTCGGTCGACGAGGACAATATTTTCGCGATTTCAACGCCAGTCGTCAAGGGTACGAGTTGAAATTTACGCGATTTAACGTCCCATCGTCAAGGTGTTTTCGATAAGAAAAGAAAAAAACTGAACTCTAGCTGTGCTCGGCAAAAACTAGCGAACTCCGAATAGAAAAATCTATCGGAAATCACGGCCCGCAACCAGACGCTACTAAAACCTTATGAAAAAGCTAGACCCAAACAAAAAAGAATCATGAAGGGAAGAAATAATTTGGCTTAGGTCGCCTTTCGTGACTTGCCAGTATCCCGAAGGATTTCGCTGATTAACAAGCCATCCTAAACCACGAGTGGGAAAACTCAAGGGCGACAAATTTGGCAAGAAACGTTCTGATTTCAACGTTCTTCAGAGGAAGCAAATCGATTTAAAATCGATACAGATTTTGTACAATCTGATTGGTCGGCTTGGAAGAAGAGATAATCGATAAGGATTTTACGCAATCCTATTGGCTGGCTTTGCAATTTTGGGTACAACCGAACCGGATTTTTACCGTGGGAGTGCCACAGGCATCCCACGGAACAATTATCCCACTCGCGCTTGTTGGATATGAGATGATTATAGCAAACTCGGTGCTACGCGCCTCGTTAGCTATTTACCATCTCATATCTAACGCGCCCTCGTGGAATAATTGTTAAAATATCTCCGGCCTGTTTGCCTATCCAGGTATGGTTATTTTTAAAGATCTTTTCCCCCTGTTCCAGTTAGATCAGGGTCTGGAAGGGGTTTTGAGTGATCCCGCGAGAATTGGCCTGTAAACAGAGCGTGAATCGGGAAAAGTGATGAAATACAGTGGTGAATCGTGAAATATATATTCACTGTGACGCGTGATCCGTTAACATTGCACTTCGTGAATCGAGATTCCTTCCAATAAAACAGATGTGTCATGACGAGGGTTCGAAGTGAAACCATTTAAGAGTGAAAAATTGTTGAGCTTCGATCTTATAGCGATAAAATTCATTGCCAGTCAACTTTGTATTCATCAAACAAAAAGCCGAAAAAAAAACGCCAGTTTGATCACCATACTTTTTGTTTCCTTCCCATCACGGAGTCAAATCAGACCTATAGTAGTCCAGCAACCACTAAGAATTATTAGGATTAGAGAGTTTTAGCATCGACAACGGCGACGGCAGCAAAAACGTCACTTTTAAAATGAATTAGCTTTTTTTCAAACTTTGTAGCGCTTATTCAAATTCGATGAAAATGTCTAATGTGGGAAAATTTCCTTTGCGTTGAGTCCTTGTGGACCGCTCTCAAGTTTATAAAGAGAAACAAAATTTTTTTCCCTTGTTTACGCTCTCCATAAAACGTGAAATTAGGAATTTTCACGCAGTAGTCGTGCAGAAACTACAAAGAAATGTACAAATAGCACGATGCACGTGCAAACTTGTTGTTTTTCTCAATAAACCTGTTGCTATTTACAGCGACTATATAAGACACATACACCATGCATTCATTATCATCTTCGAGACAAGACACATAGGTCTCATCATGACCTCATTAAACGTGCTCGTTAAACTCCTTCCCTCCTCACCCTTTCGCCTTTCCCCTTGTTTCTTCATTGGCGTTCGCCGCTTCCTTTCTACCTCCTGTTTGTATTTCCATCTTCCTCAATTTCTTGGGCTATACTTGCGGTAAGTATCTCGTTTCGCAACCTAGATTTTATAGGTTGCCACGTGTCCGACATTCGGTCCTGTCACATATATTTTCAAGGTCAGTATTTTATGTACTTTTTCCTTTTTGTTTGCAGTATTTTCTTAGTTATACTCTTTGCTTTGGTTTTGTTTGTTTTCAATGCTTTCCTTGTTGTTATTTCTACAGCTGCTCCCCGGATTTCAGTCTTATAAGGGAGTCTAATTCCCTGTCGGATTACCGGCGCGTACGTAAGACTGCTATCCCTCGAGCCGCGTCTTTTCCTACATTGTCCTCACTGTACCACTTTATCTTTCAGGTTGCAATTCCCCAGTTTCAGCATTTCCTTCTGATGGATCCCGTGAGTGGTATATTCGTTGGCTTCGGTTTTTCTCAAGTCTTATTGAGCGGCTCTAGCGGGATAGCAGTCAGTTGTTTTTCAGTTCTCGCAGTATGTCCAGTTTCTTATTTCCGCATGAGGGGTTTTCAGTTTTTTCGTTTCATATGCCTGTTTTGTCCTACGCTTGGGATTGTTTAGTCTTCGTGCTTCCTAGTTTTATATTCATGCAGAGTCAGTGAATGAATTTGCTTTTCTAGCATGCTGCTATTCCCGTTGGGTTTTTTGAAGTACGTGTTATTATAAGTTGCCGCATTTTCATATCTGAGCTATTGTTTGGCTTATGCTTTTATTGTTATTTTTAGCAATACCCACAGGTTTTTTTCTAAATAAACTGTGTTTTGTGGCACCAGAGCAGATTGTTGTTTTACGGGTAATTTTTGATACCTGATTCTGTCGAGCGTGCATTGGAACCAGAGGCTTAATTTCGCTAAATTTTTCACGCCCCGGTCTTGTTTACAAGGTGTTTTTGGCTCCAGAGCAGAAGTTGTTGTACTGCAATTTTTGTTACCTGACTCTGTCGAGCGCTTTTCCTTGGTATGGGTATTAAGGCTAGGGGTTTTGAGTTTGGGTGGGTGGGGTGTTGTCTTCCTGTTGGTACTAGTGCGATGTCTCGGAAGGTATTACTCGTACCTTGGCCGCCAGATTTCTCCATCACTTAACATAGGAGCGTGGGCAAGATTGGTGTAAATAGGATACTATTTACAGCGGCTATATAAGACACATACACCATGCATTCATTATCATCTTCGAGACAAGACACACAGGTTGTTGTTACGGCCATGCACCTCGCCTTGCCCGCTCTCCACTTCAATGCCCCTCTTTCGGATGGTTTGTTTTTCTCTCTTCCCACCTCATCCCAGCCCATAGTATGTCGCGCCTGTATCCTTCATCCGGAAGAGGCCACCAGATTTCTCCATCACTTATCATAGGAGCGTGGGAAAGATTGGCGTAAATAGGATACTTTTTTGAGGTTCTCGTTGCCGTCGCCGTCGTCGTTGCTAAAACTCCCTATTGATGCTTTGATCAGTTCGTCACCTAATCACGTAATTCGTTTAATGACTCCAAAAGGTAAAGTGATTCGTGAATGTACGGAAATTTAACCCGTGATTCGAGATCCAGACACCCCCTTCCAGACCCTGTTAGATGTCAAAGTTGACTACGACAGTTTAAAGTGATGACGTTAAGAGAGATCATCACAAGTACTAGTGGTAAGGGAGGATTCAGGAGCGAATGAGTTAATTAATAATTTATTGCTTTGACAAGTGCTATTTTAAAATGCAAAAGATGAGAAGTGTTATGACGAAGTGAGATTTAAGGGTGCAAGCACGAATATTACAAAGCCTTCAAAACACATTCTGCCTAAATCTACAAATATGTCATCGATTTAATTCAAACTAAGATTTAATGCGCCCCCTTATGTCATAAATGTGAAAACAGGATAAAATTTTAATGAATATCCTTTTCCGAATAATACAAATAGGTTTGTTGCTTTTTGTTTACAGAAATGATGACTTCTTATTTTAATTAGCGATAGACTGTCAAAAGATAAACAGTAATTTTCTTTACTATGCATCATGAATTTTTAAAACTGCCACACGAATACCTATATTCTACAGGATCGAGTGCATAATGTCTGCAGCATGAACTCTCTTCAGTTCTTCGCTTTATTTTTAAGCTCTCAAATGTTTATAACTCAATCGATTTTGACTTGGCCGGATGAGGACCACCTGTCTTTTCCCGTTATTAATCAGAATCATCGACGTTTGAAAAGATCCGCTTTTCACTCATTTTACTCTGTCAGTCTGGTATCATGCAGTCTGAGGTGCCAAAGACATCATCGGTGCTTTTCTTCAAATTATCGTGATGCGTCTAATCTCGGCGGAATTTGCGAGATGAACGAGGGTGGAGCAGAACCGCCCATTGAGGAAAATGAAGACCTGGAATATGACAAAAATTCAGTTTACACTCATTTTCGTAACAAGAAGGTAGGTGTGAAGACTATTTCTGTTTTCAAAGAAAAATACCCATCTATGCCTTTTAATTTGTCTTAGAAACATTTCGGAATTTTTTTGACTAAACTGACGTATAAAACGAAGTATTTCGATCAACGCAATTGCTTCAATAAATTCCGTTATCATCTAGCCTACAACTGAATTTATCACTAGTAACAGACCCGCAGTGCTTAATTGCATATACGTCAAAATGTCCAAAACTGTTTCCTCGCGTTTATGTTTATAAAGAGCAAAGCAAATAATTGGTCATATAAAAATGCTCGCGTAATATAACCACATGCCAAGTGAATGTTTTTTTAATTAAAAAATGAAATTCTTGATCCTTGGCCGATCTAGTCCGGCAAGCCATGCGTCGTTTTGACGCTATTCAAAGAAGATCAGAGGGTCTTTGTGGCACCTTATTGATGAACTATGGACGAGTAGAGCTAGAGTTAATTGTAAAACATGGGAAGTAGCATTTAAAGACCGAGGAAGACACTCACATAGTATTTGGCTATGCAATAAGAAGATTGAGACTGCAATAGTTCAGGACATTAGGTGTAAAATGTTTAATTAATACACCCCAGCTTTCAAGGTTTTTTCAAGTTTTTCATTAAAACTAGTTGGCGAATATCCATTATTAATAAAATCCATCTAGTGGTTTATTATCAATGCAACGTTCTGATTGGTTGAGCTACTACTATGCTATATGTTATAGCCCACTAGTAGCGAAGATTGCTCGATTTTGGGCGGCAAAAAGGGATTAAAAGTTGTTTTGTCTCGATATTTTTAGCCTGCGTGGCAGGCTATCCCCTACCCTTTTTCGACGCCTGCTACGCAGGCTAGATATTTTTGACCAACTAGTTAGTTTTTACTAAAAAAAATTATTCCTCTCGCCCTCATGGCCTCAGAGTCAATGGCCCATTCGGCCTTTGGCCCCATGGGCTATTGACTTAGAGCCCATAAGGGCTCGAGGAATAATTGTTAAATACTACTGGAAAGATCTCCTTAAAATTAGGAAACTTACCAGTTGTGAAGGTGATACGTTAAAAGAGAGCGAAGATTTAGCTCCAGAAAGTCGCGAAATTTTACGTTTGTATGGTGAGGGTACGAACTTGCCTCCACCATACAAACGTCTATGAAATTTGGAGACTTTCAGTGCGGAGCAATATCTTCGTTGGTTTTCAACAAATCATGTCCCAACTTAGCATCTGTACTTATTTTAAAACGTTCTTTTTTCCGTGGAACCCGGGGAAGGTAGTGGCGGATCAAACGGAGGGGCCCCGGGGCCCGCGCCCCCCATTACTTTTAGAACAAACTAAGGCCCGAAGCAGATTTGATGAATCTAATGTTTCGTGCAGTGTGATAATTTTCACCTCTAAATATAGGCATGTTATTTTAAAGAGTAAAGAAGGTTGATGGAGAAAGCTGTGTCCTTTCAAAGTTTAATATAACTAAACTGAGCACGTCAGGAACCTCATAGAGAGGAGAAGTTTGACGTCACGTTACTATGGTAACAAAATGTCTGGATCACAACCATAAGGAGCTTAAGCAACGAAAGCGGCGACGGCAACGAAAACGGCAAAAAAGCAATAGATTTAATTTATTAAGAACTGAAAACAACAACTTTACTCGGGCATCACACTTTTTGTATATTTCTTAGCCGTTGATGAACGACTGCGACATGAAACTTCCTAATTTCACGCGCCCGCTTTATTGAGTAGGCGAACACAACACAAAACTTGTCCTATTTTTTTTCTAAACTTAGATACGGTTTTTTTCGGACTCAAACAATTTCACCTAAATTTGACAAATTAAATGAATTCAAATAACATCGATGAAGTTTGAAACAGTGGGAATTCACTTTTTAAGTGACGTTTTCGGTTTGTTGTCATCGGGAAATTTTGCTACCATGGCAATGTGATGTAGCGACTTCTCCGTCGATAAGAGATCCCTTTAAAGACACCCTGTTAATTTTTTTTCTCTTTCTGAAGTACGACTGCCAGCTGACCGGCTGTTTGAATGGAGGCTCATGTATTTTTTCGGAAGTTTCAAAAACCTTTCGTTGCGTTTGCAAAGGACCATGGATTGGCGAATATTGTAAAGGTATTTACCCAGCTATGTGTACAGTCACGGGCTAGCATAAGAATGAGGGCAATAATTTACGTAATCATAATTAATCAAATGCGTAGCTCCTAGCTAAGCTCCTCCTATGATATCTCAGCTCCAAGGTATAAAGCATAGCTCGAATCCTTACTCTGATCCTGAGTTTAGCAGGCAGTTTAGGAACTCACAACCGGCGCGGCTATTGCCTGAAGTGACCATGGCTAAGAAATTAAAGTAGGTATCAGTACAAAGGGCCCGCTAGTTTCAAGGTAAGACGCCACAAAAAAGAGAAACAGGATGCGAAAAAATATAGCGAAAGGTTCCCAAGAACTCAAATAAAAATGATTATAATGATGCTAATGATGATAATGATGATAATGATGATGATGATGATGATGATGATGACGATGACGATGGTGATGGTGATGGTGATGGTGATGGCGATGGTTATGGTGATGATGATGATGATGATGATGATGATGATAAAACTTCCAATCTGTCTTATAGTGAATCACTGTTCGGGAAGTCCATGTGCCAATGGAGGCTCGTGCAGCAATCTTGTTGATGGCTACAAGTGCAGCTGTATTAAAGGACGATTTACTGGCAAACTTTGTGAACAAGGCGAGACTACAATCTACTTAGTTTAGCAATAAAGTCAACTCTCTCCAACAGGGACGCCTTTGGGACCTGCCCCATGTCTCCATATGGAGAGATGTAACCTGTAAAAAGGACCAGTGAAAGGGAGGGACCACGTCTAGGTGTCCGTTTTAGCGAAGTGTACGTCTTGATAGAGCGTATTCACATGACGTCACGGCGGCCATATTGGTGTACCAAAACGATGAAACAGCGGCCATGTTGGTGTGCCTTCACAACCCTGTGGGAATTGAACTCTTTTCTTTATGTAAAGACTTTCTTTTTCTCGTACAAATAAGCATAGATGCTGGCCCCATGAGTGAATACGCGCTACAGAGGTAACCGTTGGCGTAAAGAGAGGTTGACTGTATATACCGCTAACAACTTCTGGTTGTTTTTGTTTCATTGTTGTTGTTGTAGTTGTTGTTGTTTATAACAGGGCTCAAATCTCCTTTTAATTCATAACAGGCAGTTTGAGCCCTTAAATGCGTAAAGGAAAGAATTAACGACAGTTTAAAAATTTCAGAATTTACAAGGACTTGTATGGAAAACCACTCAAGCGTGAGTGGGTGGCAAGGGTAGTTTTCTCATACAAATCCTTGCGATATACAGTTTAAAATTTACAGGTTACCTAATTTTAATATGCTCTTTCAGCTCGTGCTAACAAAATTTTTCAAAAGCGAACTATTTTCAAAGTTAACAAAATTAATAGATGCAAGTCAGATTGATGTGTTCGACCTGTTGATTAAGGTCAGGCTTTTCCAAATTAATGTACATAGACTCCTGACGCTTAACCTATTATGTACATTAAGTGGGAAACGCCTGATCCCAATCAACAGATCGAACTATTTTCGCGTTTACCGAGAGTTGGTCACGTGATTAACTAATGCAAAAGGCCTATTAGTGCACGAAAAGCACAACATCTTAACGTCACAACCTGTTTACATACTCTCATGCAAACACACCTCTCGGTCAATCAGAGCGCGCGTACTATCTTAGTTATTTTATAAAATGTCGTCATGGTTATAATGTTTGTAGTCACATATTTTGCTTGTTCTCTTAGCTTGCCCAGTCCCCCTCGGTATGGAAAGTGGAGCCATTTTGGACTCCCAGATAAGTGCTTCATCAGAATGGGACATCAATCTTCCCGCCCAGCAGGCCAGGTTACACTTCGTAAAAACCGATTATGGTGCCTGGTCAGCTAAGTCAAACAACTTAAACCAGTGGCTACAGGTCGATCTTTTAAATACGACTCGAGTGTCAGGAGTAGCAACTCAAGGACGGAACGGATGCTCTTGCAGTCAGTGGGTCACAAAGTACAAGTTACAATACAGTGAAGGTGGACAGGCGTTTAAGTTCTATAGGAGAAGCGGACATAACTCAGACATGGTGGGAAACAAATAGAACACCTTGCACCAAAACCCATTTTTGCAAATAATAATAATAATAATAATAATAATAGGCCTTATTCAAATTTACCTAACCGTACCTCTTTATTTCCCCCTCCTCCCCTGTCCCTCGGAAAATTCAGGATAAAAGGAAGTGTTTAGTCTAGCCGATATTCTTTAAATAGCAGTTGTAATCAGCCTGGTGGTATTTTTGCTGTTCTTGCTATGTTCTAAGGCAGTAGTTCGTCTATTTCTTCCTCGCGAAACGACTTTTCTTCAGAACAGCTGAGCTAAAGCATCCTCGTTCCCAGGGCTTCTCGGTTGCCGTGCCCTTGTCTGATTAGATAATCCTGAACCACTGAAGTCACTTTCTTGGATATCGCAAACGTTTTCCAAATCTGGCCAATGCAAGCTGGTTAACCTGGGAATTTGAGCCAACCAGAAACAGAGAAATACGAATATATTGTACCTCTGTCTTAACCGTGACTTAGAGTATGAAAACAGGACGGTGCTCATTTTAGACGAATGAACCGTCTGAATTTATCCGTCAGTATCCATCTTTTTAGATGGATTTTGAAGACGGTTTATTCGTCGTTCTGAAACGACTGAATAACATCCATCTCTAGTGTGAAAACGACCATTATGACGTTATCCAATGGCGGGGTTTTTACTGGCTTATCCAGCTAACATAAGGACTAAATAAATTATTGGACGCAGAGAGCCGTTGTTCCATAAGTCCAAGAGGAATACCGGAACAGGGAGGAAAACATCCAGTCTAGCTCTTGGGATATGTGAATTTCACCAAAGTTATTTTTATACCAATTACACGCTTCTAATTAATCGGAAGTTGGTTAACGGAGAGGTCCGCAAACTTTTACTCAGTGTTGTTAAAATAGAATTCAACAGTCGTTATTACAATATTTAGCATTGTTTGCTATGAGGCAGTTGCGCTTGGACTTGTTGACGTCTTCAACAATCGATTGAAACATTCAGACGTTCCAGGAATTGGACTTCCATTTGGATACAACCTCTAAAAATAGCTTAAGTAAAATTCACACATCCCGACCAAAGCCTTAAGATTTCCTCTCTGTCTTGAATCTCTCTTGATAACTCACAATAACTTCAGACAACAGAAGCAGATAGTTTGTCTTGACTAGTTATTCATCTTTTCCCTATCTTATAAGACACGCACAACCATCCAAACAAATAATTCATCTTACGTACGTTTGTATTTCATGCACAGATTATCCATCTCTTGCCAGTACAATTCAATTGTTTCTTGGTGTTGCAGAATTCAAGTGTTTCTTTTTGGTTTGTCATGTGGTGTGGTCACTGTTCAGTGTCTTTTTATTCTTTTGTATTACGTCATTTGGTCATTGCACCCGTCTGCAACACCAAGAAACTACCACGGTTCGTTTATTGGCTTGTATTTTGACCAATCTGAAGGAAGGGCGGGTAAAAATATAGTGTTAAAATGGCCACTGAGTCTTGAAGATTTATTTTGCCAAGCAAACAAAATATTAGTCATTTCGAGCCCAGATACCAAACTACCGTATTCTGTTAAATCTCATTCAGGTTTTTACGGGAAACACCGACAGAGATACTGTTGTGAATCATCAGCTAACTCCCATGATTAAAGCTCGTTACATTAGACTAAATCCTGTGGAATGGAATGGGCACATATCTCTGAGAATGGAACTCTACACCTGCTAGCGTAAGTAGAGCTTAAAATCAACTTGCTATTCACGGCTTGCATGATACTTTGTCCCATACATTTGTTTTGGTTCGTGGGGGAGGGGGTAAAGAGGAATAATGGGGAGTAGTACAGTGGGATGTTTTGCTTCTTTTTTGCAGAGCTAGGAATCTAATTATTGCGGAGAAATTCATCGATAACGTTGTAACATAACATAACATAATCTTTATTTAACGTGGGAGAAACACTTAGCTAAAGCTATTTTGCAGGTTTTCCACAAATCAATATTAAAAGGTGAGCCTTTTGTCCTTCTCTTATGACTAAAAAGTGGAAAATTCTTATTAAGATAGTAAGTAAAAGCACTATTCCGTTGTTCGAACTTAAACATCGCCGTTATCAATTATTCCATTTCCGCCCCCCAATTTTGGTAATGATATGGTTATTAAACTGGTCGGAAACCCGGAAGGTGGAGGGGGGAGAGGGGAGGGGGGGGGGGGGAGAGGGGAGGCGGGTACATAATTAATCAAATTCTCTCTTGCTAATCGCACCTAAGGCATTTTATCTTTACTGTTGTCCCTTAATGTTGTTGCTTTTTTTTTTTTGGGGATACCAATTACATGTTGGTCGCTCTCAGGGTTTGAGGCCTTTTATTTCTAGCTACTGGACAGCACAAATGTAGACTGCAGACCATTGTTTTCAGGATTAGAAAGCAATGGGACTATTGTTTTCTCGCCCTAATTTGCATGGTGAAAACAATGGTCTGCAGCAGTCTCTAGTCTGCATTTTGTACGGACTGTTCTAGCTACAAACCTTTCTGGATCAATTTTTTGTGCACAATGATTATCTCCTCTTCATTGTCACGGACGAAGTGAAAGCATACTATTCTCCTGTTCCTTCCAGACGGGTACTTTGCTATTGAATCTGATTTCCTGCCACCTGCACTTCAACTACTCTGCCTTTTTTCCGCCCAAAAGGAGTCGCAGATGAATCTTTGGAAAAGGTCAAGCAAACAATGGTTCAACTCTGATTCAACCTTTCCTTGGTTCCAGTAGTTTCAGGTCGACTTTCATTGCCGCTCCGAACACATGACCAATTTCAGCACTGAACTCGGCGGTTAAACTCCGCGATATGGCCCGTACCTTACGCATGCGCAAAACCACATCACCCGGGTATGGAAGCCCTTACTGCAGCTAATCAGCATGGCATAGCCATCGGGCATATGAACGTACAAAGCCGTGTAGGTGTTAGGCGTGCTTCAGGGCTAAAATGGGTATTGTCAGAAACATGCTCGGAAGAATATATGACGAAGAAAGCAGTAAAAATGGGGGACTTAACCCACGTTTCCTATTCTCTCCTTAGTTCAGGCTCTTAGTTGCAGGTTTGTATTAATATCAGAATTCAAAGCCAGAAAATTCTACCTGAATTAATATATTGAGAAAGAATAAGTGAGCCTTGAATACCGATAGAAACCTTTGAATTTCCTGCCACCTCGCCCAGGCCCCAGTTGCTCAAACGTTGGAAGGCATTATCCACCGGATAAATCACTATCCAGCCGATAAGTGTTAAGCGATCTAACTGCATTATCCAGTGGATAGTGCTAACCACCTTTTGAACAACTGGGGCCTGATAAGGAAGAGTAAGTAGGCTATGAATTCCAATAGAAAAGTTTGGATTTTCTGCATTACCCATGATGCAACTAAGAGTGTGAACTCGTCTATTTTTAGCCTTGAACATCAGTTAGTTCCAGTTCATTAACCCGAATATGTATATGTCCCTTCCCCTAGTGATCTATATTTCAACGAGGCAGGTGACGGACGCGTTGGGTGTGTTTCCCCCCAGTCACTTTAAACCTACCACGGTAAATAATAAGACAATAGTTTGTATTCACTTTTATTTGTGTACATTAGCTCTTTACTTGCACTTAATTGTTGCATCCTTGTATGTACAACACATTAAACACAACTACAAAAAGTTTAAATTTTTTCTCTTGACTAGCTCACACAATGCTGAGGTCAAAACTATTGGAGCAAATAATGCTTTTTTAATGTGTACTTCAGTTGTAATGACAAACAAAATCAAGTACCCAGGTCTCTTACATTTCGATCTTAATAACCTGGGCACTAGGGTTAGGATATCAGTTAAAATCTGGAAGATAATGTAATAGACAAATTTCAATACATTACTATCCAATCTAAGCTGCAAGGCTTTAGGGAGTAAAACAAAAGAAGTGGACAATTTTTCCACTATTCATCCCTGAACATGAGCAATGTAGGGGTAGAGTCAAGAGGGTTTCACTTGTTTGGTCACATTGAAGGACTAGCGAGGAAGAACCAATCTCCAGGTGCCGGTGGATAGTGCAATCCACCTTTTGTACAACTGGGTGCTGGTCTCTATTATTACATCTAAGATATACAAGGGAAAATTAGTTTTAGCCTCAGCATTGAGTATTGTGCGTGAAAATGTGCTGTCTTGTTACAATGGATCAGAAAATAAAATAAATTTAGTCTTCTACGTCTTATCTGCAAATGAAGTCATCTCGTCTTTCACAACCGCTAGGATTGCATTAGAAGCCAAAAGCCATTTCCGAGTTCCAAAACGAGGTTAAGTGCAAAACTTTACTTGTGAAGATGAGATTTATTTGTATGAGATTTCATGTCAATGGCTTCACACTTAGCCTCAATTTGAAACAGAGGCTCAGAGCAACTCCGAAATGGCCTACAGATTACTCATCTGACCACTGAAGAAAAAAATAATAATGATTGGCTTATGCAATTAGAATTTTTAAAAACTGTTATTAAAATATATTATTAATATCTACATTTTTGTATTTAAAAATGGTGCTATTCAATTGTGATAGCAACCCTGTCACAAGCAAAGCCACATTGGTAATGATTATTAGGGTAGACTACAATACTAACTAAAGATAACTTAGAGTGATTTTCCTTAACATGTGAAATAGGTAGTAGAATACTAGGCACTATTATTCCACTGTCTTCTTTTGTTTATTTGTAGCTATTTTGCACTAGTTGTTATTATCTGTTTCACGGTTCAAGTAAAATCACTCTAGCAGTACTGAACCACAATATAACAAACTTGTCCAATTTATTTGAACAACAACAAATTCCTGTAGCTGTTTAAAAAAAATGCATCCTTTGTTGAATAATTAAATAAACACGAAAGTAAAGCCAGAAAGCGATGGCGCAGTAAAGGATAGCAAAACATTACACCCTGTGTGAAGAGCAGAGCCTCCTTTTGTCTTTAGGGCTTTTTTACTCCTGGCTGTCGTAGTAGAAGGTCACCAAAGCAATTTGCTTTAAGTCCCTTTTTTCTTTACTACGGAGGGGTACACCAAATTCAACAAAGCAAAAAGAAAGGCTCGACTGGCAGGGTGTAAAAACAATGTCTTTTCCACCTGGAAATCTTATTTAATATAAGTTTCTGTAAAAAAAATTCTCACACCTTAATACGTTACTGTAGTCCACATAACAAGGTGTCACATGACACCAACAAAAAATATTCTTTTCTGATCCCTCATGTAAATAAAACAATAATTCATCATTGTTTTATTTAATCCGGGAAATTTAACAGCATAAGTTAATTAATTTTATCATGGTTATTCAAATTCCCAGTACAGTATACATGTAACAAAAAGTTCCAAGTCAACTTTGCAGGGGAGATGGTAGAAACCGAAAGGAGTTGAACTGACTTATAACATCACCTTTATAATTATTCAATAGACCTAACCCACATTCCGATCCAGTTAGCAAACACAAGGAATTGGTGTCTAGCCTTGAAGCAACAATTTCATACAAATCACTGTATTTTGTCACCCAAGCATTGAGTTGGTTCCTTTGTTTACCGGTATGCAGAAAAGGTTTCAACAGCTATGGTAGTATGACATGATAGTCAGTTAGGTTTCTACATGAACCTATTTGTAAACAATTCAGTTCTAAAGGCTTTTGTGGAAATCAAGAAATATTTTTAAAAATAATATACAATGGCAACAAAGAAAAATCATCATGTAGTATGTGATGATGGGTCTTGTCCATCTTACAGTAATTGGGGCACAAACTATTGTTTGTATAATTAAAGGTGTTAATTATATCCTGGTTCCACTATATTTGCATGAGATTAGAAAAGGTTGCGGAGTACTTGATAACTATAAACTGTAGGAAACCAAAGATGAAATGAAGGAGTCCATCCTGATCTCAGGCCATACATCAATGTCGGGTCCTTACTAGATGATACTCAGGGCGCTCCACTCAGTCAGGGTAACATTGCTTTACATGTACCTTAATAGCCTAGTGAACTTGTAACACACTTTTAAATACATCCACCTGTCTAAATTTGAATCCTACTTGTGCTCAAAGCGTCTACATTAGTCTTGATAAGTGCCTGCAAAAGAGAACTGATTTAGCTTCTGAAATCTTAAAAGAATGATGAGCACTCAGAAGAAATATCTTTATCTTTAAGGTTAAAATTTAAAAGTTATTTGTCATCACCTACTGCTTAGCTAATTATGACCATCCACTGCCATGATTAGCCTGTGCTATGGACAGATTAATTATCAAACATGGGCAAAAACAGAGCATTAATAGCAGCAAACAAAAGACTGTTCTACATGGGTATACATCGGGAAAAAAATGAGCTGTACTTGTAGGCATCAACCAAAATGAGTAAAAGGTGGTATGTCATGCTATGGGACTTCGTGGTACAGAGCATAGAACCCATTCAAGCTATTTGTAACCTTCACAGAAAAATGTGCTTTACACTGGCCACCCAACCAACACCTTTACAAAGTAAGCCAATCAGGGGGACAAAAATTTGGGGGGTCTAGGGAATACACTTGCTGAAAACTTAAAGCTTCTGAAGTCAAAGACAGAGACTAAGTACAAGTCCTACTGTCTCTCTTGACCCTTTAAGCCCTGGGCCGGGTTGTTCAAGGCTGGGTTAAGATAACCCAGGATGGATTAGTGCAAAATTTGAGACCAGATGTGGCTTAAAAACCAAATTCAGTTTAATTTCTTTTTGGTTACAATTTGATGATTGCCCACTTTCACAGGAATAGCGAAAATACTTTTGATGAAAAGAAAAACAGACCCGGGTAAAAATTTCACCCTGGGTTAGCGCTAATCGGCCTTTGAACAATTAAAAATAACCTCTCGATTGATCTCTATATATCTCCTTAAAGAATTCATTGAGATAATTTATTTTGTTTTAAGATCAAAGAATTTCCAATTTTCAACATGGGTGCACTTGGATGTAAATTATTAAGAAACCCCTGTATGTATCCAGTGAACTTGACGTAATCCTAGAACAACACAATATACACCTTAAAGCTCATTTTTACCTATTTCTAGTTTGCAGGATGTTCTGGACATGATCTGTTTACTTGGAACCAATTATCAATACAGCTGAAAAAACAAAACAATACAAAACAACATTATTATATTAATAGGAAAATTCTGAATTTTTTTATTTTAAATCCCACTGACCTTTTAATGAAAATATAAAATGGCACTATACCTCTTGTGGTATATACACAAACATGGTAATCTTGCTATTTTGTCGCCTGTCAAAAAATAAAACTTGTTTTAAGTTGATCACTACCATCTACTAAGAATCTGTTATCAAAATGACACAAGATAATAAATGCTTGGTATTATCCCACATAAACTTCAATTCCTGACAAAATCACCCTCTCTCACCCAAGAACTGGTCATTTGGCTTAGCCTGTTCAACTCCATGCACTGACATTTAAAACTGGTGTGTGGAATTATTACTAACGACATACATAAAACATGCGAATTCCTCAAGACTACAAGTAAGTTAAATGACTCTAAATATGCATAAAATAATTTTTAAGTTTTTAGAGTGGTCTTCAATTTTCACAATCATCTATCTACACCTTTTTGGAGATATACAATTTCCTTTTATTATATAAACACCAATGAAATACCAAGTGAGCTTTCTCACGAAAACTTGATATCTTCACACGTGAAAATAACATGTTATCTTCACATGTGAAAATATCATTGTTGCTATGGCTTCATAACAAACCATACCTTTCAGACCAAAAAACTATTTAAATAAAATAGTTCAGCATTTCATTGGTGTTTACATAGAGAATAATACATGGTCGCACGGAGATATGGAATTTATCTTCGAGTGTTCACATCGATATCGAATGAGTGAGCGCAGCAAACGAGTGAGATATCAAATGTGAACAAGAGAAGATAAATTCCATATCTCCAAGCGTCCATGTATTATTCTGTTTATTATATAAACATACTGATGACGGCGTTTTTGATGATTTTCTGAAGATTTCCGACCACCTTCCGAAGATTTCCGAAGATTTTTCAAATTGTCCCGAAGACCAGACGAATGTTCCCGAACATTTTCCGAGACTTTCCGAAAATTCCGAAGATGTCCGAAGATTTCCGAAGATTGCCGAGCACTTTCGAGGAAGACCCAAAGATGTTTTGATGATACACCAAAGAATTTAAGTACAACTTAAGAGACAAACCTGATGTCAGTGAAATTATCGATATCTTCACATGTAAAAATATCGTATTTTTACGTGTGTTCAGATACCACATTTCTCAGTGGTAGAAATCCTTGTAAAACACTGCAGTTTATATAATAAATAATAAATAGAACATTACATGGTCACTTGGAGATATGAAATTTCTCTTCTCATGTTGAAAACCATATTTCACTCGTTCGCTGCGCTCACTCATGAAATATTTTTCAACACTCTAAGAGAAATTTCGTATCACCACGCGGCAATGTAATATCCTCTATATACTTTTGAACCACTCATACTACACTTTCCCTGTACATAACTTACAACTTAAAATCTTGAGTAATTTAAACAGAAGACGATTTGCCTTATTTCAACTTTTAAGTTGTTCAAAACCAACCAGCTGTACACTGTAATAAAGCAAGTTTTTGTTCAATCGTGACAGATGAAACCTTTATTACACCTACTTTATTATTATTTATATTGTTGAGTCCAAGCCTCTGCGATAAGACTGCAAGGGCATGTGGGCAGCTGCAAATCCTTTGTCTGTCGTAACTTTTGCATCATTTTTGTCAGTGCCATGAAATAGTATAAAACATCCTAACTTGGCGATTTTATGACAGAAGAGTTGCTGCAATATACATGGCTGCTGAGTTTGAGAAATTTTTTTAAAGAAATTAGCCATTGCTATGTGGTCATGTCATGCATGCTTTCGACAATAAGTATAGGTAATAGCATGATTTGTAGTGATATTTGGTATAAATACCACGAGTGAAATTTGTGACAATTTTGAAATATCACGAGTGGTATTTATGTCAAATATCACGTACAAATCATGCTAATATTTGTTTATACTACTAGATGCAAAAGGTTTGTACTTTTCACATGTAGGTATTTCAAATTAAGCTGAATACCACTGCTCTAAGCCAATCAAATTGCAGAAAGTTCTCATGTAGTAGTATAACAACTAAAATAACCATAAAATGACTGCCATTTCCATGTACATGTACCTATATTCAAGTCTTCCAGACATATAACACATTCTCCATTCTCCTGTTCCAGTACATCCTCTGAAAAGAAACATGGGATATGGTTCACTTCACTTCTTTACTATTAATTTAGGGAGGAGGAAGGATTTGCAAAGTTGGTTAGTGGGCAGCCTTCCGTGTGAGAGGTTCAGAGTTTGATTCCCATGTGTGACCTCAAACCCTTCTTTCGACTTCTTTACTCCCTGTGTAGCTTTGATTTAAATACCTGTAAAATGGAGCACTCATGGAGAGGGGGGAGTAAAATGAGCACACCATCAGCTACCGATAAAAAATATAAAGAACTCTTAAAGAGGCAGCGTGGCCGAGTGGTCAGCATGCCAGACTTGCAATCCAGCAGTCCCAGATTCAAGTCCCGCTCTGGTGACTTGCAAGATTTGTTCTCGCTCATCCCGAGTTCAAATCGTCAGCCATGCTTGTAAATAGCCTACTGGTTGCCAGTTGGGGTTTTTAATCCTGTTATGTTGTATTTGAATTATTTGTGTGTAAGTATTTGAGCACCTGTAAACTAGATGGAGAAGCTAGCTAAGAGCACAAGTTTTCCACTATAAACAAGCCTTTAAACCTTTAAACCTTTGCGTTTACATTGTATTGGAAATGAAACACATGTAGTTTGAAGGACTGCACACCAACAACACAACTCCTACTACACTATACTTTAAGGTCATAGGTTTTAGCTCCTGTTGGGAGAACTCAGATTTTTTCGTCTGAGCCATCTAGATAACTGACTGAAAAAACATCTTTGTCATGTATTCACCATGCCTAAAATTTCAACCCCGACCCCTGCACCAAATGTGCTCTTATTGTCATTTATATAACTTTCATTATGTAAAAAAAGCAGACTTTCTCAAAAGCCCATGAGGCCCATTGCACCTATAACACTACAAACTTGTTGTAAATAATTTATTTTTTAATGTATTTTATTATCAGGAGATAAACTAGAAAGGGATAACCACTTTTATCTCCTTTTCACTTTCCGATTTGGATTTGTGAATAAACAGTTATTATTATTATAAACAAAGGCCTACAGTCACTTAGGTACATGTATTCATGCTAAAAACCATGCTCCTTGATTCCTGTCTGAGGGATTTACTTTGGAGCTCAATTTTGTGTCCATATTTAGAAAAGAGTTTGATTTTAAGTGTGCCAAATTACATGGTACAAGTAATCAACAAATTGGTACAGCAACAGCTGAACAATCAGTCTATTTTGCTTTATTTCTTTGAAAGGAAGACACAACATCACTGATATACAAATCTCTTTGGTTCTTCCTATCAGCATTTAGTGAAAATTAATCACGTTACTGTAATATTTTGGCTTTTTCTCAGGAAATCTGTGGTCTATTATTTTGTATGCCATTAACAGTTTTCAGATTTTTTTTTTCTTTCATCAACACTAGCATTTTACTTTTATTGACATGTGGGCTTTCCATTTTCAATTTCACTTCTAGTTTCTGTGGGTCTGTAAGTATGAGCACAAATTTAAACACAGATCTATGCTCAGATGTCCTGCGTTCAGGCTGAATACTGATAGCAATCTTTATTTCCTGAAAAGCTTCAATTTCAATTTAATACGTCACTTCAATGTTTGCCACTTCTTTTGAGGAGTTGGACTTTTTAATTTGTCTATTGTTTGGACCATTAACAACTGTGCTCCTTCAGTTTATAACTATTATTATTTTGCTTTTTTGAATGAATAATATTTCCTGCAGGTACTTTCTGTTTTCATTTCCCGCTAAAAAATTGTTTACCTCCCATATTATTAGAGTTCAGAGTCAAATTTCTCATAATAACACTGTAAATCCTCTATTACACACCCAGGGGGCTTATTTATTTAACGCACATTTGAGGTGGGGGGCTTATAAAAGAGAAAAGGGCTTATTTAATTTAGCAAAGATTATAGTATTGATTCTCTGAAAAAACTAGAATGCACAGTGGAAAAGTTGGAGGTCATGCAGCTGAAGATAAAAAACGAATCAGAACTTCCAGTAATGTCAATAACTCATACAGGAAAAAGAGGTCTTTTTACGGATGGCCTATGTCATACATTTCAGGAGGGCACTGAATGTGAAAAATAAAATTGCTAAAATATAGGACTAAAATGACAACAACCTAATATTCAAAACCAAACGAACAAAGAAAATGTCACACTTAAGAAAACTGGAACAAAAAAAAACCCTGGAACATTCTGTTAAGATTTAAAATTTTTTATGATAAGTCATGATATTCTAAAAGTGTTGTAAGGTAGAGATTGCATCTCTGCTGTGAGGGAATTCCAGTCTGTCAAGGCACTATTAAATCCCCAGTTAGTGTTTGATCTAATAGTTCAAATAGTTTCCTTGGAGTTGGTGTTATGGTTGTGATAGTTTAAAACCTCGAGTAATCATACTCTTTCTTTCACTGTCATTAATAAAATTATGCATAAAAACACAGCATTGCATTTGCCTTCTGGTTGATAGATTTATCATCCAGTTCAGGTCTAAAAGTCCTTCACTTGGCCTTGCTTTTTAGTGGACAGTAAAATACAATTCTAAAAAATTCCAAATTTCTTTTTGTAAAAATCCAAAGACATTAACCTGCCAGGAAAAAAGTTTGACCAAAGAAGTTGAATGCTAAAATCACAGAATTCTGTCCACAGATAAAAATTAAGTTTTAGTGACAAACCATCTCACCATAACTTGGTCTAAGAGTAAAAAAGTTAACAATATCCTAACTTGCAATCAGGCATTTTTTATTTATATTTTTGTTGTTGTTTTTAGAAGAGAGGGGAAAAGGCATGAGCCGCAAAAATAAACACCTGGTCAACCTGTCATCATGGCACAAAAAAACTTCTGCTCCAGATATTTTTGCACTCAGGAAAATCAAAACACAACTATGCTCAATAATTGTTTCTTGGAAAAACTAGCACAAGCTTAATCCTGTGATGGAGTAATAACAGCTAGAGTTTGAACCATTTAATATTATAATCAGCCAGAAAAACAAGAAAACAACACTTGAGCCACAGAGTGTGTTAACTAAAGGAATTGGTTAAGTTGCGTTCAAACACCACGCAGTCCAGTGGCACCTGAAATCTTATCTTTAAAGGATGTTACGAAAACGGGGAAGAAACGAGAAAATAGAAAATGGGAACAAAGCAAAGAATTGGAAAGGCAATTACTGATAGGGGTAGTGTTCAAGTTAAGTTTTGCTCCCATTTTTCATTTTCTTGTTCCCTGTGCTCGTTCGCTGCTCCCTGTTCCGCGTTTTAGTAACATCTATCTTAAGTCAATCAGAACAGACCTTTGTTAGACATATTGTGTCTAGACCAATCAAAACTGGCTTTTTTACATGTGATCTGGTGAATAAATGTATCATGCCCTCCTTCCCACAAAAGGCATAATAGAGACAAGACAAGACAATGCTTTATTTGGAGTCTTATACAGATCTAGGGACGGTTGGGGGGTTGGGGATATGGGGGGGGGGCAGATTGCAGGCTAATAAAATACAAGCAATCAGAAGACCATCATGTGGGTTACATGTAATTTTCATGAAATCTTTAAAAGTACTTTTTCTTAGCGCTTTGTCTTTTGCAATTTGGGGATCACACAGTTAACTCTTTATCCCTGCTGTGAATAATTCAAGTTTTTCCAAAATTTCTACTATTTCTTTTTCACTATTTTCTAAAATGAAACCGGAGATTTCCCATAAATTTTCGGTTTGTTCAAAAACTGACCACAGCTGTTTATCACTTTGAAAGCTTCATGACAACAGGAAACCCCAACAAGAAGTGACCAGAAAATTGACCCTAATAAATCTTTCTCATCAAGAATGTTAAGTGTTGTAAGGAAAATATTGCACGTTTTATTAACCAGCTACGTTTTTGGTTTACAAGCTAAAGTGCAAGTTTTTTCTTTAGTCAAGAAGTAGTGTGGAGAGTCCAATTGCTTGCCTTTGCTTGCTTGCCTTTGTTTAAAACCTTAAAAATCCGTAAACTCATTGAAATACATGTAGGATAGAATGGTGATTTTGATCTTCAAAAATAAGCTCTCTCTCTTCTCTATCATAAAAGCAGCGCTCAAATTGCTTTAAAAAGCCCTCTTTCGTCGAGAACGAATATATTACAATCATTTTCGTACATCATTCTGTCATCGCAGGCAGTCATTTCAATGTTCAGGTCGAAATGAATCCAATATAAATGGTACCGAAATTGAAAGTTTCAATTATTTCCTGATAAGTAAAACGAGAGATGTGCGTCTTCTTGCATGATATTCTAAAGCAAAATTGTCTCCAAACCAAAGAGAAAATTAAAATAATTAACGCCGACCCACTGATAATTTCTATTACGCACGAAAATTTGTTTCTATGTATTTTAACCCCTGATTTTAATTATTTTTCTAGAGCACGACAACAAGTTAACTTGTAAGCAGGCTGGGATCGTTCGAAAATTCGTAAACTCGATAATTAAGAAGTTAAAAGAGATTAACAAACCCTACCGTTATAAGAAATTCGGGGTTTGGTGAGGCAGATGACCAAATGGAGTTCAATATCATCAGGCAAAACTATTTTTGAACAGACGGGGCATTTCACTCCTGCAAAATAACATGAAAAAAAGTAAGCTTTATAGCATCAAGAAAAAGAATCAAAAGATCACAATAAAAGGCACAACAACGCTTCAAGAACGAGAGCCTGATCGTCTGTCACACACAAAGGCTGATCCCAACGAGGGAGTTAAAGATAATCGATCTTATCTTACCGTTTAAAAACGACGTGTATGTCGCGAATAAATGTGAAGGAAGCGAATGAGCCCCTTGTAATAAAATTCCTCGCGGCGCAGGAGAACTATCTTCAGGCGATGAAGACAAATCAGACTCCTGAAACGAAGATGGGTGACCCGGTATAGCTAAAGATGGTCCCACATTGTTTAATGAACGAGTCCTAATTCTCGGATCGAGCGCTACAACTCTTGAACCCTCAGGAAGACCGGCAGCGGCCATCGCGCCACCATTGGCGACATTTCTTGAGTTCCCTCGACCATTATTACTCGATTGCTTAGCTCCCATAATATTTTTCGCGTCTTGATTCACTGGAGAGCTTCAGCTGCTCCTGCAGCACCAGGAAAAGTGATTCACATGGTATAAAAAGCGAAAAAATGGAGATAGTGCTCACTTCATAGTCTGCTGGTCTCTCACAGTGTTTTTGTTTGGCAACTGCTTAGGAGCTTACATCGCACTGCCTGATGGGATTTTCTGTTCGTCACACTCACACCACACGAGTTGCAACCAATCACACGGTTATCATGCTCACTAATTCCTCATTTCGCTTTCCATCTCCATCTGTGACATCTGTGATAAAACAATTTTTCCTCATTTTTTGTATATCAAAAGATCTAGGGAATAATGCTAAAGAATGGTTCGGTAAGAGGTGTTCCTCTAAAGGTCACACAACGGGCCAGCGAAATGTCATCAAAAACAGAGCAGAACTGACAACTTCCTGGCACGCTCGGCCAGCTCTCCTTGCTCGCTTTCACGGGATTTTAGACTGTGAGCTTCCTGTTTCCCCGATCGAAGTCCTCCCAGGTCTTCTCGGTCGTGCTTTGGAAGGTCTTGGTATAGAAGAATGTTTTTTCCTCTCTACCATTTTTTTTCGAGGACATGTGTGTGGGCTTGAAATTTTTTCTATTTTTAAAATGTTGCAAGATAGTTTGTTCTTTTGTAGAGGCAGTAGGAATAATATGATAAGTGTACTAATGATAGCAATAATAATGATAAGAATAATGATAAGAAAGAAAGAAAGTGCTTCCTACTAAAAAGAAAGGACTTCCCAACCCAGAATAGAACCTTCCCGGACCGGAACTCCGCACTGATATGAAAGGGGTGGGGATGCTCGTCGGAAACTTTGAATTAAACCCCTAAAAGAGACCGATCTGGGCGTAGCCCGAAAGTCTTTTGACGCCTAAAAGAGACCATGTTAAAACACAGACAATACCGTAAATATTTTTATATTTTTTCACGTCCAACCCTAAACGAGACCTTCACGTCTAAATATGATGGCGTTTTGCCCAGAACACCCTCAGTGAGACCAAAATCCAAAATTTACACCCTTAAGCGCGACGAGGAACATCCCCACCCCTTTCATATGCGGAGTCCCCCCCCCCTTCGGAGAACCCGTAGGTCGTTCGCATGCTAGACCCCGGGGGGGCACTTGGGTATTTTTTTGGGTGGGTATGTGCCGCCCGGGACTCCAAATTGGCACCCCGTTCTAAAAAAAAATTTCCCCTAAAATTGATACCCCGTTCTAGAATTCGCCCTAAAACTGATACCCCGTTCTAGAAATGGGCCAATTTTTTATTCTCCGTTCTAAGGTGCAAAGAGTTCAACAGTTTGCTTGTTAACGCATTGAACCCTTTTTTTAAAAGCAATCTGTCCTTGAATAATTTCAAATGGCTGCATACAAAACTGGAGCTTTCGTGCGTTCGAAATATTATACCCCGTTCTAGAAAACGCCTCTGAAATGGATACCCCGTTCTAAATCAGGACCTTCAAAATCACGACCCCGTTGGGCGGCACATACCCGTATAGGTAATGTATGGGAGTACCCCCCCGGGTGTTAGACCGACCCACCAAAATCCGGCAAAATTTAAGTTCTTATTACAGTCGAACCTCTCCACAATGGCCACCTTGCGTTCAGAAGAAAGTGGTCGCTGTGGAGAGGTTGTCGTTATAGGGAGCTAGGGGTGTAATAAGATAATTTTTTTAGGGACGACAAGTTTATTTAGTCTCCTACACAGCCGTTTTTGGTGTGGTCACGCAACGCTCCTCCGTGGGGAGGAGCGTTGTGTGACGACACTAAAAAACGGCTGTGTCAGACTAATGTTTATTGTGTTAAAGTTCATGCTTACTGTAGTCCATACTGGTAATAATCCAATCATAAATAATATAACGTAAAGTTCCGAAAGCAACGACCCTCGTTACTCAGTTCGGATTGCTATCGCTACTTTCGGAGGGTCGCTACTTTCAGGGGGTCGTTACGCGCGGATAGCTAAAACATGTATCGTAGATGGGCCGTGCGAGCCATAAAAATTTCGCGACAATTGTGAAAACATCCACACTCATCATTTGAAGAAACTTATCTCATGATATTGCTTTTTAAATAAATATTCAAAAGAATTGTTTGATTACAGTGTGGGTATTCACAGACGAAAATAAGACTTCAAAAAAATATATGTAATGTATCTTTTGAGTTACATAAAGGTATGTCTGCAAAGATCATTATAACTGTTAAAAAATAAATCTGGGATCAGTTTGGTAAAGCTTGTTGTAACTATAATTTCCGTTATTTCTAGCAAAAAGGGAAACCACTTTCGAAGTCGCTACTTTTGACATTTGCTAACACCTGTGAAATTTTATCGCTACTTTCGGAGCTTACATTTTTTCCGACAAACTGCGGTTTGCGGATAACGGTTTCACGTTACCCGTCTGCCCATGTTTGGGACTTAAGATTAGCGGGTGGTAGCTCGCGGCAGTCATGTTTGTTTTCATTCATCCACTTACTTCTATTTTACCTGAGAAGTTGTCTTCAAAATTACCTTTTTTGAAATAAAATTCAATAATCAATAAGCAAAAGAGTCCTAAAAAGTCGTATTTCTTCTCAAACGCGGGTTTGTGATGTTTTAGAGTGCAAAAAACCTTGCGGTAAATCACTTACCTCTGGATACCTTGGAAAAAAACGGAAAATCTGGGTAGTAACGCGTCATGAGTATGGAATTTCTGCGCTCGTTTCTCAGACGTCATTTGGTGGGGAAACCAGTGGTAGAGTCGCCAAATGTCGGCTGTTTTCTCAGGCTACTCTGGAGCGTGGTCTAGCCATACAAACTTGAACCTCAAACTGCAAACCTGACGGCAAGGCCCTGGCCACGTGACGTTCGCGGTTCGCGGGAAAGGCCGACCTGAAAACCTTAAGCCCCCTAATGTATGGACTGTTCGCGGAGACAAAATAAGGTGGCCGTTTTGAAGAGGCGACCGTTAGTGGACCTGTTTCCCACGCCCAAATTGTGGAGGAACTTTTGGAATGCTAATGCAACTTTTGGGGGGTAGAGGGGAGTAAAAAAAAGTGTATTGTTGGCAAATGATGTGAAAATGGAAAAATTGTAATTTAAAGCATAATTAAAGGCTTAATACCAATGACGGCATCGAAAGGGAAATAGGCGCAAATGAGTAGGCTAGACGACTTTACCTCAGGGATATCGTGATGCACGCGAAATACGCGGGCGCGCGTAAGAATCGCCATGCGCATTTTTTTCCTTCCCCCACGTCTCTCTTTTCGCACCCAGCGCTTCTAACGCGTGTTCGTGTATTTCAATTCGGGCGATTTCAATTCCCTCGCTCAGCTATCTTCGAGGAACAAGAGGGCCTACTCGTAGTCTAGGAAATAATCATGAGGAGCAATGCTAATAATTTATGAATAGCTGTGAACAATACAACTGTCACCGGGTGTTACGAAAACTAAGACCCTCGAAAACTAAGACTTAAACAACAAAATTAAAGACCAATAGGGGTAAGGCATATTTTCAGTGTACCAATAGATACGTAGGAAATCTATGGCTTTGGTCCTCTTTTTAAAGCGAGTCTTCAAATTGTCAGCGTATCGTCTATGATCAGCACGCGTATGATAGTAGTTTTTGTTTGTCTTACGGATTATAGTCTTCAAGCGGTCGTAATTCGACTTTGTAGAAATTTTAGAGACTGTTTTGGTAGGGGTCTTAGTTTTCGTAATTACGAAAACTAAGAGGGGTCTTAGTTTTCGAAATTACGAAAACTAAGACCCCTAAATTTACCGTTAAATTTGACCTAAAACTCGGTGGAAAGGATCGAACATGATATAATTTGACAGATCAGACCTATTTCGGTTACAATTTGACTTTATATTTCGACGGATTCGATTTTAGGGGGTCTTAGTTTTCGTAATCTCGAAAACTAAGATGGGTCTTAGGTCTTAGGTCCCGGGCTTAGGTCTTAGTTTTCGAGGGTCTTAGTTTTCGTAACACCCAACTGTCACCTTCTCCTTTTTCAATTGTCTATCGATCTCTTCTCATTAGCCTTTATTTTTCTTCTTTCATTCGTGACTGTCTTTGTTTCACCATGAATTGCACGGCTTACTGCGACTCCTCCACGATCGCTAGGGGAGAGGTCTTCTAAAGGACACGTACAAGGATATCTTTGCCCATTCCTCTTGTTAATTTCGTTTCCGTTAATTGTTGTACCAAAATGGCGGTGGAGGAAATAATCACAAACAAAACCATCAGTCGCGTGTTTCGGGAAGCCACCAATGCAAGAGGATGGATCGATGTTCGAGCCGATCAGATTCGACGAGAACTTAGACAGGTCAGTGCGTCGTTGATAAGACAGCTGACATATTATAAATCATTTGTTAGTACTCAAAATATCCTAACGGCCCAAACTCATGCCGTATCGGCCAAGGCGCAATAGGTGACGCGGAACGTGTACTTTGAGCGAACCCTTATCGCGTCCCCTTGCAAGCGTTGAAAATACGAGAAGTTAAGTTTAGCGAAAAAAGATATATGAGGATAAATTTCAAATTTTGCTCAACAAAATGATTGAAAGAGACTTAGCTTTGTGCATTTTAGAGTGTTTTGGTGTGCATTCTTTTTATAGCCTTGTTTGCATGACAGTGACTGTTTTCTCGCCCTGAGGGAAAAAAGTTGTATGCAAAAAAGCCTTTTAAAGGATGAATTTAATACAACAAGTCACAAAAGGATACACAAAAGATGGGTTTTCCTAATACTTGAACAAAAGCTGAAATGTTTAGAAAGGAAACGACTGCTACATGTCAGCAGACTCATAATAAACGAGCTAATTCAGTCTCAACATTGGTTTTTAGGGTGTAAGTAAACCTTTTAATGAAGTTATAAAACATCTTGGAGACCCTCAAGCGTTTGGACAGCGACCAATTTCCTCTCTGAGACAGGTAGGATTGTTTTTGCGGAGCTTAAAAGATCTCTGTTTTCTCCGCACATTTATATTTTTAACCATTTTCTACATTAATAGCTGGCATTAACAATTATTAAAATGTGCAGACGCTATAATGATACGCACGGCCAAGGAGTAAAACTTGGGTATCAAAAAAAATTATTGTGTCACAGGCTATGTTTTTTATTCTACGAAAGACCTTATAAAAATTTTGTTTCCTCCTTGTTCAGGAACCTGATGATACATGAACAACAACTTATCGACGGAAATGACAATAAACCTTATTCCTTTTCGTTTGCTCCAAATGAATTATCATCCCTAGTGGGTACTGTACAGTACCGCAAATGATCCCCAACCGCAAATGATCCCGAGACCGCAAATGATCCCCAAAATGGACCGCAAAAGATCCTCGACCGCAAGTGATCCCCAAAGTTGACCGCAAATGATCCCGTGAAAACTTGAGGAATGGAATGGATTTTATGGGACTGATTAAAAAAAAAGGACTGATTATGAAAAAAGGAATCTTTTTCTCGCGCCTTCTAAAGAAAAAGGGAAGGAGGACGCTACATCTCAGGTCAATTTACACAAGGCGAAAAAAAAGTAGAATAAATCTGAAAAGGATATGGTATCAACCGTATACTTCTTCCTTTGTCAATTTCTTCAATTTTCTTTCAAGAACTGTTTTCTCGCTGAAAATTTAAGACAGGCAGGACCTTACGCAGAAAAAAACTCTTATTATTTTAACGCCCAAGCTCAACTTGTCTACTGAGGATCGGAATACAAAGCCGGGCACCCTCTACCTAACAAGAGCTTTGTTGACTTTACTGATCTTTTTAGAAGTGTCGAATTAATTTTCAGAATACTTAGTTTTGATTTTTCTCTGAAGTGTTAATTTTACGTGATAAACAGCAAGACATTGGTTCGTAACTTAGGAGTGCCCGTTACAAAACAAGACATGATTTGAAATAAAAACACGTCAAAATGCGCCCGAACTTATCAATGTCCAAAGGTTTCGGTTTCTTTCGAAAGAGCAACTTGCTTACAGCTCATGAACATGTTGCGAATAGTTATATTGACGCTTATGCACTTATCAACATCCCTGCCCCTTTCATATCATAGTCTCCCCCGGGATCACCCTATTTTGCAGCGAAGAGGTTCGTATGAGAAAAAATTAAAGTTTATGCGTTTGTCCGAGCCAACAGCGCACTAGCATGCTCGATCTGATTATCGCGTCTTGTTCGATTAGACCCGGCTTGGAGAGCGAAAGCACTTATATAAAGAAACGTTGTCCCGGCTAGTAGGGTGGCCCTACATCAATCGAAAAAAGGTCTCATGTCAACGGTTCCGCCAAGGTTTGTAAAGATTAATGTATGAAAAGTTGGCTCGCCCAGGTTAGCTCGGGTTGGCAAATGAGCCGTCTACCCGAAAGAAGTTTTCTTAATATAAATGGGGCCTAAAACTAGGAAGTAACTACTACTAAGTTTAATACAACTGTATATACTTAGCAGTAACTGGATGACGTAGGCTGAGGCTGTGTCTACACCTTATTTGATAGCTCATTCGTTCCCAGGCACGCAAACCATATCGGATAAAAGGCTTTTGTTCTACATTGAGAACGCCGGGTGATTTCGGGGCGGTTTCCGTAACAGAGCGGAGCTGCGTCGCGCCGATCTTGAAAGTGGATCGTCACATATCAGACAGTAGGATTCTGTGCCACTTTTTTGGCCCAGTGTGAACAGGAGTTTATACTAGCTTTACCGTATAACTTTGCATGTGAACATGAAAAACTATCTGGTATAATGAGGAAAAACCCATTCAAATAATGCTTTATTATTCATTGAAAGTATCCTCAACTCCTGATCAACCACAAAACATGCCTATATTTCATTTATTTATTAATTTTTTGAGGGAGTAGTTCGACTACTGTTATCTTCTTCACATAACATTAAATCTGCCCCCATGCAACACCCATTTTTTACGGCTTTGCTCCTCGTCCAAAAACAGCGGCTGAGCCACCGTGAAGCTTATTTGCATGACCACTGTGTATCTCTTTACCTGTCGATATCAATACGACTGACGTCAATCGTATAGATACCGACAAGCATCTTCAAATTTGGCCAATGCAAGCTGGTCATGAAGAACTGCCAGGAGGATTTCACGGAGTGACAAATAACTGCTGTTGTTTTTGGCTCAGTGCTACCCTTACAAGTGCCGCAAAAGAAAGTCAGTTTACGGTGCGACGAACACCCCGTGTGTTTCCGTTAAGGACTTATAACAACGTTAGGTCCTATTCATGAAGTTCTTGTGTGATTGATTGACTTTTTTTTTTGTATTTTTCGTCAAGTTTCTGGCATGTCTTCTATGTCCAAGTTTCCTCGAAGAACAAAGTTACCCACAGGACATAAAGGAAAAAGCCCGCAGGATTCTCGAGGCAACCAGACAGTTTTCAATAGGTGCTATAGATTTCAGTTATATTTTGTTCTGTTGCCACTTCAGTTATTACTTTCCCGATTAAAGGTTTCCTAGCAACATCCTTAGAGATCCAGGGGTAGTCACTGGGTCTGGAGAAAAGGCGCGACAAAAACGTCTTCGAACATGGACGGAAGAGCCCCTTGCTTGAAAAATATCTCGCGCCTTTTTCTTTCTCCCGACCCAACTGACCACTCCTGGGTCTCGATCAGAGGATGGTTTACGAAGGACGCGCCGCAGAAATTTCATACACATCACGCGTTTTTACTCTGCCTAGTACAAATGCTTCTGATTGGATTTTTGTTGGTTTGTGACGGGTCTAAATAATATTAAAAACGTAAATGTAGTACTTCTTTCCAGTTGGAATTTTTTTCCAGTGGAACAAATGGCGTTTCATTTTCCCCATTTTGTTTCATCTCAGTAGTTTCTGACCATTAGATCTGGCACAATAAGAAAACATCGATTTCTGTGATTTGCTAAATGTCGCACAGATGAAAAAAAGTTCGAAAATAAAGAAATGATTAATTGCATCAGAAATGAAATTAATTTCCGAAAGATTTTCCATATAGGTTCGTATACAGACGCAACTGGATTAAGAATTGTTCGCGAACATGTCGCCCAGTTTATTACCAAAAGAGATGGTTATACAGCTGATCCAGATAGTATCTTCCTTACCAGCGGAGGAGCAACTGCAATAAAGGTTGGTAATTCACAGCCTCGTCCTCAGGCCACGTCACGCTATCCGTTTGAGCGGAGGAGGCTTGGAACTAAGCGCGATGTGACGTCACATCTGACATTACCTAGGACGAATGGGAACGAGGCTGGGTAATTCAGTGATTCTAATGACAGCAGTGTAACCTAAAACTCTGAACAACAGCCTCTGTAAGTAAAGGCAAATTAACTCAATTCAGAATTTGGCAAGAAGTTTTGGCCATCCAAGTAGCAAGTGTATGGCTCATGATTATATTGACAAGGTTCAGAATGTAATTGAATTGAAATATATCATTCAGATCATTCATTAAGTTAAGATTTAAAAAAAGTGAAAAAGAGCAAGAAATCAACGAAATTAATTAAGTAAATGAAACAAAACAAAACAAAAAGGCAGGCAGAAAACAACATAACCGTTATGACTAAAACATAAAAATTTTAGTACTGTTTCTGGGGTTTTGTTAAGGCTTCTTGGGAGTTCTCGGAAATAAGGGAACATAATCCATTTACCTTTAAAGAACATGCCCGCGATGTAATTGACTAGAATTTATTTTTTTACGACACTTCACCAGTAAACTTGCAACCGCTTTATAAATGATGAGGTTTAAATAGCTCATTTCCGAATTGCTCGGAGCCCCTTCAAAAAAACGAATCCTGGTGAACAACCATAGTGAAAATTAATTCGCGTGTGTATGAAAACTCAAATGCACTCAGAAATGACAAGAACGTAACGAAAATTGTTAATGCAACAAAAACTTTTCTTTTTGCTGGTAACTCTAGCAAACTCTTTGTTCAAGCAAACGCTGTGAAAAGAAATTGTGACATATGTGTATTCCGGCCACCAACATGGCTGTCCAGTCACGTGGTTGCGAACTAAGATCTTTAAAAGTCGTGTGGTTTTTCGTGATTCCAGATTGCCTTAGCGGCGTTAGCGACCGGATGCAGCGACGAGCATAAAGCAGGCCTTATGATTCCAGTTCCCAGTTTCCATCACTATCCCGCTAGGAGCAAACAGCTTTGCTTTTACCAGATTCCTTATTTTTTGGACGAAGATAACGACTGGGCTTTAGACGTCTGTGAACTGAAGAGAGCGTTAGACGAGTCGAGGCTGCACTGTAGACCGAGAGGCCTGGTAGTGATTAACCCGGAAAATCCCACAGGTATCGTGTAACTTAGTAGGGTTGTGTGTGTGTGTGTATGAGTGGGGAGGAGGGGTGGGGGGCTTTAAAGATAATATGCACGTGATTATCTCTTTCAAAGCTTGATAATTGCATAATAAATCTGTCCAGGTACTTGGTTGATCATATCAGAGAACATAAGTTAGGAAAAAACTGCAGCTAAGAAACTTTGTAAGAGGGCAAGACAAATAACTGTTACTGACATCTTTTTCTGAATGGGTTGAAAATTGGCTTTTGTTTCACGTGATTTGTTCATTCTCATTGGTTGCGAATCAACAGAAAAATTGTTAGTATTATGTCACTTTGGCTGTTTTCCAATTATGTTAAGCACTTTCTCGTCTATGTCAACTTTTCGATTACAGAAGGGGGCATGCAAGGCAGTGATAATTAAGACTGAAGCCGTAACTAAGAATATCGACTTACACTTAAACCCTCCCTCGGTACCAGAGGATTTTTTTCTCGCGACGGTGAGATGTTTCGGTGTCGGCAGCAGGCCAACGGCCGAAGGCCGAAGCTACGAATAGGGCAACTTAAACCCGGTCTTGTGGTCAACTTTCGATTCAGGCCACAAGTGCTCAAAGGATAGTAGTTTTAGTTTTCTTTAGAGTCAAACTAACGTAGCCTGCGAAAACAGCCTTTTCTCATCGCTCCTGGCTGCTAGGCACCTGCTGCGGTCAAATATTTCTGCTCCTGTGAGTAAACTCATTGTGGTACTGCGGAATGGATTCTTTCGCAGGTCAGGTCTTAACTTACGAGAATATCAAGGAAGTTATCAAGTTCTGTGCTCGAGAAAAATTGGTTTTATTTGCCGATGAGGTGTACCAAGAGACAGTGTTTACTAACGAGGTCCAGTTTCACTCGTGCAGGAAGGTTGTGAGGGATCTGGGACCTGAATACGACAAATTCCAATTGATGTCAATAAATTCTGCCTCGAAAGGGTTTTATGGCGAGTAAGTCATAATATCACATGTATTATATAATGATAAACGAAGGTGGAGCACCTGTCACGACAAAAGAGAAGACACTTCTAATGCATTGCGTTATTATCACAAGGCAAATTTGTCTTGACTTTTCTGAAACCAACATCGGTGAAAGAAGATGCTCAATCATAATGCGAATTTGCAGTGAAATGTCGTAATTTACATTATAACCCTGGTATCAGCATACATATTCTCCTCACTGTTCTTCATGCATTTCTTTAATACTGTTTACAATCAACACCTTTTTTACTTCTTGATCATTTTTTTTTCTCACGACATTGTGCCTTGATTGACTGAGCAAGGTTACTGAGTAAGGATAAATTGAATGTTGATCACTCTTAGGGGTTAAAGGTTTGTTAGACCGGTTTCAGTAATTTAGTAAAAAGAAAAAAAGGCATTTATTTGAAAAAGGAACTTTAGTTAGTAACACTCTACCCAAATGTAATACCAAGTGATTTGTATCGATTCAGTTAATAATTAATTGATCGATAGTTTATGATCATAAGAACGTCTAGTGCGCGGACACCTTTTGATTATTTGTTATTCTTATTATTTACTATTGATGTTCGTCTCTTTCAGGTGCGGTTTAAGGGGTGCTTACCTAGAGATTGTAGGGTTTAGCAAAGAGGTTTTAGTCCAGTTCAGGAGCTATCTATCTTCACCGTACATCGCACCGTCAACTATTGGGCAGGTATTTTATATATAAAGTCGGTATAAAACATAAAACGGCTTGGATCACTTCGAGGAGCTAAAATGAAGTTGAGCTAATTGCTATGCTTTTAAAGGAATTTTTAACTCCTTTCAATTAATAGCTTTTTAGTTGTGTCACTAAAGATTCTTAAAAAGACGGTTTTATGGAGATAGCACATGTTAAGCTTTTAATTGTACTATCCTCTGGTTAATGCGAATCACAGTGATACGTCTGAGTAGTGACATAGGAAAAGCGAAAGTGTTTTACTGAAGGTTTGATTGTCAGTCGTTTGAGGGAGTCTAGTTTACATCCACTTTCGTACCCAGAGTCCTCGAGCTCTTTGGCCAGCGGGTGGACGACAGGAAATCGCTGGCCAAAGAGCCCGCGTACTCTGGGTCGAACCTTCTGTTGGCAGCTAGTGCGAGAGGAAACAAAGACGCACAAAGGATTGCTATAATCGAGTCTAACTTCCAAGTGCCCTTATTAAGCCTCTTTATCGAATACATTTATTATATATCTAGCCGGATCTTTGAAAACGTTACCGCCGTTTCCCATTCGCCGTTTGGCCAAAAAAAGTTATAAAAACTAAGAGTGCAACCATTGCTTTTTCCTCTTCTCCTCGCTCTCTTTTTCTCCTTTCCTTTTCTTTCGTTACTGAGATCTTGCAGCTTCTTGGGCTTAAGAAACCTGCCTTTTGACGCCTTTTCACACAAATGACTGCAAATTTTGTTAGGTTGGTTCTTAAAAAATCGGTTCACATCAGTATGACATGATTATAGCTTCAGTTCAGTACTTTAAATCAGAGGCTGATTAGGGTAATTAACAAACTGGGCCTATTGTTTTGTAACGTGTTGTGCCAGCTGACTTTGTTTTGTGATTTTATCATCGGAAGGCTGCTGTTAGTGCAATTTGCAATCCTCCTCAGCCTGGTGACGAGTCATACGAGACTTTTATCAAGGTAAGTATATAAGCAAAGGATCCCAGCATGCTCTTTACCTATTTCGGGGGTAATTGTTTCCGGTCTGTGTAACTAACACATGAATTTTACATGGACTATTTAAACTAGGAGGCCAAAGACCAGCTAAATCAGGAACAACTAAATCAAAGACAGGCGCGTACTGCTTTATACACTTCCTATATGTTGTAACTGCTACAATTGGTATAGGATTTAATGGAGCCGAAACCAATTGTGGAATTGCAAAAAGTTTTGGGCATCCTACTGATGAACAGTTACGACTTTTAGATATTTCAAGCAACAACAATTTGCGGTCTGTCCTCTTTGAGTTATTATCGTATTTAGTTGCGTGTAGCCTGTTCCAGCCTTTCAGTTAGTCGGAAAGAGAGAGGAAAAAAGATTGGAGAAAGAAGTGCCCCGCTTTCCTCTCCCTCTTTCTCTTTTTTCCCACTAACTGAGAGCCAGTAAACTTTAGCAACTTTTCCAATTCCTTTCAATTCGTCTGACTTTACTGGCGAAAGTTAAGGCATAATGTATACTTCACGTCAAGGAAAGAACAGGAAAAATTGTATTTTATCCTATTTTGACCTTGAAATGAAAACGCGCGAACAAAACAGAAACAACAAACGAACGGAAATAGAGCGAATTGATTGGTTTATCAAACGGGTACAAACGCGTTTGGCTTTTGGTTGGTTGGTTAAAGGACAGCATAGCGAGGCTCAAGGTATTGTAAATCAGGAAGTAAATTGGTCAATCAGAAACAAAGTCAAGTTAAACACAGACAAATGCATTAGTTTTACATCAGATTGTGACTTTCCTCCAGTAGTCATAGGAGAGGAGTGCATCAAATTAGTTAAAGATGCTAAACTTTTAGGTGTTACTATCTCTGGTGACTTAACATGGAATGCGCACATCACGGAAGTTACTAAGAAGGCAGCTAAGAGGCTCTATTTTCTTGTTCAGCTAAAAAGAGCTCGTGTTGCACAGAAAGATTTATGACTTTTTTACATTACGTGCGTGCGCTCCGTTATTGACTATGCTGCGCCAGTTTTCCATCACGCGCTACCAGCCTACCTTTCGCAAGAATTAGAACGTGTCCAGAAAAGAGCAATGCAAATCATATGTCATGGTATAGAATATCAGCAAGCTTTAGCGCTTATGAGTTTGCAACGGTTGTGGAGCATCACCACAACATTTGCACGCGCGCACGTTTGAAAGCATAATGAGCGACCCGAACCACAAGTTAAGAAAGCTGTTAATTGCCGTCTCTTTATAAGAGCAATTATAATCTTAGGCACGCGCGCACTTTTACTTTGCCGCGTTGCAAGACAAATGGATTGAAGAATAGTTTTTTTTATGGCCTCAGGCAGAATTGTAAATAATTTTTAGGCTTCTTATTATACGTTTTTAGTCTTAGCTATTACAATTATTACTCATTTTTACAATTATTAGTATAAATTATTACCATTAAGTTAACACGTAATTCAGCTTATGCTGTAATGTATTTAATAAAGTACCTACCTACCTACCCATCTACCTAAGCGAACGCTCAGGTGAAAAAACTTCATACCCAAGAACTTTATAGAAATCAATCGATAGTTCACTTTGACGTCATGCTGCAACATGATTGGCCAATTGAACAATGCCTTCTCCTTATTAGGGTTTTCTTTGCTGGGAAAACGAAGAGTCAACAAACTGTCTGTCCATGTTTCGATCTTTACAAATAACGAATGCTTACCGAAATCCTTTTTCAAGGTCTTACGAAAATCGCTCTAATGAAATTCTATGTTTGAGAAAAAATTGAGAGGTCGTCAACAAATAATCGAATGAGCTTTCCAGAGTCTACCCGTTACTAGGAGATGGACTTGTGAGTTAGAGAATGTTATTTGAGAGTGTCTTAGAAGTGGGACAGCAAAATCTGTGAAGAACAACAGCATCCAATGTTTTTAACTCAAGGCGCTCTGAGTGTCGAGAGTTATAATTGGACTGTGAGTCAGTACAATGATCCTGTTAATCATTACTCTAACAATTTTTGCTTTTCGTATGTAGGAGAAGATGTCCATTTTAGATTCTTACCAAAGGAAAGCAAGGATAACTACAACAATGTTGAATTCTCTTGAAGGAGTCTCGTGTAATGCTGTGACTGGTTCACTGTATGCGTTTCCAAAAATTATTCTACCACAAAAAGCCATTGAAGAAGCTATGGTAAGGCATCAAAGGGGTCTGGTCAGCGTATTATACTATGGTATCTTTCCACCCTTGACCCAAAAGCCCACAACGAAAATCTGGTAGCATTTGGAGGCTTGTGTGGCCGAGCGGTTAACACCTCAACTCCGGATCTGGAGACCCGGGGTTCAAGCCTCGCCGGTCGCGTTGTTTCCTTAGACTTTCCTTCCACTTTCCTTCGACTTTGTTCACCCACGTGTATAAATGGGTACCGGCGTCATACTGCTGAGGAGTAACCCTGCGATGGACCAGCATCCCCTCC
Source organism: Porites rus (assembly GCA_964035705.1). Taxonomy (NCBI): domain Eukaryota; kingdom Metazoa; phylum Cnidaria; class Anthozoa; order Scleractinia; family Poritidae; genus Porites; species Porites rus. Next base: position 40,962,183 of record OZ037993.1, on the reverse strand, counting down.
AGGAGGGAACAGCAATACTCCTAGGCATGCTTAATGCTAAGGAAACCGGGACAAGCCCCGGTCGTTTGAACCTTTGGTTCGTGTGCGTCTTTACTTTTTCTACCACAACGAAAATCTGCTTTTTTTCCAGCTTAAGAAATGCACACCAGACGAGTTCTACTGTTGGCGGATGCTAGAAGAAACTGGTATAAGTCCTATTCCAGGGAAATCCTTAGGACAAAAAGAGGGAACTTATCATTTTAGGTCAGAGCTAACTGTTTCCATTTATGGTCCTTGTTTCTTTGTTATATTTAACAATTATTCCTCTCGCCCTCTGATGGGCTCTAGCTGAGTCAATAGCCCATGAGGCGGTATGGCGAATGGGCTTTTGACTCAGCTAGAGCCCACGAGGGCGAGAGGAATAATTGTTTTAGTAAAATGCAACCCGTTGGTGAAAAAATATCGAGGCAAAACAACTTTAGCTAGCAAAACGCGATTCAGCCGCCATTGGTAGTGGGCTATAACATATAGCCTAGTAGTAGCTCAACCAATCAGAACGCAGAATTGATTTTTAGACCACCAGTTGGATTTTACTAAATATATTTATCTTTCTTGTGGGTTGATGGGAGAAACTCATCACTGACGATGTTGGTCAGAGAAATGCTAAGCAGGTTTCTTGAGATACACCCTCTTTTAAAAAACAACAAAAGTACTGAGACTTAAATATGCTAAAACGGGCAACAAAAACGAGCAACTTGTTCTGAAACATTGCTGCTAAATATGCATGTATTTAAAAGCAATGTGCGAGATGTGCGGTATGCACCCTGGCAGAGTTTGTGCTTTTTTCCCAGTGGCGGATCTAGAGGAGGGGCCCAGGGGACCCGCCTCCCCCTTATTTTTCGACCAAAATGAAGCCCCAAGGGCCGAAAAAAATTTTTTTGGAGACCGGGCCCCCCACTTATCTCAGGGTCTGGATGACCGGCGCCCCCCCTCCCCCCCCCCTTATCTGAAGGTCTGTATCCGTCACTGTTTCCTATGATAGAGAAGGCTTTCCTACAAAAACGGCGCACCTGCTCGGAAGGTTGTAGAGATACCCTTCCTTATGGAGAAACCTTGTGCCAGGTAGAAGGGTCACTCGCCTATATGCCCGAGCTACCCTGGGCAAGCAAACGTTCGCTACATTTCCTTACAAAACTTGGCGATCGAGCCGTTTACAGCAAAAACAAAAAGTTGGCTCAGCAGGGTCACCTCCTAGCCGGGGTAACTTTACTCCATATACAGTGGAACCTCGATATTACGAACCTCTGTATAACGAAGTCTTGGTTATAGCGATTGATTTAACCCAGTAATAGTAAAATATATGGAAAAGAACCTTGATATAACGAAGCCTCATTATAGCGAACAAATTTTGCCAGTCCCATAGCCCTTTTTTAAATCGAGTTTCCACTGTACAGGTGTTTCGAGGAGAAAGGTTGTCAAAAAAAGTACACGCGACAATCCCGACAGGTATTGTGTGTGGTTTTGACCCTCCGTCCCTCTGTTCTTTTCTCCATTAGTACTTTATAAAAGTCCTTTTTTTTCCCTTTTTGGTTATGCCATTTTAAAGGAACTTCCATACCTGTTTGGCGCGAAGTTCACCTGTCGAAAATTCTACCGGTGACGTCATGACAACTGACCAATACAACAGTCACAGCATATGTCAATCATTTTTTTTCCGCGTGAATTTATAAATATGATTCAAATCCTTTCTGGCGAAACAAGTCGACCTTAAGACTTCGTCGCTCGCTCGGTCGCTGTGCGACCTCATTCATTGAACCTTGCTTCGTTCATTTTCAAGAACTTATGAGAAGTTGACTGGTAGCAAGTCTACTTCTCCATATAAACGGGGTATTATTAAATTGAGTAAGTGCGACAAAAAGCGGAATAAAACAGGGTCGTTTTAGTTTGAGATTTGTTTTTTTTGTTTTCCGCAGGTTAACCATCTTGCCATCTGAGGAAAAGGTAGTTCCCATGTTCGACAGAATTAGCAAGTTTCATAAGGAATTTATGGACAAATACAGAAATAACAATGATAATCGGAACTAACGTGAACCTAGGTGTAAAGAAACATCTGCAATTACTAGGCAAAACTGTTATAACGCCAGTTCGTTCAGACTTTGCGATCATTAAAAAGAAATAGAAATGGTCATAAACACCTGAAAAGATTTGTCAGTCTTTTTACGTTAGGGTTACAAAGTAGCACTCTACCCCTTCCCCACGGTCCATATTCTCTTTTGTTATCCTGATAGTAAGAAGTTCAAATTTTATCTAGCCTGCATAGCCGGCGATATATTTTCGTGTTTTTTTTTAGGCCAGCGAAGGCAAGCAGCGTGGAGCGCGAGACACGCTGCTTGCCTTTCAAGGACGGGAGGAAGAGCCCCTGGGTACTGACTCCAAACGGTCAAGCGAATACTGGCTCCTGATTGGGAACAAAAAGAAAAGAACTCAAGAGATGCTGTTCGCTGATTGGTCAAAATAATACAAAGTATTTTTTGTGCCCAATCAGGAGCCAGCATTCGCTTGACCGTTTAAAAAAGGTCCGGTGAGAGTCGGTACAAAGGGGCTCTTGAACCCGTTCTTGAAAACTTTCGTCGCGTCATTTCTCCCGACTCGACTGACCGCCCCTAGCTAGGTTTTCGAGGATAGTAAATAACAAGCTTCTTAAAAAAAATTTAGTCGAAAATTCCTTCATATTCTGCACTGACTGACTATCGCCTCGCAGAGGTGAATTGTTAAGAGCTTTAATCTGTTCACCAATTAAACTCCTCAGCGAAAGCATAGCGAAATCTGATCATCACATCAGTACAGATTTCTTTGATCTGCTCAGCTTCTTTGTCAGTCAGCTCACGTTCCCAGGCCGTTGCAGCTTTGGTTCCAAGACCTCTCTTGAGGCACCTAGAGAGAACTGTGACGTTTTTACTGCGGTGAGAAGACGATGTTCAGCTCTGGGTGAAAGGGGAACACCTAAAAATTGAAACAGTCTCTGAGCAGTTTTCCAAGGCTTGTTAATCAGATCTTCGAAGTGTACATAGTGAATGGATTCCTGAGGAAGGTGAAAATTTGCCCTGTACGTCGCTTGCATTTGCGTCTTCCAAAGATGAGCCAGAAACGAAACATTGTCTTTGTTAGTTCCGTTTCCGTATTCAAGCGTAGCGTCTCTAAGTTCTTTAAATTTCGGTGTAAAGGAAGACAAGTATTTATTGTGGCACTTCAGTTTTCTGATCACATCAATGGCTTTGTGAACTTCGACACGAAGTGTGCTATCCGCGTGCATTTCACAAAGCCAGAAGTTCACCCAACCCCTAGGGTCTCTCACTACAACAATAGCGCGCATTCTTTGTCCTACGACTTTTCTTAACCACCCAAGTTTCAAGCTCCATCCAGGGTTTCCAAGTCGAACCGAGGGTAATAACTTACGGGATATTTTACTTAAGTTTGACAGGAACCCTTTCGGATCTTTAGACAAAGCTCTGGGCCGCTTTCTTAGATAAGCTGAATCATTAGATGGCAGAAAGAGAGAATACGTCCCGCAAGGATTTAGAAATTTGTGCGTGGATTCGTGGAGGCCGGCGTGAAAGAAGTCTGAAGTATTCTTAAACAGGTAATGCAGAATTTCACTTCCGGCCATTGGAAGAGAAGTGTAAAAAATAAGTGGAGGGGTTTCTTCGGGTTCGAAATTTTCGTTGTTTTTCGTAAATTTCATTTCTATTGGCCCAGTCAAAGTCAAATCAATATTGATTACGAGGGTAAGAATGATCCAAATCGCCAAAAGGCCCAAAAAGACTGTTTTACGGATGTTCCGTCCAATCATTTGACGTCAAAGCTGATAATAGAAAAGGAAAAAGGTGCTTGAAATGCCGAATATAAGACAAAGCGTTGGGAAAATATTCCACATTGGCCATTTCAGTCCATTGGGTGATTCAGTCACATCGATCACCTCAGATTTGGAAATAACATCCAGACCAAAGCGTATTGTCTTGCTATTGTTGATTCGTACTTTGCAAAATCCCCCAAAGCCCAGGAGCTTGTATCTCGAATAGGGCTGGTTATGTTGTGTTGCTATAGAAACGAGATATTTCACCCTATTGACGGTCAATGGTTTAGCGGCAGGTTTAGCTCAGTCGGTAGAGCGCTTGACTGCAGAGCGGGAGGTCGCGGGTTCGATTCCCGGGGCCACACCAATACTCAGGGTCTTAAAAAAACTGAGGAATGAAGGTACTTCCTTTGTCCTTCAAACGGCTAGACCTTCGCGTGGCTCGGATGACCACGTAAAATGGCGGTCCCGTCTCCATTAGGAGACGTAAAAATAGTGTCCCCAATTAGTACTTTAAGGGACAGTGTCCCGATTATGTGCGCGCGCGAGCGTCATCTGTTTTTTTCTTCAAAAGACAATAGAACTGTCAAATTGACTCGACAAGATTTCCTTCCGGACCGCACCGCCGACAGAGATTTGTTGTTTATATTCTCAAGTAATATTTTAGACTTTCGAAGAAGTCTTTCGTCTTGTATAAAAATTTGGCTCGCGGTTCGAAGACTCATCGCGATTTTTTCGCTAGCTGGGCCGCCTCGCGACCCGAAAAAAAACGTATTTTCTAATTTGAAACTCGTGTCAGAGGTCAGTCACTTCAAGTCCAGTAATATGTGCCTGATTTGCTCGCGTTCTAGCCTCAAACGTTTGAAAGACATAAATAAAAATGCAATCTCAACGCTATCTCACCAGTTTTTCAAAACATGTACGCCTGTTTGTTTGATTTTGTCGGCCATAGGGAGATTCATTTAAAAGTTTACTAACGCGTCGTTGCAAAACATTCTGCTTCACGAAGCTCCCCTTCACAAGATCTCCTCAGTCACATCAATGTCTCAACGGTTTCTTTCTTACAGTCTTTATTGTTGCTGTTTCATTTCTGCGTATTCCTTTCACAATTATCTGAGCTTGTATGGAAGCTAGCAGAAGAAATAAGCCTTCAATCGGTTTCAAAGTGCTTCCAATCTTTTGGTTCTCCGGCCAACGGTAATAAAAGTAACGCCAAAAAATCCAGATTTTGCCCAAATCGAAACTTAACAGGAACAATATATCATTGATCTATAATCCTGAGAAGTCTTAGTGTCGTATTGAACCCGGCCAAGCGCGATGCAAACGGATTTTTCAAGATTCTCTCGGCTTACGGTACTTTGCGAAGCGAAACGAAACGAAACGGTACTTTGCGAAATGGTACTTTGCGAAATGAAGTAAAAACTTGCAAGAGGTGACAGGCCGCACATCTCCACCGGCGTGAAACCTTTGAAACCTTTCACATATTGCTCCATTGAGGAGACCTCTCTCAGGGGATCTTACAGTTTAAAATTTGAACGATGATATCGCTTCTATATAGCGGACCAAAGATACGGCTCGGTACAGTTTATGTTCAGCAAGGGAAAATTGTGTGAGTGGAGCAGAACCTTTTAAATGTTCAACAGACAATTTATTCAGTTCGCGCGTATTCCTGTTGAATTTGTAGCCCGTTTATGAGATATGTCTACTCAAAAATATAATAATTTTTCCATAGCTGCTGATATGTGAGAGTAACTGCTTTTAATATCTCCGTAAAGTTTAGGTTTACGCGATCTCAGAGAACAATGTTTAGCTGTACACAGCACGTAGTCTGTTTAAAAATATATCCAGATCTGACACTGGTTTTGGGTATTTATCATGTCTAAGCATGATTTAAATACATTATGATGCTGTGTCCTTTGAATGTCGTCTTAAAACTCAATTGCTTTGTAAATGTCACTTGTAGTTTTAATATCGGAGGAGAGTATTCTAAAGCTCAATGTTTTTCAATACCATTAGCATCTTGTTTTTTTACCCAGGCGGTGTTGGACACGGTCCACGTGACCAATTTTGTCCAATCACATCATTGCAGATGGCGGACTGATTCTTTCACCTTTGTGCTGGTAGTGTCTGCGATTTCCTTCGATTTTCGCCGTTTATCAAGTGATTTACGACCATTTTTTTTGGAAAAGTTTGAGTAGACAGATGTAGCAAGCCGCAGTTCTTAAAACAATATGATGTGTGTTTGTTTTCTATTGATATTGTTCGTTGTAATTCTTCATGCGCATAATCCCTTTGTTTAGTTAGGAGCTATTGTTTATGCTTTTCAGTCTATATCTTCTCTGTGTTCAACGACCCCAGACCTCCATTTTTAGCATAATCTATTAGTTTTGTTGTTTAAGAATCTGAAATGGTCGGCGGGCCCCAGCGGGCCCCGCCGTTTTACGGGTCAAAATGCCACTTGAAGTTTACCTACGTGCTTGAATCGTGACTCCATTCCGCGGCATCTTTAGTTTTATAAATATACTCACGCGGTCACGATCGAACCAGCTTAGAATACTTTCGCTACACGATCAGCTCAGAATACTTTCTTTCATTTTCCTTTTTATTCGTCTTTAAAAATATGGTATTTTTTTGTAATATATAAGTCATCGAAGCGGCCCTTAGGCCCTCCTTTATGAATAGTTCCTTGGCTTCTTCCTTCTGCCTTTGTCCGCAAAGAGTTAAACCTTCTATGCGAGATTCTTCATGATTCCTAATAAATCAGACAAAAATATCGAACAGATAAAACTGAATTCATACGGAAAAAAATGACTAGAAAACCTCCGCTAACTTGCTGTTGTCCTCAACAACAACAAGTTAGCGGAGGGGGATTCCACATTTGCCTTGCCCCCCAGCTTCTTCTGGAAAACCAGAATAGGTTGCACATTATTTTCGATGAGAAGATCAGTATCCTTCATGCACATGTCAATGTACCTGACAAAAGAAAAAATTTGAGGTGAGAAGAGCGCTAAGCTGAGAAGCTTACTTTATGCACATGTGAGAACGAAGTGTTGATACGTACCGCGTT
>OZ037993.1:40820284-40950284 GCA_964035705.1 Porites rus | reverse complement strand
GCCGAAAAACGCGTTTTGAAGCTAGTCGAGTGGTTTTCTGGTCACTGTCGTGCTATAAAGAGCTAAAACTTACCACAAACTGGTTTACAGGTCGAACACTTCACGGCCTTCTGATCCAGATGCAAAATATCAGCTTGCGAAGTTCGGGCATGCGCAGAAAGCAAAATTTCGACAGTTTTTGGGTTTAAAAGTGACACAGCAGTCTTGACTTTTACTTTTCGCTTTCTCTCCTCCCTTCTTTTTTTGCTTTTCTTGCCTCATTTTTTTCTCCCTTGCTGGGCATTTAGTAGGCTTGATTTTGGTGGGAAGAGTTTTTAGGAAAGCCTTTAGGATCTTAGGATTAGGCGAAAGGAAAGGTAGGTGGGTAATGGAACAAGATTTTCATGGAGATTTTCAGGTCAATGTCACGTGGTTTTTTGCTTGTTTCTCCGGTGTCCTTGACTGAATTGTGCTCATTCTGGTATGGTTTGAAAGATCTCTTCACTCTACACAAGTTAGTGAAGAAAGTTGTCCTTGACCGTTAAAACTGATGACGTCACAATGGGTAGAAAGGACCTGGATCCGCAAGGGCGGTTACGGGCGGTTCAGGGGCGGATGGGTTAAAAATGCAAGAGCATCCTGTATTTTTCACATTTACTAGGCGTATTTAACCTCTAGTAACATGTACATTAGGTCGAACACTGACTTTGGCCCTCAAGATATTCTTTTTCACTATAGAACGGTAAAAAAAATTGGCTAAAAATTGGGCTACAGAAAATTAAAGTAATCCGAAAAGTTCATTGATTAATTCGGTGTCGAAGCGTCGTGTATGACTTCAAACCCTTGTTGCATGATACAGCGCTAACACGACTTACCTACGCAGCACTGTTTTTCAAAAACAACGCACCCAGAATTAGAGAGATGACAAGGTCAATGTTTCACCGTTCAACTAGCTTCATGTATAATTTTCAAAAATGGTGACAAACAAAAGCGAATACAACGCTGTAATTTGTAATAGAATTAAATATGGTCGATCTAAGCTGATCTTGCAAGAATCGATGACAAATACAGTGTGTTAACATAATATCTACATATCTGAGTACCTTAGAATGGAGCATTTCCTAAAAAAAAATTAAAGGAATTAAATCTGAACACGTGAGATCGAGGCAAAATGTGCCAGCCGGTCCAAAATGACGCCCAAACCATGAAATCGCATGGCATCCAGAATGCTATTCGCGGGATCTCCCGCAAAAGCTTGAATTATGTTTTGAATCAAACTGTTTATGCATGTGAAAAAACGAGAAAGGTTTGCAACATTCGCTATAGTGTCGTAGACAATTTATGCTTGCAGTTTTTCCGACAAACTGCGGAATGCGGATAACGGTTTCACGTTACCCGTCTGCCCATATTTGGGACTTAAGATTAGCGGGTGGCAGCTCGAGGCAGCCATGTTTGTTTTCATTCATCCACTTACTTCTATTTTAGCTGAGAATTTGTCTTCAAGATTACCTTTTTTGAAATAAAATTCAATAATCAATAAGCAAAAGAGTTCTATAATTAAGTCGTATTTCTTCTCAAACGAGGGATTGTGATGTTTTAGGGTGCAAAAAACGTCGCGGTAAATCACTTACCTCTGGATACCTTGGAAAAAAACGGAAGATCTCGGTCGTAACGCGTCATCAGTATGGAATTTCTGCGCTCGTTTCTCAGACGTCATTTGGTGGGGAAACCAGTGGTAGCGTCGCCAAATTAAATGTCAGCTGTTTTCTCAGGCAACTCTGGAGCGTGGTCTAGCCATACAAACGTGAACCTCACTAGACTGCAAACCTGACGGCAAGGCCTGGCCACGTGACGTTCACGGTTCGCGGGAAAGGCCCACTGGCGGCCAGGGTGGCCGTTGTGAAGAGGCGACCGTTAGTTGACCTGTTTCCCCCGCCCAAATTGTGGAGGAAAATTGAAATGCTAATGCAACTTTTGCGGGGTAGAGGAGAGTAAAAAAGTGTATTGTTGGCAAATGATGTGAAAATGGAAAAATTGTAATTTAAAGCATAATTAAAGGCTTAATACCAATGACGGCATCGAAAGGGAAATAGGCGCAAATGAGTAGGCTAGACGACTTTACCTCAGGGATATCGTGATGCAAGCGAAATACGCGGGTGTGTAGACTACGAGTAGTCCCCCATTTTTCCTCAGGAATAGTAGAGCGAGCGAAACGCGAGCGCGCGTGAAAATCACCCCACGCGAGAAAAGGCGACACCTTTTCTCGCGTGGGTTGATTTTCACGCGCGCTCGCGTTTTGCTCGCTCTACTATCCCTGAGGAAAAATGGGGGACTACTCGTAGTCTATCTTCGAGGAACAAGAGGGCCTACTCGTAGTCTAGGAAATAATCATTAGGAGCAATGCTAATAAATAAGGAATAGCTGTGAACAATACAACTGTCACCTTCTCCTTTTTCAATTGTCTATCGATCTCTTCTCATTAGCCTTTATTTTTCTTCTTTCATTCGTGACTGACTTTGTTTTACCATGAATTCCACGGCTTACTGCGACTCCTCCACGATCGCTAGGGGAGAGGTCTTCTAAAGGTCTAACGGACACGTACAAGGATTTCTTTGCCCATTCCTCTTGTTAATTTCGTTTCCGTTAATTGTTTTACCAAAATGGCGGTGGAGGAAATAATCACAAACGAAACCATCAGTCGCGTGTTTAGGGAAGCCACCAATGCAAGAGGATGGATCGATGTTCGAGCCGATCAGATTCGACGAGAACTTAGACAGGTCAGTGCGTCGTTGATAAGACAGCTGACATATAATAAATCATTTGTTAGTACTCAAAATATCCTAACGGCCCAAACTCATGCCGTATAAAAGCCAAGGTGCAATAGGTGACGCGGAACGTGTACTTTGAGCGAACCCTTATCGCGTCCCCTTGCAAGCGTTGAAAATACGAGAAGTTAAGTTTTGCGAAAAAAGATATATGAGGATAAATTTCAAATTTTGCTCAACAAAATGATTGAAAGAGACTCAGCTTTGTGCATTTTAGAGTGTTTTGGTGTGCATTCTTTTTCTAGCCTTCTTTGCATGACAGTGACTGTTTTCTTGCCCTGGGGGAAAAAAGGTGTATGCAAAAAAGCCTTAAAGGATGAATTTATTACAACAAGTCACAAAAGGATACACAAAAGATGGGTTTTCCTAATACTTGAACAAAAGCTGAAATGTTTAGAAAGGAAACGACTGCTACATGTCAGCAGACTCATAATAAACGAGCTAATTCAGTCTCAACACTGGTTTTTAGGGTGTAAGTAAACCTTTTAATGAAGTTATAAAACATTTTGGAGACCCTCAAGCGTTTGGACAGCGACCAATTTCCTCTCTGAGACAGGTAGGATTGTTTCTGCGAAGCTTAAAAGATCTCTGTTTTCTCCGCACATTTATATTTTTAACCATTTTATACATTAATAGCTGGCATTAATAATTATTAAAATGTGCAGACGCTATAATGATACGCACGGCCAAGGAGTAAGACTTAGGTATCAAAAAAATTTATTGTGTCACAGGCTATGTTTTTTATTCTACGAAAGACCTTATAAAAATTTTGTTTCCTCTTTGTTCAGGAACCTGATGATACATGAGCAACAACTTATCGACGGAAATGACAATAAACCTTATTCCCTTTCGTTTGCTACAAATGAATTATCATCCCTAGTGGGTACCGACCACCTCTTAAGCCCCATTTATATGTAGAAAAGTTATCTTGGGAAAGAGGGTCACCCCCCAGGGGGGAGGGATCCCATATGAAAGGAGCGGGGATACTTGTCGTCTCGCTTAGGGGTGTAAATTTCGGATTTTGGTCTCACTTAGGGTGTTCTGTACAAAACGCCATTATATTTAGCTTTAAAGGTGTCCTTTAGGGTTGTCCGCAAAAAAACACAAAAATTATATATTTGCAATTCGTTTTATTTACGCGATTCATGTAATCAAAATTTAAAATGGTCTCTATTGGCAAAAAAACGGTTGGGCCACGCAAAGATTGGTCTCCTCCGAGGGGTTTTATTCAAAATTTCCGTCGAACATCCCTGCCCCTTTCATATCATAGTCTCCCCCCGGGATCACCCTATTTTTCAGCGAAGAGGTTCGTGTGAGAAAAAAATTAAAGTTTATGCCTTTGTCCGAGCCAACAGCGCACTAGCGTGCTCGATCTGATTATCGCGTCTTGTTCGATTAGACCCGGCTTGGAGAGCTAAAGTACTTATATAAAGAAACGTTGTCCCGGCTAGTAGGGTGGCCGTACATCAATCGAAAAAAGGTCTCATGTCAACGGTTCCGCCAAGGTTTGTAAAGATTAATGTATGAAAAGTTGGCTCGCCCAGGTTAGCTCGGGTTGGCAAATGAGCCGTCTACCCGAAAGAAGTTTTCTCGATATAAATGGGGCCTAAAACTAGGAAGTAACTACTACTAAGTTTAATACAACTGTATATACTTAGCAGTAACTGGATGACGTAGGCTGAGACTGTGTCTACACCTTATTTGATAGCTCATTCGTTCACAGGCACGCAAACCATATCGGATAGAAGGCTTTTGTTCTACATTGAGAACGCCGGGTGATTTCGGGGCGGTTTCCGTAACAGAGCGGAGCTGCGTCGCGCCGATCTTGAAAGTGGATCGTCACATATCAGACAGTAGGATTCTGTGCCACTTTTTTGGCCCAGTGTGAACAGGAGTTTATACTAGCTTTACCGTATAACTTTGCATGTGAACATGAAAAACTATCTGGTATAATGAGGAAAAACCCATTCAAATAATGCTTTATTATTCATTGAAAGTATCCTCAACTCCTGATCAACCACAAAACATGCCTATATTTCATTTATTTATTAATTTTTTGAGGGAGTAGTTCGACTGCTGCTATCTTCTTCACATAACATTAAATCTGCCCCCATGCAACACCCATTTTCTACGGCTTTGCTCCTCGTTCAAAAACAGCGGGTGAGCCACCGCGAAGCTTATTTGCATGACCACTGTGTATCTCTTTTTCTGTCGATATCAATACGACTGACGTCAATCGTATAGATACCGACAAACATCTTCACATTTGGTCAATGCAAGCTGGTCATGAAGAACTGCCAGGAGGATTTCACGGAGTGACAAATAACTGCTGTTGTTTTTGGCTCAGTGCTACCCTTACAAGTGCCGCAAAAGAAAGTCAGTTTACGGTGCGACGAACACCCCGTGTGTTTCCGTTAAGGACTTATAACAGCGTTAGGTCCTATTCATGAAGTTCTTGTGTGATTGATTGACGTTTTTTTTTTGTATTTTTCGTCAAGTTTCTGGCATGTCTTCTATGTCCAAGTTTCCTCGAAGAACAAAGCTACCCACAGGACATAAAGGAAAAAGCCCGCAGGATTCTCGAGGCAACCAGACAGTTTTCAATAGGTGCTATAGATTTCAGTTATATTTTGTTCTGTTGCCACTTCAATTATTACTTTCCCGATTAAAGGTTTCCTAGCAACATCCTTAGAGATCCAGGGGTAGTCACTGGGTCTGGAGAAAAGGCGCGACAAAAACGTCTTCGAGCATGGGCGGAAGAGCCCCTTGCTTGAAAAATATCTCGCGCCTTTTTCTTTCTCCCGACCCAACTGACCAACCCTGGGTCTCGATCAGAGGATGGTTTACGAAGGAACGCGCCGCAGAAATTTCATACAGATGACGCGTTACTACTCTGCGTAGTACAAGTGCTTCTGATTGGATGTTTGTTGGTTTGTAACGGGTCTAAATTACAGTAAAAACGTAAATGTAGTGCTTCTTTCCAGTTGGAATTTTCTTCTAGTCGAACAAATGGCGTTTCATTTTCCCCAATTTGTTTCATCTCAGTAGTTTCTGACCATTAGATCTGGCACAATAAGAAAACATCCATTTCTGTGATTTGCTAAATGTTGAACAGATGAAAAATGGTTCGAAAATAAAGAAATGATTAATTGCACCAGAAATGAAATTAATTTCCGAAATATTTTCCATATAGGTTCGTATACAGACACAACTGGATTAAGAATTGTTCGCGAACATGTCGCCCAGTTTATTACTAAAAGAGATGGTTATACAGCTGATCCAGACAGTATCTTCCTTACCAGCGGAGGAGCAACGGCAATAAAGGTTGGTAATTCACAGCTTCGTCCTGAGGCCACGTCACGCTATCCGAGTGAGCGGACGAGGCTTGGAGCCAAGCGCGATGTGACGTCACATCTTACATTACCTAGGACGAATGGGAACTAGGATGGGTAATTCAGTGATTCTAATGACAGCAGTGTAACCTAAAAAATCTGAAGAACAGCCTCTGTAAGTAAAGGCAAATTAACTCAATTCAGAATTTGGCAAGAAGTTTTGGCCATCCAAGTAGCAAGTGTATGGCCCATGATTATATTGACAAGGTTCATAATGGTAATTCAACTGAGTAGAGTGCAATTTGGTCTGAAATCATACGCGTGATTTCAAAATCGAACGAGCGCGCAGCGCGAGTTCGATTTGAAATCACAAGTATGATTTCAGACCAAAATTGCACAACACGAAGTTCAATTACCACTTTATTACGTCCATTTTGAAATCGCAGAATTTAGTCAGTACTAATATTTCATTGATCAAGTAGCCGGTTTGTTAAAAAGCCGAAACAAAAAATAAGGCTTTTACATGTCATTTTGTGTTCCGCAAAACAGAAATGATGCGATACAGAACAAAAATGGTGCGATTTAAAACAGAAATGATGCGATTTAGAACATCAATGATGTGATTTGGAACAGATGCGATTTAGAGCAAAAAATGGCGCGATTTAGGAATAAATTACACCACTGAGAGCCAATCAGATTGCACGGATAGCCAGTGATTTCAAAGTGGATGTAATAAAGAATGTAATTGAATTGAAATATATCATTCAGATCATTCATTAAGTTCAGATTTAAAAAAAAGTGAAAAAGAGCAAGAAATCAACGAAATTAATTAAGGAAATGAAAAAAAAAAAAAAAAAACAAGGCCGGCAGAAAACGACATAACCGTTATGACTAAATTAATAAAAATTTTAGTACTGTTTCTGAGGTTTTGTTTAGGGATTCTTGGGGGTTCTCGGAAATAAGGGAACATACTCCATTTACCTTTAAAGAACATGCCCGCGATGAAATTGACTAGAATTTACTTTTTTACGACACTTCACCAGTAAACTTGCAACCGCTTTATAAATGATGAGGTTTAAATAGCTCATTTCCGAATTGCTCGGAGCCCCTTCAAAAAAACGAATCCTTGTGAACAACCATAGTGAAATTAATTCGCGTGTGTATGAAAACTCAAATGCACTCAGAAATGACAAGAACGTAACGAAAATTGTTAATGCAACAAAAACTTTTCTTTTTGCTGGTAACTCTAGCAAACCCTTTTACGGTTCAAGCAAATGCTGTGAAAAGAAATTGTGTCATATGTGTATTCCGGCCACCAACATGGCTGTCCAGTCACGTGGTTGCGAACCAAGATCTTTAAAAGTCGTGTGGTTTTTCGTGATTCCAGATTGCCTTAGCGGCGTTAGCGACCGGATGCAGCGACGAGCATAAAGCAGGCCTTATGATTCCAGTTCCCGGTTTCCATCACTATTCCGCTAGGAGCAAACAGCTTTGCTTGTACCAGATTCCTTATTTTTTGGACGAAGATAACGACTGGGCTTTAGACGTCTGTGAACTGAAGAGAGCGTTAGACGAGTCGAGGCTGCACTGTAGACCGAGAGGCCTGGTAGTGATTAACCCGGGAAATCCCACAGGTATCGTGTAACTAAGTAGGGTTGTGTGTGTGTGTATGAATGGGGAGGAGGGGTGGGGGGCTTAATGCACGTGATTATCTCTTTCAAAGCTTGATAACTGCATAATAAATCTGTGCAGGTACTTGGTTGTTCATATCAGAGAACATGAGTTAGGAAAAAACTGGAGCTAAGAAACTTTGTAAGAGGGCAAGACAAATAACTGTTGCTGACATTCTTTTCTGAATGGGTTGAAAATTGGCCTTTGTTTCACGTGATTTGTTCATTCTCATTGGTTGCGAATCAACAGAAAAATTGTTAGTATCATGTCACATTGGCTGTTTTCCATTTATGTTAAGCACTTTCTCATCTATGTCAACTTTTCGATTATAGAGGGGGGCATGCAAGGCAGTGATAATTAAGACTGAAGCCGCAACTAAGAATATCGATTTACACTTAAACCCTCCCTCGGTACCAGAAGATTTTTTTCTCGCGACGGTGGGATGTTTCGGTGTCGGCAGCAGGCCAACGGCCGAAGGCCGAAGCTACGAATAGGGCAACTTAAACCCGGTCTTGTGGTCAACTTTCGATTCAGGCCACAAGTGCTCAAAGGATAGTAGTTTTAGTTTTCTTTAGAGTCAAACTAACGTAGCCTGCGAAAACAGCCTTTTCTCATCGCTCCTGACTGCTAGGCACCTATTGCGGTCAAATATTTCTGCTCCTGTGAGTAAACTCATTGTGGTACTGCTGAATGGATTCTTTCGCAGGTCAGGTCTTAACCTACGAGAATATCAAGGAAGTTATCAAGTTCTGTGCGCGAGAAAAATTGGTTTTATTTGCCGATGAGGTGTACCAAGAGACAGTGTTTACTAACGAGGTCCAGTTTCACTCGTGCAGGAAAGTTGTGAGGGACCTGGGACCTGAATACGACAAATTTCAATTGATGTCAATAAATTCTGCCTCGAAAGGGTTTTATGGCGAGTAAGTCATAATATCACATGTATTATATAATGATAAACGAAGGTGGAGCATCTGTCACGACAAAAGAGAAGACACTTCTTATGCATTGCGCTATTATCACAAGGCAAATTTGTCTTGACTTTTATTTGAAAAAGGAACTTTAGTTAGTAACACTCTACCCAAATGTAATACCAATTGATTTGTATCGATTCAATTAATAATTAATTGATCGATAGTTTATGGTCATAAAAACGTCTAGTGCGCGGATACCATTTGATTATTTGTTATTCTTATTATTTACTATTGATGTTCGTCTCTTTCAGGTGCGGTTTAAGGGGTGCTTACCTAGAGATTGTAGGGTTTAGCAAAGAGGTTTTAGCCCAGTTTAGGAGCTATCTATCTTCACCGCACATCGCACCGTCAACTATTGGGCAGGTATTTTATATATAAAGTCGGTATAAAACATAAAACGGCTTGGATCACTTCGAGGAGCTAAAATGAAGTTGAGCTAATTGCTATGCTTTTAAAGGAATTTTTAACTCCTTTCAATTCTCTATTTTCCAATTCCCCATAATACACTCTGTTTGCCCCCCAAATTTTGCATAAACCATTGTTTTTAAATGCTCCTGGGAGTATTGCATTTTCCCAAGAGCATTTTAAGACAATAAGTTATGCAAAATTTGGGGGGCAGACAGAGTGCATTATGGGGAATTGGAAAATAGTCAATTAATAGCTTTTTAGTTGTGTCACTAAAGATTCTTAAAAAGACGGTTTTATGGAGATAGCACATGTTAAGCTTTTAATTGTACTATCCTCTGGTTAATGCGAATCATAGTGATACGTCTAAGTAGTGACATAGGAAAAGCGAAAGTGTTTTACTGAAGGTTTGATTGTCAGTCGTTTGAGGGAGTCTAGTTTACATCCACTTTCGTACCCAGAGTCCTCGAGCTCTTTGGCCAGCGGGTGGACGACAGGAAACCGCTGGCCAAAGAGCCCGCGTACTCTGGGTCGAACCTTCTGTTGGCAGCTAGTGCGAGAGGAAGCGAAGACGCACAAAGGATTGCTATAATCGAGTCTAACTTCCAAGTGCCCTTATTAAGCCTCTTTATCGAATATATTTATTATATATCTAGCCGGATCTTTGAAAACGTTACCGCCGTTTCCGTTCGCCGTTTGGCCAAAAAAAATTATAAAAACTAAGAGTGCAACCATTGCTTTTTCCTCTTCTCCTCACTTTCTCTTTTTCTCCTTTCCTTTTCTTTCGTTACTGAGATCTTGCAGCTTCTTGGGCTTAAGAAACCTGCCTTTTGACGCCTTTTCACACAAATGACTGCAAATTTTGTTAGGTTGGTTCTTAAAAAATCGGTTCACATCAGTATGACATGATTATAGCTTCAGTTCAGTACTTTAAATCAGAGGCTGATTAGGGTAATTAAGAAACTGGGCCTATTGTTTTGTAACGTGTTGTGCCAGCTGACTTTGTTTTGTGATTTTATCATCGGAAGGCTGCTGTTAGTGCAATTTGCAATCCTCCTCAGCCTGGTGACGAGTCATACGAGACTTTTATCAAGGTAAGTATATAAGCAAAGGATCCCAGCGTGCTCTTTACCTATTTCGGGGGTAATTGTTTCCGGTCTGTGTAACTAAAACATGAATTTTACATGGACTATTTAAACTAGGAGGCCAAAGACCAGCTAGATCAGGAACAGCTAAATCAAAGACTGGTGCGTACTGCTTTATACACTTCCTATATGTTGTAACTGCTACAATTGGTATAGGATTTAATGTAGCCGAAACCAATTGTGGAATTGCAAAAAGTTTTAGGCATCCTACTGATGAACAGTTACGACTTTTATATATTTCAAGCAACAACAATTTGCCGTCTGTCCTCTTTGAGTTATTATCGTATTTAGTTGCGTGTAGCCTGTTCCAGCCTTTCAGTTAGTCGGAAAGAGAGAGGAAAAAAGATTGGAGAAAGAAGTGCCCCGCTTTCCTCTCCCTCTTTCTCTTTTTTCCCACTAACTGAGAGCCAGTAAACTTTAGCAACTTTTCCAATTCCTTTCAATTCGTCTGACTTTACTGGCGAAAGTTAAGGCATAATGTATACTTCACGTTAGGGAAAGAACGGGAAAAATTGTATTTTATCCTATTTTGACCTTGAAATGAAAACGCGCGAACAAAACAGAAACAACAAACGAACGGAAATAGAGCGAATTGATTGGTTTATCGAACAGATACAAACGCGTTTGGCTTTTGGTTGGTTGGTTAAAGGACAGCATAGCGAGGCTCAAGGTATTGTAAATGAGGTAGTAAATTGGTCAATCAGAAACAGAGTCAAGTTAAACACAGACAAATGCAAGGAGCTCCGTATTAGTTTTACATCAGATTGTGACTTTCCTCCAGTAGTCATAGGAGAGGAGTGCATCAAATCAGTTAAAGATGCTAAACTTTTAGGTGTTACTATCTCTGGTGACTTAACATGGAATGCGCACATCACGGAAGTTACTAAGAAGGCAGCTAAGAGGCTCTATTTTCTTGTTCAGCTAAAAAGAGCTCGTGTTGCACAGAAAGATTTATGACTTTTTTACATTACGCGCGTGCGCTCCGTTATTGACTATGCTGCGCCAGTTTTCCATCACGCGCTACCAGCCTACCTTTCGCAAGAATTAGAACGTGTCCAGAAAAGAGCAATGCGAATCATATGTCATGGTATAGAATATCAGCAAGCTTTAGCGCTTATGAGTTTGCAACGGTTGTGGAGCATCACCACAACATTTGCACGCGCGCACGTTTGAAAGCATATATAATGAGCGACCCGAACCACAAGTTAAGAAAGCTGTTAATTGCCGTCTCTTTATAAGAGCAATTATAATCTAAGGCACGCACGCACTTTTACTTTGTCTCGTTGCAAGACAAATGGATTTAAGAATAGTTTTTTTTATGGCCTCAGGCAGAATTGTAAATAATTTTTAGGCTTCTTATTATACGTTTTTAGTCTTAGCTATTACAATTATTACTCTTTTTTCCCAATTATTAGTATAAATTATTACCATTAAGTAAATACGCAATTCAGCTTATGCTGTAAAGTATTTAATAAAGTACCTACCTACCTACCCATCTACCTAAGCGAACGCACAGGTGAAAAAACTTCATACCCAAGAACTTTAAAGAAATCAATCGATAGTCCACTTTGACGTCATGTTGCAACACGATTGGCCAATTGAACAATGCCTTCTCCTTACTAGGGTTTTCTTTGCTGGGAAAACGAAGAGTCAACAAACTGTCTGTCCATGTTTCGATCTTTTCATCCATTGGCTGATAAAACAAATAACGAACGCTAACCGAAATCCTTTTTCAAGGTCTTACGAAAATCGCTCTAATGAAATTCTATGTTTGAGAAAAAATTGAAAGGTCGTCAACAAATAATCGAATGAAACTTCCAGAGTCTACCCCTTACTAGGAGATGGACTTGTGAGTTAGAGAATGTTATTTGAGAGTGTCTTAGAAGTGTGACAGCAAAATGTGTGGAGAACAACAGCATCCAATGTTTTTAACTCAAGGCGCTCTGAGTGTCGAGAGTTATAATTGGACTGTGAGTCAGTACAATGATCCTGTTAATCATTACTCTAACAATTTTTGCTTTTCGTATGTAGGAGAAGATGTCCATTTTAGATTCTTACCAAAGGAAAGCAAAGATAACTACAACAATGTTGAATTCTCTTGAAGGAGTCTCGTGTAATGCTGTAACTGGTTCACTGTATGCATTTCCAAAAATTGTTCTACCACAAAAAGCCATTGAAGAAGCTATGGTAAGGCATCAAAGGGGTCTGGTCAGCGTATTATACTATGGTATCTTTCCATCCTTTACCCAAAAGCCCACAACGGAAATCGGGTTGCATTTGGAGGCGTGTTTTGCCGAGCGGTTAACACCTCAACTTCGGATCTCGAGACCCGGGGTTCAAGCCTCGCCCGTCGCGTTGTATTCCTAGAAAAGAAACTTTACTCCACTTTGTTCACCCAGGTGTATAAATTTGTACCGGCGACATACTGCTGGGGGGTAACCCTGCGATGGACCAGCATCCCACCCAAGGGGGAGTAGTAATACTTCTAGGCATGCTTCATACTAAGGAAACCGGGATAAGCTCCGGCCGTTTGGGCTTTTGGCTCGTGTGCGTCTTTACTTTTTCTACCACAACGAAAATCTGCTTTTTTTTCCAGCTTAAGAAATGCACACCAGACGAGTTCTACTGTTGGCGGATGCTAGAAGAAACTGGTATAAGTCCTATTCCAGGGAGTTCCTTAGGACAAAAAGAAGAAACGTATCATTTTAGGTCAGAGCTAGCTGTTTCCATTTATGGTCCTTGTTTCTTTGTTATATTTAACAATTATTCCTCTCGCCCTCATGGGCTCTAGCTGAGTCAATAGCCCATGGGGCTTAAGGTCGAATGGGCTTTTGACTCAGCTAGAGCCCACGAGGGCGAGAGGAATAATTGTTTTAGTAAAATCCAACTCGTTGGTGAAAAAATATCGAGGCAAAACAACGTTAGCTACTAAAACGCGAAATCCAACTCGTTAGTGAAAAAATATCGAGGAAAAACAACTTTCGCTAGCAAAACGCGATTCAGCCGCCATTTCAAAGCCAGCGCATTTCGCTCCTAGTGGGCTATAACATATAGCCTAGTAGTAGCTCAACCAATCAGAACGCAGAATTGATTTACAGACCACCAGTTGGATTTTACTAAATATATTTATCTTTCTTGTTGGTTGAAGGGAGAAACTCATCACTGACGATGTGGGTCAGAGAAATGCCAAGCTGTTTCTTGAAGGTTAAAAAAAAATTAACGATATAACGAACCTCTGTATAACGAAGTCCTGGTTATAGCGAACAATTTTATTTACCCCAGTAATAGTAAAATATATGGAAAAGAACCTCGATATAACAAAACCTCATTACAGCGAACAAATTTTGTCAGTCCCTTGGCCCTTTGTTAAATCGAGTTTCCACTGTTCACGTATTTCGAGAAGAAAGGTTGTCAAAAAAAGTGCATGCGACAATCCCGTGTGGTTTTGACCCTCCGTCCCTCTGTTCCTTTCTCCATTAGTACTTTATAAAAGTCCTTTATTTTTTTTTCCTGGTTGGTTATGTCATTTTAAAGGAATTTTCATACCTGTTTGACGCGAAATTCACCTGTCGAAAATTCTACCGGTGACGTCATGACAATTGACCAATAGAACATGCAGTCACAGCATATTTCAATCATTTTTTTTTTCCCGCGTGAATTTATAAATATGATTCAAATCCTTTCTGGCGAAACAAGTCGACCTAGAGACTTCGTCGCTCGCTCGGTCGCTGTGCGAACTCATGCATTGAACCTTGCTTCGTTCATTTTCAAGAACTTATGAGAAGTTGACTTGTAGCAAGTCTACTTCTCCATATAAACGGGGTATTATTAAAATTAAGTAAATGCGACAAAAAGCGGAATAAAACAGGGTCGTTTTAGTTTGAGAATTTTTTTTTTTTTTTGCCGCAGGTTAACCATCTTGCCATCTGAGGAAAAGGTAGTTCCCATGTTCGACAGAATTAGCAAGTTTCATAAGGAATTTATGGACAAATACAGAAATAACAATGATAATAGGAACTAACGTGAATCTAGGTGTAGAGAAACATCTGCAATTACTAGGCAAAACTGTTATAACGACAGTTCGTTCAGACTTTGCGATCATTAAAAAGAAATGGAAATGGTCATAAACACTTGAAAAGAGTTCTCAGTCTTTTTACGTTAGGGTTACAAAGTAGCACTCTACCCCTTCCCCCACGGTCCTTATTTTCTTCTGTTATACTGATAGTAAGAAGTTCAAGTTTCATCTAGCCTGCATAACAGGCGATATCTTTTCGCGTTTTTTTTAAGGGCAGCGAAGGCAAGAAGCGTGGAGCGCGAGACATGCTGCTTGCCTTTGAAGGACGGGAGGAAGAGCCCCTGGGTTCTGACGCTAAACGGTCAAGCGAATGCTGGCTCCTGATTGGGCACAAAAAGAAAAGAACTCAAGAGATGCTTTTCGCTGATTGGTCACAATAATACAAAGCATTTTTTGTGCCCAATCAGGAGCCAGCATTCGCTTGACCGTTTAAAAAAGGTCCGGTGAGAGTCGGTACCCAGGAGCTCTTTAACCCGTGCTTGAAAACTTTCGTCGCGCCATTTCTCCTGACCCGACTGACCGCCTCTGGGTTTTCGAGGATAGTAAATAACAAGCTTCTTCAAAAAAATTTCAGTCCAAAATTCCTCCATATTCTGCACTGACTGACTATCGCCTCGCAGAGGTGAATTGTTAAGAACTTTAATCTGTTCACCAATTAAACTCCTCAGCGAAAGCATAGCGAAATCTGATCATCACATCAGTACAGATTTCTTTGATTTGCTCAGCTTCTTTGTCAGTCAGCTCATGTTCCCAGGCCGTTGCAGCTTTGGTTCCAAGCACCTCTCTTGAGGCACCTAGAGAGAACTGTGACGTTTTTACTGCGGTGAGAATACGATGTTCAGCTCTGGGTGAAAGGGGAACACCTAAAAATTGAAACAGTCTCTGAGCAGTTTTCCGAGGCTTGTTAATCAGATCTTCGAAGTGTACATAGTGAATGGATTCCTGAGGAAGGTGAAAATTTGCCCTGTACGTGGCTTGCATTTGCGTCTTCCAAAGATGAGCCAGAAACGAAACAATGTCTTTGTTAGTTCCGTTTCCGTATTCAAGCGTAGCTTCTCTAAGTTCTTTAAATTCCGGTGCAAAGGAAGACAAGTATTTATTGTGGCACTTCAGTTTTCTGATCACATCAATGCCTTTGTGAACTTCGACACGAAGTGTGCTATCCGCGTGCATTTCACGAAGCCAGAAGTTCACCCAACTCCTAGGGTCTCTCACTACAACAATAGCGCGCATTCTTTGTCCTACGACTTTTCTTAACCACCCAAGTTTCAAGCTCCATCCAGGGTTTCCAAGTCGAACCGAGGGTAATAACTTACGGGATATTTTACTTAAGTTTGGCAGGAACCCTTTCGGATCTTTAGACAAAGCTCTGAGCCGCTTTCTCAGATAAGCTGAATCATTAGATGGCAGAAAGAGAGAATACGTCCCGCAAGGATTTAGAAATTTGTGCGTGGATTCGTGGAGGCCTGCGTAAAAGAAGTCTGAAGTATTCTTAAACAGGTAATGCAGAATTTCACTTCCGGCCATGGGAAGAGAAGTGTAAAAAACAAATGGAGGGGTTTCTTCGGGTTCAAAATTTTCGTTGTTTTTCGTAAATTTCATTTCTATTGGCCCAGTCAAAGTCAAATCAATATTGATCACGAAGGTAAGAATTATCCAAATCGCCAAAAGGCCCAAAAAGACTGTTTTACGGATGTTCCGTCCAATCAGTTGACGTCGAAGCTGATAATAGAAAAGGAAAAAGGTGCTTGAAATGCCGAATATAAGACAAAGCGTTGGAAAAATACTCCACATTGGCCATGTCAGTCCACTGGGCGATTCAGTCACATCGATCACCTCGGATTTGGAAATAACATCCAGAGCAAAGCGTATTGTCTTGCTATTGTTGATTCGTACTTTGCAAAATCCCCCAAAGCCCAGGAACTTGTATCTCGAGTAGGGCTGGTTATGTTGTGTTGCTATAGAAACGAGATATTTCACCCTATTGACGGTCAATAGTAGCTTCAACCCAAGTTCATGGGAATGTAGTACTTGAGCAGGTTCTATGCTGTTCCCAGGTCCCAGGAAAAGATACGCGGTTCTAGTAATATGCGCTTCTAGTGGCGTGGTTACATTAAGATAGTTTGTCTTCATGGATTTATAGTCTGTAACGTACGTTCTTGCTTCGACTAAGCTTTTCGTGCCCAGATTAAAATTAAACCAATGAACTTGATGCAAAAGTCCATCTATTGAGATGCTGGCAAACGAATTTGTGTTGAGTTTAAAGGGGTGGTCCACATTGTGAAAGAAGGCGCTCATAACCGATGCTTCTCCTCCTCGCTTTCGTTCAATGTGATCAACAACTAATAGAACGCTTGGAGTCAGCATCACCAGGCTACGATAGACACTCAAAAGGCCTAACTCTGCTCGATACCACTGGCTCATTTCACCGCTAGCAAAAACCATGTCGCCTTCGTGTGAAGCAGAAACAATTTCTCCTTCTGCTCTCCAAGCAGACATTGTTTTGAAATTAAACCAACCATGGCACTCTCCTATTTGTCCCTCGAAGGGGCTAAAACACGCTGAATTAAAAGAGGGTCCAAATACTAAGGCATTATTGAGCCACGTGTATTTAGGAGCGTATAATGTATCAGTAATAAAGGGCACTCCATTTGGGGCGAACACGAAGGATCCTTGATCCGGATGCTCATGGCCTGGGTTAAAATTCGTCAACCTTCTAATCCAGGAATGCAAGCGTCTTCCTCTGACGATAGAATTAACAGCTCTTCCATGAAGAACGCTGCATTTAAAGGAAAGAAATGTTTTTTGCCATATCAGTGGGTTGTCTGGGCGGTTTCTGTGGGACGTGACTACTCCACCGCCATAAGTGACAACTCCCCAGTCAGCGAACACGTGAAGGCGTGGCAAGGACGGATTTGGTTGAGCTTTCGGCACAATGCTGGCATTGTAAAACAGAAATTCCGTGTGCAGCATGCAGTTAACATGTGACTTTGCTTGAGCAAAGGGTGGTTTCGTGTCTCGATGTACTGTGATTTGTCGAGCTAACCAGTTTCCCAATCCATTCTTAAGCACATAACTATCGAGAAACACTAACTGACTCTCTGGGCCGTAGAACCAGTTGCGATTTGAATCACCAATACCCACGGTCTGTTTAAACCCAGGAAGGACAGTATAGTGTATAAACCAAAGGTGCTCTCTGAGCCAAGGGTTATGCGTGAAATCGCGCCGGAAGTGGCGTAACGCAAAGAACACATACTGTGTCAAAGAGCGTGACGTGTAAGTTGCATAAGCTACACCTTCATCTATCGAGCCATCCACTACATTGTTCAATAACTCTAAATTCCTACTCAGCATTAGATGAGCGCGTGACATCCATGTTTCACCGTCCACTTTCTGATGCCTGGAGACAACTAGAGCGCCCGTTAAAATAGCCATATAGTTCGTAGCAACGTGATTTTGAAGGTAACAATTTCCCCACCACAACTTGCGATCGTAGGATCTTTCATACAGTTCTTTTGTTACAGATGCGATCTTCTTCAAAAAGCGAGTTCTTTGCGTATCGTTTAAAACGCTATATAAAAAGTCGTAGGCAGTCGCCATGCCGGTCAGCGAGTGTGCTACCGGAACATCGTCATGCAACGTAGCGTTCACCCGCCAATTTGGCAGATTCTCGAGGCGATTCATAAAGAGAATCGCTAGTTCTCTTAGCTTTAAATCCTCGGGTTTTAAAACGCAATAAAACGCCAGCACGGTCAAATCGTTTCCGTAACGTTCGTTCCAAGAGCTGGAAAACGTGGACCACTCTCTTGGCGGTAGATATTTCTCTGGATTCTGTGCCATTTCGTGAGTCACCGCTCGAATCCTGCTCGCTATTTCAGCGTGTGTTGTTCTTGCACGATGTTGAAGATCTGTAATCTCATTCTCGTTAAAATACAAGAAGGGATGAGGTAGATTCGCTTTTGATCTGATATCTGCAGCAAGACTGCCAGAAAAGGCAAAACATATTAGTAAAAACGTTCCGGAAAACATAACCGTGTGATTGCTGCTGAAAGCCCTAGACAAAGACCTTAACATCATAGGTATCCGGTAACAAGCATCTTTCCCAATAGTAAACTTCCGGTGGAAAAAAAATTCCTCGATTTTATTGGCCAGTGAGCTGCCCGCTTAGCTGGCGCGAAAATCAACCTCGCGTGACTTTCCGTCACACCAGAGCCAATGGTTTTGGGTGGTTTGGTCAAGGCACAGAGCTACTTTAAGGGCTGTTTGACTGAGCAAAATCAGAGTTTGACTTTTCGAAAATGGAGTTTGTTTTTGGAAATCAAGGTTGGTTTTCGGAAATTGGAGTTTGTTTGGAAAATCAGGTCTTGTTTTCGAAAATCGGAATTTGTTTTTTTAAAATCGGAAATTATTCAAAAAAAGCGGCGTTTGCTTTTGGATTTAGGAGTTTCCTTTACTTCTCCAGGCTGTGCGCTGCCGTTTGAACTGGGTTTTCGCAGGAGCCCATAACTGTTGGTAGAGAGTACATGAGAGAGGCACGCTAATTTCCAGATTTTTTCAAGAGAAAAATGCTTGTATGACTTGTATTTAACAAGGAGGAGGTTTTACGATTTTCGAAAGAGCAGACTCCGATTTAGCACAAACAAAGCCTGCGAAAACAGCTGACATTTTACGACGCCACCAAAAAACTGCTTCGAGGAAGACTGCTGTTTCCCCGCGAAATGAATCCTGGAATGAATGTTTCGGCCGTTCCTCGGACGTGATCATTTCGCGGGGAAGCCATTGGTGGCGTCTTGAAATGTCGCCTTCAGGCTTGCCAAAGCACCGATGTCCATTTTTAACCTTTGCTGAAGACACAAAACAAAACAAAAACAGAATTTAGCCTCCGTGGCAAGCGTTTCGAGATTCCGCGCGAGTGGAACAAAACAAGGGAAGAAGAGGGAAGGGGAGGGGAAAAGAAGCTGTCCAATTAGCCAGAGGCCTGGGACGAGGTAGCAAAGCAGCTGTCCAAAATGGCGGCGCACAAAAGTGCATTTCAGCGTTTATTGTGTCTTTCAATGCCTTCACTAGGTAAATGCAATTTCTTTTACTTTCATATCTTGTATGTAGTTTGATTATTCCGTATTTTTCACGTTTTTCGTTGCCAGTTGTTCTGATTTGTGGATGTAGCGCTTTTGTACAAGAGCTTGATGACAGGTGAGACTGGCCATGGAATATTTTACTAGCTCTGTTACTAAGTTTATTAACGTATTTTTTAACGAAAATTTGATTTTATACAGGTTTATTAAGCCCGGGTTTTAATTTCGTATCTAGTTAGAGGTTCCTTAAGACGAACAAGAGATGCGATAAGCTCAATTAAATTAAAAATGCTACTTAATTATTCTTATTAATTCTCCTCATTGCTTTGTCTGTGACAGTTTTGCAGATCTTAAGAAAGAGGGCAGCTGGCTTGTCGAGGTAGGATTTAATTTCTGCAGCATGAAAGTTGCTATAACATGTTTTGTCAATGACTGAATGGCCGTTGTAAATAATCCCCTTCTTTGCACTAAAGTGAACTTGCAGAGGGACAAGGGCACCAAGATACTATCCTATTGAGAAAAAGGAATAGAAACCCTTTCTTAAAAAAGAATTAGGCGCCAATAACTGCAGATTCAAACAAATTCTGCATCCACCAGGCCAAATTTCAATTAAATACTGAGGGTGTTATGAACATGATCTTTGCAGTAGAATGAACATCCTAAGAGGTTAAAAAAAAAAATGAAAAAATTCAGGCTTGACCAGGAATCACACCCTGACCTTTGCGATGGGGCATTCTGAGTTTGTGTTATAACGGATAATGGAAGCGATATAAATTGATTCATTTCATATATTTCGATTCATTGAGGGTGTTAATTGAGAAAATTATAAAATTAAGGTAATAACTGATTAATTCTTTTACCTTTATGACAAAATTTAGGCACCATTAGAAGTAAGTGTGGATGCAACCCTGGTGTATTGTGCCAAGGGGAAGGGCAGGAAGGAAAGACATTCTTAAGCTCCATACCTTTTTCCCTTTTCCCTCATAAAAATATCCAAACAATAAGAAAAAATGCACTTTATTTGAGTGTCAATGTACCTAGTAGGAAAGTACTAATTGGGGACACTATTTTTACATCTCCAACAACTTGAGCCAGGACTGCCATTGTTCATCCAAGCCACGCGAAGGTCAAGCCGCTTGCAGTGCAAAAGGAGTACCTTCATTTCTCTGTTATTTTAAGACCCTTAGTGTTGGTCTGGCTCCAGGAATCCAACCTGTGACCTCCTGCTCATCATTTATGAAAGTGCTCTACCAACTGAGCTAATCCTGCCTGGGTAAACCAACGGAGCTACTCCTGCCACAGTGAACAATGTGATAGAACTTGCCACTGTTTGGATACAAATTAGAAAGGGAGTGCAACAGTTTTTGAAGTTGATCTTCCCCTCCTCTCTAAATGATGTTTTCTGTTTTGCCAGAATAAAAAAAATTCATTCTCATAGAAACTGGGCCAGTCCTCCAGCTCCACAGTCCTTGTACATGTATTAGGAAAATTATTTTTATAAGAGTGATTGAGGCTATGTAAAGATATTTTATTTTCTCCTCAGCATGTCCCAGCAATGGTATTTTTGTGCTTTTACATCTTTTTTTTTTTGTTTGGTTGGATAGAGTTCGTGTAGGAAGAGACCCTTTTGTTGTTTTGATTTTGTAGTTTTATGCACCATGGTGTGGGTATTGCAAGAAACTTGAACCAATTTGGATGGAAGTAGGCAGGACTCTTCATGGTTCTGCTATTAAAGTGGCCAAGTTAGATGCTACCAGATTCTCAAGTATGACTTGTTTTAATATAATAAAAATGGCCTCTGACTCAATAGCCATTTTCAGGTCATGCACTTTGCTGCTTTCTGATCCAGATGAAAAAATATTAGCTTGCAAAGTTTGCATATGTGAAGAAAGCAAAATTTTGAGATAGTTGTTGGGTTTGAAAGTGACACAGGAGTCTTGACTTTTTCGTTTCGCTTTATCTCCTGCCCTCTTCTTTTACTTTTCTTGCCTCATTTTTTTTCTTTTACTGGGCATTTAGTTGGCTTCATTTCAGTGGGAAAGGTTTTTTGAGAAAGCTTTTAGGATTAGATGAAGGAAAGGTACATGTAGGTGGGTATGGGAACAAGATTGTTCATGATTTTTGGGTCAATGTTACAATGAATTTTTGAGTTTTTCTCTGGTCTCCTTGACTGAACCATACTGTCTCTAGTATGGTTTGAAAGATCTCTTCATCCTGCACAGGTTAGTTGACAATGTTGTCCTTAACTATTCAAACTGATGACATCACAAGTGGTAGAAGGGACGTTTGTCCGCATGGGTGGTTACAGGCAGTTTAAGGGTGAATGGATTAAGTAATTGTTTAGTTGTAAACTTTTCATAGGTTAATCATATCCTTAACCCATTCGCCCCTGAGCCGCCCATGCAGATCCACGTCTGTTCTACCGCTTGTGACGTCATCATGATAATCCCAAGATCCTAAAAGCTTTCCTAAAAACTTTTCCCACCAAAATGAAGCCTACTAAATGCTCAGCTGAGAAAAAAAAAATGAGACAAGAAAAGCAAAAAAAGCGGGGAGGAGATAAAGCGAAAAGTAAAAGTCCAGACTACTGTTACTTCTAAATCCTAAAACTCAAAATTTTGCTTTCTGCGCATGCCTGAACTTCCCAAGCTAATATTTTGCATCTGGATTAGAAGGCCGCGAAGTGTACGACCTGTAAATGGCTTTGTGATAAGTTTAAGCTCTTTATAGCACGACAGTGACCAGAAAACTGCTTGACTTGCTTCAAAACACATTTTCGGCAAAATCTCCAGGGGCGAATGGGTTAGTAAGTAGTTTTGATAACTCTTTCTATTATTGTATTTATTCTTTTTTTTTACTTTTTATCAGGTATAGCAAGAGATTTTGGTATTAGAGGTTATCCTTCAATTAAATTGTGAGTATAGCCTATGTAGCAGTCATCAAAAGGCCACTGACAACTTTCTTGTATGTGCCATAAATTTGTTCCCTATGGCAACCTCTTCTTTTAACTTTTGTTGACTTTCAATGCTTCTTTCAGATGTATATTCTAGTTTGACCTGACCGTTTTCATTTTGACCTGAAAATTATATATTTTACTCACATGAATACTGCAGTGTTAGAGGAAAGCGTATAATCACCTTTGAAGGAGAACGCACAGTTCAAGATATTGTTCAGTTTGCTGAGCGAGCCAACAGGTAACTCAATCATTTTTTTCCAGTCCATAAACCCACCATCTATGTAAATTGTAAATGACGAAAGATCCTGTTAACTTGAACTCAAATAACTCAAATTCTTGACTAACTCAAGTTAATTAAATTTGCCTTTCCTTTTGGCTTTATTTTCTATTTTTATTTCTATTTTACCCTGAAAACTTACCCCCCCCCCCCCCATTTCAAGCTTTTAGTAGTTTCTCTTGGGTTGTGCAACTTTTGCTAACACCATATATTTTACGTAGTCATACACTGCGTATTCCAACGACCACCATCACATTTGGTATAATCAATCACTTGATGTTTATTGATACTAAAATTTGTAGCAACTAAAGCAATTAATATATTATTCGATCTGAAACAGAGCAATACAATTTGTCGTTACGCAACTTACTTATAATCTCTAGAACAATGATTTCACTGAAAAATACCTCGATTAGAAACTCTAATTTCACAATCATGCTTTACTCACTTCTGTTGCGGGTCGTAGCTTAAAACGGGTTAGCCATAAACTGGTTAGCTTGAATGTCTTGTACTGGTGAGCAATACCAGTTAGCAAAATACTTCTGATTGAAACCCGACAATGTGTAAAACAGCATAAAATCTAGTAATCTCAAAATGTCAATCAATGTCCGTAATCTTTAACTAAATCAATGTTTGTAATCACGAGTTTATTTCCGGTTCTGTTAATGAAACACCATAAATAACCTGTTCAATGTTAATTCTTTTAAAATACAATGGAACCCCGCAAATACAGTCATCAATGGGCCAAAAAAATTTGGCTGTATTAACAGGTGATTATATTAACGAGGGTATTCTTACAAGAAAATGTATGGCCATTTTGTATGGTTGTAAGGCGGGGTTTTACTGTATATGTTACAGGACAAATTTGATTTCAGGTTAAAAGTTTTTTACCTAGATTTATTCTCAAATGTTTCCTTTGCATTTGTTACAGGTCAAAATTAAATTCACGTTAAAATTTTTAACCTAGGTTGATTCTTCCTTGATTCATGGTTTAAGGCTAGGAGACAAAGGAAGTTGAAAATCAACCTAGGTTAAAAAAGTTTAACTTGAATGTAATTTTGACCTGTTACATATTCTAGGGTTTGGAGACATTGAAAATTGACAGTCAACCTACAATCAGTGCCAAAATTAGTTGGGACACTTCCCTTGAAAGGTCCTCTCTAACGTTTTGCTAAGTAAACTCAAAAATGGTAAAATAAAGCTGTCCCTCCCCCATCCCTTCCGCGCAATGTTGTGCCACTGTCTGGGCTACCTGTAGAAAACAACAAAACACCTCAATCTACTCCGAGCAAATGGTAGGGTCAAGGGCTGTGGTTGGTTTTCTTCTCTGACGCTACCCAAGTTGAGGACAATGTCCCAACAATTTTGTAGCTGATTGTTGGTTAAATTAAAATTAAGTCAGATTTTGACCTGTAATGTACATACAAGTAATGTATTGCGGTCTCTTTGTACCAGGCCTGCAGTAACAGAGCTTCATAACACGGAGCAAGTGGAAAGAGTAAGAAAAGAGAAAAGGGTTTGCTTTTTCCTGGTGACAAGCAATGAGAATTCTCAATTGTCAGAGAAAATTAAGGTAATATTTGAATCTATTGTTGGTTGAGTTTGGTGGAAGACAATGGTGATCATTAGATTTGACTAGAAGTACAACATTAAGTACTGGTATATGTATGACTCTGGAATTTGGGGCAAATGGTATTCTTTAACTCTTTAAGCCCCAATATCCACGTACAAATTCTCCAAACTGGTCTCTATACATTTTCTTTAAGAATTAGTTGAGAGAATTTGATAAAAGATCAAGGTATTTTCTCTTTGATGATCCTTTTATAAACTCTCAGAACCTTTTCTCTTGCCAATGTATGGACATCTTTGGGAGAAAATTGATGTTGATCACTATTGGGACTGAAAGGGTTAAACCACATGTATACCTCTTTCCTGTTGTTCACTTAATAATGATAAGATTGGCTGTGATAAGTAAAATTCTATATGAGGCACAGGCATCTGGCTTGAAAACTCTTACTTGAAATTGTTCACCATCTGGTACTTGTAGTCCAATCTAAAAGTCCCCATTATGATATTGAATGAGGCAGAAGTGTTTAAAGACTGCTTATCATCCATTTCTGTCAATCTCTAGTCACAGGTGCATTTATAACCATTTTATTCACCTTTATAACAGCTATAGATATCAGGTAGATTGACCAGATGAAATGACTATAACTGGGCTAAAAAATCATAGCAAGCTGTAGATTTCGTGAAAAAAAAAAAAAAACGTTTTTTTGATGTTTCTTAAACTGAATAAATTCTTTCTTCATGAAAGCTGCCTATCCCAGCTGCCCATTTATGAGTTCCCCATCACAGTATAATATCAAACTTTTATGATTTTCTTGAGGTGCATGCTCTAGTTTTTATTACTCGAGAACTTGTAGGTATAAATCTAATTAATTTACAATAGTGATTTTCTCCTTTAGAATATTTATTCTGAAGTTGCAGAAAGTAGAGTCATTCAAAGTTATTTTTATCATATTGACCTTCAAGTATTGCCTAAGGTAAGAACAAGGTTTCTCTGCATGCTATGGTTTATTTTTTGCATGTATGTGCATGTCATTTTGCTTCATTGTTTTCCATCTCTAGTGTTCATATTCAATTTGAATGAACTTTGAACTAACACATTTAGTAGAAATTATACTGTTGAAAAAAAGGAAGAAAGGCATTTTATTTGAGTTTGCATGATTTGTTTTCACGAAAGTTGCTTATTGAGGACAATACTTTTATGTCGCCAACTGGAGATGGGACTGACATTTTACGTGGTCATCCAAGCCATGTGAAGGTCTAGCCGTTTGCAGAGCAAAGGCAGTACAATACCTTCATTTCTCAGTTAACAGAAGCTGAGTGTTGGTCTGACCCTTGGGGATGAACCCATGCCCTTTATTTTATGGCCCTGAATGCACCTGAACCCTACAAATTTGTTGAAGGGTCAATGTGTTCCCTTTGGTGATCATTTATAATGATTCTCAAAACCTTTTTTCTTGATTAGGTATTAATATTGTATAGAGAAAATTGACGTTAGTCACTCTCGGGACTTTGAGGTTTAACTAGAAAAAAGTTCTCTTCTATAGGATGTTCAAGTACAAGCACCAACCATTTTAGTTTCAAAGGATGATTCCTTTTTCTCATTCCAAGGTGAGTTTAATTTACAATATTGATTGTTTACTTCAATGCATGGTTTATGGGCAGTAGTATTACTTTATTTCACAGATTCCGAAACGTCGAAACATTATTTCATTAGTTTTTACATGTTTTGTTAATGTTTAATTGTTAACGAAATATACAACTACTGTCTTCTACCCCATACAAAAAATAATAGTCATTATAAACATAATTCTCATTGGAAGTTATGGAGCTCAAATTTTTTATTGATCTGGTTACAATCTTTCTCCACGAAAAAGAAAAATTTATTTTCTACCAAAAGTGAAGCCACAATAATTCATTTTATTTATTATTAATTTCTTGGAAGTGTCTGAGGATGTTAGTGAACAGAATGTATCTGATTGGGTGAATAATGAGAGATTTGAAGGATTTGTGCATGTAACCAAGTCCAATTTTCACGACATTGCTGAGACTGGTAGGTTATTTCTTTATTAATTTGTTTATTTGTTTATTTAATAGTACATTTTAACTATAAAACAGTAATACTTTCATTGCTAAGAATTTAAAGTAGCTGTATCGAGCAAAATCAGCCCTTATGAGTCTTGATAATCAATACCTACAAAAGAACACATAGATGGGCAAGTTGAAGATTAATATTAGTAATGGATTGCAATAATGTGTACCAGCCTCCCAGTTTTCAAAGTTTACAGTCAAACCTTTTTAATAAGGACACCAAAGGGACAGAACCAATTGTGCGCTTTAGAGAGGCGTGTTCGTATTATAGAGGTAGGGAATGTATGATTTACTGGCATTTCTGGCACCAAACGAACTGTTCATAATAGAGAGGTGTCCGCACTATAGAGGTGTCTGTTAAGAGAGGTTAAACTGTATCTCTTTTGTTTGAATCAAGGCATTAATTTTTGTGAGACACTGATGAATTGTTTGAGAAAAAACTATAATTTTGTCATTATTCAAAAGGTATAAAGATTTTGCAGATTGCTGGTTTTTATGATTAATGACAATAATGTTGGCTATTCATTATAAAATCAGTTTCATTTGATCCCAAGTCTTCACTTCAGGGCATTGGGACCTAATTTTGTTTTTGTTGTTGTTGTGTTTTGAATTTAACACTCCAACTTTTTGAATGACCAAATGACCGACATTTATTTTCTCCTTGCTGGTAATGACACAGCTCAATTTTAAAACATTACCAATGGACTCAGTTGAGATAGAACGAAATTGATCATCAACAAGTGAAAAAGGACTTGATTGTCAAACAAATTCTCACCAAAAGTGCTATGGCCAATGTGCAGTGCACAAGTATGCCTGTGAACATTAAATAGGATTAAAAGGGTTAACAAGAATATTTTTTATGGTCACAGGTAAGGTAATGATGCTTGCTATCCTTGCTGAGAAGAAGAAAAAGAAGAAGCTCAATGAAAGGTGTGTTCTGTGTTCAGCACAAAAATATCAAAGGAGCAATTTATCCCTACGACTGGTAATCGGGATTCCCGGCCTGGGAAAATTTTTGCTTGTAGAATCTGGAATCTGGGAATTTTTTTGACGAACCCGAAATCCTGGGCTTTGGAATCCAGAATTTCACTCAGTAGACTGGAATCTGGAAATGTTATCCAAGTTCCAAAGACAAGAAATCTGGAATTAATCCAGTACCTGGAATACAGAATGAACGACATGAAATACAGAATCCAAGACTATCTTGGATTACCTTACAGTAATTAACATGTATCTTTTTACTTTGAATTTGATTTTCTGTCTGGAAAAAAAAGAAAAAAAGCTGAACAGGCTGAGAAGACTTTTTAAAAAATCTATCACTGACATATATTTATCTGTTTTGTCCTCAGTGTATGGGCATTATTTTTAATAGATCATTTTCACCCCCATGGCCAGCTTCAATGTCAATTTATTGGAACAAAAGAAAGCGTTTACATATTAAAGAAAACAGTTAAACTCGCACAGGATATTCTTGGTACACTAACATGGCCGTCGTTTCATTGTTTTGGAACGCCAATATGGCCACCGTGACGTCATGTGAAAACGCTCCATATTTTGCAAGACTGTTGTGAACAACTAACGCATCATTTTCAGTGCTACTTGAATGTTAACTTGCCTTTTAACTAATTTTTTAGAGTGAGCGAAGTTGTTAAGAATGTTGCAATTAAAGAAAGGGAAAAATTCCACAGGTAAGCACATTTAAAAGTACTATGTTCAGTAGACCTGTTGCATCAATAGGACTTTGCTCAGTGCTCAACGTTGGTTACAACTAAGATTTACTCATAATCATAGTTGGAACCAACATTGTGATAACATTTGCAGCAATGCTTACAGAAAGCTTGGTCTGTGGTTGTTGTGAAAATGAGGACCTCTGAAAATGAAGACCTTAGACCACCTGAAAATGCAGATGTACAGTGATGAAGATCCCCTCCTCCCTCCCCTTTCCCCCTTTTTCCCTCTTGAAATAAGATTAGAATGTTGCAACATCTGATGGTCGAAATTGTAACCTTAAATTTACTACTCGGTAACCCTTTAATAACCTGTTGAATTTTTGTTTCAGATTCTTTCAGTTTGGTTGGATGTTGGGAGATAGTATAGCATCCAACATTATGATGAGGTAACAAAATCAAATGATGATCATCGCAGGCTTACGTAAAATGGGTGGCAATAAACATAATGAAACCTGTGTTTAATACGTAAAATTATAAATTCCCAAATCCACAAACAAATTTTCATAGTGATCTTAATACATTTCCTTAAAGAATTAGAGATGAAAGGATTTCCTTTTGGTGATCATTTTATTAATTCTCATAACCTGAATCTCTGAATTAAATATTGATGTGATTGTTAAGCCCCTGCAAATGGACACAACATTGTTGGATGTAACATGTTGCAGCCGTTTGCACACCCTGTTGCATGTTGTTTCGTGTTGTTGGGACTTGCTGCGCAGAGTATGAAGCCGTCAAACTTTTGACTCAACAAATCCCAACATATTTTTTTTTGTTCAGTGATCGTCGAAGCATCGCGCAACAATGTTGGATCCTTTCGCACAGCTCTTCCAACACTGTTGGGGTCACACACGTGCATTACACATGGTTTACAAAGACTTATGGACTGTATCCTTCCCATGATGCACTGCAGGTCCCAACATTGTTGGGAGTTGTTGTATCCGTTTGCACATCACTGCCAACGCGGATGCAGCAACTCTTAACATTGTTGGCCCAACAATGTAGGGAATGGTTGCGTTCGTTTGCACGTAGCTTAAGGAGAACATTGATGTTGGTCACTTTTGGGACTTTAAAAAAAACTGTTGAGAGAAAAGTAAAGTTATAACTGACTGGTATATTTAACATATTAATTCTCGGAACGAAGAGTGGAAATAACCTTTTTTTTCTTTTTGAAATCTTTAAAATGAACTCCATTACAAAGCAGTATTAAAACAATACGAAAGCCTTCGCAAAGCCAGTGTTCATGAACTTAACTCCACTCGAATCCATTCTTTTTTCAGTTCACTACCTGCACCTTATCTTATGGCATACAACACTACAGATCAAGTTTATTTTTTAAAGCAGTATTCAGAAATCAAAGATGAATTCACGGAAAAACAACTTGTGTCCTTCCTTGAGGATGTGTTGGAGGGGCGTGCAAAGGTATGATTTATATTAGAAGGGGTTAACGACCATGACAGCGATGACCGTGAAGCTCGGGGGTTACTCCCTAAAATAGCCCGTAAAGGAAGGTCCCGCCCGAAAGGGCTACCTTTTTCAGGCTTCAGGTATTTTATTTATTTTATTTATTTATTTTTATTTATTTACATTTGCCACATAAAATGAATACTACAGAAAGAAAATGAAAAAAAAAAAAAAAAAAAAAAAAAAATATATATATATATATATATATATATATAAATTTAAGGCCCCAAATTTCCCTACCCTTTCATCGAGAGAGCTATAAATTAAACACGCCTGACCGTGATATGACAGCTCAACATCATTATGAGAAGCCCAATTTTCTACAAGCTATTTAGCTTCTATTGGGCTTCCTCACCACTCTATCTAAATCTTAGTAATATATATATATATGTCATTACTAAGATTTAGATAGAGTGGTGAGGAAGCCCAATAGAAGCTAAATAGCTTGTAGAAAATTGGGCTTCTCATAATGATGTTGAGCTGTCATATCACGGTCAGGCGTGTTTAATTTATAGCTCTCTCGATGAAAGGGTAGGGAAATTTGGGGCCTTAAATTTGTATTTGACTTTTGTAAATTTCTTTTTAGGGATATGGCGGAGATTCTTATTTCCAGAGGTTGTACAGAGTAAGTTTACCTCAGACATGAAAGGTCTCTTTATCTTTTTTCTCTTGTCAAAGTGTGGTTTTGATATTTTAAATGGATGTAAATTTTTAATTTCTTGCAGGGAATTTGGGACCTAATAAAGACAATTTATGTAAGTGAATAAGACGTAAAACTACTTATTACTTTAAACTGAGCTTGCTTCGTGAATTAGAGTGCTTACGAAACAACAACGAGGCCGGAAGTGAGAAAGTCACTAGTAAACTAAAAGTGAATTGGTATCGCTTTAAACTTCCGGCGCGAATTTCCAGATCACTTAGCTGGATAGATACACCGGGTGACATTTTGTTTTTGCTGGCCAAGAGATGATTTTGTGAATAGGCATTTCTTGCTTTTTACGGGAACTGAGTTTTAAATTTGGTCCTGTCTGGTTTTTCTCTTTGAAAACTAAGTTTTGTTAATGTTTGGCAATTCGTATGTTCAGTACGTATTTGAGTCACAAATATTCAAACAAAACAACATCCGAAAAACAGTATACCGTTGATGTTCTTAGTTACGAGGTAGCTTAAGCAACGACGACGGCGACATCAACGAGAACGGCAAAAAAAAGCAAATAGATTTAGGCTACATTCACAAGGTACCGGTCGAATTTTCGGGGTGCGTT
The DNA here is from genome assembly GCA_964035705.1 of Porites rus. Lineage (NCBI taxonomy): Eukaryota > Metazoa > Cnidaria > Anthozoa > Scleractinia > Poritidae > Porites > Porites rus. Next base: position 40,919,460 of record OZ037993.1, on the reverse strand, counting down.
CCTTATTTGAGATGATCCGGATAGGATCAGTGAACCGAGATCACTCGAATCATGGTAGATCAAATGAACCGATGAATTCTTGTCCAGAGTGGATTCGATTAGTACGGCCAACGCCTCTTACAAAAACCTGGATCTACCCTTGAGTTTCTGAACAAAAACGACGTTATGTGTATTTTATTTGTCTAATATAGGAGATCTGGACTACCCAACCGATTGCTGCATTAGTCATGTTTGGCTTCCCGTTGCTTGTGTTTTCATTTGTTATTTATATGCTGTGTATTGCTGACCCTGGGCCCGAAGAGGAACTCGATGAAGAAGATGATGCTGTCGAGTTTGACGATGGTGACCACGAACAGAGTAAAGAACCCAAAGAATCCGACGAAGAAGCCGAATCTGGTGCAAAACCCAAAACGGAATGATTTTAAAACTTTTAGCAATTAAGGATAAAATATTTAAGCTTTTGACCGATGGCTTGCCTTTCTGTCCACTCATGCACTGTTTTTCTACATCACTTTTTCTTTCTAAATAAAAACTCCTTAGAGGTGATGTTACACGTACATGTTACAGTATTGTTGCAACATTGTTTCGAATAGCTGCAACATTATTCCAACATTGCAACGCTGTGTTCCGCTAAAAATCGTCGTTGCAAATCGTCCCGAGTAACTTTATCTTAAAGGGACTACGCCGCGCTAATTTTCTTGTCTTTTTAAAACGCTAAAATCTGTCTTCACCTCAATTGAATACCAAACATAAGTTCAGTTTTGTAATTCAAGACTATATTAAAGCCAAAAAAAACAAAAAAAATAGTTGTTAGCGAAACTGTTTCCGGTCGTCTGTTTCAACGGATGGCAAGGATGGACATGGAAAAGTGGGGCAAACATTTTCAATTTTGAATGCTATGGCTGCAAAAATCACCTTAAGTGATCATGGTTATTGCTCATTGATTAAATTTGTCTGATATCTTCATAACTCTACAGGAGCTTTTTGCGAATGGGAAAAGGCATCAAATAACGATTTTAGCACGGAAAATAACCTCGTGTCACAGCCCCTTTACGACGAAAGCTATGTTCATACTTTAACGGCTAGCTTTTGTGTTGACACGAAAAGCTATACCGGTATAGTTTGTACACCTATTCGATATGGGAGTGTCCAATTGGCCTGACGTAGCTTCGCTCCGTCACGAAAATCGCATCGAAATCACCGTTCTAATGTGTGAATAGAAGCCATATCCGGTATGGTGTTCGTTCCGGCGCAAAAGCTATGCAGCATAGTGTGAACGTAGTTGAGCCCAAGAGGTTACATAGCAAGCCAAAAGAACAGTGGAATAATTATTGTGGCTAGAAAGATGTACCGGTCCTGTTACTATGAACCCTTGCAACGGAGGCTTTTAGCACAACACGGCGTTGAAGTTTTTGATCCTGGAACAAAAACTTGCAACGCAAAAATTCCGCAGAAAATTGATCTTCAAGAACTTCCAACGCTGTATTGCTCTCAAAATCGTTGTTGGAAATCTTGCCGTGTAACATCACCTTTTAATCTTTGTTGTTGTTTTGTTTTGCTTTGTTTTTTTATTCTCTGAACCTACAAGTTACTCTTGCTGGAAGTACTTTGGTTGTATAAATAAAGAATAAAGTTAATATAATACATTGTTTATTCATAGATAAAAGCTTTCTGAGGCAAACAAAGAGTAGTTGAGGAAACGAGAACTGACTCAAAACTCTAAGGAAGATTGGTCATAGTTGTCTTGTTTGCCGTGGAACTGTTGAGGCCAATCACTGAGTTAGGGAGGCTCCTGTTTCCTTACAGCAAACGAAAATTTGGAAGATCAGAAGTTACATGGGATGGGAATGCCCTTGCCTAAAGGCTGTGAAGTTTGTGCCCCTCTGTGATCAACCTACACCGTAGCCAATCACGTGAATAATAGAGAACTAACAATAATCTAGCATTGAAAGGATTCCAAAACTCACAGCTAAACAATTTGACATTCAAATATTTAGTTCAAACTCCTTGACCTTAATCATTGATGTGAACTGATCTCTTGAGACTACATAACTTACAACAAAGTCACCTGTACTCGACTGATAAGTTCAGATCGCTGATGAAGATCAAGAGAATCAAACAAAAAATAATATCTAACAAAATGTCACACTAATTTGCTCTGAGTATTAGAACTCTTTCGTTGCTAATGTCTTTGCCAGAGCAGTAAAACAACATTTTGAGGAAGTGAACAACCTACAATCCTGGGCAAAATTAGTTGGGAAGGTTATACAACTTAACAGCAGCTAAGAGGTAAAGTAGAAGCCTTTCTCAACACTTTTGACAACGATTGTAGCTTAGAGAGAGTCAAACTGTGGTCAGTAATGTTGACAAGAGATTGCAACAAATGAAGTTCAACATTTATTCACAGATTATTTCTTCTTTATAGCATCTTGCTCGGCTTGTTCCTTTGCTCTCTTCTCTCTGATGCCAATCAGCCTGGCATTAGCACGTGCAATACGCATGCTCTTGAACACACTGGTATTCTTCTCCTCATCTGTGATCTTGCGAGCCTTGATTGGCAGGCGTGATGGTTGGATGGGTATAACAGGACCTTGCAGTTGCTTGGCATTGGAAAGTTCAGCAGGCTAAAATAAAGCAAAGAACAATGACACATTACTTCAATCTGCTCACTTCCGAGTCATTCACTGTCCTTGAATAGGCTCTATTCCTGATAAAGTGCCTCAGCAGAAATGCCACACTGATGACATGCCACTACCCAAATCTAGGTAATGCTTCTGACTGGTTGAAGCAAATTTCCCTCACAGCATGACCAATCAGTAGCACTAATAACCAGACCTGGGTAGAGCTTTTGATTGGACTTCCTTTGTGGAACGACCAATCAGAAGCACTACTTGGATCTGAAGACTCCTTCAATTAAGTAAATACAACACAATTTTAACAAGATTCAACATCATAGAACAGCAGTCTGGGTTCTTTTAAGCCTTCTTTAAACTGAAAAGTGGTCTGAAGGAGACAAGGCTAACAGCTTAACATCACTGGACCCAATGCTACCATCAACTGAGAAAAGGTCTTAAAGAAGATGTGTCATGAAAATAATCAAAGTTCAAACTGTGGCAACTGCCACTAAACTGAGTACAACATAAAAAATATGAAAAGAAGGTATAAATAACACAGGAAATTAATACGAAAGGGGGAGCAGGCAAACAAACGGAACAAGATTGAAATGGATTGCAATTGCTCAATACATACCTCACTGTCTCCCTGCTTGGGCTTGCTAGCCTTCCTTGGGAAGACAATTAGTTTGCTCTTGTACTCCTTCAACCTTTGAACATTAGCTTGAAGGGATTCAGCTGATCTGTTTTTCCTCCTATGATCAACTGCAATACCGATTGTGGGAGCAACTTTGCGTGAGATACCAGCAGCCTGAAATGAAAGACAGTGTCATGTAACATTTGACAGATCTCTAATCTCAATCCTAAAAAAATTAACCTCAAGACAAAAAAAGAACAAATAAGGATAACAAAACAGGGCAAACCAGAAGCTAATACCTCTGAAAAAAGAATACTAATCCATGTAGAAATTACCTGACATTATTCGTGGGATGGATGGTTACTTTAAGATAAGTAGGTTTTTTAAAAGCCAACACAATCTGTGCACCTTCAACAGTACTCCATATATTCAGCCAGTGAAATTAGCCAGCAACTGACTATTTGCTACATCCCTGCTCATGATAATTATGCCTTGATAGTTTACTTCACTTAATTATGCTTGGGATAATATTATTCTGGAAATTTTCAAGACTCCTATGCTGATCATCGATAATTGCTGATGATTGATTGTGAAAATATTAAGCCTTGTGATAATCGATCATGCTAAAAAATGCTGAAAGTTGTGCAGAAAATTTGGTCAAAACTTGTCCCCACAAACATAGTACACTCCTGCTCATTTTTAAACAGTACGTAGTAAATAGATTTCATGCTGATACATTTTAGAGGGGAGGAGGGGGTTAACCAGACATTTTTTGTCTGTTCACAGCTAGATTGGCCTATCACTAAGGGAAGGGGGGGGGGGGGGGGCTTATAAGTAGAAGTTTACAGCATCTATTTCTGTGACTTCAGCATACCGAGATACGTCCAATCTGTTTTCACATGTACAGAACTTAGGCACGACAATAAAACAGAAGCCTACCTTCAGCTCCTCCAGAGTAAAGCCTCGTCCAGCCCTTATCTTGGTGTTGTACTTGAAGGTTGGACAGCGGACAATAGGTCGAAGAGCACCAGCAACAGGTCGGGGAGCAATCTGAAGAGCCCTCTTCTGACGAGCGACACGTCTGCGCTTCTTACGTCCAGGCTGATCAAACCATGTCCTCACATAGTTTTGCCACTGTTTGTGGAAGTGGTTGTTGTGTATCATATTGTTGTGTTTTGGAGCCATGGTGGCAAGGTTGTGGTTTTAAACCTACAAGTAAAATAGTCAAACGAAGTCTGCTTGTTAGTCACTTACAATCAAGTTAAACAGAGTTTCACGTTTGAGAGGAGACAAAGAGGATAAGCACTGCTTGCAAGAGGCAAAGGAATCAAGCCTTCACGAAGAAGGCTTGGCAATCCTCAGATCTTACAGAGCTGAACTTTTCAGCAGAGTTAAACAGTCTCATGTTTGAGCGGGGACAAAAGGGATAAGCACTGCTTGCAAGAGGCATAGGAATCAAGCCTTCACGAAGAAGGCTTGGCAATCCTCAGATCTTAGAATGCTGAACTTTTCAGCAGAATCGCCTTCCACCATACAACACAGATTTTGTATACGTGTGAATAGATTTTGTAGTTATCTGAGTAACAGATCAAGTGGTAGAGAAAGGGTCAGGAAATTTTGAACATAGTTATAATTTGCGATGTAAATACCTCAATACTAATTTTTAATTACTTGTAATATTTTAGTACTGTAAAAATAATTAGTTACTGTACAATGATAATAATAGTAGTATTGTATTTCTTATCATTATTCTATTTTAATTTCTTGGTACGGCCCCATAAGCTTTTCAGCTTTAATTACTACCATGGATAAATAAAGTTTACTGATTGATTGATTGATCTGCATCTTTAAAACTTTCTACAAAAACACAGTCTCCCGCATTTGTTAAGTACTACAGTGTATCGACCAAGTCCAAAAGCAACTGCCGTCAAGGTGCAAGCTGCATTATCACATGATAGTGAGAATTGATTGCAACATTGCTAGTTTCTGGTAGGGTTGATAAACATGATGTCATAGTAGTAGGAGGGGGCTAATGAATCTTAAAGACACCCCAGTCCAAGGTAAAAATTCTGCACCCTTTGGAAAATCCCAACTGCATTTCCCTCTGCTTTATGCAAGATGATATAAACCAAGTACCAAATGCTATGGCATGGTCAACATCTACTGCTAATTTACTTGATTACATTAAAATAATTTTATGTGTTTCTGTTGTGGCGTTTAGTGAAGGACAATAATTGTTCATGGAGGTGTATATTTTTCAATCGCATTTTTAAAATAATGTCAGTGATAAGGCTAAATCATCTGCAAATATTATGTAAAATGGAGAAGTGACTTAAGTTCCAAAGTCTTGCTTTTTTGATGAGATGTACAATGTACTTGTAATTATCTGGATGGTGTGGATTATCAAGTTGTACCAATTATATTTCCTTATGATCCTAAAATAAATGTGCATTCTTCTTCAGCATTCATTGGTAATCTTACTTCCATCTGCAGGGTTTAATAGAGGGCTGTAATGTTTAATCCAGTAAATAGGGCCCGGTTCAGACACTGCTCCCCTCATGTGCCGAACCTAACAGATGAATTAAGTACGGCAAAAGAGCGGCGTCTGAATCAATTTGGTCGGCAGTTTTAGTTTGGTGCGGCAAAAGCATTAAGTTCGACAGAGTCTGTCGCACTTTTGTCGAACTTAACTTAGGTTCGACACACGGTACGTCGTCTGAATCATATGTCGCGCCAGTGTCGCTCCAAAGTCGAACTTATTCAGTAAGGTTCGGCACATGAAAAGTACAGCGTCTGAACCAGGCCTAAGGCAGTTACGAGAGAGCAGTGTAGAGGCTTGATGTCATAGAACAAAAAAAACATGTGCTAAGCCCATGGGAGAGACCAAGAAAAATCCACAGTGGTCCTTCCCATTGTCTCCCAAACAAAAAGGGAAGAAGGACAGCTGATCTCAGGTTAAGACAACTTCACGTGAACAGTCTATGAAAATTAAGAACAAGATTAAACACACATTGTTCAAGTTAAACAAAAACAATGTGTATTTAAACATGTCCTTCATTTTAGTTAAGATACAAGCTGCTCAAATGTAAAGACACTCAAAACATTTAAGACAACAGATCAAAAATTTAGCAGTTTAAGTTTATTCGTAAGTCGGATCGAGAAGTTGACACAAGAGAACGCAACCATATCACAATGATTAGTTCAAGCACCGGTCTCAAAACACTGGACGTGATAAGAAATTTACGATTAATTTTTTTATAAAGTTTGATTGTAACATTTTAACTGTATAACTATATTTCTTCATATCTAGTTTTAGAAATAACTTCTACGATTGCACTGTCTCAGATTAGAGTGGGCCAAAAGAACTGGCCACGACAGTTTTTAGACAAAATAAGTTATCTACTGCGTATTATAATTACCCTTTAATCAAAGTAACTAAAAAATTTAGAAGGAAACTAAATGATGCACGAGAAAAACGATGGATTATTTCAAGACACTGACCTTACTACCAAAACTATACCACAACACAAGGAAAGAGGACGGGAAAGAAGGGACCTGGTGCATTGTGGGACAGCTATTACCGGCCAGCGGTATTTTTCGTGGACATAGAAATTTACGAGAAATTTCAGATCACATGTGATTTTGTTGTAAATATTCTTTGAGTTATAGCTTTTTATATTGTAGTATGTCTGGACATAAAGTAAAGAAAGACTCAAAAGATCCTGCCGCAGCAAATGGATCAGTTTCCGCTACAATGAAAAAAGCTTTAATGTCAAATTCTACTTGGGAGGACAAGGTAGGCTTAAGCATGCACGCGAGCGAGAGTTCTCGAACGAACTCATTCTGATAGGAGTTTGATTTGTCGTTCTAAAAGATTTATGACGAACGTAAAGGTCAGCTTGTAAGACTAGCTTATCTGCCTGAGGCTCGTTAACACCTTTTTTGATAATATGCTAATGATCGTAGATTCTCGTTGTTAGTTAAACAGCATTCGCATTGTATAATAGTCATCAAATAGTAATATTAATTTTACTTAAAAGCAGTAAGCCACAAGTCTGGGAAGATCTATGGTTTGTTACGACCAGAGCAGATCTCTCTTTTTATGTAAATGGATAGGAGATCTGCAGTTCCACACACAGTGTGCCCAGTCACTTAGTCGTAGGTAATTTTTTTGCTTGAAGGTCCCTTTGCAGAGAGGAGGTGGGGGAGAATTGTCTTGTGTCAACTTTAGGGATTAGCTGCCGTGAAAGGGTGGATTGTCAAATATGAGATAAAGGATAAACGATAATATTTTATTAGATGGAACTCCTCTAGAAAAGGATGTAAAGTGACTGAGTGAGACCTTTAGGATGAGGTCTTTGTGACTAATTTTAAGACAAAAATGATCACATGGCTACAAGGCAGGAGCCCAGCCTGATTTTAGTAGCGTACAGCACCTGGGCAGAGGGCTTCGAGGGGAGGGAGAGAGGGCTGGGGTTACATGGTGTGGATCATTTGGCTGCTCAAGACCTGTTTCCAGTTGAAGCAATTCTTCAGCCAATCAGAAACATTACCCAGATGTGGGTAGTGCTGTGTCTCATCAGTGTTGAATTTCTGCACTCATTCCTCAGACATCATTTCACAGGGAACCACCTTGGTGGCATCACCAAATGTCAGCTGTTTTCTCGGGCTAATACCAACCTTGCTGTCAGTCTACTTTCTCGTTTTCTAAGAAGCCTGGGAACGAAATTATGTTGCTGATGATGTCATACATGTATTTTCAGTGTCACTCATAATCAATTTACAGTCTACAATCTGCCGTCTATACTTTGCAAAAGTCACGTGCATAGAATATTGCACTCAGAGATTCAAGTTCTTTGTGGCAACTGTTGATTACTTGTTTCTCTTTTTTTACTAGGATGAATTTCTTGATGTAATTTACTGGTTTAGACAAGTTTTAGCAATTTTGTTAGGCATCATTTGGGGTATTCTTCCACTGAAAGGAATCCTTGCTATTGGACTGTAAGTATTCCACATGCTGTATATGCTTTGAATCAATAGGCCTTCACGGTTCCAGAAACCTTGCGTTTTTTAGCATGTCCATATGAACAACCTGTCATGTGGCAATGAGTTAAATGTTCTTATCATAGTCATATAACATAGGTTTTTGAGGTACCTGTAGCTTATCAGCAGTGTGCATGTGTCTATAATATTATTGATAACAGGTCAGACTGGAAAATGGGATTTCCAGGTACCCAGTCAATTGTTTATGCATACTTGCTTGGCCCATTCGTGCAAGTAAACTTAAAAACAACTTGCCCAAGAGATAACAAGCCCTGTTGAACCCATATTTTAAGTTTCTTACAAACTGTACAGGTTTCCTTGCAGTCACATCAGTTATTCTTGTAACTTTATTACAATTATCTTTGAATTTCTGTTTACAGGTTTGCTTTGCTAAATGCTGGTATTCTATACATTTACTTCACAAACTTCCAAAAGATTGATGAAGAAGAGTATGGTGGCCCTTGGGAACTTACGAAAGAAGGTTTTATGACATCATTTGCTTTATTTTTGGTAGGTATATTGGAAACCAAGGGGGTAGCTACCAAATATTTTTATATTTTTATGACATTTGTATTTTCTTCAAGGTGGGTGGGGGGGGGGGGGAATGCAAATTCAAGGCAGGCATTTGTTTAAAGGGGACATTTATTTCATTCTTCAGAATTTCATCCATGCGATGTGATGTCCTTGAATGGGTCATTCTCTAATGATTTTACATGTTATTATAGTATATTCAATGAAGATAAACATACATTTGTATCTTATTCTTTGTGAGGTGGGAGGGGACACACACACACACCAGCATTTCTCTCCTGGCTCTCTCTCCCTCCCTTCCTCCTTATTTTTTCCCCATTGTTTACTTTCACACTGCCCTGCACTATCTGAACAGGCTAATCCTGTGTAAGCATGCAAAATGCAAGAGAAACCTAGACTCAAATTTTATGTTTTACTCGGTGTTCTTACCAGGATTTCATACACTGGGGTCCACAGGACCCATAGAGAATCTAAAAGAGGGTCATGAGGGAGAATAACGAGTCACACTTTTTAGATATAGTTAACTCAATGTTTTTACAGGTCTGAGTATTAGATAATGATGGGTGTTTTCTAAAGATGCCATAAAATTAAATGCCAACATTATGTAACGGAAGGAACATAATGAAATTTATGTTGGGACCAAAAATAAACTTATCAGTAGATAACAGCTAGGGAGTGGCATTGAGATAAGCAATTCTCTGGGTGGCCTCTGAGGTCTATTACACGGTCTTTTATCTGTCATGTGGAGAGTCATCAGATATGTAAAGGCTGTGACACGTAAGTTCTTCCCCTTTTTCTGCGAACAAGTTCAACGAGCACATCTCCGCGAAAGTGAAAGTCTATCGCTTCTCATTTTGTTCATTTTGTGATACGTTTTTTTTCCTTCTTTGCACCCTTGGGACCCCTTACACTAATTATATACATTACGGTGTGGCATTTCCTGAAAAAGTGTGGATATGCCTCAATGCCGCGGTCTAGTAAGAACACTGGTTACCGCTTAACTCAGATTTAAATCTCGAAGAAAGTGGGGGCCAGCTAATCTAGACCATGAGTGAAGAAGGGTACCCAAACTTGCAAGTATTCTTTTCTTGGCATTGTACGCTTTAGTTTGGCCCAAAAAATAAGGTGGGTGCATAGTCCCCCTAGCCCCCCGTCCTAGATCTGGACACCACCAAGGAGACCTCCTGCTCCAATGGTACTCTTAAGAGCATGCAGAGGGAAATTGAAGTAGCCTTCCTTCAAACCTAAGGCAACAAAAATTCTACTTTCCCTAATCTTCCTCTGTAATAAACTCAGAGATGGCAGGTACAACAACATGAACATACCAAGCTAATTCACCTACCCAAAATACGCCTGCACTGTAGGCTAGCGGGCTTGGAATGTGAAACAAAGGTTGTGTTGATTCTTAACCTGTGTCAGGCTCTTAGATACATTTAGTAAAGGCATCGCAAAAATAAAAAAGCTATGCCAAAATATGATAAGACACGCTGATCTGGAGAAGGGAGTGGTGCCATGGAAACTATGGGAGTAGAGACCGCCCTCTCTTTCCTCATCCCCACACTTTTTTTTGCGCATCACTTTTTCATTATACGACTGACCCTACTATCTGTCTGGTAGTGACACAACTACCCGATGCTTAGTACAGCCATCGTGCAAGGGAGACTGAATATCTTTGTCATCATCAACATGAATTGGGTGCTACATTGTATTTTGGCAGTAGAGGTGTAGCCCAGGGGTAGTTCAATATATGGGGTATGTGCCACCAGACAGGATACGTTTTTTGAGGGTCTTGATCCTTAATTAGGTCTCATCACTTTTGCTCTTGTCGGCATTCTGTTGTTCCCTTTGTGATCCTTAGTTAGGGTACCTAAATTGTGCCAGCTAAAATTTAAGTGCTTAAATGCCCAGCGACGTGAGATGCAATTAATAATCTGGCAAAATTGAGCTATGCCTTAGTGTATTTGGAAATCGATTTAATGAATGAAGGTTTATGTGTTGCCATTGATTGAATTCTTAGTTGTTGTTTTTCCCTCGAATAGGGTGTCATGTTTTGCATTTGCCTCCCCCACCTCCCCTTCTCCTTGGAGTTGTAGTAGTACTTTTGACATGATAATTGGCATTTTGGACAACATTACGGCCGGAATAACGTCTTGTTTTGACAGCAGCTTTCCACTACTGCAAATCTGTTACATCGTTCACAAACTATACAAGGTTTTGAACGCGATGTAATTAGTTTAAATTAATTCTTTTTTTTATTAATATCTATAGCTTTATAAAATAATTGCGCAATTCGCTTATTTCTAAGCGCGACGATTTTATTAATAAACCAGACTTACTTAAACCAGACTTACTTACCATTTCAAAACCATTATTTATAGAGTTCTTTTGGCATTGTTTAGATTTTGGCGAGAAAAAGAAGTAGATAGTTGCCGGCTTCGAATAATTAAATTGCATTTTTTGATTCCTTTCCTAGGTTGTCTGGATTATATTTTATTCTGCCATACATTTCCCATGATATATAAATATTCTTCCCTATCTCACATCTAACGACTTTAAAGCTGGAATAAACCCTTCTTGTCATTTCCCCTAATATCGTCGTCGTCGTCATCATCATCATCATCATCATCATCATCAACAACAACAACAACAATCAACGGCTACAAGAAACTGAAATAAAACCAATTTGCAGCCAGTTGTCCGTGGACCTTTGCATCCTCTGGCGAAGATATTAAGAAAACCTTCAACCTCTTACTTCAGCCCCTGAGCAAAATTTGGACATATTTTTCAAGTCATAAAACATGTTTATTATACAGGTGCGCAGCTTTGCAACATGGTTGCAAAGGTGGTTTGTTATTTTTCACCAGAGACGGAGTGAAATATGGTCGTATAAAAAGGGGATCGTTCTTCCTGTAATAGTAACGGTCTGCACTCAAGATCAGTGGTATTAAAGTTGCGACAACTCTGAAGTCACAACGCATGTTCTCCGAATGATATAATGTAATGGTCAAAAAGGCTTAATTGTGCGAGCAGATTTCCCAGAAATGAAGATGGTATAAAGCTGAAGTCAACGTTAATCTGGCACCACTGGTTCAAAAGGTGGATGGATAGTGCTATCTACGAGATAAATCTTTACCCAGTCGATAGTGCAACAACAAGGTCCACGTAAGCAACAAATTTTGCATTTAGCTTTCTGTTGACAATAATGTGACGATGTTATTGTTTTCTTTAGTCTGTGGATTACAATCTTTAAGCTTTATGTTATTTTACTGATGTGGCCTTAATATATGGATAGAATAGATCTTAATATTGACAGAGTAATAAACTACTGTAGTATATTTCTCTATTTTCTTGTGTTTAAGTTTTGTTTGTTTACCCGGAACTCTGAACTTCATGTACCTTTGGTTCCCTTAAAAATCCACAAAACTAGGCATTTATCAGTCTTTGAAGTATTTATAACCTCTATACGTACACGACGCAAAACCCACATACCTCATTTCTCTGAAAAAATCATTGATTAAGAAAAAGAAAGAGCTTTTGAGGGAGAGGGGAGAGTTGGGTGGTTATTTGAGAAGGCGTTAATTTATTACCCTGTACCCATCAAACTGTGATAGTGACTCAAGTAGCGTTTAAATTAACTGTGATAATGACTACTTTAGTGTCAATGTATTTAGCTTAACAGTTAGCTAATTGGGGACACTTTCCTACGTACTGGCCAACAAATCTTAGACTTAAATTAGTTTACTGTCCTCTCAAGGGAGGTTATTTGAGGTTCTATGGACTCTTAGAAGGGCATCAGCTTAGGTTTTCGGGAGGTTAATGGGGAGGTTAATGTTTGAGCGATGCGCGTCGACCAGAATTGGACTTTTTGCATTCTTGGGCAGTGGTTTTGCCAACATTTAAGAGTGAAGAGTCTCTGGGATACAAATTTGGGAGCGTCAAGGCATTTATAAAGCGGTTGACGTGCGTCAATCAAAAATGCTTATTACGCTCCCTGGTAATGCAGTTAGTGGTGAAATTACTGGAACCGACCTGGACTTCAGGATTCCGTTGGCGGAGATTTTTTCAGAGTCCACAAATACACGAACAAAACACACAAAAGTATTTTTTACAGTTTATTGCATTCTCACTATATATGTCAAGAGCCGATTACTTGACTATGTCTATTAATATCAATTTTTCATTTATATTAAACGAAAAGTTCGTCTTTTCTGGGTTTGAACGGCTAGTTAATATCGTACCAGAGACCATTAATAATGATAATAATAATAATGACTTTAATTCATTTGATGAAAATACATATCAAAAGTTACAACGATGGAGAACAAGTTATTAAAATGCTAACTAACGAACAAGCGCTTACAATTTCAAAGTAACATAATAAAAGTTAGTTAGATTACTAGTTTATAATTAGAATTTAATCTATTTATAAAACTTTTTATTGCGTTCGGTATTACCTTTAGGTAGCAGGCTAGTGTTACATCTTAGCCTTGTCGATGATTCTTTTACTCGTGGTAGCATGGAGTGTAGAGGGTGACAGCTGTCGGTGCTTATTTTTTTGGAAGAGTTTCCGATCACTTTCTTCCAACAATTGTAAACAAGTTATTATTATAATGAATATCAGGGGCACCCAACGACAATTTTCGTAAAATATCTGTTCGGAAGACGATTTGAGATCTAGAATTTTCGGAACATTTGTTGTTAAATTTCTTACTTGCCCGCCTCTCCTAGGATTTTCGAACCCCCCAAAAATGGTATAATTGCCCATTTTTAACGGATTTTTACCCTGAAAAGGTCACCTAGATTTTTCGGGAGCCTTTTTTCTGGCTGAAATTTTCGAAAAGGTAAGTTTTGATCCCTATAATTTTCGGATCACTAGACTTTCAGCTAGGAAATCCGAACAGATAAAAAATTTTTAGGGGATAAAAGTACGACTATATCTACCGTTTAAATACTAAAATACGTTCAACAATGCTATGTTTAAGTGGTTTTGAACTACATTATCGTTGGGTGGCCCTGGAATATTCGTTGGTCGTCTTTAGCATTGAAAATTCATTAACTTTAATCTTATACTCTTGACCCAGGGCGACAATTTAACAAGTTTCACTGTGTTTTTCAGTTCATCGAGTCTTCATTTATTACTAGGACAAGGCCAGTTTGAATATCAAATAATTTAGACTTCTTCCTTTTCTTTTTCATCGGTCTCACTTCCATAAAGATATGATTTGAACTAACAGGGGGAAACAGGAGCACCCGGAGGAAAACCCCCTCTATTAAATATGCCTTCTAGTCTAACTGATTAAATATATAAATATACTTTTCTAGGTGAACATATCCGAATAGATTACCATACCTCACTGTAAGCATGACTTTCAAGTTGCTTGTGCACTTATGATGTAAGTCTCCAAATTGTAAAAAGGTCTCCAAATCGTTTCAAATCCAAAGTTGCCCATACCCTCTCATAGTTCACTATTAATTCGATTGTTACAAGTCACTGTCTACTTCCTTATGTTTGGCAGTTGCTTCTACAACTGGTGATTAGTAGAGGTTCGACTGTATTTCTTAATTTTTTTCTGTTTCCTTCTTGTTTGTTCGAGAAAATATTTTTTTCTAAAAAAATTACGTATGAAATTTGTAAAAGCTCCTAATGGTTTGATGACGCACGTTAAAGCTATCTATGTTTGAACATAACCAGGTGAGACTACAAGACTATAACATAGACAAAGTATATTATATCCGCATACAATAAATAAATGCACATCAGATCGAGGTTTATACGTTGCCCGCGTTCCCCGTCCTTTCTCTCCCCAGTCTGCCTCAAGAGTCTGAAAACGTGGAAATGTTTCTGAATTGGTGTTATCAAGAGAGAATGAGCTAGCTCATTCTCTCTAGATATTATAAATCCGTCGTATCGACTATGACCTTCAGAAACATAGTCTCGTCTCGGACATACGCCTGATCATTTAACTCCGACAAGGGACAGAATTTAGGGCACCCACTAGCGATGTTTGTTTCTCTTCTTGGTCTCTGGAAGGATAAGCTGTTTGGATCAGGTCTGAAGGAATCAATGACGTGTTCTACGTTATTTTGATCCAGCAGCATGAACGTAACCTTCTGTCTGAATGGCCAGCGGAGTAACGCATCGTACTCACCACGCATGACAACAAAGAATACCGAGATGTGTGTCCCTTTTCCAATACCATCACCATTCAAGTAGATTCGCGCGCACATCTTGTATCCATAGCGACTGGTAAAAAAGCATGGGCTGTAAAATGATGTCTGATGTCCGGAGACGGCATCTTGCCTCTTCTTAGAGAACTCAGTAATTTTCCAAAGCAAGATTCCATCGTGACTGGAGACTTCCTGCTGCCTCACAGATTCGTCCAAATCTGTCAGCATAACATTACGCAGTGCTAGTGAGTGACTCATGGACTCGAACTGTCTTTGTAGCCGATCAGTTGTTCCATTCGAAGACTCCTGTTGCCTGGTTACGGTAGACACCTTTCTCTGAAGTTCTTCATTTAATCTGTTTGCTTCAACGAGCAAAAGTTCGAGATTGGCTGTCTTTCCTTCTTCTGTAGTCATCCTGTGTAAAAGCTCTTTGGCGAGCGTTGAATCAAATGCTGTTGCTGAGTTTGAGCTATTCTGTTTAAAACTTTCCAGTTGCCGTATTCTTTCTTCTTGTTGTGCCACTTTTGATCTTAATCCTTCATTCTCTTTCAGTGTGTTCTCAACTTGTTTTGCATATCGTTCCAAATCTTTCTGTTTTGGTAGATTTACTCCATTCAATGACAAATGACCCGATTCGCGCATGGTCCTATCAACCATCGAGAAAAGCTGCATTACGGTTTGAAACAGGAGCATCAAGTGACCGGAAGCATTTTCCTCTTCATGCTTCCTTCGTTCTTGCAGCTTCATAGTCTAAAGAAAACGAAAACGACATAGTGTATTAAGGCTCAGAAGCGTTAATAAACACACAGCCCACTCACAGATTACCGATTGATTGCTTACTTGGAGCATACAGTCAAACTTCAAGTGGATTCAAAAGTCGTTCATAGCTACCCTGATGACGACTCAGTATTGAGCATTTTGGGAACTTTTCTTTTCTTACCTGCACAAGCTAAGGACCCTTCACTAAGAGTTTTCCCCTAGTAGACAAAAGTATATCAAATCTCAGATCTCCCACTGATGTATACCCCCTCCCCATCGCTCCACACACACACACAAACAAACGCACACTCCACGCCATTCTTTACAAACAAGTAGTCTGATATCCCTCTGCCAAGGCAAAGTCGTGGCATCTCCTTAAGTGTGGTGACCATTCACGGCACGCAAAAAACTATCAGTGCCACAGTTCCCTTTTTAAGTTGGTCCATTTAATGCGCGATCCCCTCCTAACTAAAGTAATCTTAAGTATTTGCATACCTTTGTCACAGGGCATCCAATTTGTGTCCATGGACAACTTGATTGTAATTCCTCACAGTCTCCATTTACCGGATCAATATGGGCACACATCTGGTAAAATAAATATAACAACCAAAGTTAAATCTCAAACGATTTTTTTTAATTGTTTCACTCTGATGTAAAATGTTGAATGAATTTAATTTGTCACCCACGAAGCATCTAGGAGCTAGCCGTTAAGTGTGCGTTCCATGCAAATCAAATTGGAATTTGGAGTAATTTTTTTTCGAGCTGAAGCTGGCTGAAGCCAGAGTACCAGGAAGAAAACCTCTCGGAGTAAGAAAGAGAGTGAATTTAGACTCAGGTACAGCAGTTAAGTGCACCGTATTTGGTGTTGTCGGTTTTTCGATTGGCTTGATGCAAAAAGTGCTCGTGATATCCGTTTACTCACCTGAGAACGAGGTATGTCCTTTCTCCCACATTCTTTGCAAGCCACAGGGACGGAGGGACATTGAGAGTCCTGGTGTTCCTGGGCATAATGAATAACAGTCACTAGTTTAGAGGTCACCGTGAACAAAGTATCTAGGCTGACTTGGTTTTGAATAGAGACCTTAGACGTGCAGGTAGAAAGATCTCTTGTTTATGAGATATAATACCAGCACCGATTTCTAACGATTTGAGACGTTAGCAGGTTAGAGGCATGACGAAATGTGCAAAGAGTCAATGAGCGGCGGAGGAAAGAAGAATTAAAAAATATGATCCTTTACGAAGTTTATACTACTACATGAGAAATTACTGCAATTTGATTGGCTTAGAGCAGTGGTATTTCAGCTTAATTTGAAATACCTGCATGTGAAAATTACAAACCTTTTGCGGGTAGTAGTAAAAACAAATAATAGCATGATTTGTACGTGATATTTGGCATAAATACCACTCGCGATATTTCAAAATTGTCTCAAATTTCACTCGCCTAACGGCTCGTGAAATTACGTATAACAATTTGGAAATATCACTCGTGGTATTTATGCCAAATATCACTACAAATCATGCTATCACCTATACTAATACCAACTAATTATCTCACGACAAGTAATTTATTGTTTAAAAGTACGTTAAGGATTAAATTACTTAATTAATAGGATCGTATCGCAAATCAGGACAACGTAAGGGTAAACTGGAACCAATTTCACTTAATTTCAGTAGGGTCATGATCATACGTACCTCCAAAAATGCAAACTCTACAAGTGTTTGGCAGTGGTTACATTTTTCCATTCTGAATTGACACCACTTCTCAAGATGCTCTACCAGATTTGCTCTAGTCACCAGTTCACCGCATCCTGAATGCACGCATAGAACTTGAACGTAACCACACACAGCTTCGTGATCCTAACACACGAGAAAACGTAATTTTCATTACAACAACAAGGAACAAGTTAATAATAACTATAATTTAAAACAATACGCGAAGAATTTTATTGTAGAATCGGCAACTTTCCAACTAGGAGTATCGTAAAACCAGAAAAAAATATAGAAAGACCAATTAAAACAATCTGAAAGTTAGAAGAATTGTCTGGTTGCCAATACCGAAAAAGTAAAGACGCGCGCGATTACAATTATTTTGTTTTGTTTTCTCTCATGTAGTATTGTCTGAGACTTCATTAGCATGTAGAAAAAGAACTATACTACTTAGGCCAAATTGAAATCGCCTTTTTTCAACAACGTTGTTAGACACAGTGACACTCTGACAGAAGACAGATAAGTCTCCTTTCAGTGTCAAAACACGTCGTAAATCATGCGTGTTTTACTTAAGCCCAATTGAAATCGCTTTATTCCGAATATCTTCTTTCACACGCTGATACGATTTCTGCGCCAAAACATTTAGTAAATAATGCGCCCTATACTACTTCAGCCCAACTGAAATCGCTTTATTTCGTCTATTATATAATTTATATGTACATCTCTACAGATTTCGTACATAATCCAGCTGATCAGTAGTATCATGGGCTTCATTGTTCAGAAGGTCTATCACGATGGGGTGGTAGCTTTCCAACCTCGTTCCCAGGGTTCTCTGAGAGAGAACCCTGGGAACGAGGTTGGTAGCTTTAACGGTTATGGTTGATATGGGTGGTCTATTAAACCTTCACGAGTCAAACGTAAGTTATAATAGGATCAACAGCCACAAGACAAAACAATAAATCTCCAAAAGCGATCTTGACAAAATGTATAGCTGGAATTGACGAAAAGGGTAAAGTGCTTCAATTTATTAAGATTAATCCCGCTGAACCCCAACAGTACAGTATAGAAGCCGATGCAGAAGTTACCTCTCGTTTCCTAAGCTCGTCTTTCCAATCACAACCTTCTTCTTGATGAGTGCAGTGAACCAAGAGTGACTGGATTTCACGCTCGATAAATCGGTCAAAAAATACCTACAGAGTGATACGAAAAAAAGTACTTATATCATTTATTGAACACGAAAATAGTTATTACTAGAGGGTCTCAATGGGGTGGTAGCTTTGACGGTTGCCGGTTAATTTTTCTAATTGATGGCTGACGGTTCAATGTTAGAGCTTTTGATGGTTGACGGTTATCAAGTGGGAAATTAGTCTAAAAGTTAAAGTAAATATTAACTTCAGTATGAATTAAATATTTACTGTTGTGTTTTGGAGGTTGTCTTGTATGGTTGTCATGCAAGGTATTGTAATGTCTAGACAAACTAGAAAGAGTGTTTTTGAGAACATGGGAACTATCTTGTTTAGAAATTCTTCGGGAGCCGGAATGCCGTGAAGATCAGCTGAAATAGTGAGATTTGAAATACTTTGAAGCTTTTTGACGGTTAATGTTGACCTGCATTTTTTGACGGTTGACGGTTAATTTTTAGGCCACGACGGCTGTCGGTAAACCCCTGCAAGTCCCTTTTACTACTTGACCAATGCAGAGTAAACGAAAAGGTTGGCTTTTAATGTCCTCAGAATCGAATGTCGCAGGTGAGAAGAAAACAGAACGTGTCCTCTTTACGTAATATATTAGATGGATTTAAAGTCAAGTTTAAGGTAAACGGCAAAATGGTAGAGATTTAATTCTACAATTCAAATTAGAAAATGAGAAGATAACAACTGTCCAAAATAACTTTATATATGAACTTGACTTCTGGAACTTCTTTTATATGAACGTGTCAGATTTGATGAACAGTAAAGCGTCAGAAGGCAAAGTAGAACGTCGGTATAAAAAGGCAGCAGTGGCTACCGCTATCTGGTTGTCCATTCATGAGTTTGTATGATATCTGTGACTTGAGTGATGCGGCGGCAGAGGAGTATAAGGGGACTACATCACTGAAGAAACTTCCCTTAACGCATCAGTCAATTCAACCTGCGCCCAGCCCGCCCGCCCCGGGCTGACCCACGGACATAAGCATTTTTTTTTTTGCCTTGGATGGCAAATTTCCAGGAGTGGGGACTCTTGAGCTGTGAAATCCCCCGGGGTGGGGACGAAAAAAGAGGGCAAATGCCCCGTCCTCCGTTAACACTGCAACATTTTTCATTGATCGCACAGTCGAATAGTGCCATTTTAAGCATTTTAGTGTGCGATTTTTTGATTTCATTAACGTCTTCCTTTGTAGCAGCGCTGGGATTCTAATTAAGACATGCACCAGTTTATGGTTTTAGTATTGATATAAAATTATTGACATTAAAATTAATAGAGCGCTGTAAAGTTATATGTTATGAATAGTTTTATAAATATGAAAGGATGTTCTTCAAATAATATCAACGGAAATTTGATTCAATAACCAAAAAACGTTGATTCACATCGATAGCTCCAATTTCGCTAAGTAATTCTGGCTTAAGGTGGCTCGATACAGTTTTTCAAGGCCAATACCTCCCAAGTTTGAGCATAAACTACGTCGCCATAAACAAAGTTTTGGAAAAATTGCCACCACAGTTGTATTAGATAAAGATGAAAATCTTTTATGATCAGGGTTGCAGTGACATCGGAGTTGTCATAGCAACGAAATGACGCTATTACCTATTTTACTTACAGAAGTATTTCTCGGCACTGGGAACTGTTCTTCCAAAATCACTCACGGGAGCTTTTTCCTCCAATAGCGGCCTCGATGTTCGTGAAGTTTAAGCGAAATCTGTAAGAGCGTTATCGAGATATTTTGGGATAAAGATTTTATGGTTAGAAATACGGTAAAAAATGGATAATCTTGATGTTCGGCTGTTATCTGTAGAGAATGAAGCGCTTTTTACATGCAATTTCACCTCATAGTAGTTTCAATCTTTTTAAAAACGTGTGTGAAAGACCGTGGAGATATCTCCAGCCGATTGTTAGAAAGAAGGATTTGATTGGTATGTTTCGGGGTGCTTTTGTTAGCGGTTTTTGAACATTTTGGTCTACTTTAACAAATTAGCGAATAATTTTTAAACCGCTCGATAGATTTTTTTAAAAAATTAATATTCTTGAGATTAACCTTCCTTTTATATGACCCTTTAGTTTCAAGATGATTGATGTATTGTAAGGCAGTAAAATAAGGGCTAAAATTCGCCAATATTTTGGCAGAAATTTTGTGTTTACAAATGTGAGCCTCTCATTATTCAGGGTATTGTCTCCAAGGTTCATATTTTCGCGCATAACAATGGCTAGCATTTTTGCATATTTCAAATGCATTGTTAGTTACTGTTGTTCACGTGAAAATGAAACTTGGAGACAATGCCTTGAATAATGAGAGGTTTTCACTTGTAATAACGAAACTTCCGATAGAAAAGTAACGAATTGTAGCCCTTATTTTACTGCCTTACGATGTATCAATAATCTTGAAACTAAAAGGTCATATAAAAGAAAGGTTAATCTCAAGAATCTTAAATTTTAAAAAAAATCTATCGAGCGGTTTAAAAATTATTTGCTAATTTGTTAAAGAAGACCAAAATGTTTACAAAACCGCTAACAAGAGCGCTTCGATACATACTAATAAAACCCTTCTTTCTTGCAATCGGCTGGAGCGATCTCCATGATCTTTCACACACGTTTTTAAAAAGATTGAAACTACTATGAGGTTAAATTGCATGTAAAAAGCGCTTCATTTTCTACAGATAACGGCCAAACAACAATATTGTCCATTTTTTACTGTGTTCTAACCACAAAAACTTCATCCCAAAATATCTTGATAACGCTCTTACAGATTTCGCTTAAACTGTACGAACGTCGAGGCCGCTATTGGAGGAAAACGCTCCCGTGAACGATTTTGGAAGAACAGTTCTCAGTGCTGAGATATACTGCTGGAAGTAAAATAGTTAATAACGTCATTTCGTTGCTATGACAACTCCGATGTGATTGCAACCCTGATCACAACAAATTTTCATCTTTATCTAATACAACTGTGGTGGCAATTTTTCCAAAACTTTGTTTATGGCGGCGTAGTTTATGCTCAAACTTGGGAGGTATTGGCCTTGAAAAACTGTATCGAGCCACCTTAATAAGCAATAAAGAAATGCGAGCATAAAATCGAGAACATGCCTTTATAACCCTCTTCAATTTATTCCTATCCTCGACAGATGAGCCAATCTGCTTTTTTTTTTCCGGGAAAACCTTCTGTGTAGTTATATCCTGATAGGAAACCGCGTTCCTGTAAAAAGCTCGGGAATGCCCCCGGGGTTGGCAAATGCCCGGTTCCCGGGCAGTGCAAAATTTGCAAATGCCCCACCCCCGGGACTGACAATGCGGGCAAATGCCCAGCAGTAGCTCGCGGGAGGGGGCTGGGCGCAGGTGGAATTAACTGATGCATAATCTTTTCGAACAAAAAGAGTGTGGTTTCACGTCGGCCCTTCGAATTAACTCGTGAACTGAGACAAAGCCGACGCCTTAATATCATCGCCAAATTCCAGTATCATCTGAACTGAGACATGATATCAAACATATCCAGCATGATCTTACTTTTTTTTTGGAGACCCTGGTTGATGGTCCGGCCAGGGTTTAAGCCCAGGGTGCAGTGCGGAGGAAAAAAAGGGATTGGGGCGTATATATTAAGATGCAGCATCATAACCGCGTGGCCCACGGTTATAGGAACCCAGACTAACTAGAACGAAGCGTTAGTCACCCCATATAAGGCAATCCCGGGACAGTCTTGGATTCTGGATTCCACGCCAGGGATTCCGGATTCTAGTTATTGGATTTCAGATTCTTTGACATTGGAGGTGGATACCAGATGCCAATCGTTAGTAGGATTCCGGATTCCTTAGGCTCGATTCCAGATTCCAAAGCCCAACATTCTGGATTCCGCTAGGCTTGATTCACCAGCTGCTGTACGGGAAATGAGCTCGTGCTCCTCCCTACCCCTGCCCCCGGGATTTCCCAAGCAAAAATTTCATGGGGTGATCCAGTTAGTGTTTTGTATTTCATACCGGCCTGTTTATTCAAAGGTTCAGCCACCAAGGTGTTATTACGTCAAAACGCATTATGGAGAACAAAAATTCAAACCTGTTCTTTATGAATATCTGAACTGTCGATGATGCATTTTCCAACTTCTTGCCTGTAAATTAAGTAAAGGCAGGGATCAGTGTGTATATAACCACTTATCGGTAGAATATCTTTACATATTACCGGATTTATACCCAACCTCGTTCCCAGGGTCCTCCCCTACTCGGCCCCCGTGGGAACGAGGTTGATTTATATCTGCAGTATATTTGCCAGCTTACAATAGTTAATTTATTATCACATGGCCCCAGTTGTTCAAACGTTGGATAGCGCCATCCACCGGAAAACCACTATCCACTGGATAGGTAAAAAGAACACTGAATTGCTTTTTTCACCTGAAAGGTGATTTATCCATGATCCAGTTTATAAAGCATTATCCACCTTTTGAACATTCTGGGGCTTGAATTACAGTTACCATTTATCTGCACCACATTAGCCAGACAGCTATCGACAGCATTTGTAGTTATTCGCTTGATATCAGTCATTTATCTGCAGTAAACTATTTGCTTTCGGAAGAAGCGTATTTCAGCTGCCTAGGCCAATGATGAGATACAACGTTCTTACCTTAGAATCGTTTCCACGCATGTCTTACAGTACCGATGACCACACGCTATTGTTTGCACAGCTTCTCTGAGAAGACCCTCACATTTAGGGCATAAATGTTTTTTATCGATTACTGATCGGTCCGCGAAAGATAACTCATATCCAGGCATTGTAGGCCTAAAATTAGATGCAAAAACAAACAAATCAGTAAAATTACTTGCTGAAGTTACTAAAACAAAAAACTCGAACAAAAAAGCAAATATTGGTCAAGTTTTATTTGATGTTCTGATGTTAAACGGTGTCAAGCCGGCAGATTAACTATATATTTGCCGATTCTGAAAGACATAACGTATGGTCACTTTTATCTTAACCTCGCTAAACAAATACTTGAGTTGTAACAACAAGACAATTAGACAAACAATATCTCTGCTTCTTTTTTTTTCTGTGGAGGCGTGTTACCAGAATTAACTCGTTCCCAGTCGCCTTTATCATAGAGACCTTTAGTTTTTCGAGTACGACAAGGAGTACGAGATTTTCTCAGTACTGGTAAGCGCGCGTGAACCAGAGTCATTTTGGCGGGAAAACGTAGTAGCCGTCGTCACTCTACTACGAGTTTTAGTGAGAATGTTGAATCGTGGAAACAAGTTATCAAATGTTAGAAGTTTTATCATTTTGCGATCTGAGATATAAAGGTAACAGTGCTAACTTTTCCAGTGAAAATTTGTAAAATGAATCGTCCTCGTCCTTGAATCTAAAGGTCCCTAATGCGCCCGGCACGGGAACACTCATCGCATCAAACTCTGCGCCTTCCCACAACTTCTTGCTCCCCAACAAACGCTCTTTTGCCGTGCACAGTAATGATTATAAAGACGACTGAACACGAGCCAAATTACCAGATAACCCGCTGTGATGTTCTCACCGAGTACAAACATTGACCAATAAGATTAAAGGGCTGATCTTGCTCTGTAAAAGGAGAAGCTTTGGCATTTGCGTAAATATGTTACTAACCTGAGATGTTATTACAAAACAAAACGAAAATTGAGCCTGATCTCAGGTTAATATGTTACAGGTCAAAATTGAATTCAGGTTTTTAACCCGGGTTGATTCTCAATTTCCTTTGGCTTCTAGCTCCTATTCATGAATTATTAGGGTATAAGGAAACAAAGAAAATTGAGAATTAACCAAGAGGGTGCTAATGGGGGTACCCAATTTTCAGTTAAGCCAAGGGAAAATTAAACGAAAAAAAATTCATGCTCGCAAATTAATCCTAAAAATATTCATGCTATGGCCTAAAAAAATAACGAAAACGAAAAAAAATTCCTGCGGCTCGAAAATCCCCCCCTCCCCCCCCCCCCCCCCAATAACCCCCATAATGTTTCTGATGGTCCGTCCCTAAGAAACCAACGGTACGGCTAGTTTCTCAGGTCAGCAATTAATAAGGTATGACGTCATAAATATTCAACTAGCTTGAAATTGAAAATTCAGGGTTGAAAAAATTTTTTAGGCTCAGTATTAGAGCTGTTCACTGAATTGGATAAATTACTGCGATGGTTCTTCTTCTATCAAATCTTTTTTCCCTAGTTTAAATGTACGAATTGGATATTTTTATTCTCAGTCCAAAATAGAACATAGAGATCCATGAGATGGTTTACTGACGTTTACTTACCCGCCTTATAATTAACTCTTTGGCACAAGATTACTGAGTCTAGGAAAACCGCGCCGGATATCAAGTCAAAGAGAAAGAGCTTAAAAAGCTCTGGTCGTTCACCAGTGCGATCTCACAAGCACCACAAAATTGCTTTTAAGCTTTAGCAAGCAAAATTTGTAAAAAGATAATATGTGAAGATGCCGTAACATATCCTGAAACTGAAAATTTAGAGGGAAACATTCTTATTTTAAAATTTTACTGAATTACGTCAAATATTCAAAAATGGCCTTTGACAGCAAATTGTTCTCCTTCCTCTAGTTATGTCGTTTGTTCCGCTACATTTTTAGAAAGCCCCATCGACGCGATAACGTTGCGCGTTTTACTTTCGAGATTGGAATATCTGCTGCTTGCTAGGCAGGTACTCGTCTACGTCAAGAGTGGACAAGCAAGTCGACTGACAATTTTTCTTTGTATATATTTAGAAATTTTGGACAAGACGTAATTTTATGTTTAGAGCTCAAGTGGACAATACGCTGTTCCTGACTCTGCAGCTGTCGAATCTTCTATTGTTGCTTTCTTTTAGCATTCGCAAACACACGTTCATGGCCTCTCGCACCATTCTTTCAAATTTCTTTGAAGAATAGCGAACTCAAAATAACCCACAATACTTTTCGGGATTGTCGCGTACACTTTCTCCGACAACCCAGGCCTGCCGACAATCTTTCTCGAAACACAGGAAAAAATGACGGATTCCCTTTTTTGGATATTTTAGGGTATTTGAAGAATACCCACAAAAATCCCAAATTTGAAAGAGTGGGACAAGTTCCAATCAGGGAACTTGGTTGGGAATTCCCTGGTTGGGAGTTGTCTCACTTTGTCAACGGAAGTCAATATTAATTAACATTGGAGCTTGTAAAAAATTTGCTGTTTATCGTCCAAGAAAAGATATCCTGTTTAAGACAAAAATTGATAAATCGATACCCTGATTAAGACGAAAAATGATAAATTCGATACCCTGTTTAAGACAAAAATCCCGAAAAACATACCCTGGTGGCCGCACGTCCCCATTAAGCCCTTATAGGGGTTAGGGGAGTACCCCCCCGTGGGGGGGGGGGGGGGGGCTTATAACTGGAATACCTAGAAGGAGCGCTTAGAAACAAGCCAAAGTAGTGCTGATCAAACTGAATTCCTTTTTGCATTTACTGGTTTTTGCTTTGAAACGTTATAATAAATCGAATTCATTTCATTACAAGCTAGAGGGGGCCTTCAGTAATCGGATGTATTTTTCGCTTACAGTTGGATAAGGCTATAACTGGGTGGGCTTATAAGTGGGGCCGGTAGGCCTTATAAACGACAGTTTATGGTAATTGGTTACGCTAATGTCCGAAACCTGCAAACCGTAAAAACCGAACCTGATCTAACGACTGTAATTGCGCATACATAAGATCACTTTTTACCTGCACGACATAGAGTACTAAAGAGTGACATCATAAAAATGAAATTTCTGAAATTATGGGATTTGCTAGGATATTCTGAAAGAACAATGTCCAAGAGGCCTACTTGCCAAAAATGAGCACTTCGGGGCAAATTGTCTCCGAGATCGTAGCCCAGTTATGCTTAGAAAATTCCATACAAACCCCTCTAAATTTTTCCGGCTCGACCCAAAAAAAGATTAGAAGGGTTTGTATGGAGTTTTCTGAGTATAACCGGCTAACATCTCAGAGACAATTTGCCCCGAAATGCTCAGTTTTGGTAAGTAGACCTCTTGGACATGTTCTTTCAGAACATCCTGACAAATCCCATAATTTCAGAAATTTCATTTTATGACGTCATCACTTTAGTACTCTATTTGCATAACAAATAACTTAAGTTTTCTTGCTGTCACGCTATCCGCTCTTTCGTCGCATCGACGGATACACGCAATGAATAACGTTTTTCCACTACATAAGATACCAGTGGGTGCTACCGAATGAAGAATCCCAGCAAAGTCGCTACCACAGATGCAAAAATAAATAAATAAAATGCTTGATGAGAAATTTGGTCAGCGTTGCGCAACATTTATTCGAGACACGTCATGAAACTACCTGCCAGCATAAACTTCCGGAAAAACCGGGATCGCTCCAATAGAACCTGACTTTCTAAACCTGATTTTTTTTATCACATGCAAACGTCTTCTGTAAAAGAATAATGAGTTCTTTTATCAAAAGAAACAATGAATTCTGATGTAAATAAAAAAAAATAAATGTATCGATACCATTGCGCGCGTTCTTAAGCCTCTATTTTAAAACTCTACGGCTTAAACTTAATGTAACTTGCGGAACCTGGCCTGAAAATAGAAAGGCTATGACCGAACCCAAAGAAATTGAGAATGCCAGCAGACGGGAGGACATTGAGGACATGCAGAAGGCCATCTTACAAGCGTGGTGGATGAGGTTAACTGAAATCTGCTTAGTAAGACAATTAAATTAAGTTGCTCTAGTTACGTTGAGTCCGCCGTTCGACCAAATACTTAAAATGGCCGCTTTCAGCCCTTTCCCTATTTGCTTTCAGCGAGGACTTAGTACCGATATTAGTACGTAGCAACACATAATCTGTAATGGGCTGGGGACAACATCAGTTTAACTATTACGACAGCTACAGGGGATTCCCCGAACCTCTAACCAGTGCGATCAGGCTTCTTTCTTTTTTTTTTTCGAAAACAAAAAGGGAAGAAGGAACGCCTGATCGCAGGTTACCGCGGGTTGCCGAACCTCAGGTAAATAACCCAGAAAGAGTCATTAGAAAATTCGAAAATCGTGGCGGCTCCGGCTATATTTTTTATAAAAAGTTGTGCGGTAGGAGAATTATATGCAAAAGATCGTGCACGGAAAACTACGTCTTGGAAGAAAACAAAATAGGCACAGCGTGAACCCACAAGAAGCTTCTGGTATTTCTTTTAAAGTTGCCGTATGTAATTGCAGAATTAAGGACCAACAATGCAAGTGCTAGCTCATATGTAAAACCGTGACTTACAATTGGATCACTATCATTTTGCGTTAAGTTCCTTGTTGATAATTATATCAACCTCTCAATTGAACCGCCCGTCAGCCCCTTCTACAGGTTGTCACTGTAGTAAAGTCCGATAGTGAAGGTTCAATTTATTTTTGAATATCGTTAAATTTAACTCTCATTGAAATAGTATCGAGTGCCTTTCCTGGTCTTTTCTTCCCATGTAATTCTTGTAGAAAATCCTGAATCAAACGGAGCGCCTTTCAGGCTTTCCCCCAAGACTAAATGTTTATGTGGACATTGAGGATTAATTACTACTTCAATGTGAGTAATCCAACTTAAATTTAAGATAAATGTAACCTTCACTGCTCGAAATTCATTTCCTTGTAGCCCATTCGGCATTACGGTACAATATGTAACGCTGTATAATAAAAGTGTACCGCGATCGAAATCCTGCATATATTAGTCATTCTGGTAGAGACTCGTTTTAGTCGAAAACGGAGCAAGTTTGGTCTTAAAACTGACAATCGCGAACGACTACGTGCTTTCTGTAATGTTTGAATAACGAGCAGGAGTGTAGTATAATCAGGTTCTTCAAAATCTCTGAAATTGATAGATCAACTCATTCTTGCATTAATATGTAGATTTGGGGTTATTTTGGTCTTAAAAATTGGACGTAAAGTTTAGCCGTCTGGTCTTTATCAGATATAAAGACACTCATTAAACATAAAACATCATTTGTTTTTTTCTCTGTGGATTATAATTATTAATGAACTGTGCACGAATGCTTAGAGGAAATGAAAATATTAAGGTTTGTTATTCCTCCTGGCTGCATGACACTTAATCCAAGAACGTAACGAATAATCTCCTGCTAGCAATCTCTTGCTTAATCCATTCATTTGTGGATCTAGTGCATGCGGCGTGGCAGCGGCGGACGAACACCGTACTCCCTTAAACCGGAGCATTGAGGGAGAAGGGAAGAACATGAGCGCAACGTCGACCTCAAGTCTATCAGCAGAATTACTGTCACGAGTTTTAGCCGTAAACCATGGTTGTTTTACCTTTCATTTACCTTAAGCATTTGACCGTCTGGAGAATATGATAACAAATGCTTGTAGACGACTTTTTTTGTCACAAGACTGAAACACTTACCTGTTACTTTTTCCTATTTTCCCTTGGCGGTTGTCCTCTCACAATCTTGATTCAAACGCTAGAGTTTCTGAACTTTAAAATTAAGGACAAATGCTCACTTTATTTATACCTTTCAATACCGGCTTACAGCTTGATCAATCGCTTTCAAGGCTTGATCTTGAACCGGTGCTAACCGCCGTTAACCGGCCATACTTACAGCGTATGCTGAAAATTCTGGAGTACGACTGAGACCTGTGTTACAGGTTGTGATTATTTATAACTATCCCTGGCGGTACGTCACACTCTAGGATGACACCTATCTTGATCGGCAGAGATCACTTCAATCTACATAAGGAGACAGCGGCTGTTGACATTTGCATATGGTGACAATGTTGACAATGTTAAGGTTCAAGGTTCAGGTGAAGCTCAAACAACCCATTTTCGATTTCTTTCACCGTTTTTATGGACCGGACGAAGCTGTATGAATCAGTAAAAAAACAAATAACAGCAAGTAAGTCCAAGAAGGTTTGGTAGGCTATTCAAATCAGGAAATGTTTTGAAACAAAAGTGTAGACAATTTCTTAATGTTTATCTTGTTTTGTTCTTCCTATGTTTAGAAAGAAGCTGTGTTCAACAGGCCTCACGACTAGATTATACTGAACGTGCGTTCTGAGTTGTGACGTATGAGAGGGTGGGGGGGGGGGGGGGGGAGGGTCCACTTGTCGGTTGTCGGTTAAAATTTAGTTACTTTGTCCGTAGTCGGTTAAAATTTTCGATCTTTGTCGGTTGTCGGTTAATCTCAGTTAATAAGTAAAAGTGCATGTTAAGTATTAATATTTGTTATGCGTTTCACTTAGTTTCATGTAAAACGTGTAAAACTTGTAAAAATGTATCATTTGATTGAACTTAAACTTCATTGTGCAACATGATAGTTTATTTCACCTTTGTTTGCCAATATAGTACCGATAAAATCACGAAAGCTTTTATTGCAAATGCGAACTTGGTTTCCCTGTTGATTACAGGGCACCATAGAAGGTTAATTGGACACAGAGGGAAACGCCCAATCTAACCTTTTGGATACGTAAATTATTTTTGGTGAAAAACTGCAGGGGGTGACAGCTTACACATCTATACCGGCTTGAAACCGTGTGTTGACCTTTAATATTTTTGCTCTACCAAGCATGTTCTTTGCCATGGTTTTCCTTTCTTGTAGGAAATAAGGGGTGGTTCTTTCAAAAATTAGCAAAGTAGCGGTTGGTTTTGTATGAGATTCCACTCTTCCATAAAAGCTTCTTTTACAGTAGACAATAAGGGCTGGTATTGTGTCACGAAAAGCAACATTTCTTTTTCTTCCTTGCTGTTTTGTTTCAGGAGCGCGGACTTCGGTTCCTGTGAGTTTCATTTTTTTCTGATTGCAATTTTTCTTTCAAATTGTGTTGGTTGCCTCTGCCCATCATCAACCATCAAGCGTTCTATTGAATTTTGAAACACGTTCCTCAAACTCTTTTGAGAAATCGGTGGGTGACAAGGGGCAAAATGTATGCTGGAAGGTTCCCGTAGTCTTTACATCAGGGAAAACTTTTTCGTTGAATCTTGTGCCTTTGTATACAACTGTGTCTAAGAATTTAATAGTAGGATGATGTAAGTTTGCTTCTTCGAAGAAAGTTACGATGTCTGGTTTAAAGACGGTTTAGCTTAGACTTTGAGTTTCAATATATGACATGAAAATGTTGGCAGAGGAAACTGCTGTCTTTGTGCCCATCGCGGTACGGTGGGTTTGTAGGTAGAGCTTTCCATTGAACTGGAACGAATTTTCTTTGAGGATTAAGCTAAGCATTTCTCGCATGAAATGTGTAGGACGAGGCGGGTTGCTTTGTAGAAATTTTCATACGCTCTGCAAACCGATTTCAATACCCTCGTTTTGTGGTATATTTGTAAAAAGACGTGACGTGGTATCTTTGGTTACTTCCTAGAAAGGTACAAAAAATACTAGATAATGTCGGTAGTCGGTAATTTTTTTCGCCTTTAATATTTTTTGCCCTTTGTCGCTAGTCGGTTAACCCCATTCACACCCTCGTATGAGGATCGAAGCTGGTGCCGCAAAACACCTAGTAGCAGTGACGTTCGAGCTGATTTTTAGCGTGGCCTCTTTTAGTACCGTTATGCTCATTGTACTGTTTTGTGTAATGTACTCGGTTCGCGGTGTGTGGGAGTAAGTATAATATCTATTGATTCTTTTTAAATGATTGCTTTTAATTTAAAGAAAAATGGCCCTCCTCAGTTTCTTCGGAGGACTGACATTTAAAGAGGGATTCCGGATTTAGAAGGCCTAGCTTAACATAAGTTGCATAGGTCCATGAGCATTTCGCGAATGAAAGTAGTGACTGTATCGATACACCTTTCTTGTTTTCTCCTTTAGAAAGATTGTAACGGAAAGGTTGTGGTATTGTACCAGTGACATGTCTACACCTAATTGCACCAGTGTTGTCCTAAAAAAAAAAAATCAAACGAGAGAGCAAAGACGAAAAAAGGGTAAAGCCCAATAGGAATTAATTAGCCATGCGTGCAAATCAGTACGTTTTACCATTTTGATCTTCCCGAAAACACTTTTGCAGTACGGTATAATACTTCAATTTGACATTAATTGAGTCAAGAGAAGGTTAATTAAGTTTTCTGCTTCATTGTTTCGCCAGACCAGATGCCGAACAGAGGCTGGTAATGGAGCCTAGCAACGAGCGCGCCTAATTTAACTTATTCCTATCATTTCACCTGTTTTTCAATTTCCTTTCTTACATTTTCTTAAGACAATGTTTTGGTAATTAGGTCATATGTTGTATGAGGAACAAAGTAGGATGAAACCATTAAATCTGACAACTTTTGCGATTCAAGCAATATCAGTTGAAAAGAAACTCGTTTCTTGGTTTATAGAGTGAGTATATTGGGCAAAGATTTACTTAAACTTGAGTGGGTATTTTCTTCACAAGTCAGCCTTTTTTCCGCGGACTAAACCGGCCTTTTTTTTGTCAGTTTGTTTACACTTAAAATGGTTTTCTTCATGTCTTAATTTTATTCGTAAATCTCTTATAAGTGATGTTATTTATCTTTGTTCCAGGTGCCATCATGCTCGTCCCCATATCAGTAAAAGTTAGCATTCGCCTCTTAGGGCCTGTTTACATGGAAGTGGGGGACCCCAGGTAGGTGGGGTAAAAAAACTAACTCTGCTTTACTTGTAATCTTACAACCCCGCCACCCCGGAGTGCACATTTTCAAGATTAATGAATGGTCGCTAAGCATGTAAACAAGAAAAATGCTGGCAAGCCTCGTTAATGCTCTTCTACACTCACGTGCTGCTCTTGCTGCAACTTTCAGTGCTGTGGCTTTCTATTATGCAAAATTTGACCCCGGCTGAGGTTACCCGGTCTGGTAGACCGGGCTACCCGCCTAGGCGGGTCACCCCACCTATCATGTAAACGTGATCCAAGTAAAATGAGAGATTATTTGGACAGGCGGGTTACCCCACCTAAGCGGGTTACCTCACCTACCTGGGGTCCCCCACCTCCATGTAAACAGGCCCTTAAACTTCGCGCTTGGCCCGTTATTCGTCCTCATTTATATTAATTAGTTTTCCAATAAAGAGTTTCTCGAGATTAACGATAATTTACTTGCTCCAGAAAGTTGTTGTTGTTTACATTCAAGTTCGAAATTTCAATAAATTACATGAAAAAAATATCGGTCAACAAAACAAAATGTTTTGTCAAGTAGTGACCGAATTATTGTAAGTTTTTGTTCATAAATCTCATAAATCATCTTATAATCATCATCTCAAAATCTCATGATGATGTCATAGCGTTTTGTCTTCATTCAATAAGCACATGCTTAGCCAGCATCGGCATTCAAAATGAAAAACCACAGCCAGAAAAGCGTTTCGGCAGAGTTCCCAGCAAGAGTTTCTCATCTTTTATTTAGTTACCAGCCAGCAAATTCTTAGCCTGAGGAGCGGATAATTTGAGGAGCGGATCCGTTGGGTACTCCTGCTTAGTACTCTTTAGTTAATCATTTATTTATATCCATGTGCATATATTCTTTTTAATGTAATAATGATCATATACTAATATAACATACATAAGCTCCTATGTAAAATGTACTCATTTAATCGGATTAAGTCCGTTTCCTTAAAACGAAACGGCTCATTTCCCATTTTTGTAGATAAATGTCCTTATGATCTATTTTAGTTTTCTCTGCAGAAACTTCGACCAGCAAGAGTATTTCTCGCCGGGGGGGGGGGGTACTCGATATATCCTTGGGTGGGGAAGTGCGGCCCGGCCCTCCTGCCCGGCCCTCATACCCTGACCCTGTTTAAGACAAAAATCGCTGATTTTCTTACCCTGTTTAAGACAGAATTCCGATTTTTGATACCCTGTTTAAGACATTTAACCCGAAACCAAAAAAAAATTTTTGGTGTAGTTTAGTTCGTAGAACATAGGCGCAGGCTCTTTATCGTCCAGGAAAAGATACCCTCTTTAAGACTAGACTGCGAGCAGTCCCTTATTTTTCTTTGTAAAGTTACTGCACGCGAGCGGCGAGGCCGCCTGTCGCGAGAAACGAGGGCGTAAGCCCGAGAAGAAAGGGAGGGGGGACGTCTGTACACAGGCGTTCTTTTTTCGTCTCGTCTGGACGGATTTTAAGAGAAAAGGCGGACTGCAAGCAGTGTAGTTTAAGGAAAAAATTGATAAAATCGATACCCTGATTAAGACAAAAATCTCGAAAAACATACCCTGGCTGGCCGCACGTCCCCATTAAGCCCTTATAAGGGAGTAGCCCCCCCCGGGATTTCTCGACATAATGAAGAGTTCTTGGCTTCTGTTAGTCATGTTTACAATGCAGAGCAACTGAGATCCGGCCTCGGCGTTACTTGTTTTAATTATTAAAAAAAAAAAATTCCACGATCTCAATTACTTTAATCTTACTCACCATCTATCCAATATTTCTTTGTCAGTTAAACGAGCAGCTTTTTGCTATTTCAAAAATCCATTAATTCATGACAATCGCTGTCATTGTGCTAATGGTGACATTTCGTTTCTCTTTTCCCATCCCCACAGTAGTAGTTAACTCTGTTAAATTGCAAACTTAAGTGGCGCTTACAAGTTCAATTGATAAAATAAATATACTAGCTCATCTAGGTGAACATACACGACTCTTCTACCATAACTCGGGGGCGCCCAACGAGAATATGGCTCAAAACCACTTAAACATGGCATTGTTAAACGTATTTTAGTATTCAAACGGTAGATATAGTCATATTTTTATTCCCTAAAAATTTTCATCTGTTCGGATTTCCTCTGAAATTCCAGTGAGCCGAAAATTATAGGGATCAAAACTTACCTTTTCGAAAATTTCAGCCAGAAAAAAGGCTCTCGAAAATTCTAGATGACCTTTTTAAGGTAAAAATCCGTTACAAATGGGCAATTATTCCAATTATTAGATGTTCGCAATGGAAAAGGAGAAGCAGGC
This sequence comes from Porites rus, assembly GCA_964035705.1. Lineage (NCBI taxonomy): Eukaryota > Metazoa > Cnidaria > Anthozoa > Scleractinia > Poritidae > Porites > Porites rus. Next base: position 40,884,950 of record OZ037993.1, on the reverse strand, counting down.
AAGCAAGAAATTTTACAACAAATGAAACATAATCGCCATATCATTTGAGACAACACGACTGTAGCATGGGCTGGTGAGTCGGATCTGTTTACATTCTGTTAAACGGGATATCACAAAAGGCGGGATAATTATATAATAAATAATAACATGGTCTTAGTTTCCACTGCATGCCTCTGGCATCCAAGTTTCACTGTGTTTTTCAGTTCATCGAGTCTCTTGATTTATTACTAGGACAAGTCCAGTTTGAATATCAAATAATTAACTTTTTCCTTTTCTTTTTCATCGGTAGCTTCCATAAAGATATGATTTTTAAACTATCAGGGGGAAACCGGAGCACCCGGAGAAAAACCCCCTCTAATAATTATGCCTTCATGATATATAGTCTAACAGATTAAATATATAAATATACTTTTCTCGGTGAACATACACGACTCGATTACCATAGCTCAAAGTAAGCATGACTTTCAAGTTGTTTGTCCACTCGAAAATATTTCCTAATCGTTTCAAATCCAAATAGTTGCCCATACCTTCTCATAGTTCACAATTAATTCCGTCATTACAAGTCATTGTCAACTTCTGCATGTTTCTTCTTTTTAGTAATTTTTTTTGTTTCCTCCTTGTTTCATTCTTCGTAAAAATATTCTTTCTAAACAGAATTACGTATGAAGTTTTTTAAAACTCCTAATGGTGAGATAACCCACATATAAAAACTACCTGTGTTAGAACTTCACCAGGTGAGACTATACGTCTATAAAATAGACAGAGTCAGTATTATATCCGTATACAACGTCCTAAATAGAAGAATGCATGCCAGATCGAGGTTAATTGTTGCCCGAGTTCCTCGTCCTTCCCTCCCCAGTCTCCCGCTACCTTCTCTGCCTCCAGAGTCTAAAAACCTGATTTTTTTCTGTAACCCAAACTAATTAAGGAAAGGTGCTATATCAAGAGAGGATCCTCGGAGCGAGATTGAAACGTTGCGCTCATTTGAACCAGTGTTAGCATCAACTTTAACCCGCGTAAGCCTTCTCTATCCTGAGTCTCGTGCCGTTTTCCTCGCTCTCGCTTTGTTCAGTGATGTTTCGATGATCTGAAACATTGGAGTAGACTTCTAAAATCGGTGTTATAAATCCGTCGTATCGACTATGACCTTCAGAAACATAGTATCGTCTCGGACGTAGGCATGATCGTTTAATTCCGACAAAGGACAGAATGTAGGGCACCCACTAGCGATGTTTGTTTCTCTTCTTGGTCTCTGGAAGGATGAGCTGTTTGGGTCAGGTCTGAAGGAGTCGATCACGTGTTCTACGTTATTCTGATCCAGCAGCATGAACGTAACCTTCTGTCTGAATGGCCAGCGGAGTAACGCATCGTACTCACCACGCATGACAACAAAGAATACCGAGATGTGTGTCCCTCTTCCAATACCATCACCATTCAAGTAGATGCGCGCGCACATCTTGTATCCATAGCGACTGGTAAAGAAGCACGGGCTATAAAATGATGTCTGTTGCCCGGAGACGGCGTCTTGGCGTTTTTTAGCGAACTCGGTGATTTTCCAAAGCAAGATTCCATCGTGACTGGAGACTTCCTGCTGCCTCACAGATTCGTCCAAATCTGTCAGCACAACCTTACGAAGTGCTAGTGAGTGACTCATGGACTCGAACTGTCTTTGTAGTCGATCAGTTGTTCCATTCGAAGACTCCTGTTGCCTGGCTACGGTAGACACCTTTCTCTGAAGTTCTTCATTTAATCTGTTTGCTTCAACGAGCAAAAGCTCGAGATTGGCCGTCTTTCCTTCTTCTGTAGTTAACCTCTGTAAAAGCTCCTTGACAAACGTTGAATCAAATGCTGTTGCTGAGTTTGAGCTATTCTGTCTAGAACTTTCCAGCTGCCTTATTCTCTCTTCTTGTTGTGCCAGTTTTGATTTTAAGTCTTCATTCTCTTTCAGCGTATTCTCAACTTGTTTAGCATAGCGTTCCAGATCTTTCTGTTTTGGTAGATTTACGCCATTCATTGACAATTGACCAGATTCGCGCATAGTCCTACCAACCATCGAGAAGAGCTGCATTGCGGTTTGAAAAAGGAGCATCAGATGACCGGAAGCATTGTCCTCTTCATGCTTCCGTCTTTCTTGCAGTTTCATAGTCTAAAGAAAACAAAAACAACATAGTTTATTAAGGCTGAGAATCGTTAATAAACACGCAGCCCACCCACAGATTACCGAATGATTGCTCACTTGGAGAATACAATCAATCAAACTTCAAGTGGATTCAATAGTGGCTCATGCCACCTTGATCACCACTCAGGCTTGAGCTTTCTGGAGACGTCTTTTCTTCTCTTACCTGCACAATCTAAGGACCCTTCAGTATGAGTATTCCCTAGTAGACTCCCCCACCCCCCACTACGCACCATTCTTGTTTACAAACAAGTAGTCTGATCTACCTCTGGGGAGAGGGAGAGGGAAAATCGTGGCATCTCCTTACGTGTGCTGACCATTCACGAAAAAACCTACCCTGATTGCCATTTGTTTTTAACGTTGGCCCCTTTAATATGCAATCCCCTCCTATCTTAAGTAATGTTAAGTATTTGCTTACCTTAGTCTCACGGCATCCAATTTGCGTCCATGGACAACTTGATTGTATTTCTTCACAGTCTCCATTTACCAGATCAATGTGGGCACGTATCTGAGTAAGAAAGATAGAAGTCACATCAAGTCTCAAACGTTTTATTCCAGTGTTACTGTCTAGGGGCTAGCTGGTAACAACCCGTTTACACATTTACGCGTGCGTTGCAGAACAAATTTAAATCTGGAATCATTATTTCGAGGAGTGTGTAAAAAAAGCAGAACACCAGAAAGAAGAAAACCTCTCGAAGCATAACTCACCTGAGAACGAGGTATGTCCTTTCTCCCACATTCTGTGCAAGTCACGGGGACGGAGGGACACTGAGATTCTTGGTGTTCCTGTGCACAATGAATTATTAATCAATTTAACAATTAATTATTAGTCATCAAGTTAGAGATCGCTGTGAACATACTCTCCGGGCCTACCAGGTTTTGAATGGAGACCATTAATGTAGGTAGAAAGCTCTCATGTTTATGAGACCTTTTACCACCACCGATTTCTGACGATTTGAGACTGTAGTAGCTTAGAGGCATGAAATTTGCAAAGAGTCAATGAGCGTCAGAAATTTATCTTTGGAAAGGAAGATGTAAAAGTACGTTAAATATAAATTACTTCAGGATCCTGTTCCAAATGACGACAACTTAAAGGTAAACAGCCGAATTTCAATAGAGTTATTCTTACCTCCAAAAATGCAAACTCTACAAGTGTTTGGCAGTGGTCACATTTTTCCATTCTGAATTGACACGACTTCTCAAGATGCTCTACCAGACTTGATCTAGTCACCAGTTCACCGCATCCTGAATGCACGCATGGAACTTGAACGTACTCACACACAGCCTCGTGATCCTAACACACGAGAACACGTATTTGACAATTATGACAATAATGAACGAGATAACAATACAGGCAATAATTTAAAACGATACGCGAAGAATTGTATTTTAGAATCGGCAACTGTCCAGCTACGATCACTGGAATTCAGAGGAAATGTTTTGTTGCCAATACCGAGAAAAGAAAGACGGGCGCGATTACAGTAATTTTTTTTTCTCTTATTTATTATTGGCTGATACCTCATTAGCATGTTGAAAAAAGAACTATACTTTTTAGGCCAAATTTGAAATAGCTTTATTCCGATAACATTATGACACACGTTGATAAGATTCCTGCTCTATAACAAGGATTAAATCATGCGCCCTATACCTCTTTGGCCAAATTGAAGATAGCTTCATTACTCCGATAATTTTCTTACACGCGCGGATAGGATTCCTGCCCCAAAACACTGAGTAAATCTTATGCCCTAAACTACTTCGACCTAATTGAAAACCACTTTATCTCGTCTATTATTTCTACATCTCTACATATTTCCAGCTGGTACAAGCATGGGCATCACAGAGGGTCTATCTGAACAGTAAAGCCTATGGTTAAGATGGGTGGCCTGTTTAGCACCATAATAGACAAGACAAAAAGTCTTTTAAAGCGTTCTTGGCCCTTTCATCACAAGATGACAAGGTGTGCAGTAAAAACGTTTATAATACATGTTTTGGTTTTTTTTTTGCCTCACGAGTTTCACGGCTACAGATTAACTCCAGTGGGACCCCTCTTGTCAGTAGGGCTGGAAGTGGGTATACATCATGACTCATTTGAACATCATATAGAAGCTTAGTTGTTACCTCTCGTTTTCTAAGCTCGTCTTTCCAATCACATCCTTTTTCTTGATGAATGCAATGGACCAACAGTGACTGTATCTCACGCTCTACAAAGCGGTCCAAAAATACCTGCAGAGTGATACGAAACAATAAATTTCTATTATATATTAGACACGAAAATAACAGTTACTACTTGACCCATGCAGAGTAAACGAAAAGGTTGGCAAATAATTTCCAAGGTGACGGATAACTAACATCATGCGTGCTCTTTTAAGTGATATATTACAGAGGGATCTAGAATCACATTCACGACAAACCTTAACTTCAGATTCAAGTTGAAAATTTCTCAAATTAGAAAATGAGAAGATGAAAATTGTCCAAAATAAGTTTTGAGGATGAACTTAACACTGGACTGTAAAACAGTTCGTATTTTTGCGTATAAAGCGTTTTCAATCACGTGACCAGCATCTATGCAAATTTATGGAACAAAAGAAAGTGTTTACATAGGAAAAGGGATCAACTCCCACAGGATTGGTTTGGAGCACCAATATGGCCGCCGTGACGTCATGTGAAAACGCTTTATTCAAGTACGCGCGAGCAGTCAAACAAAAGGTCTGGAACGAGTCTCAAAACAGAGAGCGAGACTGGGGAGAGACGCTAAAAATACGTTTTTTTTCTCTCGCCTCACACGCCCTACAGGCGTGTAAGGCTCGCGCGCGTCGCGCACGTAAGACTCTTACGCCACGTTTACCGATTTCTTTACTGATTTTGAGAAAAAACCCGACCGTTTTGCAGTCTAATTCGACACGTAAGTACTTTTTTATGTGTAGATATGTCACGAGGTTCAAATTCACATTTTCCCCGTTTGCGGTAAAAGTTATTGTAAATAATCTCTCCATTAACAGTAAAATAGGACGTCAGCGTTAAAATGGCACCACTGACGTCCGTTATCAGTCCATTTATGAGCTTTCCGTACGATATATGTGGCTAGTGATGTGATGGTACAGGTAGAGGTGGACGGCATCAACGGAGAGACTTCCCCTACTCTTTTCGCACCAGAGTGTCGTTTTGTGTCTCCTTGGAATTAACTTGAGAAAGAGGAATGTGACCACCAAAGACGTGCTACCGGCCAAACCAAGACACGATAAGACCTTGGTTGTTCGTCCGGCTGGGGTTTGAGCCCGGGGTCTCCCGCTCAAATTTGCAGCGCTCTTGCAACCGAGCTAAAGAAAAGTTTTTAAATTTTTTTTCTTCCAAGAAAAGTAAAATGAAAAAAGAAAGAAAGAAAGGAAAGTTAAAGGATCGAAAAGGGGTGGGGTGGGGTGCGGGTGGAATGAGGATACAGCGTCATAACTGGGTGGCGCGCGTTTAAAGGTACTTAGACTAACTAAAATAACCGCATATTAAGAAATGCCACTTTCGCCTCGCTTGACTCATAAAGTGTCTGTTATTCAGGCTAAACTAAAACGGAAGTGTGCCTTGTTTCGGACTGTCGTAGTATGTATTCAGAAGATTCATTAAGTATCAAAAGAAAAGGCAAACCTGTTCCCTATGAATATCTGATCCATCGATGATGCACTTTCCAACTTCTTGCCTGTAAATTTAGTTGGGACAGGGATCAGTGTGTATCAACCATCACAGTTTTTGTACTTTTTTCGCTGTCACTGCACGACTAATGCGTGAAAATGTCTACTTTCATATTTTGTGAAGGGCATAAACCAGCGACGACGAAATTTTATCTCTTTCTAGTTCGTCTATATTTGCAAAGAAAGTGAGATGGAATAAGCGCGAAAAAGGTTGAAAAAACGAGAGTTCTTTTGACTTAAAAGGCGATGTTTTTACTGCTGTCGTGAGGCATTGACGCGTGGCGGGAAAAATTACTTCCGGTCACCGTATTATACGCTTCCGTAGTCGTTGCTTAAAGTTTCTATACCAAGGACCTGACGTACTTACCGAAGAATCGTTTCCACGCATGTTTTACAGTATCTATGTCCACATGCTATTGTTTGCACAGCTTCTCTAAGAAGACCCTCACATTCTGGGCATAAATTCTTTTTGTCGATAACTGATCGGTCCGCCGAAGATAACTCGTATCCAGGCATTGTAGGCCTAAAGGTAGATGCAAAAACAAATAAACAAACAACATAACTTGGTGACGTTACTGGGAAAACAAATCGAAAAACAAGCAAAATTGGTCAAGTTAATTGGTCTTAATTGTTGTTTAATAAACTGTGTCCAGTCGGCAGATCAACTATTACAAAGGACATAACATATAGGGTAACTTTTATCTTAACCTCGATAAACAAATACTCGAGTCATAACAACAAGACAGTTAGACAAAAATTATCTCTGTTTTTCATTTTTTTTTTTTTGAAAAGGCATGTTAACAGAATACGATGGTACCCGCCTTATAATTAGCTGTATGGCACAAGATTACTTAGTCTAGGGAAACCGACCGCGGCGGATATTAAGTCAAAGAAAAAGAGCTTACAAACTCTGCCGTTCACCAGCTTTAGCAAGCGAAATTTGTGAAAAGATAATGTGAAAATACTGTAAACTGAAATTTTAGAAGAAGGAAACATTCTTATCTTGAATTTTACTGAATTACGTCACTATGCAGAAAAGGTCTTTGAAAGCAAATTGCTCTCCTTCCTCTCGGTATGTCGTTTGTTCCGCTACATTTTTAGAAAGCCCCATCGACGCTATAACGTTTGGCCTTTTCACTACCGAGATTGGAATATCGGTATCGAGGCAGGTACCCGTCTACGTCAAGAGTGGACATGCAAGTCGACTGAGAATTTTCCATCGTCTACAATTAGAAATTTTGGACAAGACGTGATAGAATGTTCAAAGCTCAAGTAGACATTCTTTCGTACATTTACAGCAATAACTATAACATGTTTTCTTGACTCTCAAGTACTAATTTGCGCACGACACCTAAATGCATAACTCAACTACGTCACTATAGAGATTAAGGGGCTCTGTCACGCCCGTCTGGTGCCATGGAATGGCATGTATGGAATTTGTCATGAGAAACTATTGTTGAATGACACTAGCCTACGTGTAGTCGCACCCTCCCTTTTGTCGGGGGGAGGGTGCGGCTACACGTAGGCTAGAATGACGCAATCACAGCTTCGTGTCCAACAATATGTCTCCCGAGCATCAAATGTTACAAACCATAAAAATCAACTTTGCAAAACTGCTAGGCTAACAAGACTTAGTTTTCAAAAAGCACCATTGCGATCCGTTTCACTCCTTTTCGAGTCCATCTGTGCCTCCTTCTTGTATTTGATCTTATATTTATTCTTTATTTTAATTTTTTTGCAGTTATTTTTATGTATCAGTCAATTTGGTGGAAGCCGTGAGCCCAGGTGTCTGTTTGATAAATTACGTGACACCGCTCCTTTCTAAGCATCAGTTTAAAAAAACCCACTGCTGTCAATGTCTTGTTATAAAGTAAAAATATAGAACATGAAATTGAGAATGAATCTTGCTGTGTACACTTTTAAGTTACTTTTTGCTTACTTTTTTTCTAATCACATGACTCGATAGATTTAATAACTCTTAGACTTCTTGTCTAGTAGGGTCAACCGCATTTTTGCAAAAGAAGACCCCCTCTTGAATTTTTCTAACTTAGGTCCTGAAAAAGTGGGAAAATGAAATAAAATAAATAGAACATAAGAAAAACCCTCTGGAGGGATTTACTGACCGGTCTGTCAACAAACAGCCAGAAAATAGTTAAAACCCCAGGTTGCAACTCACTCTTAAATTAAAGACTTCAAAGATTCCAAGTTGTGGTAAAATCACACCCTCTGGCCAAAAACTCTTCTCCACTGTTTAACTCTGTGCTGTTACCAAGTCGATTCGGTTGCTTAAACACACTGCACAGCTCTAATATATCTTTATTCTCAACTCAAAATAGCTTACTCATTACATCATGTCTAAAAGCAGTGAAGTGAAGAAACGTTCTAGCAAAAACTCAGGCGGTTGCTATGGCGTTATGCATTCCAGAAAAAAAAAAACAGAACGTCCATTAAACCCTGTACTTATCGCGAGACTTGATGAGCAAAATGTGGGACGAAGATAGAGAAAATGTAGTGGAAAGTAGGTATGGGCAACTCAGTTCAACGGAGAAAATAGAAAAAAAACAAAACAAAACAAACCAGGGACAATGCAAAACAAATTAATTCGTCGTGCAAATGTCGCGCAGCTGTAAACCGTAAATTCTGTTGAAATGTCTACAATTTCGCATTTATCAGGTCATTTTTTGCTTAGGTTAATATACACTTTCTCAACTTTAATACGTCTCGTCGTTTTCACTCGCTTTTAGGAGAGCTTTTCTCGCGCCTTCCGCTCTCGCGGTCGACTTGTGGCGAGTGTACTTAGGTTACCGTATTGTAGGTTGTAATGCTGCCCCAATAAGCTTATCTTTTTTCTTTGTGGTCGCATTTTTATCTCGTTGCATCGACAGTTACAATCAGTCAATAATCTTTATTTATTATATAGATACTGATGAAATACCAGGATTTTTCCTTTACTAAAAAATCATATCTTCATCGCACGCAGGGAAGATACTATTTTTATCTTTCACGTGTGAGGATATTGGTGTCGCCATGGTTACTAATATGATTAACCAATTATTGTCTTTATTTCTCCGTTATAACTTTATATCCGAGTTTCATAACATTTTTGTGACAGGCATTTTTTGATAGGTGACCACTTTAATTGTACTACTTTGCTGTTTCGAAAATGAATAAAAAAAAAGTTGTGTTTTATGTAGGAATTTCATCAGAATCTATAAAATAAACAGAACATTTCATGGCCGCTTGGGGTTACGAATTTTATCTTCTCGTGCTGAAAGTATCTCGTACTTTCAGCACTCGAAGATAAAATTCGTATCCCCGCGCTGCCATGTAATATCCTCTATTTATACACGATTTACGGTAAACGTTAAAGCGATGTTTCGCTCGTGGGGTCGTGTCTGATAAAATTGCTCAATAATAGTAAAAACAAAATAAAATGAGGAACGTAATTAAGGCAAAGCAGGTGCAAAGGAGGCAGAGACCGATGGATGTCAGTGGATGAATACCAGCAAAATTGATAACACGGACTCTATTTGCAAGACAAACTCTTGATGAGAAATGCAACCATTTAAGTAATTATTTTTTTTGGAAATATTTATTGTCACGGCCTAATGGTCGGCGTTGCGCAACATTTGTTCGAGACACGTCATGAAAATTCAGGCTATTTGGGTACTAGTACCGGTAAATAACTTCCGGAAAAACCGGGTTCTTTCCAATGCAACGTGACTTTCTAAGCCTAATTTTCTTCACCTCATGCGAAAGTCTTCTGTAAAAGAATAATGAGTTCTTAAACCCAAAGGAATTAAGTTCTGATGTAATTAAATGAGTGTATTTCAGTAAAGCACACCTGTGTCTAGTTACTCTGGGTTCCAGAGGTTAGGTTTTGTTATCTGGAGCTTGATAGTTTGCGGCGAAGCAGCGAAAGCGACGGGCGAAGCGCCGAGAGGAAAAAATAACGGAGCTTTTTCAAACCGTGAGCACAGTTTATTTCCTGTGCATTTCGACAACGGACCTCTGGAGTCGAGAGTAGAGTCTAAACCTTTGGAAACTTGGCCTAAAACATACAGAATATATAAAAGTTGTACTTACATTTTAATAATGTTACGATTGATATCTTTCGCCTCGCCTTGCATGTAGGACTGTGCTTATGGTAGAATATTGCATTTAAAGGCATGCTGAATACATATATCCTGTATATATATAGGGGAGTATAGTAAAATATCAAATTCAAACGGAATTAACGTGACAGTGTTCTATTAACGAGGCAGCTGGTTTCATAAAGCACGGGAGTCACTTTGAGCAAGGTGACTGGACCCAACTGAAAGGCTACCGGAGAAACGAACGCAATTGAGATCAAAATGTCAGCCTGCAGGAGGACACATAGTAGGCCATCTGACATGCGTGGTCGATGAGTTTAACATATAAACAGAAATCTGCTTTACAGTAGAAAAACAGTTAAACTTGATTTGGCAACGTATGAGTGTGTTCGACCAAATACTTTAATTGCCGCTCTCAGTGCTTTCCCTATTTGCTTTCAGCGACGACTTAGTACCGATATTACGTACGTAGTAACACATAATCTTTGTTTGGGGTGGGGATTACATCAATTTAAATAACACGACAGCTATAGGCGATTCCCTGAACCTTAGCTAAATAACCCAGAAAGAAAGTTCGAAAATCGTGACGTCTCTGGGAGGCGATTAATCTAGGGACGGCTATTATTCGAGGAAATACGGTATGTCGATTTCTCTATCTGGGTCTCGAGTGACAAGTCCAGCTGCAGCGCAGGCAAGCTATTATTATTTTAAAAACGTTTTGATGTAGAAGAAATATATCATGTACAAGAGTTCGTGCATGAGAAACTACGCATAACAAAACAGGCACAGCGTGTAACCTGCAAGACGTTTCTGCATACACCTTAGTTTATGATTTTCTGGTAATTCTTTTCTCTGTACGTTACTACAGCTAACTGTAGAAGTATGGACTGACAGGTGCTTATATGTTAACCTTTAAATTTGATACAATTAGTTTGCGTTGTTTTCCTTAGTGATATGTCATCCTACCCATTACTCAGCCGGATTTTGCTTGCATAGTGTGTCCCCTTTCAGTTAAAATTGAAGATTTCAAAAAAAATACTTTATATATAGGCTGACGTAACCAGACTCCTGGAAACAGACTGAACGTAGCTCAGTCAAAGTAAAATACGTCAAAGGGAATGTAGAGAGACTGCTATATATGATATTTGAAGACACAATCCAAGCCTGAATTTCAATCTTCTCTTAGAGCGCCACAATTTCTCTGCAGATTAGTGGTAGATCGCTATCCACTGCTGAGGTCATTACCCGCAGTGAATTCTAAGAAGTCTATCATAGGATTGACTCAAAAAAATGACTGTAAAATTACGGGGCAACTGTTTTAAAGATCTGCTTCAAATGTAAGAAGATGCATATAAGGAAGTGCTGTCAATTGAGTACCCAAAATCATGGCTGTGACGTGAGTCACGCTAGTATATGCATGGGAATTCTTGCACGCGGAAGTATTATAGGCTTTTACTTTTTGTATGACTGCTTCTTTCCAGGATAAACTCCTTGAATGTTGAACATAAAACCTCAAAATGTCAAAATAAGACCATTTTTGAGACCGATATGGAGTGTGTAGGGTCTATCTGGGGTTATAAAAAATCCTAAATCAAACTGAGTGGCTTTCGGTCTTTTCCACAAGAAATATGTGTGCATTAACGATTGGAGACTATGAGCTTTAATATGGGTAATCCAACCAGTTAATTCAAGATAAATTGAACCTTCGATGAGCTTCATTTTCATGTAGGCCATGCGGTACTACGGATAAATTTATTGCGATCGAAATACTGCATGCCATTAAATTGTTCTGGTAAAGACTCGTTTTTGTCGATAACAGAGCAAGTTTGATTAAGGAGGAAATAAAACTAGGGTTGTTATTTCTCCTGGTTAAATGGCACTTAACCCAAACACCTAACGAATTCCCGGCTAGAAGTCTCTTAACTTGATCCATTCATTTGTCGATCAAGTGCGGCATCTATAGAGCATCAACCTTAATTATTCCATGACAGCGGCCTGGCAGCCGCGGTCGAACACCGTACTCCTTTTTACCGGAGCATTGAGGGAGAAAGGAAGAGCATATATGAGAACAAGTCTATCAGTTGAATTACTGTCACGGGTTGTGGACGTGAAATATGGTTGCTTTAAATGACCTTTTCCTTTAAAATTTGATCGTCTGGACAAGACATGACAAGAGGTATGTTAACAAATGCGTGTAGACGGAGTTTTGCCACAAGACACAATGACAATGGAACACTGACCTTTCTCCTATTTTCGAGACCCTTGGCAAATGTCCTCTTTATCTTGATTCAAAAGCTACAGCTTCAGAACTTTAAAATCAAAGACAATCTGTGGGAGACGACAAATGCTCACGTTATTTATACCTTGCGATACCAGATTAAAGCTGGATTAAAGCTTGATCAATCGCTTTCATTCAAGGCATGATTTTGTTTACCGTTGCTATCCCTGCCTGTAACCATATTTCAGCTGGCAGAACTGGAACACGACTTATTTGGGCCGGATTTACGGGTTGTAATTAATTAACCATCCCTGCCGGTACGTCACACTCAAAGACACTTATCTCGATCGGCAGAGATCACTTCAAGCTTTATAAGGAAACAGCGGCTGTTGTTACATTTGCATATGACCATCCCAAGGGTTAACGTTTAAGTCAAGCTCTAACAACCCATTTCATTTCCTTCACCGTTTTTATGGACCAGACAAAGCTGTATGAATAAAAACAAATAATAACAAGTAAGTCCAAGAGGGTTTTGCAGGCTATTCAAATGAAAAGTTTTGAAACAAAACGCTAAGACAATCTCTCAATGTTACTGATTATACTGAACGTGCGTTCTGACTCGTGAAGGATGAGTTCTGTCTATTCTTAAGCTCTCAGGCGTGAATTTACACATGATTAAATCAAAGTAATTTCTTTTGAACTTCTTAACATCGGAAGAGCAGACAAAATTACGCAGTTTAACTGCATTCAAGTGCTATTGGTAAGTGGAATAGGAAGGCGATAAGACAACCGAGACCTTGTGCCACATAAGTTTCTCAGAGAGATAACCGCCCCGTGCACGTCCATCCAGGATTTTTTGGAACAGAAACAGTCTTCTTTCAATACAGATGTTATTGATGGGTAGCCACCCACATGTTCCAGAAGTAGCGGCAGGGTTCTAGTCTGAAAAGGCGCCATCTTATACGCGCACATTGTTTTTGAACTTCAAAAATCTCATTCAATAATCCTGCATTACAACTTCCCCAAAAAGACACACAGTCACTCATCAAGAATGGGTTTAATACTAGCATTTGATGAAACTATGTGATATTTAACTAGCATGCAGGTCTGATTTTTTAATGCGATCTAAGAGTTTGTTCCAACTGCCAACCACGAGGGTCCCCAATAGGTTTTCCGGGATACGGGATTTCTCTAGTTTGAAGCTCGGGATTCGGAATTTTAAAGCAAAATCAGGGAGGGATTCGGGATTAAAAGTATGCGCGGGAGGTGGGATGCCGAAAATAGCCCTCGGGATTACGGGATTGCTCGAAATCTTAGATCGGGATTACGGGATTGAAGAACCCTATTAGGGACCCTCAACCACAACGGAAGGGCACATTCTTCTCAACGAGTATCAATTATCATGTATTTTGTCCTTTCGTCAGCAAACAGGCCATTTCAATCAATTTTTTAGGGGAGGTTGTTGTAGTAGGAAGAGAGGGTCCAAAATCTCCAGAACTCAATACTACGGTACCAGATAAGGTTCCAGCAAGGTCAACACACTGGTGACATAATGTACTACATTAATTTGAAATGATGTTACACTTGGCAATTTTTAGCTCTAGAAAGCCGGGCAACGAAGCGGGTCTGAATCGACACGAGGTCAAACACGCAGGCTTCTATCGTGATATTAAACCCCCTAGTCTTCATGCTCTTTATTTCCCATAAACATTTGATGAGCAAAACTAGATCAGAATAACCAACACACACTGAGAAACTATTACCGAATAAAAAATAAACTATAGGGTGGCTTGGCGGAAAGAGTCATTTTAGGCCCGGTTCAAACGCCGCATTTTACATGTGCCCAATTCAATCGGCTAATGAGAAAATCATTTGTTCTCGTCATTTGCATTATATTAGATTCGGCCAAAAGAGCCATAATGGGACAGAGAGGGAGTCTAAGGGCGTTGTCCGGGATATCTTAATTTCAAAAAAGGTATTTTTAGAACTACGAGGACCACGCGGAAACAGTTTCCGGTAAACTGTTTGACTTTCGGAAGACTCGCTTTCACGATTCAGCGCGCCAAAGCGAGGCGGCGTCAACAGATAAAAAAAAAAATGAGGCACAAGAGGGACGATGTGGAGTTGATAAATTGGCCTTCTTCTACAAAGAACCTACCATAGAAACTGCTTTAAACTTCTACAGAAAAGGGTCCTTTACAAGCAACGTTAGGAATCGGTTAAAGCGACCGCATGACCATCGTTTTTGTTTGAACAGCTGGAAAGAGGACAAGTAGCATTGCGGCCCGGATAAGCGTTACAAAACGCGCGGGTCCTACGAAGACGACCGTACAAGCGACCGTGTGGACGTATTTTCTATTGAAAGAGTAAGGAAAAGAACGTTTAAAGGTTTCCTGTATTTTTGTCAAGGACATGACCGGGAATCTTGTGGAACACACCTTTTCCTGCTTGACTGATATTTTGTTCCGCACGTCACATTGGACAATTAGCAATTCTTTAATGAACACGAGGTTAATAGGAGCGGAGGTTAATATTCCTAAATCGGTAAAAAAACTAAAAAGCTCAAATTGATTGACGGATCAAATCAAGCGAGGAAATCGGTAAACAATAGCCATTATAGGTTTGATCTTTACAGAATTTTCAAACATTGCAAATCAAATCCGAAACAATAGCCTAGAATCGCCAGAAGTTTAAATTGTACTTCCAAGCCAATAAAGAAGAAAAGTGGCGCTTTGGTTTCATCTGTCGACTCGCCAAGTTAGGGAAAAAGGTTTTTTGTGCCGCTAATTTGTCCGTGTTGTTCTTCGTAAGTGTAGACAATGGTGGCCCGGTTGCTCCAGGTAAGGAGCCGTTTTTCAGTAGTTTTCTCTGTTGAGTTTATACACCCGACTTCTACTCGATTAAAATGTAATTGTCAACATTCCATCGAGAAAAAAATACTGCTAAAGTTAATCCTATAACGTTCTTTTGAAACTTTGAAGTCTTTTCATGCCTGCAAAAAAATGGACCCCAGGATTTTGCCGAATTCTGAAAGGTTCTTACTCTAATAAAATTGGGAAAACAACGAGCTCACGAATTATTTACTCGCGAGGCTAAAACACTACAAAGATGACTGAGTGTGTATCCTGAAACGGTGTTGAAATAAACACGACAGTATGATAATCTCATCTTAACTTTATGTGGTTTTACCAAGCCTCATATTTTCCTCATACACCAGCAAAAATTAACCTTCACAGATCCTGCACCACAATGTTTGGGTAAGATTTCCATACAACCCCAAACACTTGTTATTTGGGTTAAATGATATAAGCTTGCTGCATCATGATAATAAATGTGGGGGTTTGGATGCATAGGACCTTTTGATGTTGTGTTTGCCACTTATTGATCCAGCAAGTTTTGTCTACTTTAGTAAGCACTCATGGTTTTAGGTGTAGGCTGCTGAATGTAGTCTTTTCTTTTTTTCTCTATAGAAAGCACCCAGAAGTGTTAAGAATATAAACTACTGCAATAAGTTCAAGCTGTGTATAACATCTTGTTTAAAATTATGTCTTATTTCTTGTACCTCCCCTCCTCAGTGAAAGCCTAATTAACTCATTTTCTACATTGTATGGTATGCAGACCCCATATTGAGCACACACCCTGTATTCAGCAGTCGAATAGCTCAAAATGTCGGTGGCAAAACGTTTCTTTCCATAATTTAAGAAAAACAAACCTGTAATTAGTGGATATCTCTAATAAGCAGAAAGCAGCAAAGTTTGTGTGGATGTCTGCCTAATTCTAATTATACAGGTTTTTTTTTATTTATAACAACCTGATATGCATAAAAATAGATGGTAAAAAGAAGGATGAGTAAGGATGCAAAGAGAGAAGAACTGAGTCCTTATGCTAGGCTGGCTCCCTCCCTGAAGATATAATATCAAATACAACATGTAAAGGTTTCACAAAACTGGTACATCATTTTTATGTTGTGTGTCTTTTAGACTGTGAGCAGTTCTTCACCTCGAAAATCTGTAAGCGAGAGTATTTGAGCAGCGAAGTTGCGCGAGTTGTGAGGGCGCAAATTCGAATACGCTGCTCAAATACTCTATTATGGCTCTTGATTCGGCACGTGTGAAATGCGACTTTTGAACCGGGCCTTATTTACGCCTTAGTGACGGCATGGTTCCGTTGACTCACTTTGGTTTGCAAATGAACGATTAATAAAAAATGAGCTGAAAGGGACTGCATAATTTTGACAGGACAGGAAAAGAAAAACACGCACCTAGACAACAAGCCATCGATCCGATAAGTTTGAATTGGTTTAAAAACTTGCTTAGTTTAGTTTGGAGAAGCGAACCTTACTATCATCCTTCCGCTAGGACAAGGGCGGAAACAATAGGCAGGCTTGCGGAAACAGAAACATATGGCAGCCTATTTGATGGCGGCGATGAGCCACGATTCCTCCCGGTTCTTCAAAAAAATTCTGTTCAGCAGTGTTGGAATAGCCTGCGTCGCAGCCGGACTTATCACTCGAGACGGATAGAGCGGCTCGATACTGAGTCCGTCGAAGATTTAGACTGCCTACAACGCTAGCTACGTTTGGTAAGTTACGCTACTTTCTCTGTTTTCTTAGTGAAACAGTAATATTGCAGTCGATCATTTTAATTAAAGAAGTTTCTGAGAATATCATTCCTAGATACGACCGACCTTTCTACCATAACAATGAAACTCTCGAAATTTGTTATCATGTTGATAGCGTGCGGGCATTACGTGTGTCCACACACAATCAATTGGTTCAGAATGTTGTCTGCTATATATTATTGGTTTTGTGTCTAGTGTTTTGTTCTTCAGTAGCAACATTTGTTGTTAGGGATTTCATTATAATTTTTCATTATAATTTTATTATAATTAGGGGCTTTCCCAGATAGTTCGAGTTCGATGATTGGCTGGTGGCGCCGGGTCTCTGTGGATTTGCCTCATGTGTTAGTTGAATATATAATATGCCATGGATTAGGAGACAAGGAGCTACAATCTGACCTCTCAAGTACTACAAACAAGCCAAGTTTCTCGAGTAAGTTTATATCTCATTCATTCCGTTGCTTCACTGACCGCCAGAAACATAGCAATGATGTTCGAGCTTATTTATGGCGTCGCCTCATTCATCGTAATCGTGGTCGTGATCATGATCGTCATCGTACTGCTCTGTGTTTTCAAACTGTACTTGGCTCTTACAGCAACCTGCCGTGAGCATAGAGCCTTCCTCTTAGAGAGCACGACAAGGGAAGAACAAGAAAGATTCAACAGAGGGCAGAGAGAACTTGAAGCGGATAGAAGAAACAATGCAGAAGAAGAAAGACCAAGACGGTTCGGGCGTCGACGTCTCCCAGTGCAACATGATGAACGACGGTGTCTCGGAGTAAGTATAAGATTTATTAATTCTTTTTATGATTGACTTTAAAAAAAGGCTTATCTCGTCAGTTTCTTTGGGGGACTGACATTTAATGAGGGATCGTGGATTTAGGAGGCGCATGCAGTTTAACATAAAAAGAAGGATGTATGAGCATGTCTTGACTGTAAGTAGTGTTTGTATCGATACGTCTTTCCTGTTTTCTTCTTTAGCACTAAGATTGTACAAAACAGTTGTGTTATTTTACCAGTGACAACATAAACCTAATTGCAATAACGTTGTCAAAAATTCTAAAAAAAAAACGAAAAAAAGAAAAAAGAAAAATAGGTCTGGAATAAATTAGACATGTACACTTGACACCATTTTACATCACAGGGTTGGCCAGGGTTTTTGGGTATACGGTATACGGGGGCTTTTTAGGGTATACAGTATATTGCAGCTTAAACGCGGGTATTCGGTATATCACTTTCTTTGAATTTCAGGTATAAAGTATACCTGAAAATATACCTGGGTATATTTGGATGAATTTGGGGTATTTTTGGGTATTTTGGCGAATTTTTTTCGGGTATACTGGTATACCACTACCCCCACTGGCCGACCCTGACATCAGCTGAGTTGAGAAAAGGTAAACTGGCCTCTGTAAAGATGTTTTTTGCTTCATTCTTTCGTCCTCAGTGTAGTGAGCGTGCCTAATTATTCTTATCATTTGCTTTGAACAAAGTAGGATGAAACCTTTAAATCTGATAACGTTTGCCATTCAAGCAATATCAAGTTAATAAAACTCTTGGTTTATAGTCAGAGTGAGCTTCCGGCTAAGATTTACTGAAACTCGAATGGGTATTTTCTTCACAAGTCAACCTTTTTTTCGGAAAATGTGTCTTTCATTTTGTTTTACGTTTTTAAAATAGTTTACTTCATGTCTTCATCTTATTCCTAACTTTTTAATAAGTGCTTCAAATCTTTATTCCAGGTGCCATCATGCTCAGATGCCAGGGCAGGATTTCGGTCGGACTTTATGTGACGTATTATTAAATCAAACAGCTGTTCTACTCGAACATCTACTATGTACAACATCTTCTGGGACTGCTTATATGATGATGTCATGGTCACAATATTGCCATATGAAATTGAATTATCAACACAGTAGTGTTTCTGTGAGAAATTCAGAACGGTGAAATTTGATTTTCCAGTTTTGTAGATAAATTTCGCTATGGTCTATTTTAGTATTTTATTTTTGCTAAAACAACGACTTTTGAACTAGTATAGCAAGAGTATTTCTCTATAATAATCATTTTAATTTTTAAAAAGTTGTTCAATCCGTTAGTCATGTTTACATTGCAGAGCAACTTAGCCCGGCCTAGCCTGCGAACAGTAGACGCATTTCCGGTCGTCGCTTCTCTCCCTCCGAAAAATAGCGGAGCGAGAGAAGCGACGACCGGAAATGCGTCTGCTGTTCGCAGACTAGAACCGGCCTCGCATGACTTGTTGTAATAAAAAAAATCTCACAATTACAATTAGTTTATTCTTACCATCCATCCAATATTCCTTTCTCAGTTAAGAAAAGCTTTTTGTTATATCAAAAATCCATTCAAACGTGACCCCATTTCGTGTCGTTTTTCTCATCCCCACAGTTTTACTTAATGAATTCTGTTAAATTACAAACTTAAGAAGCACTTACAAGTCCGGGTTACAAGTTTAATAAAATAAAATATGCTAACTCATCTAGGTGAACATACACGACGCGACTACCATAACTCATTGCAGCTATGACTTCACAAGTTGTGTGTCCACTTAAACGTCTAAATCGTGATTAAATTCCGCGTTGCCTATACTGTCTATATTTCATTGTTGGGATATTACATGTCTCTGTCAACTTCCGCATGTTTTTTCATTTCTTAGTGTTCGTCCGTTAACTATAGTACTTTTTGCAAAAAATACCATATATTATTTAAAAATTTCTACATATAACACTACCTATGAGGAAACATAATCATTTGAGACCACACGACTGTAACATGGGCTGGTGAGTTGGATCTGTTTACAGCCTGTTAAGCAGGATATCACAAAGACGGGATGATTTTATATTCGTAAAATCGAACTAGTGGTTTATTATCAATGCTGCGTTCTGATTGGTTGAGCTACTACTAGGCCATATGTTATAGCCCACTAGTAGCGAAAAGCGCCGGCTTTGAAAACCAGAACAATGGCGGCTGAATCTTGTTTTGTTAGTTAAAGTTGCAATTTGTCTCGATATTTTTGACCAACTAGTTGGATTTTACTAAAAACAATTATTTCTCTCGCCCTCATGGCCTCTGAGTCATAAGCCCATTCTATTGACTCAGAGCCCATTCGGGCTCGAGGAATAATTGTTAAATAAATAATGATAGCATGGTCTTAGTTTCCATTGCATGCCTCTGACATCCAAGTTTCACTGTGTTTTTCGTTTCATCGAGTCTCTTCATTTATTACTAGGACAAGTCCAGTTTGAATATCAAATAATTTAAACTTTTTCCTTTTCTTTTTTATCGGTAGCAATTCCATAAAGACATGATTTGAACTAAAAGGAGGAATTCGGAGCTCCCGGAGTAAAACCCCCTCTAATAATTATGCCTTCTATATGTAGTATAACAGATTAAATATATAAATATTCTTTTCTCGGCGAACATACACGACTCGATTTCCATAGCTCACTGTAAGCATGACTTTCAAGTTGCTTGTCCACTCATGATGTAAGCCTTCAATTTGTAAAAAAAAAAGGCTCCAAATCGTTTCAAATCCAAAGTTGCATATACCGTCTCATAGCTCATTATTAATTCGGTTATTACTGAACATGTCATTGTCAACTTCAGCATGTTTCTTCTAGTTCTTAATTTTTTCCTGTTTCCTTCTTATTTGTTCGCAATTTTTTTCTAAAAAATACGTAATAAATTTTTAAAAACCTTAATGATGAGATGACACCCATATAAAAACTATCTGTGTTTGAACATAACCAGGTGAGACTACCCGACTATATCCGTAGACAATGTCCTAAATAGAAGAATGCACGCCAGATCGAGATTGATCGTTGCCCGCGTTTTCCGTCCTTTCTCTCCTCAGTCTCCCACTTGCTTCGCTGCCTCAAGAATCTGAAAACCTGGAAATATTTCTGAAACCGGTGTTACCAAGAGAGAATGAGCTAGCTCTTTCTCTCTTGATGTTATAAATCCGTCGTATCGACTATGACCTTCAGAAACAAAGTATCGTCTCGGAAGTAGGCATGATCGTTTAACTCCGACAAGGGACAGAATGTAGGGCACCCACTAGCGATGTTTGTTTCTCTTCTTGGTCTCTGGAAGGATGAGCTGTTTGGGTCAGGTCTGAAGGAGTCGATCACGTGTTCTACGTTATTCTGATCCAGCAGCATGAACGTAACCTTCTGTCTGAATGGCCAGCGGAGTAACGCATCGTACTCACCACGCATGACAACAAAGAATACCGAGATGTGTGTCCCTCTTCCAATACCATCACCATTCAAATAGATGCGCGCGCACATCTTGTATCCATAGCGACTGGTAAAGAAGCACGGGCTGTAAAATGACGTCTGTTGCCCGGAGACGGCGTCTTGCCGTTTTTTAGCGAACTCGGTGATTTTCCAAAGCAAGATTCCATCGTGACTGGAGACTTCCTGCTGCCTCACAGATTCGTCCAAATCTGTCAGCATAACATTACGAAGTGCTAGTGAGTGACTCATGGACTCGAACTGTCTTTGTAGCCGATCAGTTGTTCCATTGGAAGACTCCTGTTGCCTGGCTACGGTAGACACTTTTCTCTGAAGTTCTTCATTTAATCTGTTTGCTTCAACGAGCAAAAGCTCGAGATTGGCCGTCTTTCCTTCTTCTGTAGTTAACCTCTGTAAAAGCTCCTTGACAAACGTTGAATCAAATGCTGATGCTGAGTTTGAGCTATTCTGTCTAGAACTTTCCAGTTGCCGTATTCTTTCTTCTTGTTGTGCCAGTTTTGATTTTAAGTCTTCATTCTCTTTCAGCGTATTCTCAACTTGTTTAGCATAGCGTTCCAGATCTTTCTGTTTTGGTAGGTTTACGCCATTCATTGACAATTGACCAGAGTCGCGCATGGTCCTACTAACCATCGAGAAGAGCTGCATTACGGTTTGAAAAAGGAGCATCAGATGACCGGAAGCATTGTCCTCTTCATGCTTCCGTCTTTCTTGCAGTTTCATAGTCTAAAGAAAACGAAAACGACATAGTTTATTAAGGCTGAGAATCGTTAATAAACACGCAGCCCACCCACAGATTACCGAATGATTGCTGACTTGGAGAATACAATCAATCAAACTTCAAGTGGATTCAATAGTGGCTCATACCACCTTGATCACCACTCAGCTTGAGCTTTCTGGAGACGTCTTTTCTTCTCTTACCTGCACAATCTAAGGACTCTTCAGTACACTTATGTCCAGGATCGATCTTGTTAGCAAAAATTTGCTAGGAAATTGCTTTCGCAATTGTCGCAAAAGAAATGATTGAGAAAAAATTGTGTAAGAAAGTCACTTACAAATATTGCAAAAATCGCAAAAATAGCAAGTCTAACAAGAATCAAGACTTAGAAAAAAAAAGAAACCAAGAAGGACCCCGAAATGTCCGCAAATATCGCAAAAGTAACAAGGATTTTTCTTGCTAGCTGAAAACGCCCGTGACAAACATCGCAAAAATCGCAAAAATAACAAATCTAAAAAGAATCAAGACTTGGAAACAGAAGAAGCCAAGAAAGGCCCCGAAATGTCCGCAAATATCGCATAATCGCAAAAGTAACAAGGATTTTTTTGCTAGCTAAAAACACCCGTGACAAATATCGCAAAAATCGCAAAAATAAGAAATCTAACAAGAATCAAGACTTGGAACCAGAAGAAGCCAAGAAGGGCCCTGAAATATCCGCAAATATCGCAAAAATCGCAAAAGTAACAAGGATTTTTCATGTTAGCTAAAAACACCCACGACAAATGTCGCAAATATCGCAAAGATACCAAATGTAACAAAATTCCAGACTTACAAAGACAAGAAGCCAAGAAGGGCCCCGAAATGTCCCCAAATATCGCAAAAATCGCAAAAGTAACAAGGATTTTTCATGCTAGCTTAAAACAACCATGACAAATATCGCAAATATCGCAAAAATAACAAATGTAACAGAATTCCAGACTTAGAAAAAAAAGGAAGCCAAGAAGGGCCCCGAAATGTCCCCAAATATCGCAAAAATTGCAAAAGTAACAAGGATTTTTCTTGCTATGTGAAAAGATTGAGCAACAAATATGGCAAAAATAGCAAGAATAACAAATTTAACGAAATACTTCACTTAGAAAGAGAAAAGGTCAAGAAGGGCTTGGAGATGTCCGCAAATTTCGCAAAAATCGCAAAAGTAACAAGAATTTTTCTTACTATGTGAAAAGACTGAGCAACAAATATGGCAAAAATTGCAAGAATAAAAAATTTCACAAAATTCTACACTTGGAAAGAGGAAAGCTCAAGAAGGGCTTCGAGATGTCCGCAAATTTCGCAACGTTCTTGTCCAGTAATTTTGTAATGCGTTCCATTTTCGCGAAAATAAAATCATCAGTTACAAACGTGACACTATTTATAATTACTGACAGTACCAAAATACTGTAATATCAATCTGTGTATGCTTCGTTCTTCCATCAACATACAGCTACAATGCATAAAAAGGAGTGCCGCCCACAGAAGGGGGCAAATTTTAAGAAATAAAAGGGGGTGGTAGCAGAACTTTCATGCCCAAGAACCCACCGCAACCATCGTTCAAAATATCAAGAATAGCACAAAACAGGCATTAGACATGAATGTTGCTGTGCAATTATGTGTCCTTCGTTCTATTACTCATGAATCATGAACAAAAATAACAAAGCCACCGAGAAAAGAGACCAAAAGACCTAGGCCATACAAATACAAAATGTCATAACATGATTGGTTCACTTACAACCTCTGAGTTAAGAAATACCCTTTGTGGACGTTTGAAGCTACAAACAACCCAAAAAATGAAAATTACATTGTCACAGATACAGTCTGACCCAAATCAAATCCTTGTTACTTTTGCTATTTTTGCGATATTCGCGGACATTTTGGACCCCTTGTTGGTTTCTTCTTTTTTCTAAGTCTAGAATTTTGCTAAATTTTTTTATTTTCGCGATATTTGCGATATTTGTCACGGGTGTTTTCAGCTCGCAAGAAAAAACCTTGTTACTTTTGCGATTTTTGCGGACATTTCGGAGCCCTTCTTGGCTTTTTTTTTTTTCCAAGTCTAGAATTTTGTTAAATTTGTTATTTTTGCGATTTTTGCGAAATTTGTCAGGGGTGTTTTAGCTAGCAAGAAAAATCCTTTTTACTTTTGCGACTTTTGCGATATTTGCAGACATTTCGGGTCCTTCTTGGCTTCTTTGCTTTCTAAGTCTGGAATTTTGTTACATTTGTTGTTTTTGCGATTTTTGCGATATTTGTCACGGGTGTTTTAAGCCAGCTAGAAAAATTCTTGTTACTTCTGTGATTTTTGCGATATTTGTCAGTGATTTTCTGACATAATTTTTTCTCAATTATTTCTTTTGCGACAATTGCGAAAAACATTTGCTAGCAAATTTTTGCTAACAAAATCTATCCTGGTCATATCTCCTTCAGTATGAGTATTCCCTAGTAGACTCCCCCACGCCCAACTACGCACCATTCTTGTTTACAAACAAGTAGTCTGATCTACCTCTGGGGAGAGGGAGAGGGAAAATCTTGGCATCTCCTTAAGTGTGCTGACCATTCACGAAAAAACCGACCCTGATTGCCATTTGTTTTTAACGTTGGCCCCTTTAATATGCAATCCCCTCCTAACTTAAGTAATCTTAAGTATTTGCATACCTTAGTCTCAGGGCATCCAATTTGCGTCCATGGACAACTTGATTGTATTTCTTCACAGTCTCCATTTACCAGATCAATATGGGCACGTATCTGAGTAAGAAAGATGGAAGCCAACATCACGTCTCAAACGTATTATTCCAGTGTTACTGTCTAGGAGCTAGCTGGTAAGAACCCATTTACACATTTACGCGTGCGTTGCAGATCAAATTTGAATCTGCAATCATTATTTCGAGGAGTGTGTAAAAACAAAGCAGAACACCAGGAAGAAGAAAACCTCTCGGAGCATACTCACTTGAGAACGAGGTATGTCCTTTCTCCCACATTCTGTGCAAGTCACAGGGATGAAGGGACACTGAGATTCTTGGTGTTCCTGTGCAAATGAATTATGCATTAGTCATCGAGTTAGGGATCGCTGTGAACATACTCTCCGGGCCTACCAGGTTTTAAATGGAGACCATTAACGTAGGTAGAAGGCTCTCATGTTTATGAGACCTTTTACTACCACCGATTTCTGGCGATTTGAGACCGTAGGAGCTCAGAGGCATAAAGAAATTTCCAAAGAGTCAATGAGCGTGAGAAATTTATTGTTGTAAAGGAAGGTGTAAAAGTACGTTAAGTATTAAATTACTTCAGGATCCTGTTCCAAATGACGGGAGCTTAAAGGTAAACAGCCGATTTCAGTAGAGTTATTCTTACCTCCAAAAATGCAAACTCAACAAGAGTTTGACAGTGGTCACATTTTTCCATTCTGAACTGACACCACTTCTCAAGATGCTCTACCAGGTTTGCTCTAGTCACCAGTTCACCGCATCCTGAATGCACGCACGGAACTTGAACGTACTCACACACAGCCTCGTGATCCTAACACACGAGAACACGTAATTGACAATTATGGAAATAATGAACGAGGTAATAATAACGATAATTTAAAACAATACGCGAAGAATTGTATTGTAGATTCGGTAACCGTCCAGCTCGGATCATTGTAAAACCAGAAAAAAACTATAATCTGGAACGCAGAGGAAATGTTTTGTTGCCAATACCGAGAAAAGAAAGACGCGTGATTAAAATAACTTTGTTTTGTATTGGCTGAGACTTCATTAGCATGTTGAAAAGGGACTATACTAAATGCACTAAAGCCAAATTGAAAATCGCTTTATTCCGATAATATTCTGACACACGTTGATAAGATTTCTGCCCCAAAACAAGGATTAAATCGTTCGCCCCATACTTCTTTGACCAAATTGAAGATTGCTTTACTCCGATAATTGTTCTTAAACGCGAGGATAAAACACGTAGGTAAATCTTGCGTCCTATACTACTTCGACCTAATTGAAAACCACTTTATCTCGTCTATTATATCTACATCTCTACGTATTTCGTAGATAATCCAGCTGGTACAAGCATGGGCATCACAGAGGGTCTATCTGAACAGTAAAGCCTATGGTTGAGATAGGTGGTCTGTTTAGCACCATAATAGAAACGATAGCCGCAAGACAAGACAAAAAATCTCTTAAAGCGATCTAGGCACTTTCATGACAAGATGACAAGCTGTACGGTAAAAATATTTCAATATATTTTTTGCCTCACGAGTGAGCGCTTTTCAGTGTTTCACGGCTACAGATTAACCCGACTGGGACCGCTCTTGTCGGTAGGGCTGGAAGTGGGTATAAATCATGACTCATTTGAACATCATATAGAAGCTTAGTTGTTACCTCTCGTTTTCTAAGCTCGTCTTTCCAATCACATCCTTCTTCTTGATGAATGCAATGGACCAACAGTGACTGTATCTCACGCTCGACAAAGCGGTCCAAAAATACCTGCAGAGTGATACGAAACAAAGTATTGCTACAGGAAAATAACAGTTTCTACTTGACCCATAGGCATGCAGAATAAACAAAAAGGATGAAAAATAACGTCGAAGGTGGCAGATAAGATAACATTATGTGACCTCTGATTTATTACATCTACAGGGATTAGAATCAGGTTTACGACAAACCTCAAACCTCAGATTCAAGTTGAAAATTTCTCAAATTAGAAAATGAGAGGACAAAAATTGTCCAAAATACTTTTTGTGGAAGAACGTGACATGAAACTACTTTTTAATGGGTAGATATGTTGAACAGTAAATGACAAAATCTTGGTCACGTGGTTCAAATTGACGTTTTGCCGTTTGCGGTAAATGACTCTATATTAACAGTATAATAGGACGTCAGCGTAAAATGGCACCACTGATGACGTCCTCCATCGGTCCATTTATGAGCTTTCCGTATGATATATGTGGCAAGTGATAGAGTGGTAGAGGTGGACGACAGCAACACAGAGACTTCCCGTACTCTTTTCGAACAAGAGTGTGGTTTTGCGTTCCCCTCGAATTAACTTGAGAAAGAAGGATGTCACCGCCCAAAGACGCGATCACCCAAACTGAGACATGATCTTGCAATTGTTTAAAGACCTTTGGTTCTTGTGTTCCTGCCAGGGTTTGAGCCTAGGGCCTCCCGCTCAGAATTTTAGTCCGGGGCGTCCCGCTTAGAATTTCAGCGCTCTTCCAACTGAGCTAAAGAAAAGTTAAAGGATCGAAATGGGGTGGGGCGGGTTGAGGGTGCAATGAGGATGCAGCATCATAACTGGGTGGCGAGCGGTTAGAGGTACGCAGACTAAAACGGAGCTGTGTCATGTTTCAGACCGCCGTAGTACGTATTTAGAAGATTTCACTAACGACAAATTTCATTATCGATAAAAAGGCAAACCTGTTCTCTATGAATATCTGATCCATCGATGATGCACTTTCCAACTTCTTGCCTGTAAATTTATTAGGGACATGATCAGTGTGTATCAACCAGTAAGAAGAAGAATATTTGCATTGTAATTACCTGGAATTTATCTGATTATCATTTGCCAGTTAACTGTAGCAAATTTATTATCACTTGGCATGGCTTCCGTTTCTCGAAAGTTCCGGTAACTTTTCGCGCCCCAAAAGCTGTGTTGTCGGTTTGCCGAAACTATGAGTAAACGAGGAAAAATTAAACGGTTTTTTAGCAAGGAACTGTGATACTATTCAACAGGTTTTGATTTCAAAGTTTGCCTTTGGGTCCGGAAAGTTACTGGGACCTTCGAGAAACGGGCCCCTAGCCCCAGTTGTTGAAACGTTGGATAGCGCTATCCACCATATAAATCACCATCCGCTGGATAAGTAAGTTATTTATCCGGTGGATAGAATTATCCACTGGGGGGGGGGGGTACTCCCTTATATAAGCTATATAGGTATGTGCCGCCCCATCGGGTAGGTACGCTTTGCCTATTTTGCTCTGGAATCGGGGATGGTTTTCGAGGGAATTGCGGAGTGTATAAATGTATTTATCATTTCAATTCCAAATGAGAAAGAATGAAAGAAAAATATGTGAATCCGAAATGGATTTGAATAATTTTTGTGTTTGCACTCTAATCTAAATTATGATAACATAATTTCTGCCTAAAGGCCAGGCTCCAGTTGTTCAAAAGTTGGATATCGCTATCCAACTAGCGCTATCCACCCGATAAATCACTATCCACTGGATAAATATTAGGGGAGCCAATTGCACTATCCAGTGGATAGAGATTTATCCGGTGGATAGAGATTTATCCGGTGGATAGTGCTATCCATCATTTGAACAACTGGAGCCAGGTCTGAAAACGGGTATGGATTTTAGAGATCTAGTCTGAAAACGGGTGTGGAAAATTACATCTTTGGTCTGAAATCAGGTCAGGATTTGGAGAACCGGCCGGCACACCCCCACCAAGATTTCCCAGGAGTACCCACCCCGGGTATCCACCTTTTGAACAACCTGGGGCTTGAAGTATAGTTACCGTATTTATCTGCACCACATTTGCCACGCAGCTATCCACAAAATTGGTAGTCATTCGTATTATATCAGTCATTTACTACAGTATATTAAACTATTTACTTTAAGAGTTGCATATTTCAGGCTGCCCAAGACATTCATGCCAAGACCTGACGTACTTACCTAAAAATCGTTTCCACGCATGTCTTACAGTATCTATGACCACATGCTATTGTTTGCACAGCTTCTCTAAGAAGACCCTGACATTTAGGGCATAAATGTTTTTTATCGATTTCTGATCGGTCTGCAGAAGATAACTCATATCCAGGCATTGTACGGCTAAAAGTAGATGCAGAAAAGAAACAAACAATCAAACAAACAAAATTGCTTGCTGTAGTTTCTGGGAAGTGACATTCTTGGTGAAACACCTCGAACAATGACAAGCGAATGTTGGTCAAGTTTGAATATGTTATACAGTAGAGAAGATCAACTATTTGCCGATTCCGAAGGCATGAGGTAACATAACATAAGGTATCATCACCTTTATTTAAACCTCGATAATCAAATAATCGAGTAACGTACAACAGCAAGACAAACATCATCTCTGCTTTTGTTTTCTGTGGAGGCATGTTGCCAGATCTAACTCGTTCCAAGTCGCCTTCATAATGTGCGCAGCACGGGAACACACAACACATCAAACTCTGTAAAGGCTGGAAATGGAGCGCGAGGTTCCGCCTTCCCATACCTCCTTGCTCCCCACCTCAACCTCTTTTTTCGCGCACACTGCAAAGACGACTGGGCACGAGTCAAATACCAGATAACCTGCTATGACGTTCGTACCTGGTAAAAACATTGACCAGTAAGATTACAGGCCTGGTCTTGCTCTGTAAAAGAAGAAACGTTCTTGGCAGTTGCGTATAGACACCCCGTCACTACTCACTAGTCCTGATAAGCAACCAATGGTGGCGTTGGCAAATGCCTGCTGTTTTCTCAGGCCGGCAATAAATGAGGTATTGATTTTAGATTTTTTTTTTTCACGCTATTAACCACAACTGTTCACTGAGTTTAATAAATTACTTCGATGATTATTCTTCTATCAAATCTTTCCCGTAGTTTAAATATATGATTTGCATATATTCTTTTCGAAAGCAGAACATAGAGACTCTCTACATGATCCTTATAAAAATTCATTCATTTGCTAACATTTACTTACCCGCCTAATCATTAACTGTATGACAAGAGATTACTGAGTTTAGGACCACTGCATCAGTTATCATGTCAAGGAAAAAGAGCTAAAAACTTCGGCCATTCACATTCTAGAATCAGTACACAATCAGTACACAATCCCAGACGAAATTTGTAAAAAAGATAGATGTGAAGATGTTGTAACATATGCTGAAACTGTAAGTTTGGAAAAAGGAAATCATTCTTTTTTTGAAATTTTAACTACGTCACAATGTTTGTTCCTCATTGTGGCTGAATGATGCGGACATTTCTTGGTTGTCTATAAGAAGGCCCCAACGATCGCTTTTACTAGAAAGCTTTAATTAAGCGCCTTTACTACCGGGACTGGGATTTCAGCAACAAGGCAGGTACTCGTCTACGTAAAAAATACAACTGTCGACCATAATTTTCCATTGTCTATGCACATAGATATTTTGGACAAGACGTGATGAAATGTTCAAAGCTCAAGTAGACCGCATTCTTTGGTAGATATCACAATACCTATAATATGTTCCCTCAAGTACCAATTTACGCACGCACATAGCCTTAACAAATTAACGATCACCAAAGGAATTAAAGGCGCTTATTGTCATGGCTGTCTGGTTCATTTTGTTTAATGCCAATCGTTACGTCACGTTGCCAAGGTAGAAAAATTTCTGGATGACCACTAGAAATTCACTTTAAAAGTGAATTTGCACTGTTTCAAAGTTCATCGATCTTATTCAGTTTCGTAAATTGTAAATTGTCAAATGTTGACGGTATTTTCTGGGGTTGAATCCGAAAGGACCGTATCTAAGTTTAGAAACATTGCAATAAATTTTTTGTGATGCGGTTCACCTACTCTTTAAAGCGGGTACGTGAAGTTAGGAAGTTTCATGTCTCAATCGTGCAGCGACGGCTAATAAATTTACAAAAAAGCGTGATACATGTACAAAGTTGTTGTTTTGCTAATACTAAAAAAGTATTAGTAGTGAGTGATAAACCTGTTTATCAGGATTAAATACATGTGACGGAAGTTAAGCGCCAAGCCCATGTATATATGTAAGTTGCTGCCACGTGTGAATCATTATGCGATTCTAGCCAGCTAATGCGTTGAACACGATTGTAAGCTTTTCTTGTCTGTGCGAATAATTATGGCGAGCTTTAACTTTGACACGTGGTGTACGGCTACGAAACTTACAGAAACGAGTGTGGATATCCTCAAGAAGGAGGATCTCGATACCGAGGAAGCCCTACAGCTCCTCACACGGATTTAGAGAAATTGGGGCTGAGCATAGGGCAGAAACGCGTTCTGGAAGCGGCACTGAAAAAGTTGCGAAAGGATGTCAACGAAAAACCCTCGCCAGGAGATGCTACTGGTGCGAGCGACCCAATCACTACAAAGTCACTAGCGAGCGATGGAGGTTTGGAAGAAATCCTGAAGAAAATTGAAAGTGCAGGCTCGCTGGACGAATCTCTCCTGGCCCTAGGATCGAGCGACTTTTCCTCGGCAAAACCACCAGCGTTAAACACGTCCACTCTTCCCCGACTAGATAACGACCCGCACGTGTTTCTTGGCCTACAGCAAAAGGGAACAAGCGCTAAACAAGGTGAGAAGCCTCTGTTAATACCAGACTTTGTAAACCTGGGAACTTATGACAATCGCTAAGAAGAGCAAGAAATTGGAAATAACTCTAGTGGGGCAAAAATTGTAATTCGCTCAGCGAGGGGAAAACCAAAATTAGAACATGTCACCCTTTCTATGTGGGTCGCCGCAAACTCGCGAATTATGCACGAGCTCCTTCGAACAGGAAAACTGTCAGCAACCACTACCGCCATCGCTGATTACCTAAAAAATACTAAATACTTTTTTGTCGTTCTCAAGAGAGAAGCGACGACCGGAAATACGTCTGCTGTTCGCAGAACGCCCGGGGCTATACTTCGGTGTGGAAATTGAGAAATTACATAAATGACAAAATCAAGAAAAAAAATAAAGAAGTACATAAAACTAAAAGCCTGTGGACGCATCTATTGACCGGCCTGTGAAACAGCCACTGTAAACATGCATTTAACACCTCAGATTGCAACTCACTCGTTTAATGCAAGACTTCAAGAATTCTAAGTGTTGTGGTAAAGTCACGCTCTCTAAGCAAACGTTTATCTCTTCTGTTTAATGCTGTGGTATTACCAAGTCGATTCGGTTACTTACACACGCTGCCCATCTCTATCTAAAATGACATTACTTACAACACATCTACATAAAGGCAGTGAATAAATGTTCTGGAAAGTGGCGGTTGCTATGGCTCGTTGCACAACATTTGTTCGAAACGCGGCACGAAAATTCAGGGAAGGAGGTTAGGTACCGGTAAATAACTTCCGGAAAAACCGGGTTCTTTCCAATGCAACAAGACTTTCTAAACCTAATCTTCTTCATTTTATACGAACGTCTTCTGTAAAAGAATATTGAGTTCTCATACCCGAAAATAAACGTTCTGAGAGTCACGGCAAATGAGTGAAAATAAGCAAAGTATCCTGTGTCTATTATGACTTGCGAAAACTTGGCCTAAAAATACAGAAAATATAAGGTCTACTTACATCCAATGTTACGATCTTTCGCCTTAGCCTTGCATGCAGGACTGTGCTTATGGTAGAATATTGCACACTTAAAGGCATGTTGAATATATATATATATATCCTGTATATCTAGTAAAATTTCCGTTACGTGACAGCGTCCTATTAGCTCAACAAGCACGTGACTTCGTTCAAGGTGACTGGACCCAGCCGAAAAGCTAAGAAACGAAATAAATTGAGAACAAATGCCAGCCGGCAGGAGGAAATGTAGCAGGTTATCTCACACGCGTGGTAGATGAGTTTAATAGAAATCTACTATGTATGAGTCTGTTCGACCAAATGCCTAAATGGTCGCTTTTAGCGCTTTCTCTATTTGCTTTCAGCGACGACTTAGGGCCGATATTACGTACGTATTAACACTTAATCTGTGTTGGGGGTGGGGATAACATAAATTTGAACTGAACGCGATCGAGAGCTATAGGGGATTCCCTGAACCTCAGGTAAATAACCCAGAAAGAAAGTTCGAAAATCGTGGCGGC
Organism: Porites rus; assembly: GCA_964035705.1. NCBI lineage: Eukaryota > Metazoa > Cnidaria > Anthozoa > Scleractinia > Poritidae > Porites > Porites rus. The sequence goes on along the minus strand of OZ037993.1, from coordinate 40,852,360 downwards.
ATGTGGGGTTGGAGAAATATAATTGTACAAAAGATTGCACACGGAAAACTACGCATGAGTAACCTGAGATCAGGCCCAATTTTAGCAGAAACAAACTTATAGATCCTGATCAAGAGCCATAATGGCCATTATGGCTCTTGATCCTGATCTCAGGTTAAAGCATAAGAAGAAAAGAAAACAGGCAAAGCGTGTACCCAAAAGAAGTTTCTGCATTTACATTATGATTTTCTTGTAATTTTTTCTATGTTGCTATAGACAATTGCAGAGGTCAAGGACCGACAAGTAAAACTTACAAGGGATTCAATTGCTTGCCGTTTTTCTACTTAGTGATAATTTATCCTGTCAGTTACTGTGCTCACATTTTGAGTGGCTCCTCCTAAATGTTCTGCAGTAGTTTTATTGAACCAAAGTTAATCGTGCAATTGATTGCTTGCATAGTCTGTCCCTTTCAGTTAAAAATTAAAGATTTCGAAAAAGTACTTCATATATGGGATGGCTTAACAAGACTCCTGGGACCAGACTGCAAGTAGCTCAGTCAAAGTAACAGACGTCAAGAGAATATTTGGGAAGCATTGTTGAGAGAATGTTGTGATATGTTGATATGTTGTGACTGTTGTGAGCCTGAATTTCAATCTTCTCTTAAAACACCATTGATTACTCTGCATGATCACTACTGTCCACTGCTGAGGTCATTACCCGCGCTGAATTCGATGACGTCTCTTCTATAAAAGTGACTCAAGAAAACGACTATAAAAATAGTGCCACTGTTTTAAGGTTCGCTTCAAGGCATTTGTGAAGGTGCAAAAAGGCATTGCCGCATAATCAATATTAGTAAGCTTAAGCGTGATGTTTTTGGCACTTTTAGGGATACGTGTGTAAACATGGATAAAGGGAATCTGGGCCCCAACAAATTCTCAAAACTTTTATTATAAAATACCTCTTTAGCTTGTATGTTTTGTTATTGAAACCCGCCCTCCCTAGTTACACAATTTACTCTCCAATTCTCTCCCCTCCTCCATCCCAGATATCCTGTTTATGAGCCTCCCCTATAAGCCTCGCGAGTTTCTGCCATACAAGTGTTTCTAGTATGTTTTGTTTTCCCAGTATAGGTGCCAGGGGAACCTGACTGAACTTTGTCTTTTCATAAATTATGCGTAGATATGTACGTGAGTAAGTTCTCTACGGTATTATCACATGACCTGTATCGGGCAGAAAACAAAACATAGCATTAAAATAAGATAAAGAGGCGCTGATTGGCTGATTGGCGGGTCTACAGATGTATGTTGATTTCGCTCACGTGTTAGTTGAGTATAGATGACTATGCAGTGACAGCAGAGACAAGAAGCTAAAGTCATGACCGCTCAAGCACAACAAACATTGCTTCACTGACCGCCAGGAACATAGAAATGATGTTCGAGCATATTTATAGCGTCGCCTCATTTATCGTGATGCTGATCGTACTGCTATGTGTTTTCAAAATGTACTTGGCTCTTACAGCAACCTGCCGTGAGCACAGAGCCTTCCTCTTAGAGAGCGCGACAAGAGAGGAACAACAAAGAGTAAACAGAGGACAGAGAGAACTTGAAGCGGATAGAAGGAGCAATGCAGAAGAAGAAAGACCAAGAGAGTTCGCTCGTCGACGTCTCCCAGTGCAACATGATGAACGACGGTGTCTCGGAGTAAGTATAAGATTAATCAATTCTTTTTATGATTGACTTTGAATAAAGGCCGGTTCTCGTCAGCTTCTTCTTCCATAAAAGGAAGGTGTATTGGCATGTCTTGACTGCAAGTAGTGTTTGTATCGATACGTTTTTCCTGTTTTCTCCGTTAGAAAGATTGTAATAAAACAGTTGTGGTATTTTACCAGTGACAACATAAATCTAATTGCACTAACGTTGTCAAAAAGTCTTTAAAAAAAAGAGAAAGAAAGAAAAAAGTAAAATAGGTCTGGAATAAATTAGACATGTACAGTTGACACCATTATTACAATCTTTCTAAAGGAGAAAACAGGAAATACTTATCGATACAAACACTACTTGCTGCCAAGACATGCTCATGTTAAAACATCAGCTGGTTGAGAAAAGGTAAACTGGCCTTTGTAAAGATGTTTTTTGCTTCATTCTTTCGTCCTCAGTCTAGTGAGCGTGCCTAATTTATTCTTATAATTTGCTTTTAAGAACAAAGTAGGATAACGTTTGCGATTCAAGCAATATCAAGTTAATAAAACTCTTGATTTATAGTCACAGTGAGCTTCCGGCTAAGATTTACTGAAACTCGGATGGGTATTTTCTTCACAAGTCAACCTTTTTTCAGAAAATGTGCCTTTCATTTTGTTTTACTTATTTAAAATAGTTTACTTCATGTCTTCATTTTATTCCTAACTTTTTAATAAGTGCTTCAAATCTTTATTCCAGGTGCCATCATGCTCAGATGCCAGGGCAGGATTTCGGTCGGACTTTATGTGACATACACTGTATTAAACAAACAGCTGTTCTACTCGAACATCAGTGCTATGTACAACATCTTCTCGGAGTGCTTATATGATGATGTCATGGTTACAATATTGCCATATCAAATTGAATTATCAACACAGTAGTGTTTCTGTGAGAAATTCAGAACGGTGAAATTTGATTTTCCATTTTTGTAGATAAATTTCCCTATGGTCTATTTTAATATTTTATTTTTGCTAAAACAACGACCTTTGAACTAGTATAGTAAGAGTAGTTCTCTGTAATAATTTTAAAAAGTTCTTCAATCCGTTAGTCATGTTTACATTGCAGAGCAACTTAGCCCGGCCTAGCCTGCGAACAGCAGACGCATTTCCGGTCATCGCTGTTCGCAGACTAGAACCGGCCTCGCATGACTTGTTGTAATAAAAAAAATCTCACAATTACAACTAGTTTATTCTTACCATCCATCCAATATTCCTTTCTCAGTTAAGAAAAGCTTTTTGTTATATCAAAAATCCATTCAAAGGTGACCCCATTTCGTGTCGTTTTTCTCATCCCCACAGTTTTACTTAGTGAACTCTGTTAAATTACAAACTTAAGTACCACTTAGAAGTCCGGGTTACAAGTTTAATTGATAAAATAAAATATGCTAACTCATCTAGGTGAACATACACGACTCGACTACCATAACTCATTGCAGCTATGACTTCACAAGTTGTGTGTCCACTTAGTTGCCTATTCTGTCTATATTTCATTGTTGGGATATTACATGTCTCTGTCAACTTCAGCATGTTTTTTCATTTCTTAGTGTTCGTCCATTAACTATAGTATTTTTTGCAAAATAGAGCATATATTATTTAAAAATTTCTACATATAACACTGCCTATCAGGAAATATAATCGCCATATCATTTGAGACCACACGACTGTAACATGGGCTGGTGAGTTGGATCTGTTTACAGCCTGTTATTAAAACAGGATATCACAAAGGCGGGATAATTTTATATTAGTAAAATCCAACTAGTGGTCTATTATCAATGCTGCGTTCTGATTGGTTGAACTACTATTAGGTTATATATTATAGCCCCCTAGTAGCCAAAAGCGCCGCTTTGAAAACCAAAAAAATGGCGACTGAATCGGATTTTGCTAGTTAAAGTTGTTTTGTCTCGATATTTTTGACCAACTAGTTGGATTTTACTGAAACAATTATTCCTCTCGCCCTCATGGCCTCTGAGTCAGCCCACGCTATTGTTAAATAAATTATAGCATGGTCAGTTAGTTTCCATTGCATGCCTCTGGCATCCAAGCCTTTCACTGTGCTTTTTAGTTCATCGAGTCTCTTCATTTCTTTCTAGGACAAGTCCAGTTTGAATATCAAATAATGAACTTTTTCCTTTTCTTTTTCATCGGAAGCAATTCCATAAAGACATGATTTGAACAGGGGGAAACCGGAGCACCCCGGAGGAAAAGCCCCTCTAATAATTATGCCTTCTATATATAGTCTAACAGATTAAATATATAAATATTCTTTTCTCGGTGAACATACACGACTCTATTGCCATAGCTTACTGTAAGAATGACTTTCAAGTCGCTTGTCCACTCATGATGTAAGTCTTCAAACAGTAAAAAAAATTCTCGAAATCCTTTCAAATCCAAAGTTGCATATACAGTCTCATAGCTCATTATTAATTTGGTCATTACTGAACATGTCATTGTCAACTTCAGCATGTTTCTTCTATTTCTTAATTTTTTCCTGTTTCCTTTTTCTTTCTTCGCAATTTTTTTCTAAAAAATACGTAATAAATTTTTAAAAACCCTAATGATGAGATGACACCCATTAAAAACTATCTGTGTTTGAACATCATAGGCGAGACTACCCGACTATATCCGTACACAATGTCCTAAACAGAAGAATGCACGCCAGTTCGAGATTGATCGTTTCCCGCGTTTTCTGTCCTTTCTCTCCTCAATCTCCTGCTTGCTTCGCTGCCTCAAGAGTCTGAAAACCTGGAAATATTTCTGAAACCGGTGTTACCAAGAGAGAATGAGCTAGCTCATTCTCTCTTGATGTTATAAATCCGTCGTATCGACTATGACCTTCAGAAACAAAGTATCGTCTCTGACGTAGGCATGATCGTTTAACTCCGACAAGGGACAGAATGTAGGGCACCCACTAGCGATGTTTGTTTCTCTTCTTGGTCTCTGGAAGGATGAGCTGTTTGGGTCAGGTCTGAAGGAGTCGATCACGTGTTCTACGTTATTCTGATCCAGCAGCATGAACGTAACCTTCTGTCTGAATGGCCAGCGGAGTAACGCATCGTACTCACCACGCATGACAACAAAGAATACCGAGATGTGTGTCCCTCTTCCAATACCATCACCATTCAAGTAGATGCGCGCGCACATCTTGTATCCATAGCGACTGGTAAAGAAGCACGGGCTGTAAAATGACGTCTGTTGCCCGGAGACGGCGTCTTGCCGTTTTTTAGCGAACTCGGTGATTTTCCAAAGCAAGATTCCATCGTGACTGGAGACTTCCTGCTGCCTGACATATTCGTCCAAATCTGTCAGCATAACACTACGAAGTGCTAGAGAGTGACTCATGGACTCGAACTGTCTCTGTAGTCGATCGGTTGTTCCATTCGAAGACTCCTGTTGCCTGGCTACGGTAGACACTTTTCTCTGTAGTTCTTCATTTAATCTGTTTCCTTCAACGAGCAAAAGTTCGAGATTGGCCGTCTTTCCTTCTTCTGTAGTTATTCTTTGTAAAAGCTCTTTGGCGAGCGTTGAATCAAATGCTGTTGCTGAGTTTGAGCTATTCTGTCTAGAACTTTCCAGTTGCCGTATTCTTTCTTCTTGTTGTGCCAGTTTTGATTTTAGTTCTTCATTTTCTTTCAGTGTATTCTCAACTTGTTTAGCGTAGCGTTCCAAATCTTTCTGTTTTGGTAGATTTACGCCATTCATTGACACGTGTCCAGATTCGCGCATGGTCTTCCCAACCATCGAGAAGAGCTGCATTACGGTCTGAAATAGGAGCATCAGGTGACCGGAAGCATTTTCCTCTTCATGTATTCTTCGTTCCTGAAGCTTCATAGTCTAAACAAAACGAAAACGACATAGTGTATTAACGCTTAGAGGCTTTAATAAACACGCAGCCCTTCTAGAAATGTCCGAGTGATTGCTGACTTGGAGAATGCAGTTAAACTTCAAGCGGAGTCAAAAGTGGTTCATAGGTAGCTTTGATCACGACTCAGTATTGGGCATTCCGGAGACTTCTTTTCTTCTCTTACCTGCACAATCTTAGGACCTCTCAGTAGGAGTTTACCGTAGTAGACAAAAAAGCATATCAGATCTCCCACTGCATGACGTTTACCCCCACCTGCCCCACCCCCCCCCCCTCACCACTACCACCACCACACACACCCACAAACAAGTTAGGCAAAGTAGTGGCAACTCCTTAAGTGTCATTTAACTATCAGTGTCATTTTTTTTTTCAACGTTGGTCCCTTTAATGCGCGATCCCCTCCTGACTGAAGTAATGTCAAGCATTTGCATACCTTAGTCTCAGGGCATCCAATTTGCGTCCATGGACAACTTGATTGTATTTCTTCACAGTCTCCATTTACCAGATCAATATGGGCACGCATCTGAGTAAGAAAGATAGAAGCCATCATCACGTCTCAAACGTATTATTCCAGTGTTCCTGTCTAGGAGCTAGCTGTTAAGAATCCTTTTACACATTTACGCGTGCGTTGCAGATCAAATTTGAATCTGGAATCATTATTTCGAGGAGTATGTAAAAACACAACACCAGGAAGAAGAAAACCTCTCGGAGCATAACTCACCTGAGAACGAGGTATGTCCTTTCTCCCACATTCTGTGCAAGTCACAGGGACGGAGGGACACTGAGATTCTTGGTGTTCCTGTGCATAATGAATTATGTATTAGCCATTAAGCTAGAGATCGCTCTGAACATACTCTCCAGGCTACTATGGTTTTAAATGGAGACCATTAATTTAGGTGAAAAGATCTCATGTTAATGAGATCTTTTACTAGCACCGATTTGTGACGATTTGAGACCGAAGGAGCTTAGAGGCATGCAGAAATTTCCAAAGAGTCAATGAGCGTCAGAAATTTTTGTTGTAAAGGAAGATGTAAAAGTAAGTTAAATATAAATTACTTCAGGATCCTGTTCCAAATGGGGACAACTTAAAGGTAAACAACCGATTTCAGTAGAGTTATTCTTACCTTCAAAAATGCAAACTCAATAAGAGTTTGGCAGTGGTCACATTTTTCCATTCTGAATTGACACGACTTCTCAAGATGCTCCACTAGGCTTGATCTAGTCACCAGTTCACCGCATCCTGAATGCACGCATGGAACTTGAACGTACTCACACACAGCCTCGTGATCCTAACACAGGAGAACACGTAATTGACAATTATGACAATAATGGACGAGATAATAATAACGATAATTTAAAACAATACGCGAAGAATTGTATTGTAGAATCAGCAACTTTCCAGTTAGGATCATTGTAAAACCAAAAAAATATATAAGCTAAAACTCAGAGAAAATGTTGCTTTGTTGCCAATACCGAGAAAAGAAAGACGCGCGCGATTAAAGTAATTTTGTTTTGTATTGGCTGAGACTTCATTAGCGTGTTGAAAAAGGACTATACTAAATGTACTTAAGCCAAATTGAAAATCGCTTTAATCCGATAACATTCTGACACACGTTGATAAGGTTGCTGCTCCAAAACAAGGATTAAATAATTCGCCATATACTTCTTTGAGTAAATTGAAGATTACTTTCCTCCAGTAACGTTCTTAAGTTTACGCGCGGATAATACACGTAGGTAAATCTTGCGCCCTATACTACTTCGACCTAATTAAAAACCACTTTATCTCGTCTATTATATCTACATCTCTACGTATTTCGTAGATAATCCAGCTGGTACAAGCATGGGCATCACAGAGGGTCTATCTGAACAGTAAAGCCTATGGTTGAGATAGGTGGTCTGTTTAGCACCATAATAGAATCAATAGCCCCAAGACAAGACAAAAAATCTGATAAAGCGACCTTGGCACTTTCATGACAAGGTGTACGGTAAAAATGTTTCAATATATTTTTTGCCTCACGAGTGACCGCTTTTCAGTGTTTCACGGCTACAGATTAACCCGACTGGCACCGCCCTTGTCAGTAGGGCTGGAAGTGGGTATACATCATGACTTATTTGAGCATCATATAGAAGCTTAGCTGTTACCTCTCGTTTTCTAAGCTCGTCTTTCCAATCACATCCTTCTTCTTGATGAATGCAATGGACCGACAGTGACTGAATCTCACGCTCGACAAAGCGGTCCAAAAATACCTGCAGAGTGATAAGAAACAAAGTATTGCTACAGGAAAATAATACTTACCAATTGACCCATGCAGAGTAAACGAAAAGGATGACAAATAACGTCGAAGGTGGCGGATAAGACAACATTATGTGTCCTCATTAGGTGATTTATTACAGCTACAGGGATTAGAATCACGTTTACGACAAACCTCAAACCTTAGAATTTCTCAAATTAGAAAATGAGAAGATAAAAATTGTCCAAAATACTTTTTGTGGATGAATTTCAAAGTGACATGAAACTACTTTTTATCGGTAGATACGGTGAACAGTAAGTGACAAAATCTTGGTCACGTGGTTCACCGTAAAATGGCACCACCGACGTCCGTTATCAGTCCATTTATAAGCTTTCTGTATGATAAATGTGGCTAGTGATGTGATGGAAGAGGTAGAGGTGGACCACACCAACGGACAGATTTCTCCTACACTTTTCGATCGAGAGTGTGGTTTTGCGTCCCCTTCGTATTAAGTTGAAGGAAGAACGCCGTCCAATGACGTGATCACCTAATTACTGATTTAAAGCCCGTGATTTTCGGTCTGGCTGGGGTTTGAGCCCCAGACCTGCCGATCAGAATTCAAGCGCTCTTCCAACTAAGCTAAAGGAAAGTTAAAGGATCGAAATGGGGTGGGGCAGGGTGAATGAGGATGCAGCATCATAACTGGGTGGCGCGCGGTTAAAGGTACTCAGACTAAAACAGAGCTGTGTCATGTTTCAGACCGGCCTAATATGTATTCAGAAGATTTCACTAACGACAAATCTGATTATCGAAAAGAAGGCAAACCTGTTCTCTATGAATATCTGATCCATCGATGATGCACTTTCCAACTTCTTGCCTGTAAATTTATTAGGGAAAGAGGTCAGTGTGTATCAACCAGTAATACGAAGAAGACCGAATTATCGGGCATTTATCTGATTTTTGTTTGCCAGTTAACTGTATGTAGTTAATCTGTTTTCATGCATCCGTCCCTAGTTGATCAGTTGGATAGCGCTATCCACCGGATAGATCACTGTCCACTGGATACGTATCAAGGAAACTTATAAGTAACTGCTTTCTCCACTGGAGAGTGATTTATCCAGCATTAGTATAATTACATTGATGATTATCGAAAATAGAGCGTTATGATTGGCTAGGAGCTTCGCTTCATCACGCTATAATCACTGCGCGGTGATTATAACATTGAAGGCTAGCAGTTTTCAAAATAGCAGCCAGATTTGTTGATGTTTCGGAGTCGGAAATTGATCAATAATTTTATTTTCTCGAATAATCATCAAAGTAATTATACTAAAACAATTAGTCGCCGAAGGCGACATGAATATCGACGAATAGTCACCTCGACTTCGTCTCGGTGACTATTCGCCGATATTCAAGTCGCCTTCGGCGACTAATTGTTAATTATCCACCTTTTGAACAACCTGGGGCTTGATATACAGTTCTCAAACTCATTAATAATTCATTAAGAAAATACAAAGGAAATTAATGTTTAATGAGTGTTTGGAAATCGGATGAAACACTGCTTAGTATTTGCATCCTTAATTTCTCCTTCAAAAATGATTTTGTTTGAGAAGAAATATCAAACATTCGACACAGTGTTTCATCACCAGATGAAACACCTCGAAGTTCGTCAAAAATACTCCGCTGCCCGTCGTACTTTCAACTCTCTTCTCGGTGTTTCATCTGGTGATGAAACACTGCATCTCATGTTTGATATATTACTTCCCATTTATCTGCACCACATTAGCCACGAAGCTATCGACAGCATGATTTGTATAGTTATTCTCATTATAGCGGGGCTCCCGCGCGCGAAGCGCGCGTGGGACAGAGCCCCATACTCATGGAATATGGTCAACCTCTTTTCGTTTGGTTGTCACGTGATTGCCGAGCGTACGTACGTACGTACGTACGCGTCTACAGATTGCACGGGTAGGGTAGGGGAGACTATCAAATGGAAGGGAGGGGTGTCTTAGGCGTGTCTTGGTTAGTCCACATCTTTCATATAGGACATTCACAATATGGTCAATTGACAGCTGTCAAAACAGGATAACCACTGACCAGTATCCCAAGACCATACCGCGGGCACATGTGTCAACTCATCGAGGTGACGTGATTTATTTGGATGCTGTCCGCTGACCAGTTAATTGTTTTACTAGATCGCGAACAATGTTCAATCTCATACTTTCTAGCCAGTTTGGGAGCACAGGAAAACTGATAATGCACACATATTGGACATCAATGTTTTGATCAATTGACAGCTGTCAAAACAAGGTACCCGCTGACCAGTATCACTTGACCGTATCGCGGGCTCAGGTGTCGACCCATCGAAGTCAAGTATTTTTTGAAGTTATCCGCTGACAAGTTACTAGTTTTCAAGTGATCGCAGGCTCAAGTTTAATTTTTTTAAAATTCATAAGAAACATGTTGTGTTTATGCGCCGTACAATTAAAATTTTGGTTTCAAACTGACCTCGGACGCGAAAGTTCAGCCAGCTGTTACCGACAGGGAAGACAGTTGCTTTCGACTTTTCTCACCATGGTCACGCGTTGATCACGCTCTACGTTCAATTTTTATGCTCTGATTGGTGAAAATTTGACAGGTGAGTTCATGCGGAAAATTTGTGCAGCATCTTGAATCTTGTTTACTTTGGCAGCTGAAGCTGACAGAGTTTTGTGTCAACTTGTGATGGTTTTAACTGTCTTTTTCCACTGGATGTACAAAATGAAATTCAGCTGCTACCAGGAGTCTTCTGTTATTCATGGCTAGTTTTGTTTATTGGTAATGGTAACAGGACTGAGTGGAGTCCAATTCGGTCTGTAATCATACGAGTGATTAACAAAATCGGACGACCGCGTAGCGGGAGTCCGATTTGTTTAATCACGAGTATGATTACAGACTGAATTGGACGACACGAAGTTCTGTTACCAATTAATCATAACTTTAACAAAATTTGTGATACATTAGGCTATTTTTTAAACCAAAACACAAGAAATTCGAAATTTTGTTTTGCTAGCAGTGAAAAAAAAAGCCATTTAAGCGCGCGCGTGATGGCGCGTACTGTCCAATTACTTAGGCATGACGCGTACTGTCCTATTAAACTGTCCAATTAAGGCTGAAATCAGGGCAGTTGAGAACCAATCAGATTTGACAATTTTGTCATAGTTATGATTAGTAGAGAAATACGTCGCTTGTCAAAGTAGGAAATCCAATTTCGGATGGCATCGTTTTCGTTTTCAACTTGCTTGATGCGCAAGAGAGCTTAAGAGGGTTGCAAAGTCTGAAGCTATACTGGCCTTACTGGATACCTTTCAGGAGCTGCATCTCGAATGGTAAGCCAGAGTAATTATTGTATTTGGTGTTTGCTTTTTGTATACAACATGGGCTATCATTTCTATGCTGATGATACTCAGTTGTATTTGTCTTTCAATTCTCTCAGTGGGGATGATCAAGCTTATTCTGTCTCTCAGGTTGAATCTTGTGTTAGAGATATCGACCGTTGGATGTCTTGTAACAAACTTAAGTTGAATAGGGACAAGACGGAACTGCTCGTTATCAGTTCAAAATATCGGCCACGTCCATCTTTAGATAGTATCCTGGTTGGTGATCATCGTGTAGAGCGGTCTGACAAAGCTAGGAACATAGGAGTTGTTTTTGATGAGACCTTGTCACTGGATAAGCATGTGAGTTCCGTTTGTAAATCTGCTTTATTTCATCTTCGGAATATCGCGAAGATTAGAATGTATCTGACTTCCGAGAGCACAAAGACCCTCGTCCATGCTTATGTTACTTGTCGACTGGACAATTGTAACTCGTTGCTCCTCGGGTCACCGGAGTATATTATTCAGAAGCTCCAGCGCGTTCAAAACTGCGCTGCACGCCTTGTAGCTGGGCAACCTAGGGCTGCGCACATTCGCCCCGTCCTTAAGGAGCTACACTGGTTACCTGTGGAGCAGCGAATTACCTTTAAAGTATTACTGTTAACTTTTAAAGCTCTCAATAACCTGGCGCCTCCGTATTTAAGTCAACTTATAGTCCCATATAACCCTACAAGAAATCTTAGGTCAGCTAGCAAACATTTATTAGAAGTACCGAGTGTGCGCCTGAAGAGCTATGGAGACAGGGCCTTTTCGGTCGCTGCCCCAAAGCACTGGAATGATATTCCCTTAGACATTAAATTAAGTGGATCAGTTGATGTTTTTAAATCTAGATTGAAAACTTATCTTTTTAGACTCGCTTTCAGTTGACTTTTTGTTTTGGTGCTATTGTTAGTTATTTTCTTTTTTGATTGTAAAGCGATATAGAGCTTTTGTATATACCGCTATACAAATAAAGTTATTATTATTATTATTAATTATAATGAAGTCGAGCGTAGTTTATGCGGGTATTTAGTTTATGCACGTTTGTAAGATTTGAGAAAATGATCTGACCGAGTATCAGGTTTGATAATAAGCTTACAGAACTTAGAAAGAAAAAAAAAGACAGACAGACTTTAGACAGTTTCTCACCGCAAATAGAAAGAAAACGTTCCAAATAATATTTAGTTATAATTCTGGCTGTAAAAGAAAGCTTTGAGCGATTTTCTTGCCTCGAAAAGAGGGAAGACGGCTTAAAACATGAACTTAAGCTTTACGCTTGAAGAATCAGGATTTTTAGAGACACTTTAATACTTGTTTTCCTGAATGAAAATTGTTGTCTCTGTTTATGTTTCACCGAATTATATTTCTGTTATTGATTGTTAGTAGTCTCTCTTGTAATTTTAATCGCTGTGCCGATTGTTTTCAGTCGTTCAGTGGACATCGCTTGCAGGAGTACTCAAAATGCCGCGCGTTAAACCATTTTAAAATACAAAAATAAACATAACAAATTCTTTATCATGTTGGAGCGTAACTCTGTTAATGTTCATTCAAACTCTCGCCTCAGCTCGCACTACAAAAGTGAGAACCGGATGGCCGTATAGGTGATTTTGGAAACGGTTTAGCTAAAAGCCAACGCGTACTTCCATCGTCCGTACTACTGAATGAGTGCAATTTGTATTGCAGAATTGTGAAATACTGCTTTCTGTCCAAGGTCTGTATGATAAAAACAGTGCCTCATAGTATTGTTTCACCTCAGATGTGATGTACACATGGTATAAAAGGTTGGTTTACACGCACCCAGATTTGTTGGCAAGATTTTGCAAAGTTAACTTGTCGGACGCAAAAAATGCGGCCTGATTTTTTTTCCAGGCCTAATTAATCTACGGTGATCAAGAGCCATTATGGCTCTTAATAAATGTGATCGAAGATGATTGCCAGTTTTTGGGTGTACTTATGAGGCTATCAACTCGATGTGAGCTTTGGTTCACTCTTGGCATGGGCTGTTTGCAAATTATTTTTCTCTGAAATCACTTTCCTTTCCCTCAAACGTCACATAAATGTGCTCTAAAGTTAACTAAATTGTGGAATACAAGTTTATTGTTTAATTAAAATTATAAATTTATTAATGGGAGCCTCGCTTTTAGCCCTGGCTAAATCTATATATTATCAGTCATTTATCTACAGTTAACCACTAACTTTAGAGGTAGCATATTTCAGCTGGCTAGGAGAATGACGAGGTGACACGACGTACTTACCAAAGAATGGTTTCCACACATGTTTTACAGTATCTATGACCACACGCTATTGTTTGCACAGCTTCTCTAAGGAGACCCTCACATTTAGGGCATAAATTCTTTTTGTCGATTACTGATCGGTCCTCCGAAGATAACTCATATCCGGGCATTGTAGGCCTAAAGGTAGATCCAAGTACAAACGAATAAAATTACTTGCTGTATAGTTACTGGAAAAACAAATTGAACAACAAGCAAATAGTGGTCCAAGTTAATTGATTTTATATTAAAGAGCCCTACCAGGGTAAATTCCGACAAGCGACATGACCCAGAAAGTAGCGACAGAGCCTAAAATGAAATCACGACAAGAGAGAACCTCCCTCGGCCAAATTGCGACAGTGACGGCAAAGCCGAGAATATGCGACAAAGAACGGTGGTTTGGTTAATTTATCACCAGTCTGAATGCCAAAAAGAAGTAAGGTGTTCGATACGCGAAATGTTAACTGAGAAATTGCAGAACTGTAATGGTTTCTTTACAACGCATCGCTATCCCCCTTGTCTAAAATTCCGATAAAGACAAAGAACTTTCGTTCAATTATAAGCACCGACACGAGACGTTTTAAAATTGAGACGAGCGACATGGACCCCCCCCCCCCCCCCCCTCCCTGACAGGGCCTCATTAAACTGTGTCGAGCCGGTAGATCAAGTATTTGCCGATCACAAAGCCAGGACATAACATAGGGTCACTTTTATCTTAACCTCGGTAATGAACAAATACTCGAGTTATAACAAAAAGACAATTATATTAGACAAACATCAGATTTCTGTATTACTTCTATATTTTCGTGGAGGCATGTTCCTGCCATTAGATGGTTTTTAAACTCATTCTTTGCTGACGTTTACTTACCTGCCTTATAATTAACTGTATGGCACAAGATTACTTAGTCTAGGAGAACCGCGGCGGGTATCAAATCAAAGAAAACTGAAGAGCTTAAAAAGCTCTGCCGTTCACCAGTGTGATCTCACGTCGAGCACCACAAAATTGATTTTAAGCTTTAGCAAGCGAAATTTGTAAAATGATAATGTGAAGATGATGTAACATATCCTGAAACTAAAAATTTAAAAGAAGGAAACATTCTTATTTTGGAATTTTAATTCTTGACGTCACATATGCAAAAAAATCTTTGACAGCAAATCTCGGTATGTCGTTTGTTCCGCTACATTTTTAGAAAGCCGCATCGACGCTATGACTTTGCGCGTTTTGCGTTTACGTCAAGAGTGGACATGCAAGTCGACTGAAAATTTTCCAGTGTCTACACTTAGACATTTTGGACAAGACGTGATAAAATGCTGAGAAGACATTCTTTCGTACATTTTATCGCTATAACTATAAATATGTGTTATGTGTTACGCGCGCAACCAGCCGGACCTACGTCACCACAGGAATTAAAGGGACTGTGTTTACTTTGGTTGATGCAATTCAGCGTCTTAGAGAGGAGAAGTCGTTACGTCACGTTGCCAAGGTAGCAAAATGTTTGGATGACAACAAACCGATAAAGTCACTCAAAAGTCTATTCGCACTATTTCAAACTTCACCGATCTTATCCAATTTCCTTTAAATTGGCAAATCTTGATGAACTTTTCTTTGGGACCGTATCTATCGTTATCTAAGTTTAGAAAAAGAAAGCGACAATTTTTGTGTTGTGTTCACCTACTCCATAAAGCAAGCTCTAGAAACTAGGAAGTTTCATGTCGCAGTAGTGCGACGATGGCAAACTGAAATGTACAAAATAGCACGTGCAAAATTGTTGTTTAATATAAACATATACTTTTTTGCCGTTCTCCTAGCCGTCGCCGTGGTCGTTGGTTTTGTTGTCATCCAGAAATAGTGCCACCATGGGTAACGTGAAGTCACACTTCTCCTTTCCAGGTTTGTCTATCCGTGTCTCCTTTTTTATTTGCTCTTATATTTATTCTTTATTTTAATTTTTTTGCAGTTATTTTCAAGTATCAGTTCCCGGTGTCTGTTTGATAAATTTCGTGACACTGCTCCTTTTTATGCATCAGTTTAAAAGACCCACTGCTGTCAATGTCTTGTTGTAAAGTAAAAATATAGAACATGAAATTGAGAATGAATCTTGCTGAGTACACTTTTAAGTTACTTTTTCTTTACGTTTTTCTAATCAGATGGAAATAAGTATAATGTGTTCTCAAACTCGATAAATTTAATAATTCTAAGACTTCTTGTCTAGTCAATCGCGTTTTTGCAAAAGAAGACCCTCTCTTGAATTTTTCTAACTTAGGTCCTGAAAAAGGGGGGAAATGAAATAAAATAAATGGAACATAAGAAAAACCCTGTGGAAGGATTTATTGACCGGTCTGTTAAACAGCCCGCAGAAAACAGTTAAAACCACACTTGCAACTCACTCTTTTAATGCAAGACTGCAAAATTCCAAGTAATGGTAAAGTCAAATGCTCTGGGCAAAAATGCTTCTCCTCTACTTAACTCTGTGCTATTACTAAGTCGATTCGGTTACTTAAACACGCTGCACTGCTTCTCTAATATATTTTTATTCAACTAAAAATAGCTAACATTACATTACATTAGATTACTGATCGGTCCGTTGGAGAAAAATTGTATCCGGGCATAATGAGGCTAAAGAAAAATAAAAGATAATAGAACTGAGGAACAAATTTACTGGATGTAATTGTGTTTTACTATTTTCGTATTTTTATCATTAAGTTGTAGTATTTTTTATCATATCCTTGCTTTAATGTGACCGCTCTCGTATCAGCAACGTTGAGCACAAGTGCCAACCAGCAGTTGAAAGGCTAAATTTTCCAGTTTGACCCCTCTTTTCAAGAACCTGTTAAGCCTTGAATTTACAACAGGCTCTCATCAGTTTCTAAAATCTAACCCAGCGCATATGGGCAAATAAGTCAACATGTGATCATCCTTAATTCTTCTTTGTATAGCCATTTTTACTTAACTACTTATTTTTGGCATGCAGATATTGTATAAGGAAGAGGCTGACTTAAATAGCTAGCATTAACATTTTCTCTTATTAACTATAAATTGTTTTGTACAGAGAATATAAATAGCCTAAATTTGTGCAAATTATCATTTATGTAAGAACCTCGGATTAGGGTATCTGTGGAAAACTGGTCGGGTATTACTTGGGGCTATATAATGTAGTACTTTTATTCATTACAGTCTGGAACTATTGATAAATGATTTTTGCTAGTGGCTCTAATGCAAAATACACCACTCTTGCATCCTTATGTTATGTTTTCAGTTAAGTTTGGTACTAAAAGTATCACTGTACTGATTTCGATCCGTCGAAGCTAAGGCAATTCCGCATGATAAAAGCATGGCGCACTTGAGTAGAAATGCAAGGCAGAGTTCCTACTAAAGGAAAGGCCGCTTTATAAAGAAAACACAGTTGAGACATTTGAAATAAATTGGCTACAATTGTTACAATGGAAGACCGAATAACAACTAACTCTATTGTATGGCGCAACTTGTTGGTGCCAGTCGTGAAAATAGGTGATCGAAAATTTTGTGATTCTTGGCAGAAGGCCTGATGCACCTCTTCTGACAAGAAGCAAGAATCGAATTCAGCAAAATCTCTCCATTTATCATGCCTATGGTGCATTTTTAAAACTCGTTATCTGTTGCAATTTTTGATGTAATGATTTAACTCCCTTAACATGCAGGCCCATATTTGAGAGATGACGAGCGAGCCAAAATTATCCATAATTATCCATTATTGTCCGCAAGGCAGGCTTACCTTTTGGCTGTAAATATTTCAGAAAATTAGGTTCAGCAATAGAGTGATTTTACTCAACCCGTGAAACAGATATACTAAAAACTAATAATGCCAAATAGCTACAAGTAAACAAAAGAAGACAATGGAATTGGTGCGTAATAGTGTGTAGTAGTCTACAACCTATTTCACGGTTTCAACTAAAATTACTCAGACATCTATTTACTCCGTTGTTTAGAGTGAATTTCCCGTGCCCATGAAACCGTTACTAACAATATAGACGCCAAATGAATAGAGTAAGTTAATATATGTGCGTAGTAGTCTTTTGCCTGCGCCACGGACGGTACGGAGTAATAGTCAGATTACGTCAGATGTTTTCGTAGGCTACGCCAATGCATGTTATAAGTGGATCACACACTGACAGTAGTTTAGGTAGTTTAGGCCGTGATTACGAATGCTTTTAGTTAAAATTCCTCTGCGTTTGTTGTAAGTTCACTCCCTAGACGTATGTTAGTCAGTGATACAAAATTGTTCGGTTGGTAAATTGCTGACCAGTTTCTTAAACTAATTAAATATGTTATTTACTAAAAAGATATAAATGACGTAATGTGTCAGTGATGTGTTTGTTATTAGTCAGTGATGCAAAGCAATTGTTAGTAAATTGCTGCGACCAGTTTCCGAAACTAATTATGTTATTAACTAAAAAGATATGTATGACGTACATGACAGAGTCCGCAGACGAAAATGAAAATGGAGTCCGTAGAGGCCGGTTGTAAGGTGTAGTAGAACTAACTGCTCACTTCGATTCAGCGGAGTTTGTTCTACCTCAAAGTAAAATAAATAAATAAAAGAATACCTGACCGCGAGCGGTCGTCCTTCTTTCTCAGAGCTACGTTCGTCAGCTACCTACAATAACTAACAGACTACAGTGGAAGTACAAGGTGGCGGTGGGATTGAAGCTGTCGTAAGCGGACAACCTCAGCACGCGTGTTCGTTACTGAAGCTGGCCGCTTAAAAGAAGGTTCTCATAAGCCGGTAGCCAATGGAGATGTAAGGGTTAAATCAGGTCGCTTACGGGAGCTTGCCCAACTACAAAATTATAAACATTAGAAATAAAAAAAAATGTTTGTTTATGTTTTGCTATACGGTTGTTGTGACAAATGTTGTAATTCGAATTCAGTCACAGGCATAAAATTCAAGTGAAGTTCTGAAAATGTGGAAAAAACCCTGAAACTAATAATTATACTGATTCATTGTGACGAACGATATATAAAATACAAGATTCATAGGTGAATGAGATTTTATTTCAGGTGTCCGCCTACGGAAGCTGTTAAAAGACAAAGTTAAAATCTAACTGTTAAACTCTGAAAGTCACGGTCCGCGCCGGACGCTAACGGGAATTGTCCGCTTACGGGAATGTAAAAATACAGAGTTTGTATGGGAGTTGAAACGGAGTTTTGTGATGTGAAGGCGGCCGTAAGTAGAGCTGGCCCATTACAAGAGTGTCCGTAAGAAAGCTTCTACTGCCGTCGATTTACTACATATCTGACATATCGTCACTTAATTTTGCAAGTCAGTTTCGTGTGCTCTTTCCTGCTTTACCCTCACAGATATTCAGTTTACGGAAATAATTGAACATTTATTTCCTTCCGACTTATTAGGTGGGACCAAAATGTTTAAATTTCAGTGATTTATATAATTACTCAATAATTATTATTTTAATATTGATTGAATTATTTTATGGGGCTCAATTTGTGGTTATGACGAAAGGCGTGGGTTAAAGGATGTAGGCAGAGATCACGAGGTGAGTATTGAGATAGGTTCTAATAAAAAACAGTTTGCTTCTGGCAACCAAGGGCTAGCTAGCTCCCTTCCTCCTTTAGTTTCCCCACGTTTGTGGGCGAGGAAGGCGCGAAGAATTCTAATGAAGCCTTCTAGAAATTGCCCAACATGCAGTTTCTTGATGTGGCAAGGAGAAAAAATTTATTCGTCTTAGTATTATTTTGTGTCCTCAGTTTTGCGATGGATCCAAGTTGAAGCCACAAAAAAGGAATAGAGTACCGGTCGTCAACGATGACAGGCAACGCAACGATTTAAGCGAGAGGGTCCAAAATTTCCACAATTTATAACCGGGTATAGTTTGTATATTTAGAGGGCAATATTGCGAAACATTTCAGGAGCCTATGAGTCTATATCACGTTCTACTACGTTATTCATATTCAAAACAAAAAGGAGAAATAGGCTAATTTCACATTCTTGCAAACTGGAGATACATTTCCCCTCCTACTCCGGCCGGGCCGTCTCGGTTCCTTGTAAACTTTAATTCCGAGTACATTTCCCTTTACGGCTCAACAAAAATCACCTTTAATTTAAGTTTTGTGATTACATGACAACCAAGCCATCCTCGTTCAGCTGATATCGCAGCGTCGAGATGACGTAGTACCAGGATAACAGTCGCGTCTTTAACTAGTATTTCCACATTTCAAAGTTCCCGGCCTTCGTCATGGTGCAGTCGACTGAGTCGAGCAAGAGAAACCGGGACAAAGTGTAAAGCGTGACTCGTAGTCTGCAAATTTCCGTCATCACCGACAATGATGCTCCATATCGCATATTAAAATTACAAGGTGACGAACATTGCTCAGAAACGCATTACTGTCTGCTGTCCTATGTGAGAGCCGACTGGAAAACTCCTTATAGCTTATACCATGTATAATTCAACTCGTTGTTATGGTATACCCTATACGTATACGGTAGTGTCATTATGTGACAGGTGTTTCAGAGTTGCAGTCCGTAGAAAAGGGATCATATTAAGTAGCACTACACAAAACAAGTTAGAAATAAAATTTCTACTCACGGTAAAATCCTCAATGACCTCTATACACTCCGTTTGGGAGCACTTAAACTTACTTTGAAAATCTACAGGGCAACGAAATATTTTATGAGAAATACCTGACAAGCCCTCGCTCCGCCCCCTACTGCCGCTGCAACGAGACTTAAAGGGGTTGTTTAAGTTCAGAGGCAGAGGGATTTTCCCACGAGAATTTCCCTTATTGATTGTTGTTCCTGTGATTAGAAACAACTGCATATCGAAACATTATTTGAGTTGCCAATCGAAACAGTTCGTTATCCTTCTTGCAGGAAGCAAAGAATCGAACTTAAGTTGGTCGCAGCCTGTACTATTGCTTGCAACGACAAAAACACGGTTAATTAATACAACACCCCAATTTATTTGTAATGCCACTACGTTTGGCTTTAAGAGTTCGCTAGTTTTTCTCAAGGTAAGATACATGTGTCTGAAATATAGGAGAATATCGTTACGAGTGTTTAGATTTAGCCAACGCAAAACGAGGCGGGGGGAATCCCCCAGCGTATGACGTCATAATGCAATCACCGCATGACTCAGCGGTCCTGTGTTTCTTAAAAATCCCTTGTAATTTAAAAATCATATAAAGTAGGTGGATTAATCAGAATCTTTTAATAAGGGTGGGATCAACCAGAAATGCTACGAACGAACTGCATGGTGAAGGAAACCGATAGGCTTTTATTTTAGCACATCTCGTACACTGTGGATCTTGTAAACAGACTGATGCGTTCGTTCGTTCCTTGGACAGAATCATGACTTAAGGACACTGCAGTTTGGCAGAGAGGTTTGTAGTTGCTGCCTTAAAAGAGTATTCAAAAACTGAAATAAGATAAAATTAGTTGTTCTTGAGAATATGTATAAAGATCTATAAAGCCAAGAATGGACTGGTACCAGATATTGACGTTTCCAAACTGTTCGTTTCTATGACGCACGCACTCACTTCCAATTGCATTGCAAGTAAATGAATTATTATACACGTTTCAATGCCACAAGCTATAGAAAACCTTGGTCCAAACTGAGCAAAAAGACCAAAAACCAACGCGAGTCCCAAAGTTTAGCTACTTTTAGGAACAAAATTGGAAAACTCAACATTTCTTATTATATTTTTTAAGGCAGTAACTGTTGGAAACTTTGTTGTAGTGTTTTAGTATTAGTTAGTATTGTATTAAAATGTCCACTTTTGCAGAATTTTAAAATTTTATTTTTGCAGGTTTATTTTTAGCATTTTATTAATCTAGTTTATTTACTGTCCCCAATTAGTCCTGTTTGGGCTAAATACTTTGACATTTTTAAAATAAATGTTCTATTCTACTCCCACAAGCAGTCGCACTATACAACCGCGAAGGACGGTGTGGAGAAAATCAAGCGGGTAGGAAATTGCCTGAAATCAAGTCTCGATGACGTACCTAATGACATATTGCCGAAATTAACGAAGAGAGACACGATTTCTTAGCCATTCATTTCAAGCATAGTAATGCAAAATTAAAGTACTCTAGATCTATTTTACCAACAATTACCTTTTCTTTTATTTCCTTGGCAGCTCCTTGCTGATTCTTGTTGGGAGCTTGCGTTATTGAAGTTGGAAATACAACTAGCATGTTTATTTTTTATACTTTTGATTAGAACTAAGCCAGCATTATTACATGTAAGTCAATATTTTATTCGGCAGACTATCTCTTTCCTGAGTTTGCTCAACCCAAATGTTTGGCCCGATCAGCTATTCCTATTATAGATGTAGCATAATGTTTGCTTTATTTGGTATGCTGTATATGTTTGTAGCTGGGCTTAATTACCATGGTCACACTTGATGACCTTTCCGGAAAAGATTAGCGGAATTAAATTACTATATTAGGGCATCCAACTGACCAAGCATTGAATCAGCATAGCATCTAAGATTTTCAAGAAAATCATACTGAATTCGAAAAGGCAAAAATCGCTTTAGAATATGACCGATCACATTAGAAATGTATAGCGCCACAAATAAATTAACATGTGGCATTTGTAGAGATTCAAAAGCATCTGGGATGCATGATATTGGTCGAGTTCTTTCTTGCGTTTCGCGGTATCGACTGATCGAGTAAGGACAGCATGATAGAGAACGAGTGACTTATTGGGCTTATTAGGGACTTTGAGCAAACCGCTATGGCGACCTCAAGGCTACCGGGGCGGCAGGAAGTAAAATAGCTCAAAAATGACGCACTGCTTATGCTTGGAAATGACCTCTCGCAAGCTGTGGCGCCAAATCCTACCACGTGAAGACCTGTCGTTTGACGTGAGTAAACAATTCAACTTTTCTCCTCTTTTTTACAATCACTGGTTTTTAAAACCTATCATAGATTGTTTTTCACTTTATCAAGAAAGTATTTGACGGTTGCGGTTTTTCAGTAATTACGTCTTCCCTCTAATAGTGAACGCAAATGAGCGAGAACCCCGTAGTCACTGTTTGGGCGCCCCCTTGCTCAAAGTTGCTAGCTGTTGGAAAGCGAGAAGACCCTTAAGGGACTAAGTACTCCGCCCCAGGACTCCGCATCCACGATCTCCGCTTCAGGTCCCTATTCAGTCCGGTATTGTAAAAAGAAAGACAAAATATTTACCGAAAGTGGTAAATAACAAAGCAAAATAAGAAGCTATAACAACGAGAAGATGATGGCTTGAGATGTTTACCAATGGGGAAAAAAACTGGATGACAAAACTAATTTCTTTGCAATGTTTTGAAGTACGGAAAAAAGTGAAAAACAAAAAAAGATAGAAAATACGAATTCGAAAACCCCAAAGTTTGCGGCACGGCCTTCTCGACCCAGATATAACTCAATGTGGAACTACTAGAGGCTCAGTTATATTTTTCAAAAAACTTCCTACACAGCGTTAAGTGATTTGACCTAACTGACGTAATTGTCATGTCGCTCGGCATCTCTGTCGCTAGGTTGAAAAACTGAATTCAGTATAAGGTGAGGAAGGATCTTGGTGCCTGGTACTCATTAAGTTCCGAGTCTGAGAAGTGGCATGCGTGTTTGTGGCAATTATTCATTAGCTTGGTCGTAAACAGGTTTACAAGTTCAACAAAGTAACAAGGATTTTAATTGCAAATTGTATCATCGGATCAGTTTATCCTATAAACGCGCGACCATTACATTCTTGCATGTCTTAGATATGTGCACGATTTTAACTCCACTAACATATACATACACTGTTAACAGGTAGCTATTACGACTCCTGGGGCTGAAGCAATTTTAGGAAAAAAGGTTTAAAGCAACAAATTGCTTCACAGAAATGTATGGCCCTGAATCGAAAGTAGAGCGCCAAAAATAACAAAATTTGCGAAAGTAATAACAATTTGCTGGTAAATCTTGGTAGCAATTTTAGCAAAATAAATTTAATAAGAACAAACAAGGATTTCCATTGCAAGGGTTACAAAAATTTGCTGGCAAATCTCGGACAATGCAAGAAATTCCAGCCTGTTTTATATATCTCATTGTCGAACTAATTTTCGAAAATTCTCAATTCGGCTTCAAGGTCCTAATTTTTTCAACTCGCTAAGTCGTGAAATTCAACAGTGAAAGTATCAGTTTGTTTGGCAACAGACTTAAAAAATGCCTTCTCTCTTAGTCAAATATACTCTTTGTTGAGCTACATGCCTATTCTTTATTTCTTTTTCTCTTTTTCTTTTCTCTTCTTTACTTTAATAAAAAAATAATCCAATTTTCCTTCAGTACCCTTAACTCACATAGTGTAACCTATAGTGCCAGGAAGCCTATAGTTTATAAGCCCCTGGCTTATAGTAGGCTTCCTTGTCATTAGCACTTTAAATATTTAATTTTTTAAACAGTTTAGTTAGAATCGAATAGTGTCTATTATCTTTAATGCGTTATAAATTTCTTGTATATTGCTGTTGTATCTTGAATGAGTGAATTTTAACAAAAAAAAGAAAAGAAAACTGCTTGCAGAAATGTATAGCAAACAACGCAAATATAGCAAGTCGAGTAACAAGTTCAACAAAGAAACAAGGACTTTTAATTGTAAGCTGTATCATCGGATCAGTTTATCCTAGAAACGCGACCATCAAAATTTTGCATGTCTTATTTTGACTCCACTAACATATATATACACTATTTACAGCCACACCGCCGGACACTGGTGTGGGTTCTTTTACGTCCCACAAGAACCAGATAAATGAAAATGCTGTGAGACGGAACCTACGGTTTTTCGTCCTTATCCGTGAGGACCAGAAAGTCTAACAGTTTGCAGACGTCATAACAAACGTCAAAGGCAGCGCTTTCTTTCTCAGTTATTTCAAGACCGTGAATGTTGGTCCGGCCGGGGTTTGAACCGCCGGCTGCGACCTCCTGCTCACCAGAACGGCGCTCTCTGGCCCACATTAAATTTGTGAAAAAATATTTAAGATGCGTCTGTCCAATGATTATATGTTCTAGTCTGGAACGTGTGCCTGACGCCAGATACAAAAAACCACTAAAAATACACTCTTGACAAGTGGCCAAAAGATGTGTGGAAATGAATCCCCCTATAATGCGGTGGCACAAAACCTCGTGGAAAGCGCACTGAGGCAAAGAAAGGTGAATACAGGAGCGTTTGGTCACGACAGGCTCCTGGTTACATAGACAGACTAGACTACTCCAGAAAGAGATTAATTTCAAAGTTAACGAATGATATGCAGGTCCGAAAACCTGAGAAATAGTTACACACGCTGTTTACACAGATCGGAACGTAAGAAAAAACTTTATAAAACAAAACGATATATCCCGTGTTGTCTTTTAGTCTCTCAACCGTCAGGTCGAGTTAAATAATCTGTCAGGAAACCGCATCATCATCATCATCATCATCATCATCATCATCATCATCATCATCACCACCACCATCATCATCATCATCATCATCATCATCATCACCACCACCACCACCACCACCATCATCATCATCATCATCATCATCATCATCATCATCATCATCATCACCATCATCATCACAACCATCATCATCATATACATTCCCCAAAAGTAATGATAGCAACATTTCAGGTTAAAACACCGTAGTTTTCAATTGTATTTTTGTCCTTAGTATTGTCAGGCCGTTTTTTACATGAGGAAACTTTCAAAGTTTGATTTTAAGTGACGCGACACGAGGAAACATCGATTTTTCAAAAACGTAGTGTTCCGCGCGTTTTTGCTTTTTGTTCCTTTAATTGCTTTAGGAACAACCTAGGAACGCACAATAAAGGAACTTTATTTGCACAAGAGGAACAAAGGTCGGCAAATTTCGGAACAATCTGGTCCGTTAGCAGCAAATTGGAACACAAAGTTCCTTTTCGTTTTAGTCAAAAGGAACAACTGGTTCCTCTTTTATCCTTTCAGGAACAAAAGGTCCTCTTTCAACAGTTCCGATTTTCCTTCATGTTCCTTTCGAAGTGATTGGGGAACAAATGTTCCCAATCTAATTTCTTGCTCTACACAGTAAGGAACAAATTGTTCCTATTTACTGGCATATCCACTGCTGTTCGGAACGCCTTGTTCCCTTTCGGTTCAAATTGTTCCTATTCATGCCCAACGGGAACGGAATTGTTCCTAATCGAGGTGGTTTTTTGTTCCTCAAGATGAGTGTTATGTTCCGCTTATAAATGGGAACAGGTTCCGAATTTGTGACAAAGGAACTAGCGTTCCATTTTGCGCAAAGTGTAAAAAGGAATAGGGAACAATAGTTCCTATTTATCGTAGGCTATCTGAAACTACTGTCCATCACCTCCGCTATACAAATTTATCAAAACATGTTTTCCGTCAACTATCAAGTTAAGTACGAGACTTGCCCGCTGCATGCTTAATCTCGTTTGGGCTTGCCCGCGCAAGTTCAGGCTTGTGTCTTTGTTCCTTTTGATTAATTGTGTACCAAATACGGACAAGAAAACAATGGGACAAGGGGCAAGAATGACCAAGTCTGGGAAGAGATGGGCTAACAAATATCTCATTGGCGAATAGGATGATCTCTTGGGGACCCTTTTGCTAGTATAAAAACATGCATACTTTAGAAAAACATCGATTTCAAGCTAATGCTTAAGATGAACAAACGAGGCAAGGATGTCGACTGGTCAAAGTTAGCAAATGCATCGCCTAAACCAAAGAGACTTCACTTAGAAGAGGATGACTCTGATGGTCTTTTTCACTGCCCAGTGCAAATTTGTAACCACGATGGATTCACTACGCAAAGAGGCTGTAGAAAACACGTAAAGAGCAAACACAGTTGGTACTATTACTTCGACGAGAAGCCAGACAGTGCGCAAATCGATACGCTTAATGTCGATGAAACCGACCAATGTGAAGCCAGTGATCAGAAGATTACGCCGCGTAAAAGCAGGGCAATTGCCTCTTTTGATTCTACGAACAAAATTGCCAAGAACTTTTTTTCGTGGCTCACTGGCAGCGGTGGGGGCTGTAAAAGTGATCGACAAGCACAACAGATCGTGAGTAAGTGCTTAAAGTTTCTCAAATTTTGTTGTGAAGACGAAGAGGAGCTCACATTTGACATTGTGGACTTTAGTTTATGTTCACCGAATCTCCTTTTCAAGTTTGTTGATACCATGCAGGATGATTGGAATCTGGGACACGCGGGACGCATAGGCTACTTGGATGCCATTGCAGAATTGGTGGATTATCGAAAAGTGAATGGAGCATCGGAATCAGTGTTGAGAGGGCTGGCTTCAACAGAAATTTACTTGAAAAAGGTGCGCAAAACCGTTTCCAAAATGATGCGCTTGCAGTGGACCAGCGAGCTCGACATCGATGTCTTAGAAGCCAAGGGGCACTGGGCCACACTAGAAGAACTTTTGGAAGTCGTGGGGCGCTACTTGCCGCGCTACGAGAGCGTACTGAAATCATGCAAGGAGAAACCGGGTGCTGTTTTGCCAATAGATTTATCTTTTGCTACCAAATTTTTGGCCGTCTATTTATTTATCAAGGTCAAGGGCTCGCGCCCCATGACATATCAGTACTTAACAGTGGAAATGGTGAACAAAGCCAAGACTAACGGTGGCTTTATAGACCAGAAAATGTTCAAAACGGCTGGAAAATTTGGCTTCGATTCTCTTTACCTGACTGAGACGAGCATGCAAGTGTTGGATGGCTACATCAACCACATTCGCCCCCTACTCAGACCGACCTGCGACTTTGTATTGGTAACAAGAAATGGAGGGCAGCACAACAAGCTGGGAGAGCTAATGAGTAAACTGGTCTTCGATGCAACGGGCAAATACGTTCACCCGACTCGCTATCGACAGATTGTGGAGACCGCGAGTTGCAGGCAGCTGAGCAGCAGCGCCCAGAGCACAATCTCCGAGGATCAGAAACACAGCTCCGTTGTTGCAAGGGTTCATTATCAGAAGCAGCGGTCGCGCGAGGTGGCGAGCAAAGCACATGAATATTTGAAACGATTGCACGGAAAAAAGGGATCAGAGCTAGAAATAGACGTGCGCTCGAGGCTTTCAGGCAATTCTGCGTCTTCTGAAGATCAAAACGGTAGCAAAACCGATACTTCCTCTAACGACGAGGGAGAAACGATCGCAGAAACACCACCCGAGCGTCTTTCAGGTGTCCCGAGACTAAAGCGGGAAAATGCGTTTATAGCGACAGATTTCCCGGCGAGAAAAAAGAGTCTGATGTTCACCCCTGAAGAAGACAATCATCTAAAAGCAGGCATCGAGCGACACGGCTACGGTCAATGGAAAGCGATTCTCAGGGATCCCGAATATCGTTTTCAAGAGGGAAGGACAGCCAACTCCCTGCTAAGCCGTGCAGCGCGAAGATTTGGATCACTTTCTAAGTTATCCTAGAACTTTACACTGTGAGCGATACAGAATTTTGCGAGGAGCTCCGGAGCACTGAACTCTAGTTAGTTCATATAACTCGAAACTTCAGTGCAAGCTTAATATTAGGCAAGACATAGGAGAGGCATGCTTTCAAACATCAATTATTGTCACACAGATAAGTCACAGAACTGCTAACTTTATTCCTTGATTTCTGAACACGATTGATTGATTTGAATGATTTTCTGAATTTTTACTGTTGGCTGAGAGAAAAAAAGTGAGTTATTCTTCCTCTCTTGGGCATGGGAGTACTTGTTGGGGGCTGACTTCGGCGTTTCTGATAGCTGCGTTTCGGAGCGGATGAGAGGCTGTGGGCTCTGGGTGCTGTAGAGGGCGTTATGAATAGCTGCTCGTCGTCATCGTCGTCGTCTTCGATCTCACGGGGATAGGGAAGGGGGCACCAGATGCTGGTGATTCTTTCCGCTTGAGTCGGAGAGACCCACTGCATTTCTACGGCTTTCTTTCTCCGCTGCAAAAGTACTAACTTTGCCAGGCCCGGAACTTCTTCCTTTTGAAACTTTAACTTCAGAGCCTCAGCGGTCACTTCCATCATGTACAAGAGGGCACGCTTCGTATCTTCGTCTGTCGCTGCGTCTTCTTTGGACTGGTGGTCTCGAAGTTCCTTTTCTTTCGCCATAATCCAATCATTGTTGTAGTACTCTCGTGCTTTCTTCTCTAGCATCCGTTCTTCTTCTTCTTTTTTCTTTGCAAAGTATTCTTCCCTTGAACTCTCGATGTTTGGATGGTAGGGGCCGCTCACTGACTGGAGTAAAGGGGCGTCCTCTTCCCTCATCATACCGAGCGAGATCCATCGTTGTCGTGTTTCTTCTAGAACACGTTTTCGTGCGCGTTCTTCTTGGTTGTCAATGTCCTCCACTGCGCGTTTTACCCCAGCTGCGAGTAGATTTAGTTGCCTTTGTTTGAGGCTGTGGCATGGCTCTTGTTCTCTCTGAAGCTCGATGTTCTTTAGACTCCTCTCCCATTGGCCCAAGTAGGTCGAATCAGCATCCGAGTCTTCACTCTCTCTTTCCTGATCACTGAATTCTGTAGTCGTGTTCACCTCCGCTTCATCGCTCCCTTCTTGCTCGCTTTCACTTTCGTCCAGTTGAATGGTCCTAATTCGTTCTTTCTCTTCTTCGTCAATGTCCTCCGGAAGTACACTGGTCCTCGGGATGGGAGGGGGTAGTTCATCGTCCGGCGTTCTTGCGAGACCACATGCCCACACAATGCAATCCATTGCATTGTCTCGTAGGAATTCTTGAACCCCTGCCACACGCGGCGCGGTAAGGCTTTTAAAAAAGAACTTTCTCAAGCGGGCTTCCATGGCGGTGTTGTGGTGCTCGCCGAAATCCATGTCAGTCTGACAAGTGATGAACATGGGGCATCTTATTACTTTCAGACTTGAGGTCTTATACTTGCGGTCGTGGGCGGTCAGCCCTCCTTGCGTTAATATTTTCCAGTCGTCTGGCTCCATCAGGTTTGCGTGTGCCTCGTCCAGGAAGATTATTTGCGTGTTTTCGTCGACTAAGCTCTTGTTGAACGCCTTTTGCTTAGTGATCATCGCAATGTATCTTGCTGGGATCAGGCGCGAGATGGGCGTAAAAAGGCTCGTTTTTCCACTGTTCGGCTCTCCTACCAGACACATTACTTTTTCCTTGTGTTGTTTGATGCGGCAGTTGAGCAGTCGAATGAAGTATTCGCAGAAGTGCGCCATTTCTAGCTCGTTGAGACTGTTCTCTAAAATTTGTTTGAAGTACCCAGGATCTGGCTTTTTAGTGTGTTCGTAGTCGACGTACGCCCTGGGAGATTCTTTGCCAATGTCCGCGTCTTTCACGGGGCTCAAAAACGAACTTTCTCTGGCTTATTGAAAAGCACCATCCTCCTGTTACCTCGATCAAGTCGTACTGGATACGAAGCTGCCTTACGAACTCACATTCTCGATCGCCAAGTATCTCCACAAGTTTGTTTAGATGCTTGATGATAGTATCCTTGAACTTATCGTTGCTTCCCAGCAGGGAAAGAAATTTTTTAACCGAGCAGCAATGCTGATATGTGTATTTGGATGACTTCACCTTTTTGAAAACTTCTCCGCAGTACAGAGCGTAGCCCAATTTCTCCATGGCTCGTTCGATGTCGTTTATCGCTACCACAATCGGCGACGCGAGAACTTTTGTGGCTTTTGGGATCTTTGAAGGCAATTCACATGCCTCGATGCCAAATACATCAAATTGCAGACCCGAACTGACGAGAGAGGGTATCAATCTGTCTCGAAGCTTTGGGGTGAATGAGCCAGCAACAACCTGTAATCTGACCACACGCTCACTTGCATGAAGGTTCTCCATGGGCTCTTCTATCAGTTGCTCTTGTAGCAGTTGAAGACTATGGGAAAAAGACTTGTCGACTTTGCTTTGTATAAAGTAGTTGTTGTGATCTTTTAGGGTGATGCATAATGGTGAGCAGGATTCCTCTTCACATCCTCTTTTGCAGACTGGTAGGGCTTTGGCTGTCACTTCCATGCCTGTTTCTAAGAGAGCTGAATGCAAAGGTACGGTAGATACGCGCGTGCCATTGGGGGACTGAACGGCAATCCAATAAGTAATTGCTGGCCAGTACTTTTCTTGAACTTCATCGTTCTGTTCGTCCTCTTGTTCTTCGTTGTTCTTTTTTTTCCCCTTACTTCGTCTTTCTAGGGCGGCGACAGAGGAGAAAAAAAATGCCACTCCTTTCATTTTCTTAATCTTTTCATCACATTCGTCTCGCGTTTGGCAAATGTTTAACCACAGATCGTCACAAGATATTCCTTCATGTCTGTTGTACGATAATTTAGCTGATAAGAGCGAACAAGTTCCTTGGACAGCTGGCAAGACCTTGCTTAGCAGGGCGCTTCGGATTCCCTAAAAATTCGTGCAAGAAAAACAAATCAGTATAGTTTGAGTTACATTGACGAAGTAAACTTGTAGGAAAAATGTCTTCAGGTTTTGCATTTGCATTTGCAAGCTACACTGTATTATAGGTTTACAGGTTCAAAACGCCTTAGCAATAGAGTTGTTTCTTTACGATGAACTTCATAAATTCATTCTCTAAAAGAACTAAGAGCATCTTCTCTTCCTTAACGAATTGTGAAGTTACAACGAAGAAATATCAAGTCTAGTACATACCTTATTATTGAGTTGCCGTGCTGGAGCTGTGGCCATGACTGTCACCGAGAGAAATGAGAACGAAGTAGGTTTTCCGTCTACTTTTATAGCTTGGTAGCCAGATTTTTATAGTTCTTCTGTGCGGTCTTTTGTGTTTGATAAATTCCAGCAAAAAAGCCGCTACGGTGCAAGAATTGCGCGAAAAAGGTACAATAATTACGTAATCGATAGCTCTAATTACATTACTTTTCTTTTTGTGAAGTTTTGTTGACAATTCACAAATAGTGGATAATGAGGCATTCACGTTAGCAAAGAGTGTAATGTCTGAAAACTTGTAATTATGTATTCGATCGCTGTAATCACATTCTTTTTCATGAAGTTTTGTTGACAATTCATAAATAGTGGATAATGAGGTATTCACGTTAGCAAAGAGTGTAATTTTTAAACAAAGAAGGTAAACTTATAATTACGTAATCGATCGCTGTAATCGCATTCTTAGTTTTGTTGAGGTATTCACGTTATAACAAAAGTGCAATATTTGAACGAAGTCTGAATACTTATGTGGCGAACAAGTAATCTCAGAATCCGCGAAAACCTTAGGGACACTTTTGGCAGGATTATTATTTTCTGTAGCACATAGATATCCCCGATGTATCCGTCATATCTGTCACACTATTTATATTATGCAATTTAGGAGTTCTCAAATAATGCAATAAAAACGCATTATAACTGAAATGAATGGGATGTCACATAAGACAACAGAAGCCTTTCTTATCACTGAACTGTAAGAAGTCTTCCCCGTATTATCCAATGTATCCGTTACTCTAAATAAAATATGTGGATTTTCAATGAGAATCTCCGAGTCTAAAAGAACTTGAGAATAGTGGTGATAACGGATGCAACGGGGACACAACTTACAGCACATCAGATCTGCTTCAAGGAATACATAAAATATTTAAAGTATAATGGGGATAGCGGACACAACGGGGATAGAACTTACAGTACAACATATACTACT
>OZ037993.1:40735284-40817784 GCA_964035705.1 Porites rus | reverse complement strand
CCAAGTAGATTTTGATTAGAAAGTACATCACGACAAGCAATATGATAAATGAGGCGATGCTGAAAAATTGTCCCAAAGTCATCTTTTGTGTTCCTGTTCAGTGGACCAACGGGAGGCCAGGACTGAAATATAAAATGTTTGACATGAGTAACTTCGCGGAAGACGTCAGCAGGCAGCAGCGACTTAAGAGATGGATTGTAGCTCCTTTTGGACAAGCAAGAGATAAAGGTCTCTCTAGGGACAAGTTAATTCACGTTGTTTGATTTTTTTGAGTTCATTTAAGGGTACACGTGAGCGAATGATTAAGCCCAGCCAGGGGTTTTGGCACATGCGGGGTATTTTTAATTCAGGTATGCGGTATTTTGCCGTTGCAATGCGATTAAATTGAATTTTTGGTGTTTGGTATTTGGACACGAACTTTTGTACAATTTTTCATACATGAATTTATGTTGACAGTTGACACTGTATGATGAATGATTTTCGTAGTCCCTTGGCCCTTCGTTATATCGAGGTCCCCTAACATTGGCATCTTATTATACCTCTGAGATAAGGGGGGCAGCTTCCCTGGACCCGCCACTTCATTTTGTAAGAGGGGTTCTGCATGCAGTCTCCAAGTTACGATAAGTGCACTTTCATATTGTCAATAAAAGTACATCGCATTCTGTCTTATCAAGAGTCTTACTCTTAGTAGAGTAGTACGTACAGCGAGCTCAAACCATGCCTTAAATGGTCCCTTACAGGAGGATAAAACAATGGAAAACTGAGGCCATCATCCAAAAACGTGGTCGAGTCTTTGTCGCTTACTACTGAGAAGTTCCATCTGTAGTAATTTCACTGGAAAAATTTCGGTGATTTGGAAAGGTGGTCGCACATGGAACACCCCTCTGTAACAGACCCAGTGAAAAGCTACCTGCCCAGGGTTAATTTAGCCTCTTCGTGGCGAATAGTTTGTTTTTAGCCGGCTATCCTGCTTGCTTTCCAGGTCACTAGCTATTGTGACTTCTCAGTACAAAACCAAGGCACTTCGTTATTCATATTTGTTTAAAAGAGCCAAAAATATAAAACATTGTTACCTATTGGCAAAAAAATCAAATGGTACAGGTAACGGAGCCCAAACCAATTGTGGAATTGCACGCATTTTAGGCATCCTACTGATGAACAGTTAGGACAAGTAGATACATTTTTTAGCAACTACTATAATTTGCCGTCTGTCTACTTTGAATTGCATAAAAAAGTGTAAATCTTTTCTCGCTAGAGCAATATGTAAAAGGTTTTCAAAGGTTTCATAACGATAAATATGTAAGGCCTGCCACCCTTTTTACCTTTTATGGAGATACACAACTAAGTAAAAAAAAAAACACTGGAAAATAACACAACTCGGTGAACTTTTTCTTCAAGAACACTCACTCTAGACTCACTCTCACTAGGTCTGTTACAGATTGGTGTAAGTGATTTCACTGGAAAAATTTGGGTGATTTGGAGAGGTGGTCGCACATAGAGGTTCGACTGTATCTAGATAGATAGATAAACGTTTTATTCAATCACAGTCTAATTCTACATTTACTGTAGTTACAGTTACCCTAAACTCTTAAATAGAGACTTGATTTTAGGCTGCTGTGCAATCAATGTGTAATCCGTTTCAGTCTTCTTCAAGTTTGTTCACCCGTGCTTCTTTTTGTATTTGTTGTGTTATTTATACCTTCTTTTAACGACTATAACGTTTTGAGCGGTTGTTTTCATGTTTCACTTAATTTGGTGACGGTTCCCACAACTTGTTAGTCTAACAGTTTCTCAAAGTTCATTGCTGTTGTTTGCAACTTTTGAAATAACGCTTGGGAGACATATTTGTGACCTTGTCATTCAAAGAAATTTCTCAAGTTCCATAGAAAATAAGGACGCGCAATTGGCATTATTTACATAATGAACGAGAGAGCTGGGACAGAGCCCCTTTAAGTGTGTGTTGCTGTTGACGAAAGCTGGTTTTACAAGCTTGAAAGGGTACTCTAAGCCCAAAATAGACATTTTACAAACAATTATACGGAAATAGCGCCATTTTGTATCGGCCTTTCCTAAACTCATTAATAATTCATAAAGAAAATACAAGGGAAATCAAAATACAAGGGAAATGTTTAATGAGTGTTTGAAAATCAGATGAAAAACTGCTCATTTTTTTGCATCCTTAATTTCTCCTTCTAAAATCGTTTTATTTTAGAAGTAACGTCAAGTAGTCGCCAGATGAAACACATCGAAGTTACCGTTCGTCAAAAATACTCCGCTGAGCGTCGTATTATTTTCAACTCTCTTCTCAGTGTTTCATTAGCCTGCATAACAGGCGCTTTATGAGCCAAGCGAGACGAAAGTGGCATTTTGCGCGAAGTGCGAGACGAGGGACGGAGAAAAAAATAAAAGGGCCTGTTACCGAGGTTAATTACCAGTCCATTGTTCTGGCTCTTCTGCCAACATACGCCCACAAATTTTGACTGACGGCGGTGATGTCAAAAGGACGATCCATTACTCAATTTTTCTGGCTACCAGAAACACCAACAGCAGCATAAACTACAAGAAATAACAACTACGAGGGCAGTGCAGCAAAAATAAGATTTGCTTAATCAAACTTTATTTTATGTCCAAATTCCAAGGTCACGTTTTCACTTTGTAACGAGCTTATGAGTCGTGTTTGGCCTGTCAACACTTAATTTCAAAAAGTTAGTAAATCAGGCTTTTTCCAAACCCAGTTGGAAGCAATTCAAGAACATCTGTCCTCTTACTGCGCTTTTCAAAAACACGCGCGAATTCAATCATAATTACGATCACAAGCAACAAACCTTGAAACACAGAAACACACAAAACGGATCGAGATCCACCAATCACAAATCACAAACCATGACCTTTTGAACCCGTCGAAGTAAACTTGTGTTTCCTATGAGCTCTGCTAAAATATCTAAAATGATTGACGGCAGCGAAAAACCCAAACGTCAGTTGGCTTTTGAACTTCAGAATTAGCGTAATTTTAAAAAGGGCAGTAAGCAATACACTTGAACATTTCTTTTGTTTTCCCTTTATTTCTGGACATTTGCAAGTAAACGAAGAGCTTTGTCATCAACATCGTCAAAAAAACATGACTGCGTCACTGTCATTTTGTTCCAGACAAATATGCCAGAATCTCGCTAGAGCAACGCGTCATCGATTAACCAATTGGAGCGCGACGTTCATTTGGTGAACATGGGAAGAGCCAGAACAATGGACTGGTAACAGGCGCTTTATTTTAATTTTTCTCTTAAACCCGTCTCGCGATTCACGCAAAATACCGCGTTCGCCTCACTTGGCTCTGTGTTTCATCTGCTGATGAAACACTGCGCGTCTCATGCTTGATACGATTACGTCAAATGTTTACCCATTCTATGTAGTTTTCGCACTCAGTTTTTGTTCTGCGTTCTTGGTTTCAAAGTAACGCTTGTTTCACAACATGAGATCGATACTTGATTCTGACTTTGATTTATGTTGCAAGCTGTGTTGAGTAAATATGGAGTGGAAAACTTTATCGGTAACCATTTTGAGACATATTTTTATCAAGAATTAACTTTCAAAAAATTCTTTAAAATAGCATATTTTAGTTTTTTTTGTTTCAAATCGTTCTCGGAGACCCAGGGGTAGTCACAGTGGGCGCCCATGCTTTAATACTTTCGCCGCGCCTTTTTTCCAGACCCAACTCACTCATCACCCTGGGCCATCGAGGATGATTCCGAATATAATTAACAATTATTCTTTGAAATCGCGGTAAATATTCCTAAAGCCACTATTCATCGAGATTGAAAAGAATATTTTGTTTTAGTATATACACACCAAGTGATCTCAACAAAATCAGAAAGGAAATCATTAAAAAGTACGATTTGATTAACAGCTCAAATCATGCGACATATACCTATATGGCTTTTATAAGGGAGTACCACCTGGGCTTTTTTAAAGCTCTCTCCTCTCAGCCCTCTTCAAAAAGGCTTGAATCTAGGAGAGAGGTCGTGCCCGCTCGTCCACCTTTTAAAGTTATTTTGAAAAATGTAGCTCATATGTCAGTGGTTTGAGCTTATGTATCTTTGTGGCTTTCCATGTTCGGATGTTTGTTGCAGGGGCCAATAAGGCTGAAGGTACTATGAGTTGATACGCAGGAACCAATGAGATTTCGGCATCTAACCGTTAATGACACTGCTTAAGGTCAAACAAGGGTACTTAGAGACCGCCATCTTGATTCTTCACAATTTTTACGGCTTTTATTACAGCTAAAGGTGTTTTAAGAAGCATAACATTGAAATATCTTCATGATTCAAACGCTGAGTACAGTGATGCAGCTGTTGACCGGTCCATATTTTAGTGAGGGTGCTGTTTCAAGACATTTGACCTGATTAGGCTATCGCGAACGGCACAACGCGCATTTATGAGTTCTGTTTCACCTGCTTCAGGGTAGAGTATAAAAGATCACATATTTGTCAAAGTTCTTCCAAAGAAACAATAATTGAAATTTGGATATGAACTTTAATTCGGAAGTTTGTGGCCTGTTAATTGTAAATTGTTGTTTTAGAAGTTTGAAAGGTAAGGCGAGTATTAATCCTGTAAACAAGCTTTACCTTCTCGTTTACAAAGTTCAACACAGCTGTCAACAGACCTTTTTCCTAACGGCAAAAAAAAAACATGAATTAGGTGAGGAAAACGATACATGAGTGCTCTTTAAGAGTTATTAGGGTCTTTAAGATCCAACGACGCGACTGCGACAAGAACGTCTTTTAAAAAGTGAATTTGCGTTCTTTCAGCCTTTATAGCGATTATTCCTAACCACTTACTTTGTCAAGTGTAGGCCAACCCTCCTGAAGCTGAATTTCAAGGGACCATATTCAGGCTTAGAAAGAGAAATAAAATTTCGTCGTTGCTTGTTTACTTCCTCCATAAAACGCGAAATTAGGCGCTTCCACGTCATAGTCGTGCAAAAACGGAAAGAAATGTACAAAAAAGTGTGATCGGGATGCACGTGAGAAGTTGTTGTTTTGCTTATTAAACATATTGTTTTTTTGACGTTCTCGATGTCGTCCGCGTCGTTGGATCTTAAAGTCCCTATTATAGTTATGGAAACGTATTTTATTTTATTAGAAAGATGCGTAACTTAAGTCGAAATGGTAGCCGTCAGGGAATTAAAAATTAATTGGAAAGAAGCAAGTTGACAAAATAATGACATATTATTTTATTGAGTGGAATAACATGATATGAGTAGAAGTATATATTTTCTTCGAAGGAAATAAATGTTTGGCTATCAACCTTAGCGTTGCATGAAGCATAATTTAATTGCACTGATATTGTAAAGCCCAGGTGATTTCTTAAAATCGTTTGATCAAATTTTCTAGTAAACAATTTGCGTTATTTTACATACGAATTGTAGAAGGGACAAAGTCCAACACCTTGGTTATTTACCATTTACAAAAAGATTCTGGAAAATCCCGTTGGAAAGTAAATGGAACATGATTTTTTTGGTCGTTCCAGCGGAAAATTTCCAGGAGCAACGGAACATCTGAAAAGGTAGTCCCTGCTTTTCCAGACGGGATATTCCAAACAGAACTTCGTGTTCAATTTCTTCGAAGTCATCTTTGATACCAGTTTCAGGCCTTCGCGGTCGTTTTCCGGTAAATGGAATAGGCCATTTCCGAGTTCCAAAAAATTTCACTTTCAAAACGAGGCTAAGTGCGAAACCTTTGTTGTGAAAATGAGTTTTATTTGTATCATAATTAAAAATCATTTTCATATCAATGGCTTCGCACTTAGCCTCGCTTTGAAAGTGAGTTTTGGAACTCGGAAATGGCCTATTGATTCGTACAAATGGTAAACGCGATACCGGGGCGAAATTTTCCAGTCCTGAGTTTCATTTGCGTAGTGGTTGCCTAAACCGTGGACCGACCGGTTTGGCCATGTAAATAGTAAACAACCCTTCACGTGCAAATTGTGTGCATGAGTTATTTTTAAAATATAGATTTAGCCAGGGCTAAAGCTCCCATTAATAAATTTGTACTTTAAATCAAACAATAAACTTGTATTCCACAAATTAGTTAACTTTAGAGCACATTCATGTGACTTTTGAGGGAAAGGCTAAGTGATTTTAGAGAAAAATAAATTAAATTTGCAAACAGTCCAAGAGTGAACCAAATCTTACATCTAGTTGATTGCCTTATATGTACACCCAAATAAAGCAATCATCTTCGATCACAATTAAGAGCCACAATGGCTCTTGATCACAGTAGATTAGGCCTGGAAAACAAATCAGGCCGAATTTTTTTGCGTTCGACAGGGTTGCGTTACAAAATCTTACTAACAAATCTAGGGGCGTGTGAACCAGCCTTTCGTACTTTTTATACATCACATCTGAGGTGAAACAGTACTCTGAGGCGCTGTTTTTATGATACAGACCTGGACAGAATGCAGTATTTCACAATTTTGAAATACAAATTGCACTCATTCAATATTCAGGAAGATCGAAGCACGCGTGGGCTTTAGCGAATCCGCTGTGCGCAGCAGTTCGCGTTTTCATTAATGTACAGCAATACACAATTTCGCACAAAACAAAACAGTAGATTGTTAATACGGCTATACTGAAGCATTCAAAATAGCTCATGCACGTTCAACGTGCCTTTGATTAAAGTTTTGTTTGCGTGTTTGTTATACAATCGGAGTCAGTTGACCCGGAAGAGATCTAAAGCAGTGGACTGCGGCAAAAAGCAAATGTATAAAAAAATAAAGATACTGCCATTATGTCACAGGTGTTTTAGGCCCGTTTCAAACGTCGTGTTACCGCCGTGCCGAACTTAATTAATCGAGTTAAATTCGACTTTAGTACGGCAGTAGCGCGACGTTGGAAACCAGGTCTTGCTACTGCCGTGCAGCACGGCAAGGCATGGCAGTGACTCGACTTGGTTTCAAACGTCGCGCTACTACCCGCGCCGAACTTAATTCATAAATTATGAATACTAGAATTTATTTAAAAGTTTGCTAAATCCTTTCTTTATTTTTGTGTTTTGTTTTCGGCAAAAGCCATTCTATTCGACTGAATTAAATTCGACATCTGAAACAAAGTCGTGCTGCAGTCGAGCTACAGTCGAGCCTGCTTAGCACGGCAGTAGCACGACGTTTGAAACAGGCCTTGCAGTCCATGAAACAGGGGTCGAAACTAGCGATAAAAAAATAAGTAAGAAATTAAAATTCTACTTACGGTAAAATCTTTGCTGACCTCTATACGCTTTCCTATCTGTTTGGGAGCATTTGAAATGGCTATGAAAAATCTACAGGGCAACAAAATATATATATTAGAAATACGTGACCGCCCCCGCTGCGCCCCCACTGCTGAAGTCAAACTCGATGCGTTACGCCAATGCGTCGCTCTGTCAGTTTTCATGGTCTGATTTTTCGTACCTCCTTTCTAGTCTTAATAGTTTCTTTGTTCCCTAGTTTTATGGTTTTTGTGGTTAACACAACGGACATACTTGCCCACGTACAATCGACCAAATGAATAGACTGATCTATTCAGGTCAAATATCACAATTGTTTAGTAATACTGAGTTCCTACTTCGAGCATTCTTCTTCTATCAAATATTTCCCGTAGTTTAAGTATACGATTTGCATATATTCTTTTCGAAAGCAGCACATAGAGACTCTTTACATGATCCTTATAAAAATTCATTCATTTGCTAACATTTACTTACTCGCCTTATAATTAACTGTATGACAAGAGATCAGTCAAAAGAAAAAAAAAGCATAAAAAAACTCGTCCATTCACCAGTGCGATCTTACTAACACTAGTACACAATCTCTTTTAAGCTTTAGTGTGCTCTCCAGACGAAATTTGTAAAAACGATAAATGTGAAGATGTAACATATGCTGAAACTGTAAGT
Source organism: Porites rus (assembly GCA_964035705.1). NCBI lineage: Eukaryota > Metazoa > Cnidaria > Anthozoa > Scleractinia > Poritidae > Porites > Porites rus. Next base: position 40,809,865 of record OZ037993.1, on the reverse strand, counting down.
TTGGAAAAAGGAAATCATTCTTATTTTGAAAGTTTAATTACGTCACATGTTTTGTTCCTAATTCTGGCTTATGATGTCTTGCGTTCCGCTCATTCCAATTGGATTCTTCTTGGTCGCCTTTAAAAAAAGCCCTATCGATCGCTCTTACTAGAAAGCTATAATTTGGCGCCTTCACTACCGAGATTGGAATTTCTGTATCGAGACAGGTACCCATCTACGTCGAGAGTGGACATGCAAGTCGACCACATTTTTCTACTGTCTACACTTAGTTATTTCAAACAAGACGTGATAAAGTGTTCAAAGCTCTTTTCTACTTTTTGACAGGATAACTATAGAATGTGTTCTCAAGTACCAGTTTACGCGCACAACCATTCTGACCTAATTAGACGTCTAATTACGTCACCACAGAGATAAAAAGGGACCTACGGTTTATTTTGTTTCATGTCAATTCCGCGTCCTTATTCGGTATGCAAATTGAGAAATACTTGTGAATGACAAAACCACAGCTTCTTGTCCAACAATGTGTCTCCCAGGCCTATCAAAACGTTTCAAACCATTATAAAACTTATAAACCCATATAAACCTTGAAGAACTGCTAGGCTAGCAAGTTTTACAAAAGCCACCATTGCAATGCGTTTCAATCCTTTTCAAGTTTGTCCATCTGTGCTTACTTTTCATTGCCGGATCCATATTGAGATAAGGGGGAGCCCAGGGGATAGGGGGGTGGGGTGGAGGATTGGCCGTCTCCAAAATTTTTTTTTCTCCCCTGGATTCCCCCGTTCTTTTATATTTGCTCACATGTTGTACTTTATTTCCTTTTCATGCATTGTGCAGTTATTTTTACGTTTCACTCCCCCCTGAATTTGGTGGCAGATTCCAGTGTCTGAACAGTTGATAAATTTTGTAACACTGCTCCTTCTTATGCTACTTAGGGTAAAATCTTTGCTGACCTCTATACGCTTTCCTATCTGTTTGGGAGCATTTGAAATGGCTATGAAAAATCTACAGGGCAACAAAATATATATATTAGAAATACGTGACCGCTCCCGCTGCGCCCCCACTGCTGAAATTAAACTCCATTGCGTTACGCCAATGCGTCGCTCTGTCAGTTTTCATGTTCGGATTTTTCGTACCTCCTTTCTAGTCTTAATAGTTTCTTTGTTCCCTAGTTTTATGGTTTTTGTGGTTAACACAACGGACATACTTGCCCACGTACAATCGACCAAATGAATAGACTGATCTATTCAGGTCAAATATCACAATTGTTTAGTAATACTGAGTTCCTACTTCGAGCATTCTTCTTCTATCAAATATTTCCCGTAGTTTAAGTATACGATTTGCATATATTCTTTTCGAAAGCAGCACATAGAGACTCTTTACATGATCCTTATAAAAATTCATTCATTTGCTAACATTTACTTACTCGCCTTATAATTAACTGTATGACAAGAGATTAGTCAAAAGAAAAAAAAGCATAAAAAAACTCGTCCATTCACCAGTGCGATCTTACTAACACTAGTACACAATCTCTTTTAAGCTTTAGTGTGCTCTCCAGACGAAATTTGTAAAAACGATAAATGTGAAGATGTAACATATGCTGAAACTGTAAGTTTGGAAAAAGGAAATCATTCTTATTTTGAAAGTTTAATTACGTCACATGTTTTGTTCCTAATTCTGGCTTATGATGTCTTGCGTTCCGCTCATTCCAATTGGATTCTTCTTGGTCGCCTTTAAAAAAAGCCCTATCGATCGCTCTTATAATTTAGCGCCTTCACTACCGAGATTGGAATGTCTGTATCTGTTTCATTCCGCCCCGTATTTACTGTCCTATGTTGTTTAGAGCATCTTTTGGTGTTTTAATTTCATAGCTCGGTCTCGGAGCGAGTAAGGTGTAATATCGAACACAAAGCATTTTTCATTGTCAAGATGACTGGTCCGGCCGGCAGTTCTGACCTCTGGAAAGCGCCCTATGTTGAGGGAGTGCTTGTTCCCTAACAAATCTACATTTTTAATAATCCAGTGATTATTAACTAATTCAATGTTTTGAATACACCACAGTGACAATGCAATTCAAATGACAGGCCATTTTTTTCATTTGGATCATGCAAACCTTCAGGTAAGTGATCATACTTATAGCGGGCTCCACGCGCGCGTGGGCGGAGCCCCATTGCTAAGTAAATCTACCCATCCCAGAAAATTTGGTAATCACGTGACCGTACAGCGACCGACCGCCCGCCGTCCGTCCGCACCACAGGAAAACCAATGTTTACTCTCACACTTTTAGCTAGTTTGGGAGCCCAAGAGAAAACTAATTGCACAGGCTGCACATCAATGTTGTGATCAATTGACAGCTATCAAAACAGGGCATCCGCTGACCAGTATCACCTGACCGTACCGCGGGCTCAAGTGTCGACCCATCGAGGTCGAGTATTTTTTTAAAGTTATCCGCTGACAAATTACCAGTTTCAAATGATCGCAGGCTCAAGTTTATTTTTTCCAAGGATTCATATCAAATATCTTGTGTTTATGTCACTATGGCCCCGTATTATTAGGATTTTGATTTCAAACTGACCTCGGAAGCGAAAATTCATCCAGTTTTTTTAAAAGTACAGGCGGGGAAGACCTTACCTTACCATGGTCACGCGTTGGTCACGCTCTACGTCCAATTTTTATACTCTGATTGGTCAAAATTTGACAGGTGAGTTCATGCGGAAAATATGCAGCATCTTGAAAGTAGTTTACTTTGACAGCTGAAGCTGACAGAGTTTTGTGTCAACTTGTGATATTTTTAAGTGTCTTTTTCCTCTGGATGTACAAAATGAAATACAGCTGCTATCAAGAGTCTTCTGTTATTCATGGCTGGTTTGTTTACTGGGTTTTGGTTGAGAAATGCGTCGCTTATCAAAATTCGGTAATTCGATTTCGGATGGCATCGTTTTCGTTTGTCACCTTAAGAGGGTTTAAAAGTCTCAAGCAACTGTGGCCTCCTTTGATAGCTATCAGGAACTGAATCTCGAATGGTAAGCCTAAGTAATTATTGTATTTGATGTTTTCATGAAGTCTTGCACAGTTCACGCTGACAGTAGCCTCCCCGCGGACGTTCTTTGGGGTTCGTTTGTCACGCATTCATTTCTCCCCCACGGACGTCTACTAAACACAGCCGACATTTACGTTCTAGATTGTTTGAATAAGCCAATAAGCGGTTAGTTATTGTGTCACGATCAGCCAATCATGCGCTGTGATATGTGATGTCTCTGTATTCTCAAGTGAATTATTTATTTGCACGACTATCTTCTACCTGAGACGACTCAAACGGTTTCAAAAAATCACAGAAACGATGCAATAAAGCTGCAGTCAGCTGTATATTTTTTTTGGAAGTTGTGACTATAAAATAATCTGCTTTTCTTTGAAAGACTTCAGACAACAGTCTTCCACATGAGGATCCGCAAGCGACTTTTTTTTGCGATCAGCATGATTTCTTAGTTGCTACGGACGCTTTGTTTTCAAAAGGTGACAAGAGAATTTCCTGCTGTGGGAATTTAATTAGTACATTAATTTCTGGACAAAAAACGTAATCCGATAAGGTGTCAACCCTGTCATATGCCACTACAGTAGTAATCCTTTTGAAAGCTCAGAACGTGTTCAAGATAGTAAAAACCAGATGAAAATACAACGCTATCCATTATAAAAATTAAAATAAAGCAAAATTAAAACAATTTTGCTTATAGTAAAGTGTATGCCTTGCAAAACCTTCAAGTTGCGTTCTAGATAATTTTTTGCCAGATTTCAGCACGAGGAATCCACGCGCCAGGACGCGCGGACAGCAATGATCAGGAAATAAAGCGGAAGAACGAATTGTCTTTTCAAAAATATATTTTCCCTTTCAAACTGAAATGCTTCAAGGCTAAACGAGATTTTGCCTATTGCGACTGGCCGGTGCTATCTCACGATAGCCGATCTGTAGCGAAGACACGGAGTCCAGTGTAAATATTGAGCCGCTTTTTAGGCATGCGGTTGCCTGCAGTTTTTCACTACGAGCCTCAGCGCTCCGGAAGTTAAAAAATTCGTACCGTCTGGTTGCTATGAAGTGACGTAATCATCCCGTTGAGTATCCATCACCGTAACACTTTTGCGGTCAACTACCGCAGCGCTCGTAAAGTACTTTAATTAAAACCGTGTTCAAAACCCTGTAGGAAGTCTGTTTATTTTTGAGTCGATTAATGCACTGCTGACTTCCACGAGGTCCACTTTTGCATAAATTATCAAACATTATGTTAAGCGGGAAATCTACCTATGGTTCGCGGGAGAAGCAACTTCTATAGCGGCGCAAGACAAATGTTTCGAGAGTCGAGGATGTGCTCACAAACTATTCACTATGCGACGAAAGGAGATATCACTGGCATGATACCTGCATGTAATGGTAATTTTTATCAATCCAGGTCGCGCCGTGTTCGCTCGAGAACGCTGTGACAACTTCGTTTGGCGCGCTTCTCAATACTTCCAAAACATGTTGTAATCGGTAAGTAGACTTAAGCACTTAGTATCGCCAAGCCATTCGAATCAGTGTATACCCAATTCTTTGTCTGAAGATTCGCGCAAACACATATACCAAGTACATCTGGATGGAAGAGGAAATTGTCTCCCTAAACGCAGCCAGGTTATATTTTGAAGGATGGCGGCACAATTCAACGCGTCTTCCAGGTCAGCCCTAATTTATAGTTCGTAAGAGTATAAATTGCGATCTCCCTATTTTCGCTTAAGCTTTCTTTGATAAAACTTCAGTAGAAACAAAACAACGCAGACATGACATTCTCCTGCATGAGACACAATCGGCTGAAGGAAATATCTGTTTACAAGTCGGGTAAATTATCCATTCTTGCGCATCGCAAAATCAGCTAAAATCAGTCGCTGGAAACCTGGCATATTATTAAGCCTGAGCGCTTCTAAGAATAACACGTTTAGAACTTCGACGAGTAGAAAAAAAAGGCAGTTGTTCTATATCCTTTCTGGTTCATCCAGGTAGAAGTCCTGGGATATTATTATGCCTAAGGGCTTCTAGGATATATAACACGTTTAGCATTTCAACCCGTAGCCGTAAAAAACAATAAGGTAATCAAGATGACGGCATGTTTTGCATCTCCTACTAAAAGTCGAAAATTGCAGTCTTTCATAGTGTTAGTATCCCTTTATATCCTGTTTCTACACGTATATAAGGACATCTGGAAAATGTCTGAGCAACTTGGGTGAAGCTGAGTATCGGATAGCTGATGCATTGACAGGATTTCATTACGACGCAATCGTTCGTTGGCGCCATTTCAGACCGGAACTAATGTTCAGGCATGGCCCTAAAAGGAAGGTTTACCTCGCATCAAGGTTGAGCTATCATCCCAATTCTACTGCAAGCTTCAATTTAACAAGACTGGCGCTTTGTGGAGATATAAATCCCAACCCAGGACCGGGCACAAGCGTAACGTCAAAATCGAAATGTAAAACATGCGAGCGAACTATAGCCCGAAATCACCGAACCGTACGATGTCAAGAATGTCAATTTCCTTACCATCTCAAATGTTCTGGACTGAACACGAAGAACTATCGACAAATGCAGTCAAATATGGGCTATTCGTGGATTTGTGACTTGTGTCTGCTAGCTACTCTTCCTGTTAATTTGAGTTTCAGCTCGGATTTTTCTGAAAGTAGTGTAGCAAATCGACATAATGATGTGGTATTATGCAAATCGGTACCAGAGGTTGTGCAACGGAGAAAGAAAGACTCGAGAGAAATTATGGTGATGCATTTGAATGTCAACAGCCTTCAAAATAAGATCGAGGAGGTCAGCATGCTGGTTGAGCAATTCAAGGCCCAGGTGGTCTTCCTAGGGGAGACAAAGATAGATGGAACGTACCCGAATAGTCAGTTTGCTATTAACAACTATCATTTATATAGAAATGACCGTGTCAAGGGTGGAGGAGGTCTAATGGCATACTTTTCATCTGTACTTCCATCAAAGCGTCTAAAGCAACCAAAGGTGTTCAAAACAATTGAGGTTCTACCAATCCAATCTAAATTCGGCGGTAAGGATGTTATCGTGATGGGCATCTATAGATCTCCGAAAGTGAATGGGAAGAACTACTATGAAGCTCTGGAAAAGGAATTACATGAAATCTGCTCTTGGATATCCCTTCAGAGACAGTTCTTTATTATTATGGGAGATTTGAATCTCAATAAGCTCAAACCAGGAGAAAAGGAAGGAAAAATTTTGTGTGATCTTGAGGAAGTGTATGGCCTGGAATGTTTGATCAAAGAACCTACGAGGATCACAGAGAATAGTTCCACTCTGCTAGATGTTATTCTAACAAACCAACCAGAGTTTTTTCGAGAAAGAGGTGTGTACAACCCAGAGATTAGTGATCATCATATGGTCTATACGTCGCTCAAGGAGAGAGCAGTGCAACACAAGACCAGAATTCTGAGGGTGCGTAGCTATAAGAACTTTAATGAAGAGAAGTTCAAAGAAGATCTGAAAATGGCCCCTTGGCAGGTGGGTGAGAGTTTCGAATCCGTTGATGAACAGTACGAGTATTGGGAGGCATTACTAAATAAGATCGTTGATGATCATGTACCTACCAGGGACATGAAAGTGAGGGCACATAATGTACCATACATGACGAGAGAGTGGAAAAATGCAATTAAAGCTAAAAGACGCTTCTCAAAAAAATTCAGTAAACATCCCACACCAGAGAATTTTGAATTGAAGAGGAAGTGGCGCAATGAGGCCACCAAGGAAAGAAGAAAAGCAATCAGGCAGTATTGGAAAAAAGTATCAGATAATGTCAAGTCTGATCCAAGAAAGTTCTACAGAACGTTTAGACCATTCACTGATTTCAAGAACAAACAGGGAAGCAGCGGTAATATCTGCTTGAAAGTTAATGATGTGTTGGAAGGGGATCAAACCAAAGTAGCTAACCACTTTGCTAATTTTTTCTCTACAATGGCTGATGGAATTGGAGGGGACCACGTAAATGACTGTGCGGAAAGTGATTTCATGAATCACAACTCTCTTCTCAATATATCGACTTATCTCAATAAGAGAGATCTACAAGTAAACCACTTTGAATTTAACGAAATTACCTGTGAAGAATTACGAAAAGTCATGAACGACCTAAACCCCAATAAGTCAAGGGGATATGACGGGATGGACCCTAAGATCCTTAAAGTAGGCGCCACTGAGTTAGCTCCATCTCTTACTGTGATTTTTAACCAATCGATTAGAAATGGAGAATGGATAGCAGAGCTTAAGCGCGGAGAATGGATACCGGTACATAAGAAGGATGACAAACAAAGGGATATAAACTATAGACCTATCACGGTGCTGCCATGCGTGAATAAAGTCTATGAAGTATTGCTGGGCCAACAAGTCAGTAAGTTTATGGATGATAGACTCAGTGATGATATCACTGCCTATCGTGCAAAGAATAGCTGTGAGACCACGCTGATTAGGCTGACCGAAACATGGAGAGCTGAACTAGACAGCAAGAAAATTGTCGGCATATTGTCTTCGGATATGAGCAAGGCTTTTGACTCTCTGAGCCCTCAGTTGCTCATAAATAAACTGCAAGCCTAAAATTTCTCCGATAAAGCCATACAGCTCATACGATCATATTTTCAGGGAAGAAAGAACAGAGTAAGGATAGGTTCTGTAACAAGTGACTGGGTTGTGGTGAAGAGAGGATGTCCACAGGGAAGTACGTTTGGACCACTCATGTGGAATATTTTCCAGAAAGATATGCCTAGCATAATATCAGATGCCAATGTCTCGATGTATGCGGATGACCATCAGGTCTTTGTAGCAAACGAAACAACCAAAAGCGTAGAGAAGATACTGGTGGACAATGGAGAGAGGATGACTAAATGGTATCAAGATAATCTTTTAAAAGTCAATTGCGATAAATATCAAGCCATGGTTTTGGGAAATCCAAAAGGAGAAAGGAACGTTGATCTGGATATATGTGGCGAAAAAGTCGAACAGTCACAATCCATCAAGATCCTAGGTGTAAACCTAGATGAAAACCTAAACTTTAGAGATCATATACGTAGTGTGTGTAAGAAAGTTGGCGGGATGATCGGAATATTAAGAAGGCTTAAAAATCTTATGCCAGTAAATGCCAAGTTACTTTTGTACAAATCAGCTATTATGCCACACCTTACTTATTGCCACCTAGTGTGGCATTTTTGCACGGCATCTGATAGTCGTAAATTGGAGCGTCTACAAGAAAGAGCCTTAAGATTAGTGTATAATACTACTACCGAAAGTTATGACACCTTGCTGAAAAGAGCTAAGTTGACTATTTTACAAAATAGGAGGTTGCAGGATATACTCATTTTGATGTTTAAAGTAAAAAACAAATTAACAGTGAACCAAATTGCGGATATTTTTAATATCAACGAGGAGAATATTAATAGTAAGAGATATAACCTAAGAAATGCAGATTTTGTCTTACCTCGGTTTAAAACTGTTACTTATGGAAAACATTCTCTCAGATTTCTCGGACCCCAATTATGGTCTAAACTAAGCAAGGAGGAGAGAAATATTGCAACTTTGGCAACTTTTAGGACAATGATACGTAAGAAGGATGTAACATCATTTCTTGAGGGATGTGGGAGTGAATGCCGCTTATGCTTAGATTAAGAGGACGTACGCATATTTACTTATTCATTTTAGTGTCCGAGCTAATATACGCATTTAGTTTTTTATATTGTAAATTTTCGAACTTAGCTTCGGAGTGTTAAATCTAGAACTTAGTTTTTAGAGTGTAAAAGAGCACTTAACTTGAATAGTGTCAATTTCCGGCCTTTATAGTACTTAATTAGTTTCTATTAATGATGTAATTTAGTTTTAAAGGTGTCCCCAATTAGTGCCAATAGGCACTAGAACGACAAGACACTTTAATAAAGGTTATGTATGTATGTATGTATGTATGTATGTATGTATGTATGTATGTATGTATGTATGTATCCTTTCTGGTTCACCCAGGTAGAAGTCCTGGCATGATATCATTATGCCTGAGCGCTTCTAGGATATATAACACGTTTAGCATTTCGACCCGTAGCTTTAAAAAAAAATTTAGGCAGTTGTTCTATATCCTTTCTGGTTCATCCAGGTAGAAGTCCTGGCATGATATCATTATGCCTGAGCGCTTCTAGGATATATAACACGTTTAGAATTCAACCCGTAGCCGTAAAAAAAAATTTAGGCAGTTGTTCTATATCCTTTCTGGTTCATCCAGGTAGAAGTCCTGGCATGATATCATTATGCCTGAGCGCTTCTAGGATATATAACACGTTTAGAATTCAACCCGTAGCCGTAAAAAAAAATTTAGGCAGTTGTTCTATATCCTTTCTGGTTCATCCAGGTAGAAGTCCTGGCATATTATTATGCCTGAGCGGCGCTTCTAGGATATATAACACGTTTAGCATTTCAACCCGTAGCCGTAAAAAACAATTAGGTAGTTGTTCTATATCCTTTCTGGTTCACCCAGGTAGAAGTCCTGGCATGATATCATTATGCCTGAGCGCTTCTAGGATATATAACACGTTTAGCATTTCGACCCGTAGCTTTAAAAAAAAATTTAGGCAGTTGTTCTATATCCTTTCTGGTTCATCCAGGTAGAAGTCCTGGCATGATATCATTATGCCTGAGCGCTTCTAGGATATATAACACGTTTAGCATTTCAACCCGTGGACGTTAAAAAAAATTTAGGCAGTTGTTCTATATCCTTTCTGGTTCATCCAGGTAGAAGTCCTGGCATATTATTATGCCTGAGCGCTTCTAGGATATATAACACGTTTAGCATTTCGACCCGTAGCCGTAAAAAAAAATTAGGTAGTTGTTCTATATCCTTTCTGGTTCATCCAGGTAGAAGTCCTGGCATGATATCATTATGCCTGAGCGCTTCTAGGATATATAACACGTTTAGCATTTCGACCCGTAGCCGTAAAAAAAAATTTAGGCAGTTGTTCTATATCCTTTCTGGTTCATCCAGGTAGAAGTCCTGGCATGCACGAGGAGCCGCAAGAGGTGATATTTTTGCACGGCATCTGGCGGCACATCAAATAATTTGGAATTGAAGGGCAAATTCCTAGAATATCTTCGCCAGTTAAGCCAGAGAAAAGGTGTTAAAAAACCTCAGGATCCAAAACAACACGTCAATCAAAATATCACTTGGACCTTTTGGCTAATGAAGAGCTATCACGCGGCCAAGCTTGAATTAGACATACATTGAAATAGGAACTCGTGTCAATAAAGTATCTTAAGTGAGTGGGAATCGCTCCTAGTTAAAAAACTGGTTCACAGGGAAATGCATCTCTTCTAGTTAAGAGAAGGGAATCAGAACTGCTTTTCATGCAGGAACAGGTTTTCTTCGGGCTAACTACAAAACTTCAGCTTATTTCACTCCTTGACATTGTCAAAGCGCATTTTGTAAAGATAACTTTTTCCGCTTTATCAGCTTTTTTTATATTCTATTCCATTAATGTTTAACCTCCCTCAAAAAGCCAAATAATATAAATGCTGTTGTTAAAAAAAGCGCTTTACCTGTTTTCGTGAATTCGCTACCCAAAGATCACTATGCTCAAAGGACAGGGCAAAATTTCCAGGAGAGAGGCATTAATTTTTTTTCCCACGAGGTTACAAAGAGAAAATGCAATGATTATTATTAATGTAACCATCAGGTATACTCTACCCACGAGGTTACGGACGGCAAATGCAGTGATTATTTTTAATGTAATCATCAGGTATGTTCTACCCACCAGGTTACAAAGAGAAAATTCAATGATTATTATTAACGTAACCTTCAGGTATGTTCTACCCACGAGGTTACAGAGAGCAAATGCAGTGATTATTATTAAATGTAACCGTTAGGTATATTCTACCCACGAGGTTACAAAGAGAAAATGCAATGATTATTATTAACGTAACCTTCAGGTATGTTCTACCCACGAGGTTACAGAGAGTAAATGCAGTGATTATTATTAAATGTAACCGTCAGGTATATTCTACCCACGAGGTTACGGAGAGCAAATGCAGTGATATTATTAATGTAACCATCAGGTATGTTCTACCCACGAGGTTACAAAGAGAAAGTGCAATGATTATTATTAACGTAACCTTCAGGTATGTTCTACCCACGAGGTTACAGAGAGCAAATGCAGTGATTATTATTAAATGTAACCGTCAGGTATATTCTACCCACGAGGTTACAAAGGGAAAATGCAATGATTATTATTAACGTAACCTTCAGGTATGTTCTACCCACGAGGTTACAGAGAGCAAAAGCAGTGATTATTATTTTAAATGTAACCATCAGGTATGTTCTGTCCACCAGGTTACAAAGAGAAAATGCAATGATTATTATTAACGTAACCGTCAGGTATGTTCTACCCACGAGGTTACAGAGAGCAAATGCAGTGATTATTATTAATGTAACCATCAGGTATGTTCTACCCACGAGGTTACAGAGAGCATGCAAATGCAGTAACAATTATTAGATTTTAGTGCAACTATCAGGTTGAGTTTCTCCATTAAAAGAGTTTTTTGTTAGGGTTAAACAAGTTTGGCTTTCATGAGTTTCAAGGTGCAAGAAATTATCATTATAATTATAGCACACAAACATTGTCATCTAATTCTTCGCACGTAGCCGGAATAAGCCAAGAAATGAAGCATATATAACGAAAAATCGTCCTCAGATGATCTCCATATGAAGTAAATGATACTAAACGTTGCGAAAGAAATTATTGTTTGTATCCGTCCTATCCATCGTATAAGCGAGGGGTCATCGCATGACATCCGGTATATTAAACAGAGGTAATACTCACGGGTTTCACGAGTTGTATGCACTATTTTTCGCTGAGAGACAAATTTAAACTTCAATTCGTACCTTACAGTAGTCCGTTCTTTTACCTTGCATTCGACAACAAATCCGTTAAAGGCGAACAAAGCGATTCCGGCACTCTTCTTTATGATGAGTAGCAAGCCGCAGGAACTGAAGCCGCTTGACTGAAGTAAAATCCACCGATATGCGCTGCATTCTCACTACAAATATAAACAAACGTCGCGGAGAAAAAAAGACGAGGAGGAAAAAATGCCAGATCTTCGCCTCGGCAATGTATTCCAGCTACCATGCTGGCGTATCTCCAGAAGGAGGACTCGACGTGGGACAAACCTTGTGATCTTTTTTTAGAAGCCCTTTGCGCGCAAACTAATTTATTCTGGCGCGAAATGAAGAATATGTATACTGATGATCTAATCCACAACAAGAAGATTTTCGCACTGTAGCGCGACATATTAAATGCCTATTTTTACAAGTACGCGGAGAAAGTGGTCCACTAGTTTAACTTTTTTAAGATTAATTTTTGCTCCACAAAAGCAAAATGAAATGTTTTATCTCTATGTTGTTTACGTGCCTGATTAGAAGGCAGAAGTAAATTCATCATACAAACCCCATCAAAATGAAAGTACACGAATGAAACGGAATAAATCTGGGACGGTTTAGTTTCTACTCAGCAGCTTCTTTTCTTTTATAACAAAAATTTAATGTTGCAGTCTGTTTTAAACGTTGGCATATCAACGCGCACAGTCACTGAATGAAAACAACAGTCACGATCACGTTCTTCGAAACCGACCAGACGCGCGCGACCTACCACTGTTATGGTAAGCAATTATCCTGAAGGTGTTAATGTTCCCGTGACAGTCTTCGCACTGAAGGTGTAAATGGTAAACCGAACGGTCGCTTTGATCTTCAGAAAGACCTGTCAACTTTGATGATTTAACTGATTAAATTACGGGACAGAAATTTTACTGCTTGCGGCTCCTCGTGATCATTATGCCTGAGCGCTTCTAGGATATATAACACGTTTAGCATTTCGACCCGTAGCCGTAAAAAAAAATTTAGGCAGTTGTTCTATATCCTTTCTGGTTCATCCAGGTAGAAGTCCTGGCATGATATCATTATGCCTGAGCGCTTCTAGGATATATAACACGTTTAGCATTTCAACCCGTAGCCGTAAAAAAAAATTTAGGCAGTTGCTCTATATCCTTTCTGGTTCATCCAGGTAGAAGTCCTGGCATGATATCATTATGCCTGAGCGCTTCTAGGATATATAACACGTTTAGAATTCAACCCGCAGCCGTAAAAAAAAATTTAGGCAGTTGTTCTATATCCTTTCTGGTTCATCCAGGTAGAAGTCCTGGCATATTATTATGCCTGAGCGCTTCTAGGATATATAACACGTTTAGCATTTCAACCCGTAGCCGTAAAAAACAATTAGGCAGTTGTTCTATATCCTTTCTGGTTCATCCAGGTAGAAGTCCTGGCATGATATCATTATGCCTGAGCGCTTCTAGGATATATAACACGTTTAGCATTTCGACCCGTAGCCGTAAAAAAAAATTTAGGCAGTTGTTCTATATCCTTTCTGGTTCATCCAGGTAGAAGTCCTGGCATGATATCATTATGCCTGAGCGCTTCTAGGATATATAACACGTTTAGAATTCAACCCGTAGCCGTAAAAAAAAATTTAGGCAGTTGTTCTATATCCTTTCTGGTTCATCCAGGTAGAAGTCCTGGCATATTATTATGCCCGAGCGCTTCTAGGATATATAACACGTTTAGCATTTCAACCCGTAGCCGTAAAAAACAATTAGGTAGTTGTTCTATATCCTTTCTGGTTCACCCAGGTAGAAGTCCTCGCATGATATCATTATGCCTGAGCGCTTCTAGGATATATAACACGTTTAGCATTTCGACCCGTAGCTTTAAAAAAAAATTTAGGCAGTTGTTCTATATCCTTTCTGGTTCATCCAGGTAGAAGTCCTGGCATGATATCATTATGCCTGAGCGCTTCTAGGACATATAACACGTTTAGCATTTCAACCCGTAGACGTTAAAAAAAATTTAGGCAGTTGTTCTATATCCTTTCTGGTTCATCCAGGTAGAAGTCCTGGCATATTATTATGCCTGAGCGCTTCTAGGATATATAACACGTTTAGCATTTCGACCCGTAGCCGTAAAAAAAAATTAGGTAGTTGTTCTATATCCTTTCTGGTTCACCCAGGTAGAAGTCCTGGCATGATATCATTATGCCTGAGCGCTTCTAGGATATATAACACGTTTAGCATTTCGACCCGTAGCCGTAAAAAAAAATTTAGGCAGTTGTTCTATATCCTTTCTGGTTCATCCAGGTAGAAGTCCTGGCATGATATCATTATGCCTGAGCGCTTCTAGGATATATAACACGTTTAGCATTTCAACCCGTAGCCGTAAAAAAAAATTTAGGCAGTTGCTCTATATCCTTTCTGGTTCATCCAGGTAGAAGTCCTGGCATGATATCATTATGCCTGAGCGCTTCTAGGATATATAACACGTTTAGAATTCAACCCGTAGCCGTAAAAAAAAATTTAGGCAGTTGTTCTATATCCTTTCTGGTTCATCCAGGTAGAAGTCCTGGCATATTATTATGCCTGAGCGCTTCTAGGATATATAACACGTTTAGCATTTCGACCCGTAGCCGTAAAAAAAAATTAGGTAGTTGTTCTATATCCTTTCTGGTTCACCCAGGTAGAAGTCCTGGCATGATATCATTATGCCTGAGCGCTTCTAGGATATATAACACGTTTAGCATTTCAACCCGTAGCCGTAAAAAAAAATTTAGGCAGTTGCTCTATATCCTTTCTGGTTCATCCAGGTAGAAGTCCTGGCATGATATCATTATGCCTGAGCGCTTCTAGGATATATAACACGTTTAGAATTCAACCCGTAGCCGTAAAAAAAAATTTAGGCAGTTGCTCTATATCCTTTCTGGTTCATCCAGGTAGAAGTCCTGGCATGATATCATTATGCCTGAGCGCTTCTAGGATATATAACACGTTTAGAATTCAACCCGTAGCCGTAAAAAAAAATTTAGGCAGTTGTTCTATATCCTTTCTGGTTCATCCAGGTAGAAGTCCTGGCATATTATTATGCCTGAGCGCTTCTAGGATATATAACACGTTTAGCATTTCAACGCGTAGCCGTAAAAAACAATTAGGCAGTTGTTCTATATCCTTTCTGGTTCATCCAGGTAGAAGTCCTGGCATGATATCATTATGCCTGAGCGCTTCTAGGATATATAACACGTTTAGCATTTCGACCCGTAGCCGTAAAAAAAAATTTAGGCAGTTGTTCTATATCCTTTCTGGTTCATCCAGGTAGAAGTCCTGGCATATTATTATGCCTGAGCGGCGCTTCTAGGATATATAACACGTTTAGCATTTCAACCCGTAGCCGTAAAAAACAATTAGGTAGTTGTTCTATATCCTTTCTGGTTCACCCAGGTAGAAGTCCTGGCATGATATCATTATGCCTGAGCGCTTCTAGGATATATAACACGTTTAGCATTTCGACCCGTAGCTTTAAAAAAAAATTTAGGCAGTTGTTCTATATCCTTTCTGGTTCATCCAGGTAGAAGTCCTGGCATGATATCATTATGCCTGAGCGCTTCTAGGATATATAACACGTTTAGCATTTCAACCCGTAGACGTTAAAAAAAATTTAGGCAGTTGTTCTATATCCTTTCTGGTTCATCCAGGTAGAAGTCCTGGCATATTATTATGCCTGAGCGCTTCTAGGATATATAACACGTTTAGCATTTCGACCCGTAGCCGTAAAAAAAAATTAGGTAGTTGTTCTATATCCTTTCTGGTTCACCCAGGTAGAAGTCCTGGCATGATATCATTATGCCTGAGCGCTTCTAGGATATATAACACGTTTAGCATTTCGACCCGTAGCCGTAAAAAAAAATTTAGGCAGTTGTTCTATATCCTTTCTGGTTCATCCAGGTAGAAGTCCTGGCATGATATCATTATGCCTGAGCGCTTCTAGGATATATAACACGTTTAGAATTCAACCCGTAGCCGTAAAAAAAAATTTAGGCAGTTGTTCTATATCCTTTCTGGTTCATCTAGGTAGAAGTCCTGGCATATTATTATGCCTGAGCGCTTCTAGGATATATAACACGCTTAGCATTTCAACGCGTAGCCGTAAAAAACAATTAGGCAGCTGTTGTATATCCTTTCTGGTTCATCCAGGTAGAAGTCCTGGCATGATATCATTATGCCTGAGCGCTTCTAGGATATATAACACGTTTAGCATTTCAACGCGTAGCCGTAAAAAACAATTAGGCAGCTGTTGTATATCCTTTCTGGTTCATCCAGGTAGAAGTCCTGGCATGATATCATTATGCCTGAGCGCTTCTAGGATATATAACACGTTTAGCATTTCGACCCGTAGCCGTAAAAAAAAATTTAGGCAGTTGTTCTATATCCTTTCTGGTTCATCCAGGTAGAAGTCCTGGCATGATATCATTATGCCTGAGCGCTTCTAGGATATATAACACGTTTAGAATTCAACCCGTAGCCGTAAAAAAAAATTTAGGCAGTTGTTCTATATCCTTTCTGGTTCATCCAGGTAGAAGTCCTGGCATATTATTATGCCTGAGCGCTTCTAGGATATATAACACGTTTAGCATTTCAACCCGTAGCCGTAAAAAACAATTAGGCAGTTGTTCTATATCCTTTCTGGTTCATCCAGGTAGAAGTCCTGGCATGATATCATTATGCCTGAGCGCTTCTAGGATATATAACACGTTTAGCATTTCGACCCGTAGCTTTAAAAAAAAATTTAGGCAGTTGTTCTATATCCTTTCTGGTTCATCCAGGTAGAAGTCCTGGCATGATATCATTATGCCTGAGCGCTTCTAGGATATATAACACGTTTAGCATTTCGACTTGTAACCGTAAAAAGAAAAAAAATAGGTAGTTGTTCTATATCCTTTCTGGTTCATCCAGGTAGAAGTCCTGGCATATTATTATGCCTGAGCGCTTCTGGGATATATAGTAGCAGTTTGACCCGTAGAAAAAACAAACTCAGCCGTTCATTTTGTAGGAGATATTTAAGCGTTTTTGTCTGTGTTAGCAATGTGATCGACTTTATACGCAGACCTTAATAATATGTTTTTTTCTTTGACGGCACTGAATAATTTTAGCCGAAACTTGAGCCGTACATTTGTTGAATGCCGCGCTTTAATTAAATTTCTCGCCCTAGAATGATGACATGATGGCGCGAAAATTGACGCCTCTATCGTATTAGATGGGAAATATGATCACAGATAAATGGAATAGTGAATGTTACAAGCTTCTGAGTATCCAGCTGAGATAGGGGACTTTTAGTCCCCTATCTCAGCTTGATAAACAAAATTTTTTTGGTTGCTAAGACGGTGCGGCTCGTTATGTTTATGCGTCGTAATGTCAAAACAAAGAAACAAATCAGCAAGTCGAAAAAAGGATTGTGCAAGTAAAAGTATAACCCATCCTACAATGGAATTAATTGGATTTTACTTTATATGGTATGCTTTTGGTATATCGCGCTAGATCTGCCACGATGCTTTGTCAGAAGATTCCTGAGAGTGAGAGCCACGAGTGATGACGGTGTACATGTGTGACGATCCTCGTCTATTCTATTGCGCCGGGTTTTTTTTCTCCTTCGCTGGATACCGAAAAGACTTGGTATCATTGCTTTGAATTCCAGCCTATGTAATGGAAAGCTATGCATGTTCGGCTCCTCCGATTCAGTCAAGAGTTTTAGCGAGGAATTTAAGCAATCTGACAAGATGGCGTTCTTGCTTGTATGAGTTGGTTCTCCGTGCCGTCCATGGAGGGGGCTTTTTGGTCCGCTGTCGCTCGATATCATTCGCCACAAGTCCTTTAGCTAAATCCTGTTTCTAGAAGCGGATTTCAAGAGGTGGTCGACTGGATCAGTTCATTTTGATTCAAGGGTTCTGTCCATTGGCGCCAAAATCGAATAGTCCGCCAATTCCCCAAAATAGCCCGCCAATCCAAAATCTCTGTACACATCCTTCACTCAGGAAACAACCAAGTAACAATGGGTATGACGCGCTTTTATTAAATAACAAAGTCAGTATACCAACTTGCAAAGCAAATTGTGAGAAATGAGGTCAGTTAACCAGTTCATTGTTTGTTGAAATATCATTTTCTTGTAATTATTGTGGGACATAATTTTTGAAGCCCATTGTTTCTCCCTTATTTAAATTCAATTTGTTCTCCTTTCACTTTAATTCCTGTCTCTTTTCAATGGCTAATAATGTTTTTTTTTTCATAAAGGCTGATCTCAGAAACTGTTTTGCAAATGTGATTAGGCATACAGAGGTCTTAAAGAAAAGTGAAATTTTTTTGACAGAAAACACTACAATTATGTTTGTTTAAAGGGCGACATTTAACTTTAAGAAGAAATTCTTCTTTTTCATCTATCTTTATGTATTCAAGAGTGGGTGTTTGATACTGCCATGATGTTCTGCGACTCCTAAGGGCAAATTGTGAAATGCAACAGAACACTAGGTGTGTCGCCCGTGTTTCTGTGAGTTAGAAATTCATGGCATTATTAATTCACCTGCAAACTTATCTAATATTCATCTTGAGTAAGTAGGTTTTTGATAATGCCATGATGATCTGCGACTCCTAAGTGCAAATTGTGAAATGCAACAGAACACTAGGTGTGTCGCCCGTGTTTCTGTGAGTTAGAAATTCATGGCATTATTAATTCACCTGCAAACTTATCTAATAGTCATCTTGAGTGAGTAGGTTTTTGATAATGCCATGATGATCTGCGGCTCCTAAGTGCAAATTGTGAAATGCAACAGAACACTAGGTGTGTCGCCCGTGCTTCTGTGAGTTAGAAATTCATGGCATTATTAATTCACCTGCAAACTTATCTAATAGTCATCTTGAGTGAGGAGGTTTTTGATAATGCCATGATGATCTGCGACTCCTAAGTGCAAATTGTGAAATGCAACAGAACACTAGGTGTGTCGCCCGTGTTTCTGTGAGTTCGAAATTCATGGCATTATTAATCCACCTGCAAACTTATCTAATAGTCATCTTGAGTGAGTAGGTTTTTAATAATGCCATGATGCTCTGCGACTCCTAAGTGCAAATTTTGAAATGCAACAGAACACTAGGTGTGTCGCCCGTGTTTCTGTGAGTTAGAAATTCATGGCATTATTAATCCACCTGCAAACTTATCTAATAGTCATCTTGAGTGAGTAGGTTTTCAATAATGCCATGATGTTCTGCGACTCCTAAGTGCAAATTGTGAAATGCAACGGAACACTAGGTGTGTCGCCCGTGTTTCTGTTAGTTTGAAATTCATGGCATTATTAATTCACCTGCAAACTTATCTAATAGTCATCTTGAGTAAGTAGGTTTCTGATAATGCCATGATGATCTGCGACTCCTAAGTGCAAATTGTGAAATGCAACAGAACAATAAGTGTGTCGCCCGTGTTTCTGTGAGTTAGAAATTCATCACATTTTTAATTCACCTGTAAACATATCTAATGGTCATCTTAAGTGAGTAGGTTTTGGGAATGGGTTTTTGGCATTATACTTCTCTTACTGACAATCGGTCATTTACAATGAGAAAATATTGTTGTTTCCAGTTACACTGGATCATAAAGGGTTGTTATTGATAATGGCATGAACTCTATGCTAAAAAACTAAAATCTTTATTTTTAGAAAATAGTTACCCAATATACATTGACCATCTTCTTGACCTCGAAATGTATGTCGCGGAAAAAATAAGATTCGCTCAGTAAAAGTTTAGAACGCTCCACGCGCGGCATAGTGACCAACGCGCGACAAAGAAAACCCCTGTTGTTCAAGCAAACTCTAAGGACCTCTAAGGTCATGTCTCACATTATTACTAGTTTATAAGTCGTGTTTATTTCAAACAATTAAGAGAGTTTTTCTAGACTGCTTGCAGGCCGCCTTTTTTTGCATAGACCATTTTCATGACCGCTAAATGTAAGTCTCAGTGCGGCGGAAAAATACAATTTTAGAACGGTCCATATGCGGCATGGTGACCAACGCGCGACGAGGGAAAGAAGGAAAACCCCTGTTGTTCAAGCAAACTCTAAGGTCACGTCTCACAACATTAGGAGTTTTTACGTCGTGTTTATTTCAAACATTTAAGAAAGTCTTTCTGGACTGTTTGCAGCCCGCCTTTTCTCTTAAAATCTGTTTAGTTCTTATTCCAGCTAGCGAGATTGTAAACAACAACTTTAGAATAGAGAATTTACCCTGGGTGCCAGAGACTTTCCGTGCCCGCGCTTTCCGTTTTCGGCCAAAGCTTTTCGGTGAAATCAGTGAAGGTCGAGACGCCCGCATTTAGCAGTTCGCGGCTTTGTAAAGGAAAATAATAGACTGCTCGCAGTTTATAGTCGTTCAAGCAACGAGGCCTTCCGTTGGCAAAATAAATATTGTACTAAAACATTTTGCGTTAACCTTCGCAAACTGACTAAAGAATTCTATGTAAGATTTGGTTTCGGAATAATTGTTACGGCGTGCATTTAGTTTTCCTCGCTTTTAGCCAAATATTTCACTCACAAGAAAAATAGTTTTTAACTCGGCATTTGCAGCTCACACGCAAAATTGTTCACGCGTTTTACTCGCCGTTTGTCGCGGCTTGCTTTGAAAGGTCCCACGAGTTTTTTTCTGTGTTTCCATTTAGTGCAATGAATCAAATTTCTAATTAATTTGGTTAAGCTGTCAAAAGATGACTTGTAAATAAAATGAAACATTCAGTCGTGATGATTTAGAGAGGATCGTATTCTATGAGTTGTCAACACGTCTTTTGTTTTACATTGCGCAATCGGTCATTTCAGATGACCGACTTCGCAGATCTCTAAGTCTTGCGGGTCCTCATGCGAGCGCGGTCGAAAACAACAATTACTATTAACTCTGTATATATTCGAAGTATTAAGAAAAGAGAACTTGTAAACGTATATAGGGAAGATATTCAAAGCATTCTTCGAAAACAGAGGCCGTTTCCTCTTTTGCGAAATGTAATTCCACCGAGGTCATGGGTCGCGGACCAAGGACCAGTACGAAATATTTAATTATGCTCGGGAAAGTCGCCGACCAAGGACCACATACTAACTGTACAAGTCACTCGCTAACATTTCCTCCACCGATCGATCTTCAACCAAGTTTCTGGGCTTCCGTAAACAACAGAGAAAGTCCCTCTCTCGACAACCCTCATATTCTCTTTGCTAATATCACTGATCGTTACAGCAGGAATACCAATATTTTCCAGCTTTGTAGATTGATCTGTCAAGATTTAGCAGGGGAGAAACAACAACAACGTAATGTCCAGTAGTTCGAAGCAATGTGTCGCAAACAAGCAGCAAAGTTTGTTAGATAAGGGATTTGCCAAATCCCGTCGGCAAATTTATGAACTCATCGGTCTTCGCTACAAAATTTGCAGGATAGCTTCTCTCTGATACTTGTTTAACTCTGTATTAATTACAAATTTCTCGCACACTCGATCAAAAGCCTCACTGATCGTGCGAATCTTAAGAAGCGGCTCGGGTTACGTTTTACAAAAAATCCGTAAACGGCCGGTGATTGCTGAACGTAAATAATGCGTGTATATTAGGGTCATTCATTTTTTCTGAAAGTTGAAAAATGAAAAATGAAAACCTGGGTTCAATTTTCATTTTTTTTAAATTAAAAAGTGAAAAATAAAAATTGACAATTGATTTTCAATTTTCATTTTTCTCTAAATATAGAAAAATGAAAATGAAAATCGGCGTTCAATTTTTATATTTGTAGGAATTAAAAAATGAAAAATGAATAATGAATATTTATGTTCGATTTCCTTTGTTTCTGAACATAGGAAATGTGGTCAATTCAGTTTCTTTTCTTTTCTTTTTTTTTTTTTTGACTCAAAACGGAAATGAAACTAACACGGAAGTAAACAAAAACAACCAATCACGATACAACAGATTACCGCGAAATTGCTGTCATTTACTTCTTTAAATCAGCCTCGATCTTGTTCGAGTGTTTCTGTTGCAATGGAAGTAGATTATATTATTTTAGAATGAAGAGTAGAAAGACGAGTGAAAAAAGATAAGGTAACAGCGGAGAGATTGGCACAAATGTTTGGAGTAAGTCATGCCGCAAATTATTGTAATTGAGCTGATTTTTCTATGTGTTTTCGCAGGGAATGTATGTGACAACTATGGAGGAACTTGAAAACACCAAAACAACAAAAATGTTCTCAATCAAAGCCTTACACTGAAACCTCTCGTAAACGACCACCTCCGTAAGCGACCCTGACCACTTTTTCGGATGACAGTTTGAGAATTTTCTACTGTTTTAAACCTCCGGTAAGCGACCACTTGACAGATGGTCTTACTAAACAGTGAAGTACATCGCGGCAAAAATTGACAAAAATGAATTTATTCTTTGGCTGTCATTATTGCCTACACGACTATTACTGTACATGTGTTTTTTTTATTTCGATCTATAACTACAATATTAACCATAGTTACCCTTAAGAAAAAGACTCAGATTTCCAGGTTTCAGTTTAAGAAGTTACGTTTTTGTTCGTCAGACGTTTCAGGGACATTTCTGTAAAGAAGTCACGTACACAAGTAAAATTTTTTAACCACCAATTTATAGCGTCATCTAATTGAGTGTACTGTCACATAGAATAGCTAATGATTGTGTCAATAAAGCTAAATAAATTTTTTTAGAATAAATATACCACCCCATCCTAGGTTGACCTAAAAATTTCGCCCTTGCGGTCCGACCCTCGTAAGCGAAGACCTCCCGTAGGCGACCACCAAACCTTTGCATTTTGGGTGGTCGCTTATGGGAAATTCGCCTGTAGCTGATGTTAGAGGTCCGGCATCATCAGCCTTTGAAGTTCTTCTATAGCTGTCACATGCATTCCCCGCAAAAACACTTGGAAACTAACATCAGCTCATTACAATAATCTGCGGTTTGACTTACTCCAAACATTTGAGCCCATCTCCGCTGTCACCGGCATTTTTTTCACTCGTCTTTCTACTCCTCGTTCTCCTTCTCCTGAGAAAAAAATAATGTAATCTTCCTGCATTGCAACAGAAACACTCGACCGAACAAGATCGAAGCTGATGACAGCAATTGCACGGGAATCTATTGTATCTTTATTTCCGGGTTAGTTTCATTTCCGTTATGAGTCCAGAAAAAAAAAATGAAAATTGACCACAGATTTTCATTTTTCATTTTTCTGACAGAATTAAAATTTGACACAGATTTTCTTTTTTCATTTTTCTACGTTCAGAAAAAAATAAAAATTGAACATAGATTTTTATTTGTCATTTTTCATTTTTCAATTTCTAAAAATGTAAAAATTGAACACAGATTTTCATTCTTCATTTTTCTATGTTTAGAGAAAAATGAAAATTGAAATCAATTGTCGATTTTTATTTTTCCTTTTTAAGTTTAAAAAAAAATGAAACTTGAACACAGATTTTCATTTTTCATTTTTCAACTTTCAGAAAAAATGAATGACCCTAATATACACGCATTGTAAATGTCGGCTGTGTTTAGCAGACGTCCGTGGGGAGAAATGAATGCGTGACAAACGAACCCCAAAGGACGTCTGCGGGGAGGCTACGCTGACAGTTTATGCGGCAAGTTTATGCACGTTTGTAGGATTTGAGTCAATGATCTGACCTAGTATCAGGTTTGATATAAGCTTACAGAACTTTAAAAAGCCTTCAGATATATTTGCTCACCACAAAATAGAAAGAAAACGTTCCGAAGAATATTTAGTTATAAATTTGGCTCTAGAAAGAAAACTTTGAGCGATTTTCTTGCTTCGAGGAGTTCACCTTCGAAAACAGTAAACACCGCGCCGGGAAGCCGGCTAAAACATAAACTTAAGCTTTACGCTTAAAGACTCAGGATTTTTAGAGACACTTTAATACTTGTCTTCGTGAATGAAAATTGTTGTCTTTGTAAATGTTTCACGGAATTATATCTCTTTTTTTGATTGTTAGTAGTCTCTCTTGCAATTTTAATCGCTTGTCCGTGCCGTTTGTTTTCATCGTTCATGACCATCGCTTGCAGGAGTACTAAAAAATGTCGCGCGTATCAAACGCTTAGTAAGATTACACATCGTTATAACTGAAACCATTAAATAACAAAACAAATAATAAATTCGCTATTATGTTGAAGCGTAACTGTGTTAAAGTTCATTCAAACACTCGACCACACTGACAGCTCGCACTATAGAAACGAGAAACAGCTAGCTGGCCGTACGAGTGATTTTGGAAATTTTCTGAAATTTTTGAACGGTTTGGCTCGTCCTGAATATTGACTGAGTGCAATTTGTCTTGAAAAACTGTGAAATACCGCATTCTGTCCGAGCTCTGTATGATAAATAGTACTGTTTCACCTCAAATGTGGTATATAAAAATTATAAAAGGTTGGTTTAAACACCCCCGAGATTTGTTGGCAAGAATTTGTAAAGTAAACCTGTCGAACGCAAAAAGATTTGGCGTGATTTGTTTTCCAAGAATTTGTTTTCGAGGCCTAATCTACTGTGATCTTGAATGTGATCGAAGATGATTGCTATTTTTTGGGTGTACATATAAGGTTATCAATCCGATGTAAGATGTTTCACTCTAAAATAACTTAGCCTTTCCCTCAAAAGGCACATGAATGTGCCCTTAAGTTAAATGATTTGTGGATTAAAAGTTTATTGTTTGATTTATAATGGTAATTGAACTGAGTGGAGTGCAGTTTGGTCTGAAATCATACGCGTGATTTCAAAATCGAACGAGCGCGCAGCGCGAGTTTGATTTGAAATCACAAGTATGATTTCAGACCAAAATTGCACGACACGAAGTTCAATTACCACTTTATTACATCCATTTTGAAATCGCAGAATTTAGTCAGTACTAATACTTTATTCACCGAGTAGCCGGTTTGTTAAAAAGCCGAAACAAAAAGGCTTTTACATCTCATTTTGTATTCGAAACAGAAATGATGCGATATATAGAACAAAAATGGTGCGATTTAAAACAGAAATGATGCGATTTAGAACATGAATGACGCGATTTGGAACAGATGCGATTTAGAGCAAAAAATGGTGCGATTTAGGAATAAATCACACTGCTGAGAGCCAATCAGATTGCACGGATAGCCAGTGATTTCAAAGTGGATGTAATAAAAATTATAAATTTATTAAAATTGGAGCTTCACTTTTAGCCCTGGCTAAATCTATATATTATTTTTTGTAAGCTTAGTCAGTTTTGTCAAATAGTTTCTGAAATGATTGATTTTTTTGGTTCTGGAGTGAGAAAGTGAATTCCTGGGTTAATATTAAGAAAAGGGTTATACGAGCTACCCTTGTGTGGTATTAAAACTTAATCCTTAAACACCTTTCCATCTAATAGTAACAGTACAGTATTTGTTACAGATGAGGAGTTTTCTTTTCTTCTTTAGCTTCAGTGACGAGCACCTCTGTGATTTATTTCAGATTTTGTTTTCGAACTTTTTGCAAAACAAAATAGCAACTTTTTTCTATCACCTGCCTGACTATAAAAGCTACCTAACTTATGTATTTAAATACTTTTCTTAGGAACAGTAATAAAGACTTCTGTAAAAATGTCTGTGCCTTGATGGCCAAGCTGAATCAAGGACTCAGTATACAGCATTCATTCCAGTTCATCTGACAAAACGTTCGTGGTTATTTGAAGACTACTGATGTGAGTACCTCTACATTTTTTTTAAGTTAAGAAGACCATCATCAATCAGATCATTAATCAGGTTCTGATTGATTATGAGAGCTTAGGTTGTTTGTTATTGTTTCATTTAATAATGTCTTTCAACTGCCTTAGTGATAATTTTTACGCTTGTATGGCTACAGTATTGGACAAAATGTCTTAAGAATTTTGCACTTACTTACACACAGGACACCCACCTCATTATAAACCCTCCACTCATCCAATCCTTAAGTCAATGTGGTTCACTCAGGAGCAGAAAACAGACTTCAACATTGTATTTTGTGGGGGGGGGGGAGGATATGACAACATACATTTTTTCTTGACATTTTTGTACAATATTGGTAAATCAAAGAGGCAGCTTAAGAATAAATATTTAATGTCCATGTAAGTCAAAGGTTACATTATAAAAGGCCGGAAATGTTAACTAAGGGCCTGTTTACATGAAGGTGGGGGACTCCAGGTAGTTGAGGTAACATGTGGCGGGTTACCTCACCTAACATGTAAACGTGATCACATTAAAATGAGAGATTATATGGACAGGCGGGTTACCCCACCTAAGCGGGTTACACCTAAGCGTACAATTATTCCTTCTGGTTGCACAGCACCTAATCCAAGAAAGTAACGAATCTCCTTCTAGTAATCACTCGATCCATTCTTGTCGATCTAGTGTGGCATCTCGGTACATCAACCTTTTTTCCATGACAGCGGCCCGGCAGTGACGAACACCGCCTTTCTTAAACCAGAGCATTGAGGGAGAACTTGGAAGGGCATGAGTGCACTGTCGACCTCATGTCCATCAGTTGATTTACTGTCACGAGTTTTAGACGTAAAATATGGTTGTTTTGCATTACTTTTACCTTAAACATTTGATCGTCTGGACAAGAGGTTTGTTAACAAATGCTTGAAGACGACTTCTCTGACCGTACCTTTCTCCTATTTTCCCTTGGCAGTTGTCCTCTTTATCTTGATTCACACGCTAGAGTTTCAGAACTTTTTAATTATAAGAGAGGACAAATGCTCACTTTTATTTATACCTTTCAATACCGGCTGAAAGCTTGATCAATCGCTTTCAAGGCTTGATCTTCCTTAGCGGTGCTATCGGCGTCTGTAACCATATTTAAGCTAAAAATTCTGGGACACTGCTTTATTTGGGCCGGTTTTACAGGTTGTAATTATTTAACCATCCCTGACGGCATGTCACACGGCACCTTTCTCGATCGGCAGATATCGCGTTAAGCTTTATAAGGAAATAACGGCTGATGGCATTTGCACATGACCCACTCGACCATGCCAAGGTTTAGGTCAACCTCACACAATCCATTTGATTGCTTTCACCGGTTTTATGAACCGGACGAAGATGTATGAATAAAAAACGAATAAATGTAAAATGTAAGTGTAAATATCATATTATCCACTCCCCTTAGGAGATTAAGGTGCAGTTTTCGAGTAATTAAGGAATGAGTGAGGATGCCCCCATACTTGAGTGTGAAAGTGAGAAAGACCACTTCACCGGGCACTACGTGCCCTACTCTTTTACGAAGAGTGTGTGGGTTCTTTAACGTCCTATATATTTTATTACATGTGCCAGGGCTTGTGAAACGGGGCCTACGGTTTATCGCCCTTATCCAAGAAGACTAGAAAGTCTAACCATTTGCAAATGTTATTACAAAGGCTGCACTTTCTCCTCAGTTATTTAAAGACCCTGAGTGTTGGTCCGGCCGGGGTTTGAACCCACGGCCTACCGCTCAGCAGACCGGCGCCGCTTATCCCATTGAGCTAACCGGGCGGCGGTTAAGCTAACAGCAAGTAAGTCCAAGAAACTCAGATGGAAAAGTTTTGAAATAAAATCGTATCTTATTGTTATCTTGTTCTGTTCTTGCTATGTTTAGAAAAGAGCTTTGTTCAACAGGCTTCAACACAAGATCATAACCGGACGTGTGTTCAAACTTGTGAAGTATGAGGATCGAAGTTTGTACCGCAAAATATCAAGTTATTTAAAAAGCTATAAAACGTTCTGTCAGTTCTGAAGCTCATAGGCGTGAATTTATGCATGATTAATTAAATCAAAGTAATTTCTTTTGAATTTCTTTACATCGAAAGAGCAAATTCAATCATTGTCACTGACATGACTCAACAGTTTAACTGCATTCAAATGCTATTGATACGTGGAATAGGAAGGCGATAAAACAACCGAGACCTTGTATCATATCCTCGCCTCTCAAAACATTCGTCTTGCGCCGCTATAGAGTTCCGTTTCCCGCGAGCCGTAGGTAGATTCAAGCAAAATTATACACTACGGTGGCCCGTAAGGGACATTACAATATTTTTTTTTTGCTTCAGTTATTGCGCGATTATTTCAACTTGTCGCGCGATAAGTTTGAATTATCGCGCGATAATTAATCACTTTATCGCGCGATAAATTGCAACATATCACATGATAAAAAGAAGCGGGAACGTTTAACTTATCGCGCGATGAAATGAAAAATAAATAAGAAAATGAAAGATAAATAAGGAAATTATCGCGCGATAATTAGGCAGTTTATCGCGCGATAAATTTGCAACATACCGTGAAATTCCGAAAATAAGCCCCTCCGTGTATAAGCCCCTCCAAAAATAAGCCCCCCAAACCGATAACGCAAAAAACCCTCCTTTAAATCGCCCCTCCAAATATAAGCCCCCCAGGGGCTTGTACTTGGAAAATTGCCCTCAAATACAAAGTAAAACGAAGCAAAAACGGTAAATTTACTTCCAGCTATAAGGCTAGCCCAATCGATTTTGAAACGCAAATTTCCCTCCGTAGATAAGCCCGTCCGAATATAAGCCCCTCCAAAAATAAGCCCCTCAAAAAGGGCCTTTGAAAAATATAAGCCCCGGGGCTTATTTTCGGAATTTTAGGGTATCGCATGATAAAGAGAAGCCTGACTCACGCTTTCCACCCACGTGTTTATAGCCTTTAATTCTCAGAGTTTAGCTTTTACAAGTATATCTTTGAGAGATCTTCCTCGTTCGTACGATATAATTGGAGGCTTTTTGTAGATCTGTCTAAGAAGTAGCCTGTTCCAGGCTCCGAGATAGTGGTGAAAAGTCGTTCAGCAAAAAGAAATGCGAAAAACAAGCGGGGGCTGGGGAGAGATAGCCACCACCCCCTTTCCAAAGTCGCGCGCTATGATGAAACTCTCGAGATTTATTGTCATGTTGATAGTGATCTACAGGCATTGATTGATGTGGCTCGTTTTAACCCGGAAATCACTGAACCAATGGCAGTTTCATATGTCGTTGGTGTTTGCAAGGATCATCAATTTGATGGAGGCAGTTTTTGACAGATAGATACAGTTTATTGGTGTTATATCTGAATGTCGCTGCTATATATTGGTTTTGTCTTTAGTGTTTATTAGTAAGCTTAAGCGTGATGTTCTTGGCACGGGATATCGTGCAGAACGTAGAGTATTTTTAAACATGGATAAAGGAAATCTGGCTCCCAACGTGTACCGAGATAAATTAAGGACAGGTACCTTATCCCGGATATCGAGCGAGTTCCATGATTGGCAGATTGGACCACCTGACCTCAAAAGAAAACATTGCAAATAAGCCAAGCTTCCGTCGATTAAGTTTATATCTCATTCATCCCGTTGCTTGACTGACCGCCAGGAACATAGCAATGATGTTCGAGCATATTTATGGCGTCGCCTCATTTATCGTGATGCTGATCGTACTGCTCTGTGTTTTCAAAATGTACTTGGCTCTTACAGCAACCTGCCGTGAGCATAGAGCATTCCTCGTAGAGAGCGCGACAAGGGAAGAACAACAAGGAGTAAACAGAGGACAGAGAGAACTTGAAGCGGATAGAAGGAGCAATGCAGAAGACGAAAGACCAAGAGGATTCGCTCGTCGACGTCTCCCAGTACAACACGATGAACGACGGTGTCTCGGAGTAAGTATAAGATTTATTAACTCTTTTCATGATTGACTTAAAAAAAGGCCGGCTCTCGTCAGTTTCTTCGGGGGACTGATATTTAATGAGGGATCGTGGATTTAGTAGGCACATGCAGTTTAACATAAAATGAAGGGTGTATGAGCATGTCCTGACTGCATGCAAGTAGTGTTTGTATCGATACGTCTTTCCTGTTTTCTCCTTTAGAAAGATTGTAATAAAACAGTTTTACCAGTGACAACATAAACCTAATTACACTAACGTTGTCAAAAAATCTAAAAAAAAAAAAACAAAAGAAAAAAGTAAAATAGTTCTGGAATAAATACGACATGTACATTTGACGCCATTTATCATCACCTGAGTTGAGAAAAGGTAAACTGGCCTCTGTAAAAATGTTTTTTTGCTTCATTCTTTCGTCCTCAGTGTAGTGTGCGAGGCTAATTTATTCGTAGCATTTGCTTCTTCTTCAGTTTCCTTTCATACATTTTCCAGTGATGATGTATTAAGAACAAAGTAGGATGAAACTGTTTATTAGGCACAGGTTCATTGTTCAGCGCATGCTCATAAATAAAATTACTTTTTTCCAATCTATTATTAATTCTATCGGTTAATAATCCCACTCACATGTATCTAAGCAATCTCAGAGTGTAAACCTGAAGTGGGATGGAGGAGTACTAAAATCGCAAAAAATTAGTGGATTATGCGGCAACACTACCAACGTTGAATTTATTGTTAACCCGAAGGTTTTATTCCATGTTTGATTAATTTACAGCTAATTGCACTAGTTGATCAAGTAACTACCCAAATCACAATAACTCAGGGGAAAAAAAACAATTTTATGAGGGTTATTGTTACCTTCAAAAGTGCAAACTCAACAAGAGTTTGACAGTAGTCACATTTTTCCATTCTGAACTGACACGACTTCTCAAGATGCTCTACCAGATTTGCTCTAATCACCAGTTCACCGCATTCTGAATGCACGCATGGAACTTGAACGTACTCACACACAGCCTCGTGATCCTAACCCACGAGAACACGTAATTGAAATTATGACAATAATGAAATAAATGATAATACAGGCGATAATTTAAAACAATACCCTAAGAATTGTATTTTAGAATCGGTAACTGTCCAGCTAGGATCACTGGAATTCAGAAAAAATGATTTGTTGCCAATACCGAGGAAAGAAAGACCGGCGCGATTACAGTAATTTTGTTTTGTTTAGTCTTATTTAGTATTGGCTGAGACTTCATTAGCATGTTGAAAAACAACTATACTGCTTAGGCCAAATCGGAAATTTATTGCAATAATAATGTGACAAACGTTGACAAGATTCCTGCTCCAAAACAAGGATTAAATCATGCGCCCTATACTTCTTTGGCCAAATTGAAGATTGCTTCTGAATTATTACTCCGATAATGTTCTTACACCGCGGATAAGATTCCTGCACCAAAACACGGAGTAAATCTTGCGACCTAAACTACTTCAGCCTAATTGAAAAACACTTTACCTCGTCTATTATATCTACATCTCTACATATTTCGTAGATAATCCAGCTGATACAAGCACGGGTATCACAGTAAAGCCTATGGTTGAGATGGGTGGTCTGTTTAGCACCATAATAGAATCAATAGCCCCAATACAAGACAAAAAATCTTTTAAAGCGATCTTAGCACTTTCATGACAAGATGACAAGGTGTACGGTAAAAACGTTTTAATATACATGCTTTTTCGCCTCACAAGTGACCTCTTTTTTGTGTTTCACAGCTACAGATTAACCCCACTGAGACCCCTCTTCTCAGTGGGGCTCAAGGTTTGTATACATCTTGACTCATTTAAACATCATATTGAAGTTTATTTGTTACCTCTCGTTTTCTAAGCTCGTCTTTCCAATCACATCCTTCTTCTTGATGAATGCAATGGACCAACAGTGACTGTATTTCACGCTCGACAAAGCGGTCCAAAAACACCTGCAGAGTGATACGAAACAAAGAATTTCTATCATAATATTAACATGGTTCGCACGCGCTTGGAAAGTCCTTGAATTTTAAAATAAAAATTCAAGGCCTTGAAAGTCCTTGAAAATTGCAGTCGGTGCTGGAAAGTCCTTGAATTTTAATGCTAACCTTATAGTTTATAGTTTAAGAACTCCAAAGAAAAATAGGAAACACAGAAAGACCTTCGGGATAAAATTACTCATGTTGTCGGAAGAACTAAAAAAACATAGACTCAAGGCTCTTTTTTGCCGGAACTGAATATTTCCTTGAAAATCCTTGAATTTTTTGTTCAAAATAGGGTACGAACCCTATATTAGTCACGAAAATGTCATCTACTACTTGACCTATGCAGAGTCAAATAACGAAAAGGTTGGCAAATAATTTCGAAGGTGACGGATAAGACAACATTATGTTTTCTCTTTAGGTGATATATTAGAGAGGGATTAGAAGCAAGTTAACGACAAACCTTAAACCTCAGATTCAAGTTGAAAATTTCTTAAATTAGAAAATGAGAAATGGTCAATGGTCACGTTGTTCAAATTGGCGTTTTGCCGTTTGCGGTAAACGTGATTTTGAATCTCTCTATTAACAATGCAATAGGACGTCAGCGGTAAAATGGCGCCACTGACGTCCGCGTTCGGTCCATTTATGAGCTTTATGTCTGATATATATGGCGACTGGAGTGATGTGATGGTAGAGGTGGAGGTGGACCACATCAACGGAGAGACTTCCCCTATTCTTTTCGAACAAGAGAGTGGTATTGCGTCTCCTGAGAGAGAAGGATGTCACAGCCAAGTGACGTGATTACCCCAACTGAGGCATGATCTGACGATTCCTCCCGCTCAGAATTCCAGCGCTCTTCCGACTGAGCTAATCTAAATGGATCGAAATGGGGATGAGGATGCAGCATGATAACCGGGTAGCGCGCGGTTAATATATAGAGTGTTTTCACATGACGTCACGGCGGCCAAACAATGAAACGGCGGCCATGTTGGTGGGTGTTGATGTCCCAAACCAGGCCTGTGGGAGTTGAACTCTTTCATTTTATGCAAACGCTTTCTTTTGTTCCAATAAATTTGCATAGATGCTGACCACGTGAGTGAAAACACTTTATACGTACTCAGATTAATTAAAAAACCCGCATAAGAAATGCCACTTTCGCCTCGCTTGCCTCATAAAGTGCCTGTTATCCAGGCAAAACTAAAACGGAAGTGTGCCTTGTTTCACACCGTCGTAGCATGTATTCAGGATCTTTCAGTAAGGACAAATCTCGTGATCAAAAAAAGGCAATTACCTGTTCTCTATGAATATCTGATCCATCGATGATACACTTTCCAACTTCTTGCCTGTAAATTTAGTAGGGACAGGGATCACAGTGTATCAACCAGTAATACGAAGAATACCTACTTATCGGGTATTTATATATCCGATTTTTGGTTGGCCAGTCAACTATTCAGTAGTAAATTCATTTTCACCTGGCCCAAGTTCATCAAACGTTGGATAGCGCTATCTACCGGATAGATCACCATCCAGTAGATAAGTATTAAGGAAACTAAATTGCTTTCTCCACTGGAAAGTGATTTATCCACTGGATAGCATTATGCACCTTTTGAATAACCTGGGCTTGAAGTATAATCACCATTTATCAGCTCTACATTAGCCACGCAGTCTACAACATTTGTAATTATGCGCATTATGTCAGCCATATTAATCTACAGTATTTAAATCTACTTACGTTAGGAAGTAACATATTTCAGCTGCCTAAGACAATTAGGAATTTTAAGTAATGACTACCGGAGCGTATAGTACGGTAACCGGAAGTAATTTTTTTCCAGGTAGGAGTCAAATATGCCTCAAGTAGCGAGTTACAGATACCACGACTGCGATAGCGGGGAAAACGACGCTTAAAAATTGAATTCACATTACTTTCTGAGTCTTTATCGCGATCATTCCAGCTCGTTTACTTTTCAAATGTAGACGAACTCTCCTGAAGCTGAAGTCGTGTAGTAACCCCTGGCGGCAAAGAAATGTATTATGCAACTTGTGCAAAAGTTTTCAAGGTTTCCTTGTGTTTTATCAGCCCTCGGTTACCCACAACACTTACTGAAGTCCTGAAGTGTATCCTCTTAACCGTCTACTATATTTTGTTATTTTGTGTATTTATGGCTGTATTTGCGAATTGGATGTCGTGTCTGACACCGAATTTGGGGATCATAATCGTAAACTAAGCCTTCAGAAGTTACCAAGGATAACAAAAAAAATTATAAAATGCGTAAGTCGTACAATTCTGTTTTAAGCACTGGAGCACTAACCATGAAAATGCAGCTAAATGAATATGTACTTCACACTATGGCCCACCATGATCTCCAACGTATTCGGGGAGCGTGGTACGGTTAGATCTGATCAGGTTTAATTAGCAAATCAACAACTTTGCACTGCTGTCGAGAGGCATTGACGCGTAGAGGGAAAAATTACTTCTGGTCACCGTACCAGAAACTTCCGTATCGTAGTCGTTGCTTGAAGTCCCTATACCAAGGACCTGACGTACTTACCAAAGAATCGTTTCCACGCATGTTTTGCAGTATCTATGTCCACACGCTATTGTTTGTACAGCTTCTCTAAGGAGTTCCTCACATTTAGGACATAAATTCTTTTTGTCGATAACTGATCGGTCCGCCGAAGATAACTCATATCCAGGCATTGTAGGCCTAAAAGTAAATGCAAAAACAAACAAACAACATAACATGTTGAAGTTACTGGAAAAACCAAATCGAAGAACAAGCAAAATTGGTCAAGTTAATTGTTGTAATAAACTGTGTTCAGCCGGCAGATCAACTATTTGCCGATTACAAAAGACATAACATACGGTCACTTAAACAAATACCTGAGTTATAGCAACAAGACAATTAGACAAAGATTATCTCTGTTTTTCTTTTTTTTTACTTTGGAGGCATGTTACTTTTGCTGACGTTTACCTACCCGCCTTACTGTGTGGCACAAGATTACTTAGTCCAGGAAAACCGCGACGGATATCAAGTCGAAGAAAAAGAGCTTAAAAAGCTCTGCCGTTCAAGCAATCGAAATTTGTGACATGTCTTGTCTTGAAACTGAAATTTTAGAAGAAGGAAACATTCTTGTTTTCAAATTTTACTGAATTACGTCACTATGCAAAAAAGGCCTTTTACAGCAAGTTGTTCTTCTTCCTCTCGTTATGTCTACTTATGTTTCGGAAAGCCCCTTCGACGCTATATCTTTGCGCGTTTTACTATCGAGATTGGAATATTTGTAGCGAGGCAGGTACCCGTCTTCTTCAAGAGTAGACAAGCAAGTCGACTGAAAATTTTCAATTGTCTACACTTAAAAATTTTGGACAAGACGTGACAAAATGTTCAAAGCTCAAGTAGAAATTCTTAAGTACATTTTATTGCTATGACTTTAATATGTGTTGTCAACTCTCAAGTACCAATTTACAACTTATTTTCAAACCAGCCTAACCCAACTACGTCACCAAAGAGATTGAAGGGGCTCTGTCACGCCCGTCTGGGTCATTTCGAAAATGATTTCATGAAAACCACAGCTTCGTGTCCAACAATGTCTCTCCCAAGCCTATCAAACGTTACAAACCATAACTTACAATAAACTTTGAAAAACTGCTAGGCTAACACGTAAATTCAAAAACCAAGATTGTAATCCCTGTTTCAATCCTTTCCAAGTTTGTCCATCTGTGTCTCCTTTGTATTTGTTCTTATATTTAGACTTTCTTTTATTAATAAGTTTTTGGGCAGTTATTTTTGTTTCACTCAATTTGGTGGCGGATTCGGTGTTTAAATTTTGATAAAATTCGTGATTCATCTCCTTTTTGATGCATCGGTTAAAAAACACTGCTGCCAAAGTTTTGTTGTTACGAAAAAGAAAAAAGAATAAATTTAAACCTAAACTAAGAATGATTGCCGCGCACACTTAAAAAGTCGACTTTCTCCAAAATAAGATTGTTGTTCTTTTGTTCTGCTAGTCAGTTAAAAGTGAGTATCTTAGATAGGTTTACTAATTTTGAAACTCTTTTTCTGGTAGTGTCGATGAATTTTTCACAAGAGAGGACCCTCTCTTAAATGTTTCTAACTTGTGTCTTAGAAAAAAAACGGGAAATTAGAAAAAGAATTAAGTAGAACATGAAAAAGCCTGTGGAAGGATTTATTAACCAGTCTGTGAAAAAGCCAGAAAACAGTTAAAATCCCTGAAAAAGGTTGTATGCAACTCACTCTTTTCATGCAAGACTTCACTTGAAAATTCCAAGTCGTGGTCAAGTTAACCCTCTGGGCAAAAATTCTTCTCCTCTGCCTAACTCTCTGTTATTACTAACTAAAGGCGATTCGCTTACATTACATCACATGACATTACATTACTGATCGGTCCGTTGCAGATAAATTGTATCCGGGCATAATGAGGCTAAAGAAAGATAAATGATAATAGAAAGGAACAAATGTACTGGATGTTATTGTGTTCTGCTATTTTTGTATTTTTATCATTAAGTAATAGTATTTTTTAACGTATCCTTGCTTTAATGTGAACGCCCTCGTATTAGCAACGTTGAGCACAAGTGTCATGCAACCAGCAGTTGAAAAGCTAAATTTCCCAGTTTGACCCCTCTTTTCAAGAACCTGTTAAGCCTGGAATTTCAACAGGCTGTCATCAGTTTCTAAAATCTAACCCAGCGCATATAGGCAAATAAGTCAACATGTGATCATCCTTAATTCTTCTTTGTATAGCCATTTTTACTTAACTACTTATTTTTGGCATGCAGATATTGTTTAAGGAACAGGCTGACTTAAATAGCTAGCATTAACATTCTCTTATTAACTATAAATTGTTTTGTACAGAGAATATAAATAGCCTAAATTTGTGCAAATTATCATTTATGTAAGAACCTCGGATTAGGGTAACTGTGGAAAACTGGTCGGGTATTACTTTGGGCTATATAATGTAGCACTTTTATTCATTACAGTCTGGAACTATTGATAAATGATTTTTGCTAGTGGCTCTAATGCAAAATACACCACTCTTGCATCCTTATGTTATGTTTTCAGTTAAGTTTGGTACTAAAAGCATCACTGTATTTCGATCCACCGAAGCTAAGGCAATTCCGCATGATAAAAGCATGGCGCACTTGAGTAGAAATTCAAGGCAGAGTTCCTACTAAAGGAAAGGCCGCTTTATAAAGAAAACACAGTTGAAACATTTGAAATAAATTGGCTACAATTGTTACAATGGAAGACCGAATAACAACTAACCTCTATTGTATGGCGCAACTTGTTGGTGCCAGTCGTGAAAATAGGTGATCGAAAATTTTGTGATTCTTGGCAGAAGGCCTGATGCACCTCTTCTAACAAGAAGCAAGAATCGAATTCAGCAAAATCTCGCCATTTATCATGCCTCTGGTGCATTTTTAAAGCTCTTTATCTGTTGCAATTTTTGATGTAATGATTTAACTCCCTTAACATGCAGGCCCATATTTGAGAGATGACGAGCAAGTCAAAATTATCCATAATTATCCATTATTGTCCGCAACGCAGGCTTACGTTTTGGCTGTAAATATTTCAGAAAATTAGTTTCAGCAATAGAGTGATTTTACTCAACCCGAGAAACAGATATACTAAAGACTAATACCAAATAGCTACAAGTAAACAAAAGAAGACAATGGAATTGGTGCATAATAGTGTGTAGTAGTCTACAACCTATTTCACGGTTTCAACTAAAATCACTCAGACATCTATTTACTCCGTTGTTTAGAGTGAATTTACCTTGCCCATGAAACCGTTACTAACAATATAGACGCCAAATGGCAAATCTCAATTAGTGATCGACTAACGAAAAGAATACTGTGAATAGAGTAAGTTAATATATGTGCGTAGTAGTCTTTTGCCTGCGCCACGGACCGTACGGAGTAATAGTCAGATTACGTCGGATGTTTTCGTAGGCTACGCCAATGCATGTTATAAGTGGATCACACACTGACAGTAGTTTAGGTAGTTTAGGCCGTGATTACGAATGCTTTTAGTTAAAATTCCTCTGCGTTTGTTGTAAGTTCACTCCCTAGACGTATGTTAGTCAGTGATACAAAATTCTTCGGTTGGTAAATTGCTGACCAGTTTCTTAAACTAATTAAATATGTTATTAACTAAAAAGATATAAATGACGTAATGTGTCAGTGATGTGTTTGTTATTAGTCAGTGATGCAAAACAATTGTTAGTAAATTGCTGCGACCAGTTTCCGAAACTAATTATGTTATTAACTAAAAAGATATGTATGACGTACATGACAGAGTCCGCAGACGAAAATGAAAATGGAGTCCGTAGAGGCCGGTTGTAAGGTGTAGTAGAACTAACTGCTGACGTCGATTCAGCAGAGTTTGTTCTACGTCAAAGTAAAATAAATAAATAAAAGAATACCTGACCGCGAGCGGTCGTCCTTCTTTCTCAGAGCTACTTGCGTCAGCTACCTACAATAACTAACAGACTACAGAGGAAGTGCAAGGTGGTGGTGGGATTGAAGCTGTCGTAAGCGGACAACCTCAGCACGCGTGTTCGTTACTGAAGCTGTCCGCTTAAAAGAAGGTTCTCATAAGCCGGTGGCCAGGGTTAAATCAGGTCGCTTA
This sequence comes from Porites rus, assembly GCA_964035705.1. Lineage (NCBI taxonomy): Eukaryota > Metazoa > Cnidaria > Anthozoa > Scleractinia > Poritidae > Porites > Porites rus. Next base: position 40,771,617 of record OZ037993.1, on the reverse strand, counting down.
CGGGAGCTTGCCCAACTACAAAATTATAAACATTAGAAATTCAAAAAAATGTTTGTTTATGTTTTGCTATACGGTTGTTGTGACAAATGTTGTAATTCGAATTCAGTCACAGGCATAAAATTCAAGTGAAGTTTTGAAAATGTGGAAAAAACCCTGAAACTAATAATTATACTGATTCATTGTGACGAACGATATATAAAATACAAGATTCATAGGTGAATGAGATTTTATTTCAGGTGTCCGCCTACGGGAGCTGTTAAAAGACAAAGTTAAAATCTAACTGTTAAACTCTGAAAGTCACGGTCCGCGCCGGACGCTAACGGGAATTGTCCGCTTTCGGGAACGTAAAAATACAGAGTTTGTATGAGAGTTGAAACGGAGTTTTGTGATCTAAAGGCGGCCGTAAGTAGAGCGGGCCGATTGCGAGAGTGTCCGTAAGAAAGCTTTCACTGTTTCGATCTAATACATATCTGACATACCGTCACTTAATTTTGCAAGTCAGTTTCGTGTGCCCTTTCCTGCTTTACACTCATAAATATTCAGTTTACGGAAATAATTGAACATTTATTTCCTTCCGACTTATTAGGTGGGACCAAAATGTTTAAATTTCACTCGTTTATATAATTACACAATGATTATTATTTTAGTATTGATTGAATTATTTCATGGGGCTCAATTTGTGGTTATGACGAAAGGCGTGGGTGAAAGGATGTAGGCAAAGATCACGGGGCGAGTATCGAGAAAGGTTCTAATAATAAACAGTTTGCTTCTGGCAACCAAGGGCTCGCTCCCTTCCTCCTTTAGTTTCCCCACGTTTGTGGGCGAGGAAGGCGCGACGAATTCTAATGAAGCCTTCTAGAAATTGCCCAAAATGCAGTTTCTTGATGTGGCAAGGAGAAAAACTTTATTCGTCTTAGTATTATTTTGTGTCCAGTTTTGCGATGGATCCAAGTTGAAACCACAAAAAAGGAATAGAGTACCGGTCGTCAACGATGACAGGCAACGAAACGATTTAAGCGAGAGGGTCCAAAATTTCCACAATTTATAACCGGGTATAGTTTGTATATTTAGAGAGCAATATTGCGAAACATTTCAGGAGCCCATGAGTTTATATCACTTTCTACTACGTTATTCATATTCAAAACAAAAAGGAGAAATAGGCTAATTTCACATTCTTGCAAATTGGAGATACATTTCCCCTCCTACTCCGGCCGGGCCGTCTCGGTTCTTTGTAAGCTTTAATTCCAAGTACATTTCCCTTAATTACGGCTCAACAAAAATCACCTTTAAGTTTTGTGATTACATGACAACCAAGCCATCCTCGTTCAGCTGATATCGCAGCGTCGAGATGACGTAGTACCAGGATAACAGTCGCGTCTTTAACTAGTATTTCCACATTTCAAAGAGTTATGTGTTCCCGGCCTTTGTCATGGTGCAGTCGACTGAGTCGAGCAAGAGAAATCGGGACAAAGTATAAAGCGTGACTCGACTCGTCTGCAAATTTCCGCCATCACCGACAATGATGCTCTATATCGCATATTAAAATTACAAGATGACGAACATTCCAATTGCTCAGAAACGTATTACTGTCTGCTGTCCTATGTGAGAGCCGACTGGAAAACTGCTTATAGCTTATACCATGTATAATTCAACTCGTTGTTATGGTATACCCTATACGTATACGGTAGTGTCATTATGTGACAGGTGTTTCAGCGTTGCAGTCCGTGGAAAAGGGATCATATTAACTAGCACTACACAAAACAAGTTAGAAATAAAAATTCTACTCACGGTAAAATCTTCAATGACCTCTATACTCTCCGTTTGGGAGCACTTAAACTTACTATGAAAATCTACAAGGCAACGAAATATTTTATGAGAAATACCTGACCAGCCCTCGCTCCGCCCCCTGCTGCAACCGCCCTCATTCGGCATCGCTCGATCTTGTACGCGACTTAAAGGGTTTGTTTAAGTTCAGAGGCAGAGGGATTTTCCCACGAGAGTTTCCCTTATTGATTGTTGTTCTTGTGATTAGAACAACTGCATATCGAAACATTATTTGAGATGCCAATCGAAACAGGAAGCAGGAAGCAAAGAATCGAACTGAAGTTGGTCGCAGCCTGTACTATTGGTTGCAACGACAGAAACACGGTTAATTAATACAACACCACAATTTATTTGTAATGCCACTACGATTGGCTTTAAGAGTTCGCTAGTTTTTCTCAAAGTAAGATACATGTGTCTGAAATATAGGAGAATATCGTTACGAGTGTTTAAATTTAGCCAACGCAAAACGAGGCGGGGGGAAACCCCCAGCGTATAACGTCATAATGTAATCACCGCATGACACAGCGGTCCTGTGTTTCTTAAAAATCCCTTGTAATTTAAAAATCATATAAAGTAGGTGGATTAATCAGAATCTTTTAATAAGGCTGGGATCAACCAGAAATGCTACGAACGAACTGCCTGGTGAAGAAAACCGATAGGCTTTTATTTTAGCACATCTCGTACATTGTGGATCATGTAAACAGACTGATGCGTTCGTTCGTTCCTTGGACAGAATCATGACTTAAGGACACTGCAGTTTGGCAGATAGGTTTTTAGTCGCTGCCTTAAAAGAGTTTTCAAAAACTGAAATAAGATAAAATTAGTTGTTCTTGAGAATATGTATAAAGACCTATAAAGCCAAGAATGGACTGGTACCACTGAGATATTGACGTTTCCAAACTGTTCGTTTCTATGACGCACGCACTCACTTCCAATTGCATTGCAAATAAATCAATTATTATACACGTTTCAACGTCACACGCTAAAGCAAACCTTGGCTGTAGCAAACCGTGGTCCAAACTGAGAAAAAACCAACGAGAGTGCCAAACTTAATTAACTACTTTAGGAACAAAATTGGAAAACTCAACATTTCTTGTTATATTTTTTAGGCAGCAACTGTTGGAAACTTTGTAGTGTTTCAGTACTGTATTAAAATGTCCACTTTTGCAGAATTTTCGACGTGCAGGTTTATTTTTAGCTTTTTATTAATCTAGTTTATTTAGTGTCCCTGATTAGTCCTGTTTGGGCTAAATAAATGTTCTATTCTACTCCCACAAGCAGTCGCACCATACAGCCGCGAAGGACGGTGTGGAGAAAATCAAGCGGGTAGGAAATTGCTTGAAATCAGGTCTCGATGAAGTACCTAATGACATATTGCCGAAATTAACGAAAAGAAACACTATTTCTTAGCCAGTCATTTCAAGCATAATGATGGAAAATTAAAGTACTCTTGATCTATTTTGCCAACAATTACCTTTTCCTTTATTTCCTTGGCAGCTCCTTGCTGATTCTTGTTGGGAGCTTGCGTTTTTGAAGTTGGAAATACAACTAGCATGTTCATTTTTTATACTTTTGATTAGAACTAAGCCAGCTTTATTAAGTCAATATTTTATTCGGCAGACTATTTCTTTCCTGAGTTTAACCCAAATGTTTGGCCCGATCAGCTATTCCTATTATAGATATAGCAAAATGTTTGCTTTATTTGGTATGCTGTATATCTGTTTAAGGTCCTTTGTTTGTAGCTGGGCTTAATTACCATGGTCACACTTGGTGAACTTTCCGGAAAAGATTAGCGGAATTAAATTACTATATTAGGGCACTAAAAACGATCCGATGTCACGTATATCCATGTGTAACCGACCAAGCATTGAATCAGCATAGCATCTAAGATTTCAAGAAAATCATACTGAATTCGAAAAGGCAAAAATTGCTTTAGAATCTGACTGAACACATTAGAAATGTATAGCGCCATTTGTAGAGATTCGGAAGCATCTGGGATGCATGATATTGGTCGAGTTCTTTCTTGCGTTTCGCGGTATCGACTGATCGAGTAAGGACAGCATGATGGAGAACGAGTGACTTATTGGGCTTATTAGGGACTTTGAGCAAACCGCTACGGCGACCTCAACTACCGGGGCGACAGGAAGTAAAATAGCCCAAAAATGACGCACTGCTTATGCTTGGAAATGACCTCTCGCAAGCCGTGGCGCCAAATCCTACAACGTATGAAGACCTGTCGTTTGACTTGAGTAAACAATTCAACTTTTCTCCTCTTTTTTACAATCACTGGTTTTAAAAACCTATCATTTATTGTTTTTCACTTTATCAAGAAAGTATTTGACGCTTGCGGGTTTTCAGTAATTACGTCTTCCCTCTAATAGTGAACGCAAATGAGCGAGAAACCCCGTAGTCATTGTTTGGGCGCCCCTTGCTTAGAGTTGCTAGCTGTTGGAAAGCGAGAAGACCCTTAAGGGACTAAGTACTCCGCCCCAGGACTCCGCATCCACAATCTCCGCTTCAAGTCCCTATTCAGTGGGGTATTGTAAAAAGAAAGACAAAATATTTACCGAAAGTGGTAAATAACAAAGCAAAACAAGAAGCTATAACAACGAGAAGATGATGGCTTGAGATGTTTACCAATGGGGAAAAACACTGGATGACAAAACTAATTTCTTTGCAATGTTTTGAAGTACGGAAAAAAGTGACCAACAAAAAAAGATAGAAAATACGAATTCGACAACCCCAAAGTTTGCGGCACTGCCTTCTCGACCCAGCTATAACTCAATGTGGAACTACTAGAGGCTCAGTTATATTTTTTTAAAAAGTTCCTATGCAGCGTTAAGTGATTTGACCTACCTAACTGACGTAATTGTCATGTCGCTTGGCATCTCTGTCGCTAGGTTGAAAAACTGAATTCAGTATAAGGTGAGGAGGGATCTTGGTACCCGGTACTCATGAAGTTCCGAGTCTGAAAAGTGGCATGCATGTGTGGGGCAATTATTCATTAGCTTGGTCGTAAACAGGTTTACAAGTTCAACAAAGTAACAAGGATTTTTATTGCAAACTGTATTATCGGATCAGTTTTTCCTATAAACGCGCGACCATTACATTATTGCCTTAGGCCCGGTTCAGACGCCGCTCCACTCATGTGCCGAACCTAACTGATGAATTAAGTACGGCAAAAGAGCGGCGTCTGAATCAATTTGGTACGGCAGTTTCAGTTTGGTGCGGCAAAAGCGTTAAGTTCGACAGAGTCTGTCGAACTTTTGTCGAACTTGACTTAGGTTCGACACACGGTACGCCGTCTGAATCAGATGTCGCGCCAGTGTCGCTCCAAAGTCGAACTTATTCAGTTACGTTCGGCACATGAAAAGTACGGCGTCTGAACCAGGCCTAAGATATGTGCACGATTTTGACTCCACTAACATATACATACACTGTTTACAGGTGGCTATTACGACTCCTGGGGCGGAGGCAATTTAAGGGAAAAAGGTTTAAAGGAAATTGCTTGCAGAAATGTATGGCACTGGGAGTGAATCGCAAGTATAGCGAGAATAACAAAATTGGCAAAAGTAATAGGGATTTCGACTGCAAAAAGCTGTAACAAAAATTTGCTGGTAAATCTTGGTAACAATTTTAGCAAAATAAATTTAATTAAAACAAACAAGGATTTTGATTGCAAGGGTTACAAAAATTTACTGGCAAATCTTGGACAATACAAGAAATTCTAGCCTGTTTTATATACCTCACTGTGGAACTAATTTTCGAAAATTCTCAATTCGGTTTCAAGGTCCTAGTTTTTCAAATCGCTAAGTCGTGAAATTCAACAGTGAAAGTACCAGTTTGTTTGGCAACAGACTTAAAAAATGCCTTCTCTCTTAGTCAGATATACTCGTTGTTGAGCTACATGCCTTTTCTTTATTTCTTTTTTTGTTTTTCTTTTCTTTTCTTTACTTTTATAAAAAAATAATCCATTTTTCATTCAGTACCGTTAACTCACATGGGGTAACCTATACTGCCAGGAAGCCCATATTTCCTGATATTTTATAAGCCCCCGGCTTCTATATAGGCTTTCTTAACATTACCACTTTAAACGTTTAATTTTTTAAACAGTTTAGTTAGAATCGAATAGTGTCTATTATCTTTAAAGCATTATAAATTTCTTGTATATTGTTGTTGTGTCCTGAATGAGTGAATTTTAGCAAAAAAAAAAAAGAAAAAAGAAAACTGCTTGCAGAAATGTATAGCAAACATCGCAAATACAGCAAGTCGAGTAACAAGTTCAACAAAGAAACAAGAATTATAACTATAAGCTGTATCATCGGATCAGTTTATCCTATAAACGCGACCATTACATTTTTGCATGTCTTATATATGTGCATTTGACCCCACTAACATATACATACACTATTTACAGCCACACCACCGGACACTGGTGTGGGTTCTTTTACGTCCCACAAGAACCAGATACTAATGAAAATGCTGTGAGACGGAACCTACGGTTTTTCGTCCTTATCCGTGAGGACTAGAAAGTCTAACAGTTTGCAGACGTCATAACAAAGGCAGCACTTTCTTTCTCAGTACGTTATTTTAAGACCCTGAATGTTGGTCCGCGGCCGGGGTTTGAACCGCCGGCTGCGACCTCCTGCTCACCAGAACGGCGCTCTCTGGCCCAACTGAGCTAACAAGGCAGCGATCAGCCGAGACATTCAATTTGTGAAAAATAAATTTAAGATGCGTCTGTCCAATGTTTATATGTTCTAGGCTGGAACGTACGTACATGTGCCTGACGCCAGATACAAAAATCCACTAAAAAAACACTCTTGACAAGTGGCCAAAAGATGTGTGAAAATGAATTCCTGTATAATGCGGTTGCCCAAAACCTCGTAGAAAGCGCATTGAGGCACAGAAAGGTGAATACAGGAGCGTTTGGTCATGAAGGCTCCGGGTGAATACAGGGACTGGTGAATACTATTCCTTGTTACATAGACTAGACTACTCCAGAAAGAGATTAATTTCAAAATTGAAGAATGATATGCAGGTCCGAAAACCTGAGAAATAATTACGCAAGCTGTATACACAGATCGGAACCGGTAAGAGAAAAAACTTTATATAACAAAACGATATATCCCGTGTTGTCTTTTTGTCTCTCAATCGTCAGGTCGAGTTAAATAATCTGCTACGAAACTGCATCATCGTCATCAGTCTTTACTTTTAATTAGCGTAATCTTTGCCATATAAAGTTCCACCGCTATCACCCTGGTGCATCTGAAATAAAAATAACATTACATTATTTCATTTTAAAAAAATTGGAAAATATAATCAGAGAAAAAAAAGGCTTACAAATTTCTTTCACTGATTAGAGTGATTATGGTTTGTCATTGAGAGCTTAGTTGTTGACACGTATTTATAACGTACCATTCCAATAACGTCAATTTTAGGAAAAATACAAACAGAAAACAGTTTCAAACAAACATTAAAGCTGAATAGGCCGGTTTCCGACAAGGTTGTAGAGAAAAACCAAGAAACGATTTTTAGATTTAATTTTGCTTGGCTCGCAAAACCTATCAGATGGATGTTGCGATTTCACCCGGCCCTGCTTTGCTAGTAATACATCATATATAATATTCATACCACAACTAATTTAGACTGCGAGCAGTCTCTTATTTTTCTTTGCAAAGTTACTACAAGCAAAACCTAAGCACGCAAGCGGCGATATATGATCCTATATAATAACATCGTGGTTTGCAATCGCGCTGGATGAGATCAAGAACTAGACGGATTTTAAGAGAAAAGGCGGACTGCAAGCAGTCTACAATAATTCATTGCAAGTTTTTAACCTTGAGTCAAAGACATGCGCCTAAATAAATAAATTGTTATAAGTTACACGATTATAAACTACAACTTCGGAATCCACTATGGCTTAAGGTTATGTTCACACTTGCTATTAATAACGGATAGGGCTTCTGTTCACACGTAAGAACGGTGATTTTGGTTGTTTTTTTCTGTAAAGGTGAGTCAACTGCGCCGCGCAGTTGACTCTAAATTGGAGAGTCACATATCAGATACTTAGGTGTTCATACTATCCCCATGTCTCACATTTTTGCGTGCCTTTCACTCACGCGTCTTCCCTAGCATCTGATGAGAGCCTGGAACATGCTAGGGTGGCGGGAAAAATTAGTGCCGTTCTTTGTTAAACTGCTCAATCATAAAAAAGATTTAAAGTAGATCTTATACTTACTCCCGGACACAGGCGTTCATCGTGTTCTACAGGGCCTGTTCTTTCTGCTCCTTCATTGTTCCACGGTATCCCCGCTTGTAGTTCTCTCTGTTCTCTGATAACTTTTTCTTGATTTTCCCTTTTCGCGCCCTCTAAGGAGAAGGGTTTCCTCCCGCTGCAGGTTGTTGTTGATGTTGCAGGTTGAGCCAAGTAGATTTTGATTAGAAAGTACATCACGACAAGCAATATGGTAAATGAGGCGATGCTGAAAAATAGTCCCAAAGTCATCTTTTGTGTTCCTGTTCAGTGGACCAACGGGAGGACTGAAATATAAAATGTTTGACATGAGTAACTTCGCGGAAGACGTCAGCAGGCAGCAGCGACTTAAGAGATGGATTGTAGCTCCTTTTGGACAAGCAAGAGATAAAGGTCTCTCTATGGACAAGTTAATTCACGTCGTTTGATTTTTTTGAGTTCACTTAAGGGTACACGTGAGCAAATGATTTAGCCCAGCCAGAAGTTTTGGCACGTACGGGTCTTTTTAATTCAGGTATGCGGTATTTTGCCTTTGCAATGCGATTAAATTGAATTTTTGGTGTTTGGTATTTGGACACGAACTTTTGTACAATTTTTCATACATGAATTTATGTTGACAGTTGACACCGTATGATGAATGATTTTCGTAGTCCCTTGGCCCTTCGTTATATCGAGGTTCCAGTAATATTGGCATCTTATTATACCTCCTGGATCCCTGCATCCGCCACTAAATTTTGTAAGAGGGGTTCTGCATACAGTTTCCAAGTTACGATAAGTGCACTGTCATATTGTCAATAAAAGTACATCGCATTCTGTCTTAGTCAAGAGTCTTACTCTTAGTAGAGTAGTACGTACAGCGAGCTCAAACCATGCCTTAAATGGTCCCTTACAGGAGGATAAAACAATGGAAAACTGAGGCCATCATCCAAAAACGTGGTCGCGCCTTTGTCGCTTACGACTGAGAGGTTCCATCTGTACTGATTTCACTGGGAAAATTTCGGGGATTTGGAAAGGTGGTCGCACATGGAACACCCCTCTGTAACAGACCCAGTGAAAAGCTACCTACCCAGTGATAATTTAGCCTCTTCGTGGCGAATAGTTTGTTTCTAGCCGGCTATCCTGTTTGCTTTCCAGATCACTAGCTATTATGACTTCTCAGTACAAAACCAAGGCACTTCGTTATTCATATTTGTTTAAAAGAACCACAAATATAAAACATTCTTACCTATTGGCAAAAAAATCAAATGGTACAGGTAATGGAGCCGAAACCAATTGTGGAATTGCACGCATTTTAGGCATCCTACTGATGAACAGTTAGGACACGTAGATATATTTTTTAGCAACTACTATAATTTGAAGTCTGTCTAATTTGAATTGAAAATCTTTTCTTGCTAGAGCAATATGTAAAAGGTTTTCAAAGGTTTCATACCGGTAAATATGTCAGGCCTGCCACCCTTCTTAGCTTTTATGGGAGATACACAGCTAACTAAAAAGAAAAAAAACTGGAAAATAAGACAACCTTGTGAAATTTTTCAGTTGCACTGCGCGTCTCATGCTTGATATATTACGTCAAATGTTTAGCCATTCTCTGTAGTTTTCGCGCTCAGTTTTTGTTCTGCGTTCTTGGTTTCAAAGTAAAGCTTGTTTCACATCATGAGATCGATAATTCATTCTGACTTTGATTTATGTTGCAAGCTGTGTTGAGTAAATATGGAGTGGAAAATTTTATCGGTAGCCATTTTCAGACATATTTTTATCAAGAATTAATTTTCAAAAAATTCTTTAAAATAGGATATTTTAGTTTTTTTGTTTCAAATCGTTCTCGGAGACCCAGGGGTAGTCACAGTGGGCGCCCATGCTTTAATACTTTCGCCGCGCCTTTTTTCCAGACCCAACTGACTCATCACCCTGGGCCATCGAGGATTATTCCGAACATAATTAACAATTATTCTTTGAAATCGAGATTGAAAAGAATATTTGTTTTAGTATATACACACCAAGTGATCTCAACAAAATCAGAAAGGAAATCATTAAAAAGTACGATTTGATTAACGGCTTAAATCATGCGACATATACCTATATGGCTTTTATAAGGGAGTACCACCGGGGCTTTTTTTAAAGCTTTCTCCTCTCACCCCTCTTCAAAAAGGCTTGAATCTAGGAGAGAGATTGAGCCCGCTCGTCCACCTTTTAAAGTTATTTTGAAAAATGTAGCTCATATGTCAGTGGTTTGAGCTTATGTATCTTTGTGGCTTTGCATGTTCGGATATTTGTTGCAGGGGCCAATAAGGTTGAAGGTAAAAGCCGACGTGATTTCTTAAAATCGTTTGATCAAATTTTCGAGGAAACAATTTGCGTTATTTTACGTACGAATTGTAAAAGGGACAAAGTCCAATTGGTTGTTTACCATTTACAAAAAGATTCTGGAAAATCTGGTTGCAAAGTAAATGGAACATGACTTTTTTGGTCGTTCCAGCGGAAAATTTCCAGGAGCAACGGAACATCTGTAAAGGTAGTCCTGTTTTTCCGGACGCGATATTCCAAACAGAACTTCGTGTTCAATTTCTTCAAAGTCATCTTTGATACCAGTTTCAGGCCTTCGCGGTCGTTTTCCGGTAAATGGGATAGGCCATTTCCGAGTTCCAAGAAATTTCGCTTTGCAAAACGAGGCTAAGTACGAAACCTTTGTTGTGAAAATGAGTTTTATTTGCATCATAATTAAAGATCATTTTCACATCAATGGCTTCGCACTTAGCCTCGCTTTGAAAGTGAGATTTTTTGGAACTCGGAAATGGCATATTGAAATTTTCCAGTCCTGAATTTAATTTGCGTACCCTGGTTGCCTAAACCGTGGACCGACCGGTTTGCCCATGCAAATAGTAAACAACCCTTCACGTGCAAATTTTGTGCATGAGTTATTTTTAAAATATAGATTTAGCCAGGGCTAAACTTTTAAGCGAAGCATCCATTAACAGATTTGTAATTTAAATCAAACAATAAACTTGTATTCCACAAATCAGTTCACTTTAGAGCGACGATTTTTAAGGGAAAGGCTAAGTGATTTTAGAGAAAAATTAGCACGGCAGTAGCGCGATGTTTGAAACCAGGTCTTGCTACTGCCGTGTAGCACGGCAAGGCATGGCAGTAACTACTACTGTCGCGCCGAATTTAATTCATAAATTATGAATAGTAGAGTTTATTTAAAAGTTTGCTAAATCCTTTCTTTATTTTTGTGATTTTTTTTCGGCAAAAGCCATTCCTATTCGACTGAATTAAATTCGACGTCTGAAACCAAGTCGTGCTGCAGTTGAGCTACAGTCGAGCCAGCTTAACACGGCAGTAGCACGACGTTTGAAACAGCATGCAGTCCATGAAACAGGGGTCGAAACTAGCAATAAACAAAATAAGTAAGAAATTAAAATTCTACTTACGGTAGAATCTTTGCTGACCTCTATACGCTTTCCTATCTGTTTAGGACCATTTGAAATGACTATGAAAAATCTACAGGGCAACAATATATACATATATTAGAAATACATGACCGCCCCCGCTCCGCTCCCACTGCCAATTCCGCGTCACGGTAAAATCTTTGCTGACCTCTATTCTTGGGTTGCACGTGACGTCACCAAAAATCAAACTAGGAAACTAGCGATAAAAAAATAAGTAAGAAATTAAAATTCTACTTACGGTAAAATCTTTGCTGACCTCTATACGCTTTCCTATCTGTTTGGGAGCATTTGAAATGGCTATGAAAAATCTACAGGGCAACAAAATATATATATTAGAAATACGTGACCGCCCCCGCTGCGCCCCCACTGCTGAAGTCAAACTCGATGCGTTACGCCAATGCGTCGCTCTGTCAGTTTTCATGGTCTGATTTTTCGTACCTCCTTTCTAGTCTTAATAGTTTCTTTGTTCCCTAGTTTTATGGTTTTTGTGGTTAACACAACGGACATACTTGCCCACGTACAATCGACCAAATGAATAGACTGATCTATTCAGGTCAAATATCACAATTGTTTAGTAATACTGAGTTCCTACTTCGAGCATTCTTCTTCTATCAAATATTTCCCGTAGTTTAAGTATACGATTTGCATATATTCTTTTCGAAAGCAGCACATAGAGACTCTTTACATGATCCTTATAAAAATTCATTCATTTGCTAACATTTACTTACTCGCCTTATAATTAACTGTATGACAAGAGATCAGTCAAAAGAAAAAAAAAGCATAAAAAAACTCGTCCATTCACCAGTGCGATCTTACTAACACTAGTACACAATCTCTTTTAAGCTTTAGTGTGCTCTCCACACGAAATTTGTAAAAACGATAAATGTGAAGATGTAGCATGTGCTGAAACTGTAAGTTTGGAAAAAGGAAACCATTCTTATTTTGAAAGTTTAATTACGTCACATGTGTTGTTCCTAATTCTGGCTTATGATGTCTTGCGTTCCGCTCATTCCAATTGGATTCTTCTTGGTTGCCTTTAAAAAAGCCCTATCGATCGCTCTTAGTAGAAAGCTATAAATTAGCGCCTTCACTACCGAGATTGGAATTTCTGTATCTGTTTCACTCCCCCCCGTATTTACTGTCCTATGTTGTTTAGAGCATCTTTTGGTGTTTTAATTTCATAGCTCGGTCTCGGAGCGAGTAAGGTGTAATATCGAACACAAAGCATTTTTCATTGTCAAGATGGGTCCGGCCGGCAGTTCTGACTTCTGGAAAGCGCCCAGTATGTTGAGGGAGTGCTTGTTCCCCAACAAATCTACATTTTTAATAATCCAGTGATTATAAACTAATTCAATGTTTTGAATACACCAAAGTGACAATGCAATTCAAATGACAGGCCATTTTTTTCATTTGGATCATGCAAACTCCCGTGCAAACCTTCCGGTAAGTGATCATACTTATATTTTTTGTTTGCTTAGTAAGTTTTGTCAAATAGTTTCTGAAATGATTGATTTTTTAGGTTCTGGAGTGAGAAAGTGAATTCCTGGGTTAATATTTAGAAAAGGGTTATATGAGCTGCCCTCATGTGGTATTAAAACTTAATCCTTAAACACCTTTCCATCTAATAGTAACAGTACAGTATTTGTTACAGATGAGGAGTTTTCTTTTCTTTTTTAGCTTCAGTGACGAGCACCTCTGTGCTTCATTTCAGATTTTGTTTTCGAACTTTTTGCAAAACAAAATAGCAACTTTTTTCTATCACCTGCCTGACTATAAAACCTATCTAACTTATGTAGTTAAAGACTTTTCTTAGGAACAGTAATAAAGACTTCTGTAAAAATGTCTGTGCCTTGATGGCCAAGCTGAATCAAGGGCTCGATATACAGCATTCATTCCAGTTCATCTGACAAAACGTTTGTGGTTATTTAAAGACTACTGATGTGAGTACGTCTACATTTTTTTATATTAAGAAGACCATCATCAATCAGATCATTAATCAGGTTCTGATTGATTATGAGAGTTTAGGTTGTTTATTATTGTTTTATTTAATAATATCTTTCAACTGCCTTAGTGATAATTTTTATGCTTGTATGGCTACAGTCTTGGACAAAATGTGTTAAGAATTTTGCACTTACTTACACACAGGACACCTGCCTCATTATAAACCCTCCACTCACCCAACCCTTAAGTCAATGTGGTTCACTCAGGAGCAGAAAACAGACTTCAACATTGTATTTTGAGGTGGGGGGGGGGGGAGGATATATGACAACATACATTTTTTCTTGTCATTTTTGTACAATGTTGGTAAATCAAAGAGGCGGCTTAATAATAAATATTTAATGTCCATGTAAGTCAAAGGTTACATTATAAAAGGCAGGTAACTGAGACTGTCACTTCAGGAGGTTACAAAGTTACGAAAATGTTAACTAAGCGCCTGTTTACATGAAGGTGGGGGACCCCAGGTAGTTGAGGTAACATGTGGCGGGTTACCCCACCTAACATGTAAACGTGATCACATTAAAATGAGAGATTCTATGGACAGGCGGGTTACCCCACCTAAGCGGGCTACCTCACCAATCTGGGGTACCCTACCTCTATGTAAACAGACCCTAAGTGTGGCCTGGAAAGCATGGAAATTGATTCTTAGCTTTCCTAGCTTTTCTAGTGTGGAAGAGCCATAACAGCCAGAAATCATTCTATGTAAGAAATTCCAGGATTTTAGGCATGTAAAGAAAATCATGGAAAGCTTAGACAATTATTTTTTCTTGTGCTTCCAGACAAATCAGGCTTTTAACATTCATCTGATAGATGTTTTTTACTTAAAAAACAATGGCGTCCTTGCGAGATATTCTCCGCAGGAGACTCGCGGCAGGATTTTGGTCGCCGAGATTTAGGGATCTCGGCGAGATTCTCGGCAGGATTTTGGCCGCCGAGATTTCTGAATCTCGCCGAGATCTCGGCGACATTCTCGGCAGGATTTTGGCCGCCGCGATCCAAAAAGCTCGGCGGCCAAAATCCTGCCGAGAATCTCGACGAGATCTCGGCGAGATCTGGGTAAAAATTTTGTACGAGGGAGGTTGCGACTCACTCCTTTAATGTTATGACTTCAAAGATTCCAAGTTGTGGTAAAATCACACACCGGTTCCTTACACACACTGCACTTCTCTAATATAACTTTAGTTATTCTCAACTCAAAACAGCTTACTCATTACATCATGACTACTGAGCGGTGAAGTGAAGAAACGTTCTAGAAAAACTGAGGCGGTTGCCATGGCGTTATGCATTCCAGAAAAAAACCGACAGTCGAATGTACCCTGTACTTTGCGGGACGAAGACAGAGAAAATGTAGTCGAATGTAGGTATGTGCAACTCAGTTCAACAGAGAAAATAGGAAAAAAAACAAAAGAAACCAGGAACAATACAAAACAAAATAATTGGCCGTGCAAAAGTCGCGCAGCTTTGAACGGTAAATTCTGCTGAAACGTCCACTATTTCGCATTTATCAGGTCATTTTTTGCTTAGGTTAATATACACTTAATCAACTTTAATACGTCTCGTCGCTTTCTCTCGCTTTTTCGAGAGCGTTTATCGCGCCTTCCGCTCTCGCGGTCGACCTGTGGCGAGAGCACTTAGGTTACCGTATTTTAGGTTGTAATGCTGCACAAAATTTGTGTGTCTGAATTAAATTAAGCTTATCTTTTTTCTTTGTGGTCGGAATTTTATCTCGTTGCATCGACGGTTGCAATCAGTCAATAATCTTTATTTATGCACGATATAAGGTAAACGTTAAGACCCGTTAAAGGGATGCTTCTCTCCTGGGGTAGTGTCTGATAGAATTGCTCAATAATAGTAAAATAAATAAAATGAAGAACGTAATTAAGGCAAAACAGGTGCAAAGGTGGCTGAAACCGATGGATGTCAGTGGATGACGAATCCCAGCAAAATTGATACCGCAGATACAAAACAAATTCTTGATGAGAAATTCAACCATTTAAAATCTGAATTTTTTTGGAAATATTCGGTGTCCACGGCTGAATAGTCTGCAACCTTTGTTTGCGAGCACGTCACGAAAATTCAGGCTATCTGGGTACAAGATTAGATACTGATAAAAAACTTCCGGAAAAACCGGGTTTTCTCCAATGCAACGTGACTTTCTAAGCCTAATTTTCTTCATCTCATACGAACGTCTTCTGTAAAAGAATAATGATTTTTTAAACCCGAAGGAATAAGTTCTGATGTAACTAAATGAGTGTATTTCAGCGATGCACCCCTGTGTCTAATTACCCTGGGTTCCTGGTTATCTTTTTTTATCTGGAGTTTGATAGTTTGCAACGAAGCAACGAAAGCGAGGGGCGAAGCGCCGAGAGAAAAAAATAACCGAGCACAGTTAATTTCTAGGTATTTCGACAACGGACCTCTGGAGCCGAGGGTAGTGCCTAATATAACTTTCGGAAACTTGGCCTAAAAAATACAGAATATATAAAAGCTCTACTTACATTTTAACAAGTTGTGGTACAATCACACTCTCTCGGCAAAAATTCGTCTCCTTTGCTTAACTCTGTGCTGTTACCAATTCGATTCGGTTGCTTACACACACTGCACTTCTCTAACATAACTTTATTCTCAACTCAAAATAGCTTACTCATTACATCATGACTACTGAGCGGTGAAGTGAAGAAACGTTCTAGAAAAACTGAGGCGGTTGCTATGGCGTTATGCATTCCAGAAAAAAAACCGACAGTCGAATGTACCCTGTACTTTGTGGGACGAAGACAGAGAAAATGTAGTCGAATGTAGGTATGGGCAACTCAGTTCAACAGAGGAAATAGAAAAAAAAAAAAAAAAGAAACTAGGAACAATACAAAGCAAAATAATTGGCCGTGCAAAATTCGCGCAGCTTTGAACGGTAAATTTTTGCTAAAACGTCCACTGAACATATAAACAGAAATCTGCTTTATAGTAGAAAAACAGTTAAACTTTATTTGGTAACGTATGAGTCTGTTCGACCAAATACTTTAATGGCCGCTCTCAGCGCTTTCCCTACTTGCTTTCAGCGACGACTTAGTACCGATATTACGTACGTAGTAACACAGGGGTGGGGATTACATTAATTTAAATAACACGACAGCTATAGGGGATTCCCTGAACCTTGGCTAAATAACCCAAAAAGAAAGTTCGAAAATCGTGACCTATAGCCCGCGTCGCACACAGTCTTATATACCGAAATATACCGTATTTCCTCAAATAATAGCCGGGGTCGATTATTTCTTTTTTCGCATCAAAAGGGGGCGATTATTCGAGGGAGGCGATCATTTCAAATATTGCTTACTGGAAGTCGTGCACTAAATATTTTGTTTTATTATCCCATTTAAATCAAAAAGTTATCAGATCAAATAAACTGAAAATGGGCTTTTTAATTTTTCCAAATTTGGTTCTGTGATTCATTTTCAGAGCTTGAATCGTCTTTGATCAGTTTCCACTTCAACTTGACAGGGAGGTGATAAAAGAAAGAGAAAATGGCGAGAAGGATGGGGGAGGGGCGATTATTCAAGGGAGGCGATTATTTTAAATATTTCCATCAAAGGGGGCGATTATTCGATGGAGGCGATTAATCTTGGGACGGCTGTTATTCGCGGAAATAGGTTATGTCGAGCTCTCTATCTGGGTCTCGAGTGACAAGTCCGGCTGCAGCGCAGGGAAGCTATTATTATCTTAAAAACGTTTTGATGTAGAAGAAATATATCATGTACAAGAGATCATGCACGAGAAACTACGCAGAACAAAACAGGCTCAACGTGTAACCCGCAAGAAGTTTCTGCATAGACCTTAGTTTATGATTTTCTGGTAATTTTTTTCTCTGTACGTTACTACAGCTAACTACAGAAGTATGGACTGACAGGTGCTCATATGTTAACCTTTAAATTTGATACAATTATTTTACGTTGTTTTCCTTAGTGATATGTTATCCTATCCATTACTCAGCCGGATTTCGTGTAATTGATTACTTGCATAGTGTGTTCCCTTTCAGTTTATATTGAAGATTTCGAAAAAAATACTTTATACAGCTATTTCGAGAAAGGTTGTCGCAAAAACTGTGCACGCGACAATCCCGAAAGGTAATATGGGATATGATCAATACACTTGTTGTTGACACTGTAGCTGTCGAACCTACTTTTGTTGCTTTCCTTTAGCACTCGCAAACATATATCCATGGCCTCTCGTGCCATTCTTTGAAATTTCTTTGAAAAACAGTGTACTAAAAACCACCCAAAATACCTTTCGGGATTGTCGCGTGCACTTTTTCCGACAGCCTTTCTCGAAACAGCTGTATACAGGCTGACGTAACCAGACCCCTGGGACCAGACTGAACGTAGCTCAGTTAAAGTAAAACACGTCAAAGGGAATTTAGGGAGACTGCTATATATGATATTTGAAGACACAATCCGAGCCTTAATTTCAATCTCCTCTTACAGCACCACGACAATTTCTCTGCAGATCAGTGGCAGATCGCTATCCACTGCTGAGGTCATTACCCGCACTGAATTCTAAGAAGTTTCCAATAGGATTGACTCAAGAAAATGACTGTAAAATTACGGGGCAACTGTTTTAAGATCTGCTTCAAAGCACTGGTAAAAATGTAAGAAGGTGCATATAAGGAAGTGCTGACAATTGGGTACCAAAACTTATGGCCGTGACGTGAGTCACGCTAGTATATGCATGGGAATTCTTGCACGCGGAAGTATTATAGGCTTTTACTTTGTATGTGACTTCTTCTTCCCAGGATAAACTCCTTAAATATTGGACATAAAACCTCAAATGTCAAAATAAGACCATTTTTGAGACCGATATGGAGTGTCTATAGGGTCTATCTAGGGTTATAAAAAATCCTAAATCAAGCTGAGTGGCTTTCGGTCTTTTCCACAAGAAATATGTGTGCATTAACGATTGGAGACTATGAGCTTTAATATGGGTAATCCAATCAGTTAATTCAAGATTTATACTACTACATGAGAAATTACTGCAATTTGATTGGCTTAGTGCAGTGGTATTTCAGCTTGATTTGAAATACCTACATGTGAAAATTACAAACCTTTTGTGAGTAGTAGTATAAACAAATAATAGCATGATTTGTACGTGATATTTGGCAAAAATACCACTCGTGATATTTTAAAATTGTCTCAAATTTCACTCGCCTAACGGCTCGTGAAATTATGTATAACAATTTTGAAATATCACTCGTGGTATTTATACCAAATATCACTACAAATCATGCTATTACCTATACAAATTGAACCTTCAATGAGCTTCATTTTCATGTAGGTCATGCGGTACTACGGATAAATTTATCGCGATCGAAATACCATGCCATTAAATTGCATGCCATTAAATTGTTCTGGTAAAGACTCGTTTTAGTCGATAACAGAGCAAGTTTGATTAAGGAGGAAATAAAACTAGGGTTGTTATTTCTCCTGGTTAAATGGCATTTAACCCAAACACCTAACGAATTCCCGGCTAGAAGTCTCTTAACTTGATCCATTCATTTGTCGATCAAGTGCGGCATCTTGATCTATAGAGCATCAACCTTAATTATTCCATGACAGCGGCCTGGCAGCCGCTGTCGAACACCGCACTCCTTTTTACCGGAGCAATGAGGGAGCCAAGGAAGAGCATATGAGCGCACCGTCGACCTCAAGTCTATCAGATGAATTACTGTCACGAGTTGCGGACGTGAAATATGGTTGCTTTAAATAACCTTTACCTTTAAAATTTGATCGTCTGGACAAGAGGTATGTTAACAAATGCTTGTAGACGGACTTTTGCCACAAAACAATGACAATGGAACACTGACCTTTCTCCTATTTTCGAGACCCTGGGCAAATGTCCTTTTTATCTTGATTCAAAAGCTATGGCTTCAGAACTTTAAAATCAAAGACAATTTATAAGAGACGACAAATGCTCACTTTATTTATACATTGCGATACCGGATTAAAGCTTGATCAATCGCTTTCAAGACATGATTTTGTTTACCGGTGTTATCCCTGCCTGTAACCATATTAAGCTGGCAGAACTGGAACACGACTTATTTGGCACACTCGGAGACACCTTTCTCGATCGGCAGAGATCACTTCAAGCTTTATATGAAACATCGGCTGTTGTTACATTTGCATATGACCATGCCAAGGTTTTACGTTTAGGTCAAGATCAAACAACCCATTTTATTTCCTTCACCGTTTTTATGGACCAGACGAAGCTGTCTGAATAAAGACAAATAATAACAAGTAAAAAATGGAAAGTTTTGAAACGAAACGTTTAGACAATCTCTCAATGTTTATCTTGTTTTGTTCTTGCTATGTTCAGAAAGGAGCCGTGTTCAACATGTACAGAACTCAACACTACTGGTCGGTTATACTGAACATGCGTTCAGTGAAGTATGAGTTCTGTCTATTCTTAAGCTCTCAGGCGTGAATTTACACATCGATACACATGATAAAATCCAAGTAATTTCTTTTGGCACGTTAACTCACTTTGGTTTGCAAATGAACGATTAATAAAAAATAAGCTGAACGTGACTGTATAATTTTGGTATTTGACAGAACAGGAAAAGGAACACGCACCTAGACAACAAGCCATCGATCCGTTAAGTGTTGAATTTGTTTTATAACTTGCCCCGTTTAGTTTAGAGAAGCGAATCTCACTATCAAATTCAGCACGGTTAAATTTGATTTTCCATTTTTTGTAGATTAATTTTCCTACAGTCTATTTTAGTTCTTTTTTTTTTTTTTTGCTAAAACAACGTAAGATCTTTGAACTTGTGTATGGGAATTCTTGCACGCGGAAGTATTATAGGTATTTACTTTGTTTGTGACTGCTTCCTCTACAGTCTATTTTAGTTCTTTCTTTTTTTTTGCTAAAACATCGACCTTGGAACTAGTATATGGGAATTCTTACAAGCGAAAGGGTTATAAAGGCTGTATTAAATATTGTGGTGAATACCGCCCGGGAGAAACAAACTTGGATGTAAGTACCCTTAGCCCCTTCTACGGGCTACCACGTAATAAAAGTTAAATTAATATTTAAATGTAGTTGAATTACCTTCATTGGAAAAGTCTGTTTTGTAGCAATATAAGAAACAGTTCTGTAGCAGGGGTATTATCACATGACCTGTATTGGGAGGAAAACAACACACAAGGTGAAGAGGTGCAATTACTTTTAGGGGCTTTCCCGGACAGTTCGAGTTCTATGATTGGCTGATTGGCGGTCTATGCTGATTTCCCTCACGTGTTGGTTGAATATATACGCCATGAATAATTGAATCCGTGAAAATGACTGAGCAGTCACGACAAGGAGCTACAGCCTGACCTTTCAAGCACTGCAAACAAACCAAGTTTCTCGAGCAAGTTTATATCTCATTCATCCCGTTGCTTCACTGACCGCCAGGAACATTGCAATGATGTTCGAACATATTTATGGTGTCGCCTCATTTCTCGTGATGCTGATCGTACTGCTCTGTGTTTTCAAAATGTACTTGGCTCTTACAGCAACCTGCCGTGAGCACAGAGCTTTCCTCGTAGAGAGCGCGACAAGGGAAGAACAACAAAGAGTAAACAGAGCACAGAGACTGGAAATTGAAGGGGATAGAAGGAGCAATGCAGAAGAAGGAATACCAAGACGGTTCGAGCGTCGGCGTCTGCCAGTGCAACATGATGAACGACGGTGTCTTGGAGTAAGTATAAGATTAATTAATTCTTTTTATGATTGACTTTAAATTAAAGCCGGCTCTCGTCAGTTTCTTCGGGGGACTGATATTTAATGAGGGATCGTGGATTTAGGAGGCGCATGCAGTTTACTACATAAAAGGAAGGGTCTCTGAGCATGTCTTAACTGCAAGTAGTGTTTGTATCGGGAAGTCTTTCCTGTTTTCTCCTTTAGAAAGATTGTAATAAAACAGTTGTGGTATTTTACCAGCGACAACATAAACCTAATTGCACTAACGTTGTCAAAAAGTCCAAGAAAAAACCAAAAGAAAAAAGTAAAATAGGTTTGGATTAAGTTAGACATGTACATTTGACACCATTTAACATCAGCTGAGTTGGGAAAAGGTAAACTGGCCTCTGTAAAGATGTTTTTTGCTTCGTTCTTTCGTCCTCAGTGTAGTGAGCGTGCCTAATTTATTCTTATGATTTGCTTTTAAGAACAAAGTAGGATGAAACCTTTAAATCTGATAACTTTTGCGATTCAAGCGATATCAAGTTAATAAAACTCTTGGTTTATAGTCAGAGTGAGCTTCCGACTAAGATTAATTTACTGAAAATCGGATGGGTATTTTCTTCACAAGTCAACCTTTTATTCGGAAAATGTGTCTTTTAGTTTGTTTTACTTTTTAAAAATAGTTTACTCAATTTTATTCCTAAATTTTTAATAAGTGATATTACTTCTATGCCAGGTGCCATCTTGCTCAGCTGCCAGGGCAGGATTCCGGACGGACTCTATGCAAATGTCACATATTAACTAAAAGCTGTTCTACCCGAACATCTACTATGTACAACATCTGCTTGGAGTGTTTATGTGACGATGTCATGGTCACAATATTGCCATAACACATTGAATTATGAACACCTGTTCTTGTGAGAAATTCAGAACGGTGAAATTTAATTTTCCATTTTTGTAGATAAATTTCCCTACGGTCTATTTTTTTATTTTATTTTTTTTTTAATTGCTTAAAGAAAGACCTTTGAACTAGTATAGTAAGAGTATTTCTCGAGACTTCGCCAACATCAATAGCTCTCGTAATTATGTAAAGGAACATGAAGCATAATTAATCATTTCAATTTTTAAAAAGTTCTTCAATCCCTTGGGCATGTTTACATTGCAGAGCAACTTAGACCCGGCCTCGCATGACTTGTTTTAATAAAAAAAATCTCACAATTACAATTAGTTTTTCTTACCATCGATCCAATATTCCTTTCTCAGTTAAGAAAAGCTTTTTGGTATATCAAAAATCCATTCAACGTGACATTTCGTGTCGTTTTTCTCATCCCCACAGTTTTACTTACTGAACTCTGTTAAATTATTAACTTAAGTAGCACTTACAAGTTCAAAAATAAAATATACTAACTCATCTAGGTGAACATACACGACTCGAATACCATAACTCATTCCAGCTATGACTTCGCCAGTTGTGTGTCCACTTAAACGTCAAAATCGTGAATAAATTCGGAAGTTGCCTATACTGCCTCATATTTCATTGTTGGGATATTACATGTCTCTGTCAACGTCAGCATGTTTTTTCATTTCTTAGTGTTTGTCCGTTAACTAAAGTATTTTTTTAAAAATAGCATTTAAAAAATTTGAAAATTTCTACATATAACACTACCTATGAGGAAGCATAATGGCCATATCATTTGAGACTACACGACTGTAACATGGGCTGGTGAGTCTTGGATCTGTTTACATCCTCTTAAACGCGATATCACAAAGGCGGAACAATTTTTTAATAAATAATAGCATTGGTCTTAGTTTCCATTGCATGCCTCTGGCATCCAAGTTTCACTGTGTTTTTCAGTTCATCGAGTCTCTTCACTTATTACTAGGACAAGTCCATTTTGAATATCAAATAATACACTTTTTCCTTTTCTTTTTCATCGGTAGCACTTCCATAAAGATATGATTTGAACTAACAGGAGGAAACCGGAGCACCCGGAGTAAAACCCCCTCTAATATGCCTTCTATATATAGTCTAACAGATTAAACATAGAAATATACTTTTCTCGGTGAACATACACGACTCGATTGCCATAGCTCACTGTAAGTATGACTTACTTTCAAGTTGTTTGTCCACTCATAATGTAAGTCTCTAAATTGTAAAAAAAGGTCTGCAAATCGTTTCAAATGCAAAGTTGCTTATACCGTCTCACAGTTCACTATTAATTAGGTAATTTCAAGTCATTATCAACTTCTGCATGTTTCTTCTCTTTAGTATTTTTTGTTGTTGTTGTTGTTTCCTTCTTGTTTGTTCGTAAAAATATTCTTTCTAAACAAAATTATGTACAAAATTTTTTAAAACTCCTAATGGTGAGATAACCCACATATAAAAACTACCTGTGTTAGAACTTAACCAGGTGAGACTATACGTCTATAAAATAGACAAAGTCAGTATTATATCCTTATACAATGTCCTAAATAGAAGAATGCATGCCAGATCGAGGTTAATTGTTGCCCGAGTTCCCCGTCCTTTCCCTCCCCCGTCTCCCGCTAGCTTCACTGCCTCACAGTTCGAAAACCTGATTTTTTTTCCTAAAACCGAAACCAATTAAGGGAAGGTGCTATCAAGAGAGGATTCTTGGAGCGAGATTGAAACGTTGCGCTCATTTGAGCCCATGTCAGCATCAACTTTAATCAGCGTAAGCCCATCTATCCTGAGTCTCTTGCCGTTTTTCTCGCTCTCGCTTTGCTCAGTGATGCTTCGATGATCTGAAATACTGGAGCAGGCTTCTAAAATCAGTATTATAAATCCGTCGTATCGACTATGACCTTGAGAAACATAGTATCGTCTCGGACGTAGGCATGATCGTTTAATTCCGACAAAGGACAGAATGTAGGGCACCCACTAGCGATGTTTGTTTCTCTTCTTGGTCTCTGGAAGGATGAGCTGTTTGGGTCAGGTCTGAAGGAGTCGATCACGTGTTCTACGTTATTCTGATCCAGCAGCATGAACGTAACCTTCTGTCTGAATGGCCAGCGGAGTAATGCATCGTACTCACCACGCATGACAACAAAGAATGCCGAGACGTGTGTCCCTCTTCCAATACCATCACCATTTAAATAGATGCGCGCGCACATCTTGTATCCATAGCGACTGGTAAAGAAGCACGGGCTATAAAATGACGTCTGTTGCCCGGAGACGGCGTCTTGCCGTTTTTTAGCGAACTCGGTGATTTTCCACAGCAAAATTCCATCGTGACTGGAGACTTCCTGCTGCCTCACAGATTCGTCCAAATCTGTCAGCATAACATTACGAAGTGCTAGTGAGTGACTCATGGACTCGAACTGTCTTTGTAGTCGATCAGTTGTTCCATTCGAAGACTCCTGTTGCCTGGCTAGGGTAGACACCTTTCTCTGAAGTTCTTCATTTAATCTGTTTGCTTCAACGAGCAAAAGCTCGAGATTGGCCGTCTTTCCTTCTTCTGTAGTTAACCTCTGTAAAAGCTCCTTGGCGAACGTTGGATCAAATGCCGATGCTGAGTTTGACCTGTTCTGTCTAGAACTTTCCAGTTGCCTTATTCTTTCTTCTTGCTGAACCAGTTTTGATTTGAGTTCTTCATTTTCTTTCAGTATATTCTCAACTTGTTTAGCATAGCGTTCCAAATCTATCTGTTTTGGTATATCTACGCCATTCATTGACACGTGTCCAGATTCCCGCATGGTCCTACCAACCATCGAGAACAGCTGCAGTACGGTCTGAAAAAGGAGCATCAAGTGACCGGAAGCATTTTCCTCTTCATGCTTCCTTCGTTCTTGCAGCTTCATAGTCTAAAGAAACGAAAACGAAATAGTGTATTAACGATGAGAAGAAGTGATTAACACTCAACCCACCCACAGATTACCAAATGATTGCTGTTTTGCATATTAAGTAGTCTTAAGTATTTGCATACCTTTGTCACAGGGCATCCAATTTGTGCCCAGGGACAGCTTGATTGTAATTCCTCACAGTCTCCATTTACCGGATCAATATGGGCTGGCATCTGATGTAATAAATATAGCGACCGAAGTTAAATCTCGAACGTCTCTTTTTTTTTTCATTATAACTATAAGTATATGTGTAGTCAATGTAAAATGTGAATTTTTATATTTTGCCACCCACGAAACATCTAGGAGCTAGCTGCTAAGAAACCGTTTATACAAGTGCTTGCGTTCCATGCAAATCAAATTGGAATTTGGATTATTTTTTCGAGCTGGAGCTTGCTAATACAGAGAACCAGGAAAAAAAACCTATCGGAGCAAGAAAGAGAATGAATTTAGACTCAGGTACAGCAGTCAAGTGCACCGTTTTTGGTTTTGTTGGGTTTTCGGTTGGCTTGACAGGCATAAAGTGCTCGTGAACATCAGTTTGCTCACCTGAGAACGAGTTATGTCCTTTCTTCCACATTCTGTGCAAGCTACAGGGACGTAGGGACACTGAGAGTCCTGGTGATCCTGTGCATAATGAATTTTAATAGTCACTAGTTTAGAGGTCACTCTGAACAAAGTATCCAGGCTGACTGGGTATTGAATTAAGAAGAAAAGATCTCTTTTTATGAGACTTAATACCGGCAGCGATTTCCGGCGATTTGAGTTGTTAGCAGGTTAGAGGAATGAAGAAATGTGCAAAAAGTCAATAAGAGTGAGAAGAAAGGGAAATTAAAAATGAGTGGTCCTTAAAGACGATAATACCAAAGAATTATCTCAAAACAAGAAAATTTATTGTTGCAAAGGAAGATGTAAAAGTATGCTTTAAGGCTTAAAGTAACGTATTAAGAGGATCGTATCCCAAATCACGACAACTCAGGGATAAAAAACAAATTTTATGAGGGTTATTGTCACCTTCAAAAATGCAAACTCTACAAGTGTTTGGCAGTGGTCACATTTTTCCATTCTGAATTGACACCACTTCTCAAGATGCTCTACCAGGTTTGATCTAGTCACCAGTTCACCGCATCCTGAATGCACGCATGGAACTTGAACGTACTCACACACAGCCTCGTGATCCTAACACACAAGAACACGTAATTGACAATTATGACAATAATGAGCGAGATAATAATAACGATAATTTAAAACAATACGCGAGGAATTGTGTTTTAGAATCGGCAACTGTCCCGCTAGGATCACTGGAACTCAGAGGAAATGTTTTGTTGTCAATAGAAAAGAAGAAAAGAAAGACAGGAGCGATTACAGTAATTTTGCTTTGTTTAGTCTTATTTAGTATTGCCTGAGACTTCATTACCATGTTGAAAAAGAACGATACTACTTAGGCCAAATTGGAATCGCTTTACTCCGATAATATTCTGACACACGTTGATAAGATTCCTGCTCAAAAACAAGGATTAAATGATGCGCCCTATACTTCTTCACCGAATTGAACATTGTTAATTACTCCGATAATGTTCTTACACGCGCGGATAAGATTCCTGTGTCAAAACACGGAGTAAATCTTGCGCCCTAAACTACTTCGGTCTAATTGAAAACCACTTTATCTCGTCTATTATATCTATATCTCTACATATTTCGTAGATAATCCAGCTGATACGAGCATGGGCATCACAGAGGGTCTATCTGAACAGTTAAAGATGGGTGGTCTGTTTAGCACCATAATAGAATGAATAGCCCCAAGACAAGACGGAAAATCTTCTAAAGCAATCTTGGTACTTTCATGACAAGGTGTACGGTAAAAATGCCTCAATATATTTTTTGCCTCAAGAGTGACCGCTTTTCAGTGTTTCACGGCTACAGATTAACCCGACTGGGACCGCCCTTGTCAGTGTTAGAATTATGATCATTTATGCTGTTCAATGAACGTTTCTCATTGGCTAATTTTTGACATGTGGTTTTTGATATATTAGTACTGTTCTGTTCTTTTCTCGCGCTCGTCCTTGTGAACGGTGACACAGCGTATGTTAAAGAATAAATGTCCAAAGAGTGCTCGATGGGTTTGAATCTTTCTAACAGTCAGTAGGGCTGGAAGTGGGTATACATCATGACTTATTTGAGCATCATGTAGAAGCTTAGTTGTTACCTCTCGTTTTCTAAGCTCGTCTTTCCAATCACATCCTTCTTCTTGATGAATGCAATGGACCAAGAGTGACTGTATCTCACGCTCGACAAAGCGGTCCAAAAATACCTGCAGAGTGATTCGAAACAAAGTATTGCTATCATATATTAGACACAAAAATAACAGTTACTACTTGACCCATACAGAGTAAACGAAAAGGTTGGCAAATAATTTCGAAGGTGACGGATTAGACAACATTTTGTGTCCTCTTTAGGTGATATATCACAGAGGGATTTATGATGAATTTTACCACAAAACTTAAACCTTAGATCCAAGTTAAATCTATGAACTTGACATGAAACTCCTTTTTCATGTGTAGGTATGTTGAACAGTAAATGACATGTTAAGAAAAAGATTGGTTCAAATTGACGTTTTGCCGTTTGCGTTAAACGTGATTGTAAATCTATCTATTAACAGTATAATAGGACGTCAGCGTAAAGTGGCACCACTGGCGTCCGGTATCGGTCTATTTATGTATGACATATGTCACTTGTGGCTAGCTGATGATGTGTTGATAGAGGTGGAGGTGGACCAAAACAACGGAGAGACTTTCTTTACTCTTTTCGAACAAGAGAATGGTTTTGCGTCGCCTTCGAATTAACGTGAGAAAGAAGGACGTCACTGCCCAATGATGGGATCACCCAAACCGATGGTTGTTGTTCGGATCGGTCGGGGTTTGATGCTGGGGCCTCCCGCTCAGAATTCAAGCGCTCTTCCAACTGAGATAATCGAAATGGATCAAAATGGGCTGGGGAGGTGAGCGGGGGGATGCGTGAGGATGCAGCATCACGAAAGCGGGTGGTGCGCGATAAAAGGTATACGTACTCTGACTAAGGGACTGTTTACATGGAGGTGGGGGACCCCAGGTAAGTGAGGTAACCCGCCTTTCCATATAATCTCTCATTTTAATTTTATCACGTTTACATGATCGATGGGGTGACCCGCCACGTGTTACCTCATGCACCTATCTAGGGTCCGCCACCTCCATGTACAAAGACCCTAAGATAACCGCACAAGAAAGGCGACTTTCGTCTCGCTTGGCTCATAGAGCGCCTGTTTGGATCCAGGCTATAGAATGTATTCAGAAGGTTTCACTAACGATAAATCTCATAATTGAAAAAAAGGCAAACCTGTTCTCTATGAATATGTGATCCATCGATGATGCACTTTCCAACTTCTTGCCTGTAAATTTAGGGACAGGGATCAATGTGTATCAACCAGTAATACGAAGAATACATGATTATCGGGTAATTATCTGATTTTTGTTTGCCAGTTAACTGTGGTAAATTTATTATCACCTGGCCCAGTTCATCAAACGTTGGATAACGCTATCCACTGGATAAGTATTAGAGAAACTTAATGCTTTCTCCACTGGAAAGTGATTTATCCAGTGGATAGCATTATCCACCTTTTTGAACAACCAGGGGCTTGAAGTACAGCTACCATTTATCTGCACCACATTAGCCAGGCAGCTATCGACAGCGATTGTAGTTATTTGCATTGACCAGCCATTTCTCAGCTTTTGTCTACAGTTAACTACTTACTTTAAGAGGTAGGCTAAGGATATTTCCGCTGGCTAGGACAATGACGACGCACACGACGTACTTACCAAAGAATCGTTTCCACGCATGTTTTGCAGTACCTATGACCACATGCTATTGTTTGCACAGCTTCTCTAAGAAGTCCGTCACATTTAGGGCATAAATTTTTTTTGTCGATTACTAATCGGTCAACGGAAGATAACTCATATCCAGGCATTGTAGGCCTAAAAGTAGAAACAAAATCACTTGCTGTAATTACTTGAAAAACAACTCGAACAACGAGCAAATATTTTGCTTAGTTTGATGTTAAACGTTGTCCAACTGGCAGATCATTTAGTTGCCGATTACTACGGAAGGACATATCTAAGGTCACTTTTTTCTTAACTTCGGAATCAAACACTCGCGTTATAACAACAAGACAGTTAGACAAACATCATATCTGCTTTTTTTTATGAGCCAGATCAATCTCCTTCCCAGGTGCCTTAATAATGCGCGAGGCGCACGAAAACAGTCATCACATCAAACTCTGTAAAGACTGGAAATAGGATCGCGAGGTTGCGCCTTCCCATAACTCCTTGCTCCACAACTCACGCTTTTCTGCCGTGCACATTAGTGACCTTTAGATTCGAGGACGAGAACGACTACGAGAGATTTGATTTTAAGTTTTTTCGCGTATTGTCCAAAAATAGAAAGCCCGGAATTCTTCATTGTACTTTGTTTCACCAGAAAAGTAAGCACTGTTACCTTTAGTGAAGGCGGTTACGCGCTCTCCTGATCGCAAATGCTAAAACTTCTAACATTTGATAACTGGTTTCCGCCACTACGACATTCTCGCTAAAACTCGAAGTAGAATGACGAAGGCTACCACGTTTTCCCGCCAAAATCACGCTGCCTCACGCGCAGGTACTACTTAGAATCGCATAATTGAGTAAAATCTGGCATTCTGATTGGTTAACGAAGCGAAGTATTTGGTGTGGAATTGCGAGTTAAAAACGAGGCTAAGCATTATTGTTTCACATCTACGTAACAACTATCGTCAAATTCTAATACAACAACTGCAAAAAAGGTTTTTACAATGTCATTTTAAAATGTTTCCAAAACCATTGTCACCTTTTGAAGAGATAAAAAAGAACAAGAGCGTTTTTTTAAAGTGAGCCGGAGGTTATTCCTTGTTTTGAACTGAACTACAAATTCTTGGAGAGGCATAAAAAACCTCTTTCGCTCGCGACAACGAGAAAACAAGAAAATCCTGTGAGCACGACCCAGAAAATGGCAAGCCAAAGTTCAACCAAACAAAACGGAGAAGCGACAACGGAGGAACTGGCAGGGTCGATTGTCACATATACAAAAGAAGTATGAATACCTTCAAAGACGACATGGCCCCTGAAAACAGGAAAAAGAGTACGCCGCTTGCAATCGTCCTGAATCGTGGTACTTAGAAAAGTACAAAACAGAGCTGAACTTGAACAGCATTTCTAAAACATTTCAAGGTACTTACCTTATATCAATCCCGACGTTAAACTTTTAGTGCTTTCACTTGGACAATTAATTTCTTTCAGTTTTGCCACCGAAGAGGTAAAAGGTGTAAATTATTTTCCTTCTCGAGCAAATGACCAATTTGAAAAAAGATGTTATAGATAAAAGGCTTGTAAATTCAGTGAAATACCTCTATTCATCCTTACGATTAGTTTGAAGCTTGCTTACATGTAAAAAAGTTTGAAAACAAATGTAAAAACAAGCACAAGGTACAAAAAAAGTTGTCGAACGTTCAAATGTATACGACTGACCTTGCTTCCTATTCGCCAAGTGAACGCAATGACAGTTCTGACAGTTGACTCTGAAATGGATTTCTGGAGCGTGCGCTCAGGATAAAAACAATCAATATTATTCCTGTTTTCTTTTTTTTTTTTTCTGATTCTTATTCAATTATGCGATTCAAGGAAAATCCATTACCTGACTCGTGAATTCCACGTTAAATTGCACTTGAAACCGATATCGCACGAATCGCGAAGGTTTTCGCGTGCAATTTAACGTGGAATTCCCTTGTCAGGTAATGAATTTTCCTATAGTGTTGAGAAAATCTCGTACTCGTAGTCGTTCTCGTCGTAGAATCTAAAGCTCTCTATTAATGACCAGTTAACTGCTGTGATGTTCGTATCACATACAAACGTTGACCAATAAAACCTCAGGGCTGATATTACTCTGTAAGAGGAAGAAACTTTGGCAGTTCCGTATACACATTACTCTTGATAGCAAAACCAATAGTGTCGTCGCAAAATATCGGCTTTAATAAGGCTAGCGATAAATAACACATAACATCTGAAATATTCAACTAGCTTGAAACTGAAAATTCAAGCTTGAATACACATTTTTTGAGGCTAAATCAACTACGTAGTAAATTGGGTAACTGATTATTTCAATTGTTTTTCTTCTATTTTCCTCAAAAGTAGAAAATACAGACTTATTACATTACCCACCATTCACCTACCTCTGCGATCTCACGAGCACCACCAAACAGCTTTTAAAGTGAGTGCGGGCTCTAAACGAAATTTGGAAGATAAATGTGAAGAGGTTGTAGCATATTTTAAAACTGAAAAGTGAGCATTATTTTTGAATTAAGTCACATCATTTCTTGCGTTTGCTAGCAAATATGTCCTCATTCCTCTCGTTCTCTCGTTTTGTCGACGGTTTGTTCCGCTACATTTTTAGAAAGCCTCACCGCCATTACTAGGAAGCTATAACTTAGAGCGTTTTACTATCGAGATTTGTAATTTTGTACGGCAAGGCAGGTACACGTCTTCATGTAGAGTGGACATGCAAGTCGACCACAATTTTCCAATTGTCTATACTTAGTTATTTCAAACAAGACGTGATAAAATGTTCAAAGCTCTTGTCTACTTTTTATTAGGATAACTGTAATATGTTTTCTCAAGTACCAATTTGCGCACTCAACCAGCCGGATCCAATTACGTCACCACAGAGATTAAAGGGGCTGATTGTCACGCCTGTCTGAATTCCGCGTCCGTATTCGGTATGGAAAGAGTGAGAAATACTTGACTGTGAATAACAAAACCACAGCTTCGTATCCAACAATATGTCTCCCAGGCCTATCAAACGTTGCAAACCAGTTATAAAACTCATACTAGAAGCACAGGTAGCCCAAGCTTGAAATATGAGCATCGGCATTGTTGCGTAACATTCGAAATACAACGGAAATACTATAGGAATTTGTATGGGAAAAAAAGCCTATCGTTCCTGTAACCTACGAAAATGGAAGGATTTCAATAAAAAACAGTTTCCCTTACTTAAAATGTGTGTTACGTCTCTCCTGTGTGGTCCACGGGCCGATTTACATTACAACCCATAAAACGGCGCCCATAAATCGGCCCCTGGACTACACAGGAGATACGTAACACACATTTTAAGTGAGGTAATTTTTAATTTCTGATTTAGTTTCTAGAAATAAAAGGGAAAATGAAATGAAATAAAGTAGAACGTAAAAAACCTGTGAAAGGATTTATTGACCGGTCTGTGAGACAGCCAGTAATTTAATAAACAGTTAAATCCCAAGGTTCCAACTCACTCTGTTAATGAAAGACTTCAAAGTTTCCAAGTTGTGGTAAAATCACACGCAAAAAAATTCTTGTCCTCTGTTTAACTCTGTCCGGTTACCAGGTCGATTCGGTTACTTAGACACGCTGTACTTCTCTAATAAAGTAACCTTAATTCAACTAAAAATAGCTTACATTAGATCATAACATAAGCAGTGAAAAAATGTTCTAGAAAGTGGCCACCTGTGGCCGTTACTACGGCGTTATATTCCAGTATTTACGCGAGATCAATAATAGACTTGATGCGAGTAAACTTCAGAAAATTTGGGACGAGGATAAAGAAAATGTACTTGTCGAATGTAGGCATGGGCAACTCAGTTCAACGGACGGACAAAGTGGCCAAAAAAAGACACAAAACAAAACAAAATAGTTGGCCGAGCAAAATGTTGCCAAGCCGTAAACCGTAAATTCTGTTGTAACGTCTACAATTTCGTACTAGTTTATCAGGTCATTTTTTTGCTTAGGTTAATATACACTTTTGCGACTTCAAAACATTTCCTTGCTTTTACTCGCGCACTCGCGGTCGACTTGTCGAACTTGTGGCAAGTGTGGTTAGGTTACATTTAGTTCTTGGGAACTATTTTAATTTGCTGCGGTACAAAATTTGCGTGACCAATATTTTTTCGCTGTGGTCGCAATTTTCCTTCATCTCGTTGCATCCGGACAGTTGCAATCAGTCAAAAATTTTTATTTATACACGATATAAGGTAGACACTGCTCGTGGGGTCGTGTCTAATAGAATTGCTCAAAAAGAGTAAACATAATTAAAATGTGGAACGTAATTAGGACAATACAGGTGCAAAGGTGGCAGAGACCGATGGATATCAGTGGATGACAAATCCCAACAAAATTGCTACTGAAGATGCAAAACAAATCCTTAATGAGAAATTCAGCCATTTTAATGGTTAATTAATTTTTTTTGGAAATATTCAGTGTCACTGCTCTATGGCCAGCGTTGTGCAACATTTGTTCGAGATACGTCACGAAAATTCAGGCTTTTTTCCGGTAAATAACTTGCGGAAAAACCGGGTTCTCTCCAATGCAACGCGACTCTCTAAGGGCTAATGTTCTTCATCTCATACGAACGTCTTCTGTTAAAGAATAATGAGTTCCTATAGCCGAAAATATAGTCGTCCTGTGTATACATGTACAACCAATGCATTCCTGTGACTAATATAACTTGAGGAAACTTAGCCTAAAAAATACAGAATATATAAAGTTCTACTTACATTTAATGTTACGATCTTTCGCGTTAGCTTTGCATGCAGGTGTGTGATGGCAAAATATTGCTTTTAAAGGCATCTTGAAAATATTTATCCTTGTTTATATCGAGGAAATATCAATTTTTGATTGAAGTAAGGTAACAGGGCGCTATGAGCAAATCAGCTTGTTTAAGCATGAGCAAGAGAATGAGCACGATAACTGGACCCAATGCAAGTGAAAGGCTAACTAAGAAAAACAAATTGAAATCAAATGCAAGCTGGCACTGGAGCCGCGTGGTCGATGAGGTTAACAGAAATCTGCTTGGTAAAACAGTTTAAAACTTTATCTGGTAACGTATTGAGTCTGTTCCACCAAATTCTATAAATGGCTGCTATTAGCGCTAATTTTCTTATTTGCTTTCAGCGCGGACTTAGGTACCAATATTTAAGTAGTGACACATAATCTGTGTTGAGGGTGGGGATAACAGCCATACGACAGCTATAGGGGAATCCTCGAACAGACAAAAACAACATCTTTTATTTAAACACGGTGGGTTTTAAAGCTAATATAGCTTATGGGGCCGTAGCCTGCGTGGCAGGCGCCTACCCCTTTCGACGCCTGCTACGCAGGCTAATAGGGCCGTGTAAAAATGTTAATAGGATAATAAAAATTAAAAAATACCGTAAAATTCCGAAAATAAGCCCCAGGGCTTATATTTTTCAAAGGCCCTTTTTGAGGGGCATATATGTACGGAGGGGCTTATCTACGGAGGGGGGGGGGGCTCATATTTCGATGGGCGATTTAACGGAGGGTTTTTTGCGTTACAAGGTTGGGAGGCTTATATTTGGAGGGGCTTATTTCCGGAATTTTACGGTACATTAACAACGATAAAAAATTCACTAGTGTCTATATATAAATTAAAAATATGAATGAGGTCAATAAAAGCGAAATATGTATAATAAAAGATATGAACAGAATCAATAAAAGAGGAAATCACTGTCCATTTGGGGACGACCCATTTGAGGTGACTCTTCATTAAAGTTCAAGTTTCTGAGGGCGGGAGACTTTTTTGCCCTGGCTTGCAGCATTATCTCTGGTGCTGACAGCGGATGGTTCTAAAATTTAAAGATTCCAAACAATGGATCCTCTGTAAGAAATAGAGTTTTTCATATGATAAGTTTCAAAACGTTGTACGCTAACACGATTTTGATGACGGAGGTCATACTTAAGCTCTTACCTTTGGATTAAATGTTCCAAGCATGATGGCGTTATGCGATTGTAGATATTACAAGTGTCGAACAAAGTGTCGAATAAAGAGTCCCACTCAAGTAATAGAAAACGTTTTCCGTGTTTGCATAGCCTGATATAAACACGAGAGGGGTTGGGAGAATTCGAGACAGTTATGCAAAGCAGAGACGAAGTCGAGGGTTTGCAAAGGTTAAGCAAACACAGGAAGAAAGGTTTCTATTGCTTTTATAAAATAACTTAATTTCCCGAGAAAAAACGCAAATCTCTTTATTATCGCACTAATGTATTAAGAGAGAAATTCTTACCAGTCGCAAAGTCTTGTACACGAAGTCTTGCACGCGTAATCAGGTCTTGTTTTGCAAAAAGTTCCAAAATACGTATTTTTCTGCTTAAAATGTCAGCTTAAGCGAAAAAAAAAATGACACAGCTTGTTTGTAAAGATTTTCCAAGTTTCAGCCGACGAATGGGTAAATAAAGTAAACTTGTCGAGTTTTGAACTCAAAAACGTTTTCAAATTCGTGCTCGCGTGATTTGCGCGCGAAAAGCAAAACATCTTGACGTCACAACCATGTTTAAATACTCTCATGCAAACACTCTTCTCGGCCAATCAGAGCGCGCGTTCTATCTTAGTTATTTTATAATTAGCTGTTTTTCTTACATCCACAGAGGGCATGTCCCATGGCAGGTTATATATAACTCTAACAGCCCTATAATGTATGGATTCCAAAGAATTAAATTCGTTCTTATTTGTACAACTCCCCCAAATTGGTAGCGCATATGTAACCGAGGGTAAATTGATTTTAAAATATAGATCTAAAAGCGAATTCCTGGGTAAAAAGCGACTACTTTTGATCAGAATGAGTTTGTTAACGAACCCTCTCTTGAGCTCCGATATGTGTTTTGTTCACGCAAGCTTGTTGTCAATGGTTACAACTAACAGCTTAGAACTTGAAATCCATTGTATGAGTTGCTGGTTAATTTTTAAACTGCCTAAGGGTCCGATAAAATAATTAACAATTAATGAATCTGGCTGAGTATCTTTTGAAGAATTATGGAGATCGAGGAGGGCATTATCCGTCGGGGCTCTAGGCCGAGGCGGATAACACCCTCCGAGATCTCCATAATTCTTCATATGATACCAAAGCTGAATTCAATAATTGTTTTATTATTCATTAAAAATAATTACTAGTTTAAAAACATAGCTAAAACGTGCTTACCTGCATCGATGTTAAGTTCACCTTCGATAGTGTACGTTTAGGTTTGTCCAGCTCCGCAAATATTTACCAAATAGTAGATGTCGCCCTCAGAGTTGTCTTCTTGCTGTTTTTGCTACGTTTTTAGCTATTATTTCGCCTAGCTCCAGCTGTAGTTCTTACTCTTGAAACGAGTGACG
>OZ037993.1:40632784-40725284 GCA_964035705.1 Porites rus | reverse complement strand
AAAACCTGAATTTTTTTGTAAAATTGGTGTTATCAAGAGAGAGTAAGCTACAATTGTAGCTCATTCTCGCTTGGTGTTATAAATCTGTCGTATCGACTATGACCTTCAGAAACATAGTATCGTCTCGGACGTAGGCATGATCGTTTAATTCCGACAAGGGACAGAATGTAGGGCACCCGCTAGCGATGTTTGTTTCTCTTCTTGGTCTCTGGAAGGATGAGCTGTTTGGGTCAGGTCTGAAGGAGTCGATTACGTGTTCTACGTTATTCTGATCCAGCAGCATGAACGTAACCTTCTGTCTGAATGGCCAGCGGAGTAACGCATCGTACTCACCACGCATGACAACAAAGAATACCGAGATGTGTGTCCCTCTTCCAATACCATCACCATTCAAGTAGATGCGCGCGCACATCTTGTATCCATAGCGACTGGTAAAGAAGCACGGGCTGTAAAATGACGTCTGATGCCCGGAGACTGCGTCTTGCCTTTTTTTAGCGAATTCGGTGATTTTCCAAAGCAAAATTCCATCGTGACTGGAGACTTCCTGCTGCCTCACATATTCGTCCAAATCTGTCAGCATAACATTACGAAGTGCTAGTGAGTGACTCATGGACTCGAACTGTCTTTGTAGCCGATCAGTTGTTCCATTCGAAGATTCCTGTTGCCTGGCTACGTTAGACACCTTTCTTTGTAGTTCTTCACTTAATCTATTTGCTTCAACGAGTAAAAGTTCGAGATTGGCTGTCTTTCCTTCTTCTGTAGTCATCCTCTGTAAAAGCTCTTTGGGGAGCGTTGAATCAAATGCTGATGCTGAGTTTGACCTGTTCTGTCTAGAACTTTCCAGTTGCCTTATTCTTTCTTCTTGTTGAGCCAATTTTGATTTGAGTTCTTCATTTTCTTTCAGCATATTCTCAACTTGTTTAGCATAGCGTTCCAAATCTTTCTGTTTTGGTAGATTTACGCCATTCATTGTCACGAGACCAGATTCCCGCATGGTCTTCCCAACCATCGAGAAGAGCTGCATTACGGTCTGAAAAAGAAGCATCAAGTGACCGGACGCATTTTCTTCTTCATGCATTCTTCGTTCCTGCAGCTTCATAGTCTAAACAAAAAGAAAACGACATGGTGTATTAAAGCTCAGAAACGTTAATAAACACGCAGCCCTTCCACAAATTTCCGAATGATTGCTGACTTGGAGCATACAGTCAAACTTCAAGTGCCGGATTCAAAAGTGGCCCGTAGATAGCTTTGATCAAGGCTCAGTATGAGCTTTCCGGAGACATCTTCGCAAACCTGCACAAGCTGAGGACCACTCAGTAAACGTTTTCCCTGGACAAAATCACATATAAAAGATCTCCCGCCCTCCTCCACAGCAGTCTTTAAACTTATTTAAGACAAATCCGTGACATTTGTCTTAGCCTTGCTCTGGCAAGGGAAAGTCATCTTACGTGTAGCGGCACTTTACACAAAAAGCCATCGATGCCATTCATTTTTGAACATTCAACTTCCCCTCTAAAGCACGATCCCCTCCTGTAACAAAAGTAATCTTAAGTATTTGCATACCTTTGTCTCAGGGCATCCAATTTGTGCCCAGGGACAACTTGATTGTAATTCCTCACAGTCTCCATTTACCGGATCAATATGGGCAGGCATCTGATCGAGTGAGAAAGATAAAAAAACAAAATTAAGTCCCAAACGTTTTATTCCAGAGTTACGGTAACTATATGTAGTATGATGTAAAATGTTCTTGAATTAAATTTGTTACCCACGCAACACCTAGGAGCAACCTGTTAAGAACTCGTTTACAAAAGTGCGCGCGTTGCAGATCAAACGATCAAATCCGCGGTACGGAGAAAGATAGATTGATGGATTTACCCAGAGTTCCGCTGGTGACGCCATCTTTTTTCGTACCGAGAAGTGGGACTCTGGAATCATTGTTTTGGGGAGTATGCAAAAACAGAAAAACAGGAAGAAGAAAACCTCTCGGAGCATGGAAGAGAACAAAATTAGATGCGTTGCCTTTTTTTCGATTGCAGAAAGTGCTTATGCAAAGTATCCAGTGATGCCAGTGAGCATCAACTTCGCAAATAAAAATTTCAAATCAGAAAGGCTTGTAAGGCTTACTCACCTGAGAACGAGGGATGCCCTTTCTCCCGCATTCTGCGCAAGTCTCTGGGACTGAGGGACACTGAGAGGCCTGGTGTTCCTGTGCATAATTAACTATGTTAGTCATCAGTTTAGAGATCACTGTGAACAAAGTATCCAGGCTGACTGGGTTTTGAATGGAAAAGAAAAGATCTCTTGTTTATGAGACTTAACACTAGCAACTACTTCTACCGATTTCAGATGTTAGCGGGTTAGAGGTATGACTAGAAGAATAAATGAGCGTCAGAAGAAAGAGAAATTAAAAATGCATGAGTGATCTTATGAAGACCGATCAATAACTTCACAACAAGGAAATTTATTGTTGCAAAGGAAGACTTAAAAGTAAAAGGATCGTATCCCAAATGAGGGCAACTTAGGGGTAAAAAACAATTTCATGAGGTTTATCGTTACCTTCAAAAATGCAAACTCTACAAGTGTTTGGCAGTAGTCGCATTTTTCCATTCGGAATTGACACCACTTCTCAAGATGCTCTACCAGATTTGCTCTAGTCACCAGTTCACCGCATCCTTGATGAACGCATGGAACTTGAACGTATACACACATAGCTTCGTGATCCTAACATGCGAGAACATGTAATTGTCAATTGTGGCAATAATGAACAAAATAGCACTAAAGACGGAAGAAGAACAGCGTTGTTGTATAATCGACATATTTTAAACTAGGAGCATCGTAAAATCTAAGACTAAAGATTTAAAACTCTGACAAAACAAGTAGCAAATCATTCGCCCTATACTACTTCCGCGCTGTTGAAATCGCTTTATTAATCTTTTTACACATGCTGATAAGATTTCTGTTCTAAAAATACGAGGTAAATCATATCATGCGCCTTATACTACTTTTATTCAGCCATGCCCAATTGAAATTGCCTTTTTTCAGATAATGTTGTTACTTCTACGCAGTAAATCATGCCCCCTTTACTACTTGGGCTCAACTGAAAATCGCTTTATTTAAAGGTCGTCTGTTATGTCTAGATCTCTACAAACTCGAGCCTGGATGTTAAGAGGGTCTACCTCAATGAGGTGTGAATTTTATTGAAATTTTGGCTTTTATGCAAGGTCCTTTAGTACCATCACCGGGTGGGATATAAAATGACCATGAATTTTTTTTTTAACGATTACGGTGAAAATGTTTCAAACATTTACGCCTCTTGGATCACTACTTTTACATCCCCTGGCTGATGATTTGAACTCCACTGAGACCCTGTGGCCAATAGGGCCAGAGGTTAATCTGTAACAGTCTTTATCCATTACACCGGTATAAAAGACAGCTAGTAGCAACCAGTACAGTGTATACATCATGATGTTTCATTTGAACAGTACAATTTAGAAGCCCAGTAGTTACCTCTCGTTTCCTAAGCTCGTCTCTCCAGTCACAACCTTCTTCTTGATGAATGCAGTGAACCAAGAGTGACTGGATCTCACGCTCGACAAAGCGGTCAAGAAATACCTGCAACGACAACAAACGGTTCATTTTTGGTAATCATAACTTGGCCCATTCCTTATTGTCAGTATCATTATAGATTTCGTTCTCGTTCTCGTTCTCATTAACATTATCATTTTCATTTTCATTATATTTATCATAACCACTATCGTTATCGCAATCGTTATCGTTACCGTTACCGTTACCGTTATCGTTATCGTAATCGTTAGCGTCATCGTTATCGTTTTCGCTATCGTTTTGGTTATGGTTATCGTTATTGATTACTCATGTGAAACGTTGGCCTCTGTGTCTGTTAAAACCTGTACATTTAGAAATTGTGATTATAATTTAACACAAGCTATTATTGCGGAGCACTCGTT
Source organism: Porites rus (assembly GCA_964035705.1). Classification (NCBI taxonomy): domain Eukaryota; kingdom Metazoa; phylum Cnidaria; class Anthozoa; order Scleractinia; family Poritidae; genus Porites; species Porites rus. The sequence continues at coordinate 40,721,319 of OZ037993.1, read as the reverse complement.
TGTTCTGTGTACCGTTTTCAAAATCGATGAAATCATTGAGGGAAACTTAAGAAGCGATCACGAACCTGTTCTTTAGTAATCTCTGTTCCATCAATGATGCACTTTCCCACTTCCTGCCTGTAAAAGAGGGAAACTCGAGTCAGTAAATTTACAGTGAAATTTACTACACTGCATTTACAAATTATCTGCATCACACCCAGATATCAGAATATTTACTTTTTAACAGCATATTTGGCAATTATATTTGGTATATGAGCCGGTATACAATTATCTACAGATTATTAACCGGCTACATGCCGTATATTAACCATTTAATTAGCTGCTGTACATTTGCTAATTATCTGGCACCAGAGCGCTAATATTCGACGGGTAAATCATTATCCATTAGATGAATGGACATTAAGTGCAAGGAAAATCAATTGAGTCACGTCGGATATAATAGAGATATATTAGGAGGGGCATTCAATATGTCAATCAGTTATTATCGGCAGCATATTTGTCAATTATCTACAGTATATAGCATATTAAGTGATTAAGTTGGTGCTAAGTCGTGGGACTCTTACTTACCTTAGAATCGTTTCCACACATGTTTTGCAGTACCTATGTCCACATGCTATTGTTTGCACAGCTTCTCTAAGAAGTCCATCACATTTAGGGCATAATTTTTTTTTATCTATCACTGATCGGTCCGTTGGAGATAAATCGTATCCGGGCATGATTTAACTGGAAAGAATACAAAAATGCGACCTAGGTGAATTACTGACAGGAGTTGATTTATTACTGAATACGTTTTGGTTTTTGTTCATGAACCATGTCTTGTGTTCCTTTATTTTACTCAACGACTGCAGATCTAACCTCGCAACAGAGCTTGCGTTATGTGAAGGGGCCAACTATAAGCTAATCTGACAAATGCAGTAATGGAAGGGACTATTCGCTTAAAGTGGTGATCTGGTTTTAATGAACTATGTGGGTTAAAATTGCAGTACTTGCCCTCCATTCTATTCCTATATAGTTATACCTAGAACTAACGAGAGGAACAGCTGAGAGAAGGAAATTAGTGAAAATAAGAATAAGTAACCACAAACTAATGATAGAAGTTGGTAATGATACAATCCAAGAGAGAAGGATCTCTCTCTTGTACAATCAAACTACCAGAGTTAATACGAATTGCCCTTTCTGTGAGTCCAATCAAAAAGACGAAATTCACTTTCTTTTTGATTGTTCTAAATACTCTTTGATTAAGAATAATTTTTACAATAAAGTTAAGACTCTGATTCCAAATATTACCCAGTTACCTATGAACGTTTTGATGAATGAACTGATGAACACTTATTATTACTATTTCAACATACAATTCATGAAATATATTTCAGCTTGCTTTGACTCATTTTTGCGGCGAATTATTAACAAAGTAGCTTAATTGTGCGGTGATTAAATTTTAGTTCTTATTCTTAAAACATAAATAGCTTTTGCAATACTGTATCTATGTATGGTCCTGCAAATGAAGCTTGATATTGTTGTTGTTGTTGTATATAAATGGAAAAAAAACTATATTGTCATATTCCGATCCAAACGCAATTGTTTCCGCCGTCATAAGATGATTTAAAATAAGCATTTGTAATTAAAGTAAGTGGCAAGTTTAGAATAAGGAAATTCTGTAAGCAAAGACAATTTTTTGAGAAAGCAGATATTTTGAATAAACTTTCCTATCTACTGCATTGACTTAACTCCTGAGGCAATCGAGAAAAACGGACCTTACCGTATGGCGGGACTCGTAGAAATAGATTGCATTAATTTGATTACTCTTTGAAGCAGATCTAGAGCACCACAAATTTGCTTCGTATCCTTAAGCTCGAAGTAAATTCTGGCTGACCAGACTATTGCGCACCATCATGCAAGCTCTGCACAAAATTGTGCTGACAGTGTTCCGATCCCATGCAATAGTTTCTTTGTGTTTAAGTGCGAGGGTGTAAAGGTTAATTGTAAGGCAGTCGATAAAAGCATGGACACGGAACATTCCGGAACATTCCAGAACATCCCGGAACATGAAAATATTAAACTAACTTTTATGAAAAAAAAAATAATAATAATAATAATAATTTTTGTAAAAACTTACAATAGCAAAATAAATAAAATAACATAACATAAAAACGGAAAAGGTGTTAAAGTACGCAAAAACAGCCACTATTTTGAATTATTTTGAGTGTTATTTTATTTACGCAAAAGTGTGCAAGGTTCATTATATCTGTTTGTCTTGGTTGAAAGATTTCGAAAACGCGCGTGCCTGCCGTTAAGTGATTTTAATACTAAGATTTATCTTTTGTTGAAATTCGGGGGTGGAAGCTGAATAATTGGATCACGATTATTTATTATTCTTTGCTTTTTTTCTCTAAATTATTCATTATTCATTTCAAATTTTTCCGTGATATTCATTATTCATTTTTTTAGTCAATTTTCCGTTCCCAAATTTTCTACAATGCAATTCTATACATTGTTTATCAAAGGTTTACATTTCAGTATACATTCAACCATGTCTTTAGCAAGTATCATTCTATTTTTTTTTATAAATGTGGTCAAAATAATGTTATCCTTTTCGATCAATAGACCGTCTATGCAATTACTAGAATGTGAAGGACCAAACAACAGCAGCTTAATAACCATAAGTACTAAAACATAATAACTAACAAACAAACTATAGCTGAAGCGAACACTTTTCATAATCGTAATCGTTCGTAATCGTCTTGGTTCACAAGTCGGGCAAGGTAGGCTGCTTGTTTGCAAGGGTTTTTTGCACCACCTACCAGTTTACCCACTCGGTCGGATTTTAGGACCTATCTATTGGCAAGGTTTCACTGCAACCTTTACGCTGAGTCATTAATTAATTTCCAAATTGTCCAAACATTGTGGAAAATTTCAATGGAAGATTCTTATATTGCAATTTTTTAGACAGTTGCATCTATAACTAAAGTAATAGAATCGAATATCTTAATTATTAGGGGACAGGCTTTTATTTTAGTTTCATCTTGAGCCTCTGTCAAACGATATCAACATTTGTTCAACCATTCACTAACAACTGATGAGGGCCGATGTGAAGGCCGTGTGACATACCACAGGAGTGTAGTGTGGGACTGCAAACATAACTGTCACCAAGAGAGGATAAAGGGGACAGAGAAGGCATCCTCCATACACACCCTATTCCATAGGTAATTCGTCTCGAGTTATTTTTAAGACTACCGATCCCAAGGGGGATTAGACAACAGCTAATCACATAGCGCGAATGTGTTCCACGTGGATGACCCACGCTCAGAGCCACGCGTCCTTCACGAATTGACGCAGAACAAAATGGCGGATAAAGACGCGGAGAGAACTATTGCTATTCGTTTTGTCGACGAAAACGACTACAGAGAGATTTCTGCTAAAGCTGTGTCACCGAAACGAAAATTAAAAAAGAATCGCCCTTCCTCTCTTGTATAGAGCTAACAGTACAGCAGGGAAATCCTTAACACACTGAATATTCTCTCAGGATCATTTATAATTTACAGCTTGAAGAGAGCAATTTCTGGTTTGATGTTTATTCTTTTATTAGACCCTGTTTACATGGAGTGGGGGACCCCGGTCTAGTGGGGTAAGTTTCTTTTGTTTTGTGTCCCCCAGAGCGTGAAAACAAAAGAAACCAACCCCACTAGACCGGGGTCCCCCACTCCATGTAAACAGGCCCTTAGTCTTTTATTATTCAACAAAAATAACACTTGGCGTCCTACTTACATTATTCAAAGAACAAGTCTTTTGTGTTTGGTGTGTTTTATAGACCTCCGGTAAGCGACACCAGATGTTTAGAAATACTGTAGAAGAATTTGGAACATCAGACACCTCAAGCAGATATAATTCTGGTTGGAGACTTTAACCTTAAGGACGTGGACTGGAATAATAGATTAATGCTGAATAATTCGGTTGACTACGAACTATTTTCGGATATTTTGTCGGATAATTTCCTAACTCAAATGGTCTTGCAACCTACAAGAGGAAACAACATTCTTGACCTTGTCCTGACTAATAATAGTGACGTGATTTGTGACACCGAGGTTGGTGAACCGATCCCGGACCACAATACTATTACTTTTCATGTGAATGTTCACCCCTATCACCGGAAATCATCTGAAAGAAAATTTTATGACTACAACTAGGCTGACTGGTCACGCCTAAATGAGTTGTTTGAACACATTCCATGGCATTGTGCGTTTCTTTCCAATGATGTAAATGAAGTCTGGAGTGCGTGGACCGATTTATTTTTTACCGCTGTTGACGAGTGTATTTCAAAAAAGAAAAAGAAGAAAAATCGCCGGTCCCCTCGGATATCAGCTGAGATAATTAAACTAGTGCGGAAAAAGAAGCGGTTGTACAAAAAAGCTAAGATTAGAAATAATGATGAATCGTGGTCCACTTACAAAAAGGCAAGTAATTTGTTGAAGAAAAAATGCAACAAGGCCCGCTGGGAGTACCTCGATAAATTGGCAAACGACATGCAGGACAAGAGTGAACACAAGCTCTTTTGGAATTACGTGCAGTCCAGGCGCAAAGGATCAAATGATCTAATTGTTATAAAGTTACATAATGGCAATGTGCTAACCAACGAAGATGACATTGCTGAGTGCATGAACGAATATTTTGCTTCCGTTTATACAGCCGAAAACTTTGATAATTTTCCATCATTTGATCAAGTTATTAAAGACAAGGATCGTAGTCTTCTACACTGTTCACCTAAGGTTGTTAGCAAGATTCTAAGCGAGTTGAAACCTCGTAAATCTCCTGGCCCGGACAGTATACATCCCATGATTTTAAAGAAATGTGCTGGAACCTTGGCTCCATCACTTAGTGACGTTTTTAATGCGTCTCTTGCATCAAGCATTTTACCACACAACTGGAAATTGGCTGACATTACTCCTTTGCATAAGAAAGGTGCTATCGCCCTGTCTCGCTAACATCGGTGGTGTGTAAAGTGTGTGAAATGATAGTAAGACAGCAGCTTGTTCAGTTTTGGATTACAAACGAGGTCTTTATTCCGGAGCAATTTGGCTTCCTGAAAGGGAAATCTTGTCTTTCTCAATTATTATCATCTTTTCACGATTGGGCCAGCGGGAGAAACAAAGGCTTGACAACTGATGTTATATTCTTAGACCTTTCAAAAGCATTTGACTCGGTGCCACATGAACGCCTTTTGACAAAGATACACGCATATGGTATCCAAGGTCCACTCCTGTCTTGGCTTAGAAGTTTTCTCACCAATCGATACCAGCGCGTTGTTCTGCGGGGACATCACTCATCTTGGATTACTGTTTTGTCTGGTGTGCCCCAAGGAACTGTGCTGGGACCCATTTTATTTCTAATTTATATTTAATGATATTTCAAGAAACATTGTGTCAAACACAAAACTTTTTGCAGATGATATGAAACTGTATAGGATACTCAGGGATACTAAGGAAGATGTTGAAGAGCTACAGAAAGATCTTATTCGCCTGGAATCTTGGAGCTATGTCTGGCAGCTGAAATTTAACACAGATAAATGCGAAGCGATGCGCATTTCTAAAAAAAATGATTACTCAAGTCCTCAATACCATCTATGTGGTAACCAATTAAAAGCTGTATCTGAAGTTAAGGATCTCGGAATCTATATTACTTCGAACCTGTCATGGAGTATGCAAGCTAACAAATGCGCAAATAAGGCAAATAGTGTGCTTGGATTCATTTGGCGAACGGTGGGTCCTAAAAATCCTCAGTTGTTTTCAAAACTTTATATGAGTCTAGTACGTCCGATACTCGAGTACTGCTCTCCAGTTTGGTGTCCGCACCTTAAAAAAGACTTAAACACCTTGGAGAAAGTACAACGTAGAGCATCTAAATGCGCCCTTGGAAATGTTGGGCAAGACATGCCTTACGAAGAACGCCTAAAGCTCCTTAAATGGCCATCACTTGAACAAAGAAGATTATTTTCGTCGCTTATCGAGTGTTGCAAGACAATAAATAGACTTAATGGACTTGATCCCTCGGCATTTTTTACATTTGCACATGATTTTCGGCCCTTAAGAGCCAACCATCGTTTTGAACTTAAGCTTACATCAGCAACTTTAAATAGTTTTAAACATTCTTTTTTTTATACGCATAATAGATAAGTGGAACAATCTCCCAAAGGAAGTTGCTGAGGCGGAGAATTTGAATATTTTCAAGAACAGACTGAGACGTTATCTTATAGATTTTTCTAGTGAACACTAAGTTCTTTTACTGTGTGATGTTTTATATACATATATAGTTACTATTTTAAACAGTTGTAAATAATTTATTTCTTAATGTATTTTATTATCAGGAGATAAACTAGAAAGGGATAACCTCTTTTATCTCCTTTTCACTTTTTCGATTTGGATTTGTGAATAAACAGTTATTATTATTATTATTATTTATACTTGCTTTGTACAAACGACTGGTTTCAATAGACCGGCGAAATGTCTCATTTTATTAAAGCACTGAGGTTACGACAACTTCGAGTTAACCTGATTTCACGGGTTGTCAAAAAGTCTAGCGATTCCCTCTTCCCAGGTGAGCGCCGACTCAAATCGAGTCAATATTCAGGAATGCTCTCGATCTCTTTACGCTTTCATTGCCTTTCGCCCGACATGCGAAACCTCCACGAAACATCCACGCAGCGCGCGAGGTAACATTATCCCGATTCTAAAAATAACTCGAGACGAATTACCTATGGAATAGGGTGTGTATGGGGGATGCCTTCTCTGCCCCCTTTATCCCCTCTTGCTGTCACGACAATGTTTAAGCCGTTCTACAAGAACTGTTCAGGGTCGACGTAGCGTTGGATTTTGAGGGGGTGCGCAAGAGGGGAAACTTGTAGCGCCGAACGTGGCCTAACCTAGGGGGGGGGGTCTGGGGGCATGCTCCCCCAGAAAGTTTTTTTAAATTTAGGGTCTCGGAAATGCCATTTCCAGCGTTTTCCGCAGGAAATTTTCTGTAAAAAGATGTTCAGTTGTTTATTTTACCCATCTCCAGTGTTGTCGGTAATAAGGTACAGTGTTAAGGAAAAAAAAGGCCAGTGACGCCATCAGAATCTGATGATTATGGAATAATACTGAAGATAAAAGAAATACTAACACAAGAACACCAATATATGGCGAAAAATATATCAGTCATCCCTCGTTTCTCGCGGCTTCGCCGCTCGCCGCTCGCGAGTGCTCGTATTCTACGGTGTCCAAAAGAAAAATAAGAGACTACTCGCAGTCAAAACCTTAATGACGCCTTTTCGGTGATCTCGATCTAGACAGAACCATATAATAATAAAGACAAGACGGTAAGAAGTTGATTGTTTGAATATCATCGGGTATAAAATCTTTTAAATGATTACTAATAAGCTGATTAAAAGAACGGAACGTTTGTACTGACCTGCTCTGATTGTGCACAAAACGTCAATTTCCGGCTGACCAGGAACGCGAGATGGAAACATCGTCAAGAATGACAAATAGACCTACCGTCGATGACGATTTCTATTCATTCTCTGAGTTCTTTTTTTCCATTGTTCAAAATCGAATGAAGAAGCTGATTTTAGAAAAGCGACCCAATCATACGAAAATACGGTGGGCGTAAACAGTAGACACACGACACACCGAACTAAGAGGGGAAACAAAGGTCAAACATTTCAAGTGATTGACAAGCAACCTTGCAGGCTGTCAATTACGTGGTATCGGATTGGCTGTAGGAAAAGAACTTCAGGAGTTTTATTTCGGGATTTGCCGCTTTGGATTTCACTGATTTCGCGCGGATTCCAATGTTTACGATTGGCAGAAAAGTTGAAATCGTTTCTTTCGCCATCAGTTTTTATGAGATCATTTAGCAGCTATGAGTTGTTCATTATTCCGAGGCTAGATGGTGTTATTCATAATTCCCGATTTTCTAACTCCAAATATTCATTATTCATTTTCTTATAAACCCCGTTATTCATTATTCAATTATTCAGCTTCCATCCCCGATTGAAATCTGTCTTTTGTTCATACTAACTGGACGCGCTGGTAAAACAAAGGATACGTTCTGTTGGCCTTAATTGACTTTTACTTGGCCAAACAAAACCTTTCCAGAAAAAACAAAGTTTCGCCTGGAACATACTGTTTTTTATTACTCTCCTACGTTTTCAAGATCTTGTTTGAGTTGGCTTGCGTTTTAGTGACAGAAACCTTGTCCATCGAGATCTCCGGATCAAATCATTTAGTTATAATTCGTTAAGTGTAGTTGGTTAGCAATTGTTTGAGACTGGTTGTCAAGTAAACACTTTTGTTGGATAACCCGTGTAATTATATTTGTACGCTAGTTAGTTTTATTGCAGAACTCGTAAACAACTTTGAGTTAATATATTGAAAAGGCGGGTCAAATTAGTGGTGTTAATTATTCCTACAAGAAGACTTTAAAAGACAACTTTTGTAATGTACAAAAGTTGATTAGTTGTACTTTTTGAAGTAACGATAGTGTGAATCAGCAATTTATATATATAAATACATTCTTTGTGATCTTTATATCCTCTGACTATTTTGTTTTGACTGAAAATTTACTGGACTTAAGTGAATTCTATAGTCAAAGCTGATTTTCGGATTGCACCATAACCTCGAACGAAAATATAATAATATTCCTTACAGCCAATCGGGTTTTTAGTGATGTAAGACTAAATTTCAAATGATTAGGATTGGCACCTGTCATGTCCAGTCAGGCTAAAAGGAGCTATAACTGATAACAGGCTTTTGTGAGAGATTTAGTACAAGCTCACTTGTAACAACGCTGAAACTTTAGAAGAAATACAAAGTTTGCTGAACCATCAGAGTACGTGTGCTTTTTCTGTGAAGTCGACCTTGAGCCTGCCCCCTTCAACTGGGTTCGGACTTTTCACAACGGGAGAAAGAATGAATGAAAAGGAAACTGGTATAATAATGTCCCCATATTTCGAGCCCAAGCCTAAATTATCGAAGACACTTGAAGGTTTGCTTATGAGCTCTTATGCGTCTTGTTATTTTTGCAAACTGATTTTGCAGCTAAATTCGCTGAATATTACAGTATGCGTTGAAAACTTGTCCTGGTAAAAAGTGAATAGAAAGGAAAAAAGCCGTCTGTTCTTGTTTGTTTGTTTGCTTGCTTGTTTTACCTTGCAAAATAAATCAACCGCGTAGCATTTGGTTCCGTCGTGTCAGTGTCATCTTTGGAGTCTTAAACTGGCAGAGGAAAGTGTGTGGATCTCCATGATCAAGGGAATCACAACGGCCCCTTTTATAAAAGTTCTAGTTCCATTATTGGGTCATTATCTTATTCTGCGGAACTAGAGATTGTTTTTTTTTTTGTTACTGTTGTAATTATGTGGGATGAGTAGTCAACTTTGTTATCCGACGCACTGAATCAACATAAGGATTTAATTGAAGAAAGTTTAGTCGCCGAGAATATATAGCTACGCATTACTATTTCCAACATGAAATCTTGTCCACTAAAACTTAAAATCCAGTAACGTCACAAAATTCAAAGCTGCAACAAACACGTTAGCACCGAGCATTCGGATTAGCAGTTAAACAGATTGCAAAAGTTATCTCTCAAATACTCTTCGCTCTCACTAGTTTTCTCGTGAGAAACAGAATCATTGTTTTGGGTATTCCCGTTGGGGATACCCATATCACTAGTGATTTGGGTACTGGGCACAGGGACACCCAAAAGACTTTGACACCGGCGATCGCCATGAGGAAAAAAATAGGGGACTGTGAACTGGCTTGAATTTCAGCCATCTCCTCTAGTCGCAAACTTAACTTGCGACTCCAGGAGACGGCTGAAATTCAGGCTAACTGATGACAGTTAGAAACCACCACTACGTTACCACTACCACTGAAACTATTCACTGCGAATGTGAATCTTGTCCACTTAAGCCCAAAGCCACGAGCCCCTTCGCTGTTCTTACGGTTGAAAAGCCGTAAATGGATAACCGTCAAATGATTAAACCGCATGGCACTGAAACAATTACCAGAGGTGGCTGTGTGAGGAAAGTTTGACTAACCCCCCCCCCCCCCCCCACCCCACCTAAAGTCCAGTTTTAATATAGTAGGCAAGCCTTCACTCATTATTGTCATTTGCATGGACCCTCACTCGCCCAACAAATGAATTGCGACAAAATACTGCGTTCTCATACTCGGAGATGATACCAGTTTCGTTTTCTTTCTTTCTTCATTGTTCGTTTTAAGGTTATTTTATGTTATTTTATTCTGTTATTATTAGTTTTTAGAAAAATATTTTATTTTTATTTTTTTTTGTTTTTCATGAAAATTATTTTTATTCTTTCATGTTCCGGAATGTTCCGTGTTCCTGGTTTTATCGACGCCCTAACTGTAAACCTTTTACAACGCTAAAGTTCAGAAATGTTTGTAACAGGTTCTCGATTCTCTTCCTTTCAGAAAATCATACTTCTGTAAATTAAGGACAATCGATCTCTACTACTGATTAAGGCCGTTCTGGCCAAATAGCTACAATCACTATGGTAATTGTTTAGAAAAATATTTCAGAAAATAGACCTTTTCACGTTTTTTTTTTTTTTTAACTTTTGACATGCAGGGCAAGTTAGGGAAAATCCGTCGACACCACTAAAAAGAGCGCCTTAAGATTAAGTAGTTTGAATGTGATTTGATGAAAACTAACGAAGATATAGGTCCTCAAAGTCGTGAAAGTTTACAGTCTGTCGTTTGTATGGTGGGGGTACAAATATAGCAATAAACCTTGCTTTCTATATCTTTTATCGTTTAAGACGTATCACTTTCAAGTTTGGCGATTTTACTAATTTTAAGGAGCTCTTGTAATTGGTGTCGACGGATTTTCCCTAACTTGTCCATGTCAAAAGTTGAAAAAACCGTGAAAAGGTCTCTTTCAGCGTACAATATGAAAATAAAAATCATCCCAGGAAAAATGACGTCTTAACAACCGTGTGGTGATCCATATTCCAGATCCCGGAAATTTTTGCTTGTGGAATCCGGAATACAGCTCAAGGGATCCGGAATCCCACTAACGATTGGAATCCGGGATCCAAGTTCAAGATTGTCTTAGATGTCCTTACATGGGGCGAACCGTGGTATGCTACACGGCCGTTTTTAGTGTCGTCACGCAATCAACTTTTTTTCATATCTACTCCAAACCATCGCTTTTTTTAACGTTGCGTGACGACACTAAAAACGGCTGTTTAGCAGACTAGGCGAACCGTGGCACTCTCGCATTTTAAAATGAACGTCGTTTACTTTACAACTGCGATCTTCGATCACTTTTTACGCCGTTATTTCGCTGCAGATCGCTTGCCTAATGGATCACCCGATTATACGACCTTTTGCCATTCGATTATACGACCTTTTCCCATACTGATTATGATGCCATGCATCAGTCATAATTGAATCAATGGCCGTGGACGTCCAGACGTATGAAACGTCTGACTGTTAAGTGCGTCCCGTTTTAGTACTAGACGTCTTAAACATCTGACACGACTAATTCAGCTGTTAAGAGCGTCGATCGGACGCACTTAACTCAGGGGCACCCAACGAGAATATAGTTCAAAACCACTTAAACAATAGCATTGTTAAACGTATTTTAGTATTTAAACGGTAGATATTGGCATATTTTTATCCCCTAAAAATTTTCATCTGTTCGGATTTCCTAGCTGAATGTGTACTGATCCGAAAATTATAGAGATCAAAACTTACCTTTTCGAAAATTTCAGGGAGGCAAAGGCTCCCGAAAATTGTAGGTGATCTTTTTAGAGTAAAAAATCCGTTAAAAACGGGCAATTACACCATTTTTTAGATGTTCGAAACTCTTAGGAGAGGCAGGCAAGCAAGAAATTTCACAACAAATGTTCCGAAAATTCTAGATCTCAAATCGTCTTCCGAACAGTTATTTTCCGAAAATTAACGTTGGATGCCCCTGTTATCTTTTTAGAGTAAAAAATCCGTTAAAAACGGGCAATTACACCATTTTTTAGATGTTCGAAACTCTTAGGAGAGGCAGGCAAGCAAGAAATTTCACAACAAAAGTTCCGAAAATTCTAGATCTCAAATCGTCTTCCGAACAGTTATTTTCCGAAAATTAACGTTGGATGCCCCTGTTAACTTCGGAAGTTTTATTCGTCTGACGTTTAATGCGTCTGCCTCATTTCCCGTATTTATACTAAAGACGTCTTAGACGTCTAGTATGAATACGGCCAATGACGAAAATGACTATCCGGCTACACAACGAATTTTCAGGCCAAGCAAAAATTGAAATTATAAATTATTTGTAGCCGGAAAAAAGTTACTCGCGAGACAAGAAGATTGGGAGAAAAATTTATCTGAAGAAAATACGGCCAATCTCGTGGCAAAAACAATATTTTACTCACTCGCTGCCCTCGTTCGTAAAATATTGTTTTGCCACTCGAAAATAAAATTCATATCTTCGCGTCAGCGTGTAATATCCTCTATTTACAACACAGTTGTTAAAATATCAAACAAAATTTATCTTGTTTGATCATGCCTTCAATTCTCATGACCACTCTACAAACCGGTAACTGGAACTCGGATAACTCGAACAAAGTCACATTTTCCTTGGATTTAAGCCAACTTAGCTTTTCAGTCGAACTAAATTTCGTTTCCAAAATCAAATTTACTTCGAGAACTGGAATGCTAGATCTGGTTCTTGCAACCCACCACGAATGCCATCCAATAAGCTCTTCTTGTCGACGTGTAATCGGTTAAAATACTCAAACTAACACTATACAGCTACTGGTTTTTAATAAGCGAAACGAACGGATCACGTATTTGAAAGTCATTTCTCTGCATTGTCATAAAGATGCATTTCTGATGAGATGCACTCTACTGCATACTGAAGAGCTGAAATATCAATAAACTCTCAATTATATTAACATGACAAATCGACCTCGATAACTCGAACCTCTGCTAACTCGAACTGTTTTTCTTTTCCCTTCAGAGGTTTTCAGAGTTCGAGTTAGCGGGGTTTAGCGTTTTTTTTTTTTTAAGGACTGACGTCACCAGGGGAAATTTGATGCTAATCACTCTTAGGGGCTTTTAAAATGGGCAGGGTCAAGAAAATTATTATCATTCTGCACAAGCTTTAATAGTTAACCTTAGAAGTAATTTTGTAGATGACTCATTATTTACATTTTACCATCATCAACAAAGCTCTCTTTCCTGCACACGTCTACTTTTTATCTCTTTTTTAGTGCTAGCATAAATAGTTGAACATTTTGTTGCACATAGGACTTGACAGGCGTGAATGTAAAAGGTCATCATAAGGAGAAACAAAGGAAAAAATATTTATTTGTTTGTGATTTTACGTAAAAAATATCTTTTGTCGAATTTTATGCTCATACGTGTGCTATGTAGCCATAGAAACAGCCTTTAGATCTCCATACTATCTGCTGACAGTTCAAACACAGCCTAACGTGGACTGGACCCTTCGGAGGACTCTGAGATCAAGACTCTCGGCTCTCCATTCTGAATTATTTGTTTAGCAAAAAAATTTTATGATATAGACAGTAAGACAAACTGAAATAAAAAACCTAGTAAGAATTTTTTCCAGATTGTTGTTTTTTTTGGTTTGTTTTGTTTTGTTTTTTGCCACACTTGTAACGCGTCTGTTTTTATAAAAATTCATTTTTTTAAATCCTATCGTACGGAGCCGAGTGCAACTTTCCATACTTCAAGAGTAGGGTAGCCTTAATTGGAGTCCAGAGTCATGAGTCCAGGGTCCAGTCCTGATTTTACACTGTGCCGTAAGTTCACTATCGCTAAGTACTCTGCGGTTAGTTTAACATATTATTTTAAACATGATTCCAAGTTTCTGAGGAGTATAAGTTAATCTCAACAGGACAAGAGAACGGAAGACCTTCAAAAAGGATTCAATTTTTCAATTTAACACCACTGACCACAGTTACTAACGAAATAGTTTTCAGGGTGCCTGTGGATATTCAGGGGATTTGTATCAACTTTGCATAATAAAAACTATTCGGTAAAGGTCCATTCGAAACATAACAGCTAATTTCCAATTTTAATTTGTTGATAAATTTCCCTTTGGATGGAATTTTAGTTTGTTTGTCTTTTCTCTAAGCGGACGAGCGTTTTGATCAGAGGTAACTATGCATGATCGAGTCACCTCAAGCCTCGGCGTGACTTGACTTTAAAATTCCAAATAAAATTCCACAATTACAATTACTTTAATCTTATCATCTACCTAATATTTCTCTCTGGGTTAAGCAGAGATTTCTTAAAAATATATTCAACGATATGTTCGTGGGCTTCCCGAACGTGTGCACATCGCCGGAGACCACGAGACGAAGAACTTAATTAGGCCCCGGTTCAAACGTCGAATGTCACACGTGCCGAACCTAACTCGAGAGTTACGAGAGTAGAGTTGCGACGTTTGAATCAATTAAATTCGACTGTTTGAATTAAATGCAACGTTTGCCATATCTGCGACTGAAACAGTCGAAGATTCGACTTTATTAGGTTCGACTCTTGATTCAAACGTCGCATTTCACATGTGCCGAACTTAATGAATGAATTTTAGAAAATTATTATTATATTACTGGGAATATTGACAGCGAAGAGAGTTAAATTCGACAGAGTTCAGTGAGTTAAATTCGACGTTTGAATCAAATGACGTATTTAACTATTTTAGTCGACTAAAATAGCAATTAAATTCGGCACATGTGAAATTCGACGTTTGAACTGGGCCTTACTTAAGGACTTCACGGGTACACACTGCATTGGTACTGGTTCATAGAGTAAGTTAGTCAAATAACAATTCTACTTACAGTTCGATACAGTCAAATCTTCTTAATCTCCTACACTGCATCCAAATCTGTAAAAGTGTATTTGAAAAACCTTATTTCAGTCATCTGTATCTATACGTTTTATCGCCCAGTCATGTGGGCGGAAGTGCTATAAGCGGCCTTGACGTACGTACTGCTAGCAGGCTGTGACGCAGCTATAACTCGCCGAGGGCCCGATTTAACTGGTGTAAGCCATTTTCTTGATTGTTTTCACAAGTAACCCGGGTTATTTGACATTTTCCTTCGAAATTCTCCCGTTAGCGGTGATGTTTCTGTTAGTCAAAGAACATTAGAAACAATTGCAAATCGAAACGTAAGAAATGAGTTGCCGATCTAGATCTTTCAAGACCTTCAACTTCGGATGCGCCGATAGACTCCAGTTGAAAAAACTGCGACAGGCCCATTCTATTCGTAGTGCCCATGTTCGGCTATAAAACCTCTCTCGTGCGTTTGAATTCCAAAAAATTTTCAGTATTGAGCGACAGACCGATGTGGTAAGCGTCTGATCAGTGGGCATTGGAATATTATTAACTCTAGGGGAAACCCCTTTGATAAGGAAATATTTTGCATGACGTTACTAAATGTGGAGTAAGGACAACAGCCTGCGTGGTACGCGTTTGAGGAGGAAAGGGGAGGGGAGAAATAAGGTGCGCGAGAACACAAAAGCCCGAGAGGGAGGAGGGCGGAAACGCCTGCAAGAACACGCGACGAGCACGCTCCTGGGGGGAGGGCTGGGCCGGGTGAAGAAGGGTGGTTGCTGAATCTGCCTAGCCTGCGAACACGAAAGTATTTCCGGTCGTCGAAATCTTAGCCTGCAGTGCAGGCGTTTTCTTAGAGCGCGCGAATGTTTAGCCTGAGAAAGCATCCGTTTCACCTCGCTCTACGGTCCACAGTGGCGAAGAGCGAGGAGAAACGTATGCTTTCGCAGGCTAGCGAATGTTTTGCTCGCGAAAGCGCAATGTTGAAACTCGAAAAGAGAGGAGAAAATAGGTTACTATTTTTACTCTCCCTAATCTTCCTCTGTCATAACATCAAAGATGACGGTTACAACAGTACGAAGATAACCAAGCAGCTTTAGCCCGCCCAAAATACGCCTGCACTGCAGGCTATCGCAATCTGTCCGCCTGTTATATATGCAAATATGTTTCCATGAGTCAACGGGGTTTTTTTGCTAAAGCTACTCATTGTCTTTCTGAGGGTCTTAATGGGATGCTAGCTATGGCTATGGGATGCTATAAGGTATTACCTTTTTCTTTATCCAAAGAGCTGCTGCCCACTGACTGTTCATTTACAAGCTTGAGCTTTTCAAGTTAGAATTTGAAAAAGGGGCAAGTTCATTTAATTTATACTGGGATCACTAACATAATTTAAGTCTTAAGCACACTACTTTATACGGCCAACATATGAATCGAAGCCGCTCAGATTAACCAACCATTTCCTGTACAGCTATAAGTTTCTTTATTTGGTTTGATAGGTGCTTTAGGCTTATCCGTGTAACACCCGATGACCTATTGAGTGGCTTAGCGTCACAAGTCACTTCTATATATGTTTGGACAAAAAAAAACAGAAGAGCGGATACGGTCACATATCTCAAATCATCCCATGCGTTTAATTAATAACATTTACAAAACCACGGCAACAAACCAGTGAGGTCAGCCGGCCCTTGAGTTGACCTAGATTATTTTAAAAAATTTGCAATACCAAATTATGTAACGCAGGGACGTAGCGTGAGATTTTGAAGGTGTACGCACGGGAAAATGAGTACCGCCGATAGCGCTGCAACCTAGGGGGGTGTGGGGGCATGCTCCCCCAGAAAATTTTTAAATTTGGGGTCCTTGAAATGCCATTTGCTACGTTTTCATTGAAGAGCTACGAAAAAAAAATGCAGTTTTTTTGTTTATTTTACCGATCGATGTTATCGGTAAGGTACAGTGTTGGCGGAAAATAAATATAAAAGGATAAAGGAAATACATACACAAAGACACTCAATCAATCATCCCGATTATCAATCATCCCGATTTAATGAAAAAAAAAAAAAAAAAACGCTTTCGGGTAATAATAATTTTTTTTCCAGATTTCAGCTGTACTGTACGCGGCCTGAAAACAGTAAACTGATCCTTAGGGCAAGAAGAGTGAGAAAAAAAAAATGTAAAGAAAAATGAAAAACAAAAACGATGGTATATTACATTTGCCCGATATTTAGGTTTGCAACTCAAACCTTAAACGGGGGTTAAACTGAGAAAAAATGAAGGTTGAAGGTCTGTGTTGCAGATTGGTACTTGGGAGTTCGTAACAGCATTTTTGAGCGATGGACGTCAACCGGAAATGGACTTCAGTTGCATCTTTGGGCAGTGGTTTGCTTGAAACTCTCTGGTAAATCGTCTTTATATGAGAAAAGAAACTTAGCAATACAAATTTGTTAGCGTCAAGGCATATAAAAAGGGAGAAGGCCTCACTTCCGGTTGACGTGCGTCGCTCAAACACGTCCTTGCTTAACCCATTCGCCCCTGAGCCGCTCGTAACCGCTCATGCTGATCCACGTCCTTTCTACCGCTTGTAACGTCATCCGTTTTAATGGTCAAGGACAACTTTGTCCGCTAACTTGTGCAGAGTGAAGAGGTCTTTCAAACCATACCAGAATGAACACAATTCAGTCAAGGACACCGGAGAAAAAGGACAAAAACCATGTAACATTGACCTGAAAATCTCCATAAAAATCTTGTTCCATTACCCACCTACCTTTCCTTTGACCTAATCTTAAGATCCTAAAAGCTTTCCTAAAAACTCTTCCCACCAAAATGAAGCCTACTAAATGCCCAGCAAGAAAAAAAATGAGGTGAGGAAAGCGACCCGAAATTTGGCTTTCTGTGGATGCCCAACTTCGCAAGCTAACAGTTTGCATCTGGAACAGAAGGCCGTGAAGTGTACTACTTTTAAACGGTTTTGTGGTAACTTTTAGCTCTTTATAGCACGACAAGGACCATCAAACCACTCGACTAGCTTCAAATTGCGTTTTTAAATGGGTTAAGCTCCCTACTAATAAAATACCACTCAAAACAACCCTTGGTACGGACGTCTCAGGAAACAGATTTCATTACTTATTGAAATAACTTGACTGACTAGGACTGCGTCTTCTACTTACTTACTTTAGTTAGTGCACACATGCGGTTCTCGGCACTTCGACGATTTTCATATAACGATCTCCTGAAACCTTTTCAGGGTCTTTTACGCCAGTTAAATTTCATGAAAGTCTGTGGAGTATCTGTAATTTTTGAGCCAACTCACCAAAGTCTGTTGTTTTATCACTCCAGTTCGCTTACGAGTTGAAACTTCCTTTTCACCATCCAGATCAACAAGTTGACGGTTGTTTGCGAAGGGGAGCCGATGCTTGGAAGAAACAGTGGTCGGCTGGCAGTTTCCATGTTTTGGTTCGTCGCTTCCTTTCTCGTGTTCCTAAAGGTCTAGATAGCAGCAACATTTTAGATAGCCGCATTAACATAACTTTCTTTAACTTCTTTAACTCCCTTAAATGGTTCCAAAGTTACCTCAGCGGAAGGTATCAAATAGTATGTGTTGACGGTAAACCATCTGAACCGCTTCGTATTCACTTGGTGTACCGCAAGGGATTATTCTTCGTCCTGTTCTTTTTCTGCTCTTCATAAATGATCTTCCTCCAGCACTGAAGAATAATATTGGCATTTACGCCGATGACTCGACCCTTTATGCATCTGCACCTACCTTATCTGAAGTCGAGGAGAAATTAGACCTGACACTGACGCAGTATCGATGTGTTCAAAGGACTGAATAAAATGAAAATGCATCCAGCAAAGACAAAGTACAGTATAATCTCGACAAGACAAAAAATTGCAAATTCAGCAAAACAATCTCTTGACCTCTCAGTTGACGGCATGCAACTCACTAAGGTTGAGTCAGAACGTGTCTTAGGAGTATATATTGATAGACATCTCACCTGAACGAACACATTGACACACTGCGCCGAAAACTACTTTAAAGAATTGCAATTTTAGCAAGAGCTCGGAAATATATACCAACCAAATATCTATTGCTTGTCTACGATGTAAGTATCAAACCGCTCTTTACTTATTGCTGTACTGTTTGGAGCAACTGTAGCCAAACCAACTTAGATGAACTGTTTAAACTTCAAAAACGCTGCGCTCCATTAATTAATGATAGTCCTCGGGATGCACGATCGTATGATAATTTTCAAAAGCTTAAGTGGCAACCGGTTGATCAACTATTCAAGCTCAATAAACTCGGCCTTTTAATAAACGTTATTGAAAGTAGGGCTCCGGAATACTTAATTTATCGGACTCACCTCGGTTTGAACATAAGTACTCTACCAGAACAAAAACATTATACCGCTTACCGAAACCCAGAACTGAAGCAATGAGGGGAACATTCTTTTATTCCACTATTAAAGAGCTGAATGCTCTTAACTTAGAACCAACCACCTCCTTTAGGTTAATGAAGGCAACACTGACTAATAACGTCGCCTCAAACTATACGGTGGACAATTTTAAAGTTAAAAAGTTATTCTGATTTTTAAAAATCCGTGCTTTTTTTAAATATCATTGCAGATTGGATTCCCTTTTTTACCAATGTATTCACTTCCGTTTTTACATCTCTCAATTTTTTAAATCTCTCGAATTTTTAAGAACCTTTTATTATAATCACTATTTGTAAATAGGCTTTTTATAACGATTGTTGTAATTTTATTGTTAACAATTTTGTTTTTAGAGGGCCACTAGGGAGGGAAAATACTTGTTTAGAATTTTTAAGATCCTTTATTATAATTACTCAGCCTTGTAAATAGGCTTTTTATGACTGTTGTAATTTATTATTATCAATTTTGTTTTTAAAGGGCCACTAGGGAGAATACTTTTTATAGTAATTGGTGTCACCCTCTTAAAATAAAGGTTATTATTATTACTATTATTAACTTTCCAGACACGTTTCGTCGCTACATCCGTTACATATTTGAAATCGCCGTAGAATTTGTATCGCGCGCGATGTTACAATGTTTGTTACATTGCGTTGGCAATATTGCGTGCTCAAAAGTTTCAATTAGTGACACCTAGCTACTTACAGGGAGAGAGTCAGGTTTCTGTTTTTCACTTGCTGGTGTAGGTCGGGTTTCTCCCATTTTATAAACATAGACTCCCTAAGCTTTACTTGGTACACTTAGTAGCGGGAGAGTCCAGGATCTGGAAGCAATCCGGTGTGCAGGATGTTCGACAAGACTCTGAACTCTGTAAATGTCTACAACTACAAACTTTCGAAGACCTGTCGGAAAGTAAGTGCTCGTGAACTCGTGCGGAGAAATGTCCACTGGTTTCACCAACATAACAAGCATTACATTTTGCACACGAAAATTTACAAACCACAACGCGTGCTTAGCCCCTCGGGGACAGCATCTCTCGAGTTCTTCTTTACTCTTCTTTGGCGAAGATTCAGATTACAGCGGCTTGTTGCAACAGTAATGTTAACTCTAACTGTTTTAGTAAACGTGGTAGCAATGAGCCCCTCAAATAACCGAAGATTGAGCGTTCAATTGCTGCAATTGCCCACGCTCAATCTTCGTTATTTGAGGTGCTCGGCCACTTTCTTTCACATCTCCCACTCGGGTGCACAAACTAAATGGTACGGCTGCACTGGTGGTTGCCAGGTCTTAAGGGCACTTCACTGCGGAGAGATGATAATTGAGGAACGCCAGGAACTTGAAAGATAGACCAGCTGGTGGTGTTATTATTAAGCAGAAGCGGACTCGATTGGGTTTAGGTCACGGGAGGGAGCATGGCTCAGGATGTAAGCTGTTTGGGAACAGATAATGTTCCTTCTGAATGACTACTGGATGACATTCTACGCTACCAGAGTTGTTCGAGAATCCATTTCCATTTCCTTCACTATGTTCACATGCAGGTGCAGGTATTTTGTTGACGTCTATTTAAATACAGGAACTACCATCTGCTTCCAAAGATGGTTTTGATCAATGACAAGAGGACCGTGTTATGCTATAACGGTGAGGCAGCACTGCAATCACGGTGTTTCATGCACAAACAACAAGTTGTTGTTATTTCATTAGTGTCGAGCTCTCATGTGATGGTCACTCCTCCCGGACGATTGTAACCCGGGCTACTTGAATTATTTCAAAGTACCCTCAGTTGTTAAAATATAAGGTGCTAATAGATACTTTCGCCCAGGCTGTAGCCCAAATCGAGTTCCTTTTTTGCTCTTTCAAGTTCCTTTTGTGTCTGCTGAGGCTCCTGGGCTCTGTGATCCAGCAAGCTTCTCTTTTAAGCTGATGGCCCACTGCACTTCACTGTTAAAACTTCACTGTTTTAACTGTGAAGTTCAGTGCGCCTTCAACTTGAGCAGGGGCGTAGCTAGGGGGGGGGGTCCTGGGGTGCCCGTGACCCCCCCTTGGTAGGCCTTCTTTTGAGCAAACAACCTACAATATTCAGGTAGCGAAAACGCCATGACAATATCTTGGCCGTAAAAGCCATTGTTGAAAAGCCCACCTTTTTAAAATTTGTTTCTTTGTGAAGTATTTTCGTCAACGGCTCTTGTCTTTAGTTAATATGGGGGTGGAGGTCGACATGACAATCTGGTGAGAAGCCTCTGTGACCCCCCCTTTGAAAAATCCTGGCTACGCCCCTGTTGAGGTTTTTTCCTTTCACATCGTTTAATCCCTAGCGGTGTTCTTAGACCTCCACTTGATGTCTTCTTGCGATTCCCTTAGCCTTTGTAACTTTTTTCGAATTATGGTCTTTAAATTTTCTCGAGATCAGTGAGGTCCTTTTGAGATTTTTCCAAATCATCTCTCTGTAACTTATTATGTTAGTCTAGCCGCTGTCGCTTTGATCGCAGGTACTGCAGCTTGTTGGGCCACAGGTGGAAGCGTAATATGAGAGTTTGTATGGGAAAAATAGAGTTTCAAACTTGGATGAAATAAATGAAGTAAAAGCGATAAAAGTTCTCAATAAAATGTAAATATTGTCACCTGGAGTCGTTGTCTTTGCTTTTACGAAGTTTCAGCGCGACTTGAGTACTTCTACATCATCTGACCTGACATTGTAATATTATTATAATATCCGTATCATCCTTAGCCCAAGGAATCTTTAAAATGTACCAGAACAATCCCAGTTTAAGGTAAAATCACTGACTCTATAAAATCGGCTCTCCTTTAAGTTTCAGTTTCGGTTAACTTTTTCAAAAAAGTAACGTTTTTTAGTGATGTCATAGACAACAAACAATGTTAAGTTTCTTTTGCGCGCGCAAAGTCCTCTTCTAGAGCTGCGATACTAATCGTCAGCAACACTGAGAGCATCTGTGGATTTGGGTTGGTAAGCTATTGAGTACCTGATAGAAAATTAACAATGCACGTTGGCAACGCGAATTAAGAAAATTTACGTTACACAAAATTAACGCGAATTTTCTAAATGTTAGGTTTACATACATCAAATTCACGCGAAATTGAAAACGCTAGAAATTTAATAAACACCGCGGCGTTTAATCGAATAAGTAAGGTACTCATGTTAAGCTCATCGGTTGTTTGTTTATCATTCACGCATTAAACGTCTTCAAAAATAAGAACGGTATTATTAAAATTCTAGCTAGTTTATAGTTCTGTCATTGATATTAATCAGATGGATGAGATCTTTTTTGCAATAATTATGCCTAGCGGCTATAGGAGCGATTTGCGTAGGGCGCTCCACGTGTTTTGATTAGATCTGACTAGAGACTTCACATAAATACGGTATTTGCAGCTTCTTTACTAGACTTTCAAAAAAGTCCTTAGTCGGATCAGGAGCCGTCGGCTCCTGGTCGGATTTAATATGGTGCGGGACCTCTCGCTACTTCTTGGTCGGCCGCTTCGCTTAAAGAGGTCGACTTGAAGCACTGGAAAATGCAATTTTGCTGTTGTCCGGGGTGGGAGCATGGCATTTCCTACTTTTAACCCCGCAGTAGGGTTTTTGGTATGAACGCCCGGCCCACCGTGGGGATGGGCACGCTTTTGAGACCCCATAAGACGGGGATTGTGGGTTGGCGGGAAGGATCTTTTTACATCATAGTCACGTGGTCCCGTTCACTTCTCCTCGCCTCTTTGGTTTGCAAATGAGCAGAAAGTGACCATATATTTTTGGTATTTGACAGAACGGAAATAGAAACACGCACCTAGACAACAAACTATCGATCCGATACGTTTGAATTGGTTTCTAAAACTTGCCCAGTTTAATTTGTGAGGTGAACTTTCCTGGATGAAAAATGACCATCCTTTAACATAATATGGCAACCGATCTGATGGCGGTGAGCAGTGATTCTCCTGTTCTCAAAAAGGAGCGCGCAAATTCTATTTCGCTGGTGGTAAGTTCCGCTTAATTTCTCAGTGAAGCAGCGATATTCCATTCCCTGAAGCAGTCGAACTAGCTCATTTTAATTAAGGTTGTTTTTGAGAATAACATTCCTAGATCTGACCGGACCATCGACGGGTCTTTCAACTATGATAACAATGAAACCCTTGAAGTATGTTTTTGATCTACGGGCATTTATCTCATCATATTTTATAAATAACTAGATCGTTGTGTCTTTAATTTAAGCCTTAAAGCTACACAGAACTGATGGTTATTTTGTCGGCTGGTATTGGTGTTATCTGTAGTGATCAATGAAGTGTTAACTTGTAAAAAGCTTAAGTACGCTTATATTTTTCTGTGTAATTTTTACGCAGCAGGACGACGGCGAATTTGGCGCTCGTCAAACTTCTGCCAGATGGAAACTTCAACACAAGAGACAAGTTTTAAATCACAAAATATTTCGGCAGACAAAATTGCGAGACGGAGCAGAAAATCTGATGAAAGCTCTCAGGTTAGGTTTTGTTCTCTTGTCAAGATTTCTAAGATTAAGTTAAAAAGCTTTTACTGAATTATAAGCTTAGCCTACTATAAATAGATTTTCTTGTGGGCATCTGATTTGAATTTGGACGTGAACTCAAGCCTTAGAAACTTCATATCTAGTACTTTCCTGTTTTATTTTGATGTTATTTTGTAAATAATATATGTTTATTTTTTTGTTTTTAAGCTTTAAATTCTCTTGAAAATTGTAGTTGATTCACATGTCTGATTAAAACAATTACGTAAAAGACACCAATAATGTTAATTTTATAAATCATATTCTGTAAACCTCTTTCAAATATTATGATTTCCCTGCTGTTAGAGAGCTCTTGGAGTCTTTTTTAAAATCCTTAGCCATAAGTCTATGACCTTTGTTCAAAAAAAGCATTTGGCAATTTTTTCACAGATCTTTCACAAACTTTTGAAAGGCTAGCTTGCAATGGCAGTTTCGTTAGAGGGGAAGGCTCCCCAAATACTCATGCCATTATGTGCATCCAACCGGGGTCGTGAAGTTCCCATGTGATCATCTGGACTCAGGGCTGTGCTCTAGCAGAGCCCAGTGGCCCCTGGCGCCTAACTTTTGCCCTTGGGCGACTAGAAAATCTCCAATTTTTCATACAAATCATATACTGGGCACCCTAGATTTTACAGTTTCAGAGCATTGGGCTCCCTTCGATTTTCCCTAGAGCACAGCCTTGGGACTGCCCCAGTTGTTTCAAGTTAGTAATGTTCAGGTGATTCAGCTGATTTAATATGGAAACACTACCCGGAGAACAATAATGCCAAAGACCCCGTTCAATGGGTTGACCTTGATCGTGTGGATAGATCTAAGTTCTATCTGGTAGATTGGGATGATCAAGAAAAATATGAAGTCATCATATGGAAACAGTTTCAGATAATCAAAACAATCGAAGGCTATCCCAAAATTATCACTCATTTTGAATGAGTCATATCATCCACATTTTTTTACATTTCTTTTATTTATACATGTAGGTATAAGGGGCCTTACATGTAACATACATGAAATGGCAACGAATAACACAAAAATGAGTTGAAACTATGACAGCGACAAAGACAAGCATTAAAAAAATAGAAAATTAAAGCAGGGATGTGGCTTCCTTCTTAATACAAACAACAGGTTTTGAAATTCAGACTTGGGACATACGTAGCCTCCTATTAAGGAGGGCCTCATGATCCAGTGATCCTGGGTTCAAGTCTCAATTTGAGCTTTAGCTGGAGTTGATTTTCAACAGTCTTGAGTTCAACTCCTCATACAGCCATAATTGTAAGCCAATTAAACAACTGGTTGACTTTCACCACTTCGGGTTTTAATTTTATCTATGCTGTTATCTTGAGATTATTAATTTGTTTGTTGCCCTTGAGTTCAATCAGGGCTGTCATTAAGAGCGGGGAGCTGGAGATTGGGTGTGGTCTCCAGCTACTTTTATTGGAAAGTAGAAGAAACATAGAACCAAAAGAAATCCCTAGCTGTTTGATTCCCTGCCTACTTGTTGTATTTACGTGGGAACTTGAAATCTTAGTGACAACCCTGACAACGGAGTGCCTAAAAACTCGCTACAGTAGCTTTTTAAGTCTGGTGGAAAGGGTTTTCCACCTGAACAACCAAGGGTGCCACAGGGATTTCAATAATAATTGAAGTAGCCAGCAGGTTTGAGTAGAATACCCAACTGTCTCAACAAGGGGCTCTTAATCCTCACCTCTAGGGGGTTCTGGGGGCATGCTCCCTCAGAAAACTTTGAAATTTCAAAGCCCTAATATGCGATTTCAAGCGTTCTGGGACTAAATTGAGTATGAAAGAGTGTGTTTTTCATTCAAGAAAATGTATCTTTCATTCAGCTTCTGATTATCAGCCACACAACTTCAGCAATGATCAAACGTACGTTTGAACAAGAACAAATTATGTATAAACTTCCAAAGAAACTTGTGAATAATTGACTGAAATACAGAGTTTGCATAACCAAAGCATAACTGAAAACCTGAGTTGGCCTTTACATTTTCATTCAGATTTTATGATAATATGTTATTTGTTTACGACATCGTAAGCACAAGTTGCTTCTTCTTTCAGGGAGAAAAGTAGCCGACAGTCTCTGAGCAAAAGAACCGACACGTTCGTTGGTCGTCGGTGCTTATTGAAACCCCTGGTGCCACATTCTGTTTCCCAAAGGTGTCCACATGCCTAAGTTTCAATAGCAGTGTATTTTAGGAATTTCTTTAAAATTTGAAAAAAATAAATTGTCTTTGAAAGTGGTTAACCAACAAAGAGTTTGGTTTGTCGCAGGTTAACGAATGATCGTAAAACAAAACTTGCTGTCAAGACAGAGTTGAGTTTTGCCAATTCTCAGCTGGATTTGCTCAAACAAGAATTGGAAGGGATTAACAGTACATTTGATGTCTATCAATTTGACAGGTGTGGTATATTTTATGCATGTAGATATTATGGTAAATATGTTGTCAAAGTAAAGTAAGGTTAAAAGCTTTTAACATACATTGATTCTCAATTTCCTTTAATGTCTCTTAGCCATAGTTCATGTTGTTATTATTGATAAAAGATAGAGGCTACAATACAAAGGAAAGTGAGTCTCAACCTAGTAACCAGTAGCTTAAAAAGTTTTAAACCTGAATTTCATTTTGACCCATGAAATACAGGCTGCATTTAGATTATAATGCAGGTTGTGGAAAATCTAGAAGGTGATTATTGAATTTTATAACTAAAGTTAATATTCCTGTCTGGGAAGTCAGCTGGAATTAAAAAAAATACATGTCTATTAATCTTCTGTGAAAGGTCATTGAGTATGTGTTATTTGAAGTAAACTTTGATTTTTCTATCTCGAAAGAGTTAGAATGGCCATTTCATACTAGCAATGGATTAATAGACAGGCCCCAGTAGTTCAAGAAATAGATAACACTATCCAATGCATAAATCTCTATCTATTAGCTGACACAATTCAGAGTGCAAAGAAAATCGTTTTTACAGCTTGCCATTTGGGCAAGCTGATGCTAGCATTTACTAGCTCAGATGCCATTTCAATTAGCCCCCAAAACTTTTTGACTAGCAGAATTGATTTCACAGTTCTTCTTTGATTTGAATTCCTCAAAAAACATCACTTGCGTATCGGGCAAGTCTAAAACAGAATTCACTAGCCTGATAGCAAAATCCATTAGCCACAGGCCATCAGACACTACCTTCTTTGCATGCTGCAATTATTGGTTCCCCTGAACCTTATCTGCTGGACAGTGATTTATCCAGTGGATAATGCTATGTACAGTCAACTCCCGGTAACTCAAACCCTCTATAACTTGAACCTCCTGCTAACTCGAAGCAATTTTTATTTCCCTTCAGAACATTTGCTATTTAATTTTACCCTCGATAACTCCAACCTCCGATAACTCGAACTTTTTCTGTTTCCCTCAAAGGTTCGAGTTACCGGAAGTCGACTGTAGTGTTTGAACAACCCGGGCCAGATGGATAAAATCAGATGGATTCTTCATTAATCCAAAGTGAACACTATCATATTTTAACATCAAGACAGATTATCCATCTGTCAAATATCCCCTTTGAGATGGATAATCCTTTTTTAGTCTGAAGATGGTTAGTGCATGTTTGCAGAAAAAAAGCCTAGCCAACATTCCCATCTTGAAAGATTGACAGTCACTAATTTATTACATGTGTTATTACTATTAATTTATTTTAATGCATTTGTTTGATATGCAATTTAGGAGTGTTGAGCACCAGATCCCTTTAATTGCTGTTGGTCTCAGAGAAACAAAGGATCTTGAGTTCAAGCCTAATTTTAAAGTTAGTACAATAACTAGCAGCTATACAGTGTAACTGCAAAGTATACAGTAATACTTATCTTATCAACTTAGAAAGTTCATAATCAAATTCAGCTAACTCATTTGAGATCATCTTCTCTGAATCACTCAAGTCAGCTGGTGGAACAAGATCTTGATGTAATATGTCGGCTTTTTTCATTTCATAGCTTTATCTGTTTCAAATATACCTGTGAATGTCATTATTTGTATTTTTTTACCTTTCTACAGATTTGAGCAAAAAGTCATTATACTGTAAGCTGATAAAATTCCCCCATTAATGAATAACCTATACTTTGTTGATTTATGTAGCGTAACTTAATCATAGTTGAAAACTGAATGGGTCAGGAAGGTTCTTTTTGTGTAATAATGTACAATCAATAAATGTATAAGTCATATTTCAGGCAGTATTGCAGATGTACCTTGTATGCTAACCATACTGCCTATGCATAAGATTAAGATTCTTTAAGTTTTGCGTAACCCATCCCCCCCCCCCTCCCCTTCTGCCTCTGCTATCAAAAAATTAATGCTAAATTTTGTTTGCACTTTAGCTTGTCTAAGGCATCCTTCAGTTGTGTTTGGGTAGAATTCACTTTAATTTTCACTGTATTCTCTGTTCTAAAGTCATTTTATGAATTTACTGTACATAGCTCACTGTCTTATATTAATATTATTGGTAATGGTGAGTTATATGGAATATTGCTGTGTAAAAATTATGTGCAAATGCATTTTCTTTATCCTTGATTACTACCAGGTCTCTTACAGTGTATAATACATGTAGCCCAAGCACTTCTACATTTATTCACTGTAGTTTGCCTTTTACAAGTAAAATGGGTGTCTTGAAAACAAATACCCCTAAGACCACTAAGACCCCCACCAAATGAATCTGAACTTAATTGATTAGGGTTAGGAAACTGAGTGAATCAGGTTCCATTTAAGTCATTACACTGGACAAACTGACCTGAAAGTTAATTAGCTCAGTTTCCTAGCTAATCAATAAAGTTCAGAGTCATTCGGTGGGGTCTTAGGGGGTCCTAGGGGCCTTTGTTTTCAAGACTCCCCAAGTAAAACCCTCTAGGCAACCGCATGACATCTCATAGCAAACCAAAGCACACAAAATAGTTATATAAAAGTATTATTTTTTATTTCTTTCTCAAGTTTACTTCTTTTGTAAAATTTTAAATCCCTTGGCTTCAATACTTTAATAGTCCCCATTCTAACAGCTGATAAGCAACTTGACCAGGTGGTAATGATTATTTTGTTTCATTTTAGGATGTTATTTTGTATCATTATGGTGAAGCTCCAGACGATTATGAAAAGGAGTTGGAGCTGTTTGAAAATCTTAGAAAGGTTTGTTTAGCAACTCATAAAAATATGTTTGAGCAAGACAGAACATTAGAATGAGATATTGGGCGCTTTCCATTTGACCTCAAGTTCCGAAAATTTGGAAATGGTGGCGAATGGTACAGAAATTTCCGCTGAAAATTTCCAGAGAGACCGAAAGCTGCAGGGTGCTCATTAGGCATCCGAGATTGGAGAATTCTCTGTTTACTGTGAAAAATTCTCCGGCTAATGTTCGGTAGCCTGTGACAATTTTTTATTGAGATGATCTAGGAGCTTCTTTCAAAATATTTTCCTGTAGTGTTACACCTTTCTTTCGCTACTAGAGTGCTTCATGAAAACCCTGGAGCTGTTAAATTTCTGAAATGCGAACCATTCAACCAAAAGTTCTGTCAATTATGGAAGCAAAGTTAAATGAAAAGAAAAGTTTCAGGAAGAAATTTTTGAAAATTTCAGGATACCGTGTGAGGCTGTCGTGGAAATTTTTGAAAATGCTTTTCTATTCACTACTGGAAGTTGCTGAAAATTCAGACTGGAAGTTTTGGTTGAATGAAAAGTGCCCATTATGTTAAAAAAATTCCCATTCACCAATTTCTTGTAGACCATAATATTATTATATAATGCACTTGTTGCCCCTCCAAAACATTGCATAGCCATTGTCTTTGATTTCTCTTGGCACAGGACAACTGTTATGCCCAGTAGAAATTGGAAGCAATAGACCTTTTTACCGATACGGTGGCCATATTGAATTAATTCGATTTAAGGAGTATTATAGGATGCCCAGGGGGCATGAGCAAATTTTGTTTGTATTTTTGAGCGCTTTTCGGGACATTTTTTCTTAAAGTTTTCTTAGAATAAGATTGTAATGGGAAAAAAGATCCTTGTGCTGTGTTTGGATGTAATAATGATCGCCTTTTTCTAGTTTAGTATTAGAAATGATTATGGTCTTTCACTGTATATTTCTCGGGAAAAAGGCGATCATTATTACATCCACACGGCACAGGGATCTTTTTTCCCATTACAATCTTATTTTAAGAAAACTTTACGAAAAAATGTCCTGAAAAGCGCTTAAAAATACAGACGAAATGTGCTCATGCCCCCTGGGTATCCAGTAATACTCCTTAAATTGAAAATGGTGAATATCAGTGATATGACCAATAGTTGTTTTTATTGCATTAGGGTAGATTTCCACTTTTGCACATTAATTTGCGTAAATTATAAATTTGCAATGTATAAGAGGCTTTGCATACATGTATTCGTAAATGTTAAACCTTCCTCGACTTTAACATTTTACAAGAATTGCCTCTTGCCCATAAAA
The DNA here is from genome assembly GCA_964035705.1 of Porites rus. NCBI lineage: Eukaryota > Metazoa > Cnidaria > Anthozoa > Scleractinia > Poritidae > Porites > Porites rus. The sequence goes on along the minus strand of OZ037993.1, from coordinate 40,691,045 downwards.
TTTTTCTGTATGCACTTAAAAGTTATATGGCAGTGGAAATCTACCTATAACAGGTAATTTCATCGTTTTGTCATTACAAATAAAGGCATAAAGTTATTGGACACTTGTAAGAAGCAGAAAAATATTAATATTATTGTGGGCTTGGGCCTCTTAGGGTGGGGTTCTCCTCTGGCCACTGATGAAAATTGCTGTCTAAACATCAGAGGAGCATTGGCAACACACACAAAAAAGTTCCACTGTATTTGCAGTTTCTCAGTCATAAATTTAATTGATAAAAACAAACATATGACGTAAATAATTATTTTAAAGTGAAGTAAATGTGGATGGATAATATTAAGGTGTCTTCCTCGTGGCTATTTAAAATATGTGTATTTCCCTGGTTGCTTTAAGTGCAGTGAAATTCACTTTTCATGGCCCTCAAAATTAATTATATGTGACCTCTCAGGCAAAAACGTTCCGAACGCTTAGCCGTTTTACACGGATAGCCGTTCACCAGCCGTTCATCAGCCGTTCGAATGGACTGGCATGCCGTTCGAACGCCTCGAGCTAACCGTTCTAAAAAATTCATCATCCGTTCGAACGGTTCGAGCTATGCGTTCGACAAAACTCATCAGCCGTTCGAACGGTTCGAGCTATCCGTTCGAGAAAATTCATCAGCCGTTTGAACGGCTAGAGCTATCCGTTCGAGAAAATTCATCAGCCGTTCGAACGGCTCGAGCTATACGTTCAAGGAAGAAACAGTAAGTAATTTTGGCAGCCGTTCCAAGAAGACAAGATGAGACGACTTCAAAACAATAAATTCGCCATTCTTTGTTAAATGACGCATGCCGTCATGTTTACATTACACAAACAGTCGTCACGCTTCTGTTCTTTGTTTACCTCCGCTTAAATGATACTCACTTTATTTTTTACGGAAAAACGTTTGATTCACAAGCTCCTATTAAATTGACAACCTTACGGTCCTTACGTGTTCGTGGCGGCTTAAGAAGCCACTATAACTAGAGGTCGCTTGTCACGCCACGAGCCTATGAGTTGTGTTTGGCCTGTCAACACATTACTTCACTTGATACCACCAAACGTTGGAAATAACTCTGATAACGGCTCCCACGCGGCCATGATCGGAATGGAACTAGCTGAGAAACGCAGTAAAATAGACAATGATACCAAGGCAAAACAATATAAATTTTGAACTATTACATAAATATTTTGACTCCTTTGCAGTAACTTTAGTTTTGCACTTCACATACACATTCGGCACTGTTGTTTATAAATTAATTCCACAAACAGTACGTCCGGGCCACTGCCGTCTGAGATTTCGTCCGCTGAGATTATGGAAATTTGTTTCACTTCGACCACACTATTGAATTGCATGCTTTTTGCGTGCAAGTTGCTCGGTTGTACCTTATCTTAATAGGTCGAATTCAATAATAAAAATATTTTATTATAAACGGTCAAGTTTTAACTCGTTTCAAGTGATCTTTTCACAGATTGTGTCAATACGGGTTGTAAAATTGCAGTTATGACTTGTTCTTGCCGTGTCAAAATTATGCAAATCAACGCAGCCGACAAGGCACGCGCTCGTTTGTTTTGTTCATTATTTCGTTCGCACTGAGATATCAAAGAGGAAAGATACGACAAGAAGAAGCGTCGCCTACTCAGCGGAAGCATTCTGGCGGCAAAATGTATTAAAATCATTGCTTTAAATCATTGTCGAAATGTTTGCGTGACTGTCTAATCAACGAAATGAGCGCGGCAGACGCTTGATCAGGGATGTTATTCTCAGTGGAGAAATTCCCTTCACTCTAAAAAGACTGATTTTCAATGCAGTACTAGTTTATTTGAGGTTTCGAGGTTTATTTCTCATCACAAGTGAACCATTAAACTATTTGGTACAAAAGTCGTTCGATTGATAATAATGTAAACAGAGGGCCCCACAGAAGCGGTGTGTCAGTTTGTATGTTATTATGTCATCCTTGCGACCTTATCCGTTCGGAAATTTTTGATTTGCCGTTTATCCGTTCGACCTCATCCGTTCGAATAATTTTTGTTAGCCGTTTATCCGTTTAACCTCATCCGTTCGACCTCATCCGTTCGAAAAATTCAAGAAGCCGTTTATCCGTTCGACCTCATCCGTTCGAAAATCTTAATTAGCCGTTCATCCATTTACGGTACCCGTTTTTCGAACGGCTTGCCTAACCGTTCGTTGCCCGTTCGCTTGCCGTTCCGTTCAACGTTCGAACGGCTAGCGTTCGGAACGTTATCGCGTGAGAGGTCACATATGAAGAACTCTCTTAACTCTGGGTTAAAGACTGATCAGGCCCAAGCTCTGTTGTGCACGTACTTGAATTTTTCCTCCTCCTTCTTAAAACTTTCTGGAGAACACTCATGCGAATTATCCTGATAACTGGCTTGTAGCAACTGGGTTTTGTTGTGGCAACTGCTTGCAAGAAGACGTCCTCCACAATCCTGTGAAAGTGTTTGTGAAGGGACTTTTAGCTGTATTAGCATTCTGTATCATTATTGATGCAGCAATGCTGTTCTGCACCAGTTAAAAAAATTATTTTGCAAATTTTTTTTGGTCTAGTTGGAATTATGAGGTCAAGCCACGAGTACTGTATAGAATCAAAACCCTGCTTCAGTTCACATTCGTCAAACTTCACCGAATCTTGAAGACATTGTTAGGCTTTTTGTTTGCAGCTGTTGCGACAACAATATAAACTATACTAATCAGTTCTGGTGCAAACTTGTTTCTGGAACAAGTTAGATAAATAGACTAACCTTCATTAGCAAATTTCTCGCTAATGCATATTTGTCGCATTTGAAGGGTGTTAAGGTGGATGCTTATCTCTGAGCTGTACTGTAAGTTGATTTGATTCATTTCCAACTTGTTATTGTTGTTCCTAGGAAGCTGTGTGCAAGGTCAGCAGAGATGAGGGTGGTATTCATGCTTTGTTCTCGTATTACAATCAACTGTATTTTGTGGAGAAAAAATTCTTTCCTCAAAGAAAAGGAGTAGCCATGCCAGTTTACTTTCACTGGTAAGACAACTTATGATAATTATGAGAAGATACTATACAACTTTACTTCCAAGATAGCCTAACTAGTATGCAAATAAAAAGTTTGTTAATGGCACATTAATAACCAAGGCATCTTAAATATTAATGCTGTAGAGAGAGAGTTAGCTGATAACACCATTTTCTTAAAAGGCATTTTGCTATTTTTTAACATTACTTATCATTCAGAATAGTAATATTATTATTCACCTTTCAACAATAATTATTGAAGTTTTGCTGTCTTCTAAAGGTTTGATATGACAACTGGTCTACCAAAAATACAGAGGTCTCTAGCATTTGAAAAGGTATGGCCTTGTCACTCTTCCAACTGAAAATAGTGATGTGATGCATAAAAACCCACATAACAGGGTGCAAAGGAAGTCAGTTTTACAGCCTGCCATTCGGGCAAGCTGTAGCAAGCATGTACTAGCCCACAAGTCATTTCAACTAGCCCGAAAACCCTTTGTGATTAGCAGGATTGATTACAATCCTTCTGTAATTTGAATTTCCCCTCAAAGCAGCACTTGCCCATTGGACAAGTTAAGAACAAAAATCACTAGCCCGACAGCAAAATCCACTAGCCCCGGGCTATCTGACACGACTTTCTTTGCACGCTGCATAAGAACCCCTGACTTTTGGCAACAGGCTGTGTTATGAACCAAGAGTGTAGCGTGTTTGAGAAATGGCGTGATTTTATTCCTTTTAGATTTTGTTATTAATAGTTTCACTGGTGTGTCAGAGCGACAGAGAACTTGATGACAGATCGGATTAAAAACTAAAGCTTATAGATTCACGGAAGTCACGATTTCGTGTCCTTTGTGAGCGAGCCATTGTACTGTGAGGATTGAAGCTATGAAATAAACCCTGTTTTTGCTTAAAACTGTGATATCGTGAAGAACGGCCCTTCGGCATTCACGACAGCTGTAACTCGGTTTTGAATCCTTCGCTATAGAGAGTCTTGTAAATGGTGCTTTAGGTTCTTTCTTCAAAGTTTCTTGTGAAATACAAGTGTGTGCAGCATCAAAATAAGCTTGATTTCTTCACTTCAACATTATTAATTTTTATAATGTGAAAACCACTAAATAACCAACCAAAGTTGATCAGAGTAATCTACAAATCTCTACAGAAAATAGACTTTGTTACTGGAAAAGAGGTTTCATAAAAAGCCAGGTGAAAAAAGATGCCCTCCTGCCTTAGGATTTGGGGGCAAGGATCAGGGCAGCTAGTGAAATGGAAGGAATTATTTAAAGATACATATTATTATTTTCCTTTTTTAATGGTAATAATTTTGATTGCAGGCTAGCATTCTCTTTAACATTGGTTCTATCTGGAGTCAAATTGGAGCAAAGCAAGTAAGGAGACTTAATTGAATGTCTAAGTTTGCATTGCACAGATAGCTATAACCTGTGATCAGGTGGGGTTTTTTTTTAGAATAAAGTAGGGAAAAAGAGCAATGCCTTTATTTTTTCATGAGCACCATCTTCCCCTGCTTTAAAATAATTAACATCTGGTTGACCAGTCATAAACATGACATGAAAAAATGAAAAGACATGAAAAAATGAAAATGTCTGCTCTTTTTACTCTGGAAAATCAAAACAATAGCTATGTTCAGTGATCGTTTGTTCTAAAAATTAGCAAAAGTGTGTTTCTGTGATTGAGTAATATCAGCTGGATTTTTATTTCAATATTATTTAACCAGCCACAAAATCAAAAAGAAAACATAAGCTGGTGGGAATCTTGGCACTAAATTGGTTTTGTTTCATTCAAGTGTCGCTTTCCTGTGGGACGTCAAATCTTATCTTCAGCCATTTAAAACAGAACCGTACATCTGGACCAGTAATAAATAGCTCCAGATTGTGGCACTTTTTACATGTGATCTGTTTGAAATTAAATACAAAAATTAATATGCATCACGCTCTCATTCCCACAAAAGACATTAAAGAGATATACATGTAGGGAGGGCATGATTGCAGGCTAATTAAAGTAGTGTAACTGTACGACACTGCCTGAATGGTAACCTTTTTGCCACAATCCCGGACAAAACTACTTGAGAAAGTTTTCCCCATCATGTCCACATTCCTATGCAACAAAACTATTTCCAAAACGATGGCTTTGCGGGAAGAAATCCCCTTCCCCCAGTTTAAGGTTGCTTCCTACAAACACCCAGGGATCAGGCTTTCTTTTGAATACACAACAACACTGCTTTCAGGGGAAGGGGGAAAAACCGGTACAGCTACGGTGTTTAGAAAAATGCTCCCTAAGTATACAATTTCTCAACAGTTTTGTCCAAGATTGTGGCCTGTATCACAGATGTAATTTAACCTCAGTTAGTAACGTCATCAAAAAGTTTTTGCCGTGGGGCTAGTTGAAATGACTTGTGGGCTAGTAAATGCTAGCTTCGGCTTGCCCGAATGACAAGCTGTAAAAATGATTTTCTTTGCACCCTGATCAACAGTGGCTTTTTTTGACAAACCATTCATTGCACTTACTCAAATCTTGGTACACAGGTAGTGGCCCAGAACAATGATTTTGGTGCTGTTGTGCAGACAGACTTAACCAGAATTTAGTTTTGTCTGTGATGCAGGCTACCTTTCTGCTTATCAAATTAACAGTTTCGTTTTATCTTGTGTTATCTGTGGATTCTCCACTCCAAGGGATTGGATGCTTATTTGGGACAGGGCAAATAAGTACTGACATTTCATAATTTTCCCTTTATGAAGGACAGAAGAACTCAAGAAGGTCTTACCAAGGCAATTGATGTTTTTCAGAAAGCTGCTGGTAAGTGTGAAAATATTCATTCTTAAATTTCTAACAATCATTATATTATTCATTCAAAGCATTTTTCCGTTACTGATTAAGTAAAATACCATGCATTACTCATCATAACCAGATACTGTCGACCAAATTTGGAAGAATATGTGAAGAATGACGTCAATCTGCCTTGGCAGATAACACCCTCCTCATCCTCCATAATTCTTCAGATGATACTCAGCCTCTCTCAATATTGCTAATTATTTTTCCAGGTGTGTTCAGATTTATCAAAGATAATTTCATCAACTCTCCAAGTGCTGACTTAACACCAGAGCTAATGGACATGTTGATGGCTGTTATGCTGGTATGTTACCAGCATGTCAATTCTTCTCGCTTGTTCTTCTGTATTCTTTTTGCACCTTTTCTGAGAATTCAATTGCTCATCAGTAGTATCCTCCTCGAAAAACCTGCAAAGCTAAAAAAAATTGGATTCCAGCTTGTCTTTTGGGAAAGCAGCTATCACATTTTGCTTGTGTCCTGGGTGTATATGCAATACTGTAAATTCCATGTATAAGCCCCTCCAAATGTAAGCCCCCCAAACTCGTAACGCAAAAAACCCTCTGTTAAATCGCCCCTCCAAATCTAAGCCCCCCTGGGGGCTTGTACTTGGAAATTGCCGTCAAATACAAAGTAAAAGAAAGCAAAAATGGTAAATTTCCTTCCAACTATAATGCTAGCCCAATATTAGCTGAATATAGCCCTTCCAAAAATAAGCACCTCGAAAAGGGCCTTTGAAAAATATAAGCCCTGGGGCTTATTTTCAGAATTTTATGGCATTTGGTGATTTATTATTTTTCTCTGTTGAAGCAACTATTGAGTCATTTCAAAAAATCCAACATAAGGTAAACTTGTGTGTTCGTTTGGCAGGCTCAAGCTCAGGTTTGTAGGTGGGAGGAACGTCTTCTTGAAGGAATAGAAAGCAAACTAACAGACATGGTTAGCGCAGCTCAAGAGTGTGCTGAGGTAGAGTATTAATAATAACTGACAGAGGTATTAATAATTATATAAATTTGTATAGATGATAGCGGGGTTTAGTAGTGATATTTGGCATATAAATACCATGGGTGATATTTTAAAATTGTTACATGTAATTTCGCGAGCCGCTAGACGAGTGAAATTTGAGACAATTTTGAAATGTCACGAATGGTATTTATGCCAAAAATCACATACAAATCATGCTATTATTTGTTCATACTTCTACCCGCAAAGGTTTTGTAATTTTCACATTTAGGTATTTCAAATTAAGCTGAAATACCACTGCTCTAAGCTGATCAAATTGCAGAAATTTCCCATGCAGTAGTATAAAATAATACATGTATTCCAATTCATTTCAAGCTTGCTATTAGAAGACAAGAAAAAGTTTGGGAGAATTAATTTTTTTTTGTGAATAACTCATGTGATTACATGCTGAATTGGGCTCCACTCAGTCCTATTACCATTATTAAAAATATTATACCCTCCCCCCCCCCGCCCCTGCCTCCTTGTTACTGGCTCTCTGTGTTATGTCAAACATAATAATTATCACATGTCAATTTCTACTTTGTATAGTTGTAATAATGCTTATGGCAGTTTAAGGAAACCGTTGATTCTGGAAATCACATTACATGCATCCTAGCCTGCATAACAGGCGCTTTATGAGCCAAGCGAGGCGAACGCGGAATTTTGTACAAAGCGCCAAACAAGTGCGGCATCCTTGAGCATCCTGATTGTTATTATCTAATCTTTTGATTACTTTCTGCAGGTTAGTAATAGATACAAAAGGGCTCAGATGATGATGAATGCTGGAATCTGCATGAGTTGTGTTCCTTCTTCTTGGAAAAACTTGATGTCGGTGAGTTGAATGAAGTGTGAAATTGTGGTTGAATTCTCTGTTATTAAAGGCAGCATAATTTTAGGCAATAATGAATGACAGCTCTTTGATAATAAATTTATTATTGTTATTATTAATTACATGAAATTTACTTTATTTGAAGGTTATGTGTCTCCACTACAAAGCTTTATCGCACTATTATGTTGCAGATGGGTTGCTGAAAAGTGTTGGTAAGGTCTGATAATTTATCTAGTGTTTAGTTTCAAAATATTACTACTTTAGGGGCTACTAAGTCACTACGTTAAACAGTTCAATTGCTACCTCCTTTCACTGTGTTGTTTCACCTATTGGCCAAAAGTCTCATTTGGGGACGCAGTACAATTTTTTTGTTTTAATATTCGGTAGGTACTCCCAGTGACGAAGAACAAAAAGAAATAGTGATGTCGTTATTGCATACATCTCAGCCAGATGGTAATGGCACCAGGCAAAAACAAGGTAATAATTCTGTTTCTCCTCCAAAATGTGACAGCAAATTTAACTCTGATGTTATTGCAAAATTGTCTCTTTTCCTTTGTGTGAAAAGTCAAGCCTTAGAAGAAAGGGGTTAGTGTTTTTTGTAGATCACCCTGTCAGTTTTAATAATAGAAACATATTCACCTGGATAGTCAGAGGGGATTTTAATGCAATATCAAACTTAATTTGCTAAGTTACGATTTTTAAGAAACAGGAAATTTCTGCTATATAACAGCATTATGATGCCAAAAGTTGACCCTGTCATGTTTTAGAAGCGAAGAACAACAACAATAATTTTGTAATTTCTGGTGAGATCAAACTACAAGAGTCACGTTATCTTTTCTTGTTTCAAAAGGCTAACTTGCCTGTTTTTGTTCAGTGGTAGAAGTTACTTTACAGTCCCTGCTAACAAATTGTCACGTATGCTGGCTGACCAATTTGGTGGTCATGTTGACTATTGAACTAAGCATGTCTTTTCTACCAGCAAAAAATGAAGTTTTTCTTTAACTTAGTTTATTAATAATGTGGTCATTAGCACACGAGCTAACATACATGGTTTAATTTCAGCCAAAGCACACCTTCATTCTGCTCTAAAATTGCATGAAGAAGCCATGAAAGCAAGACAGATTTGTAGGCATTGCAGAAAAATTGCAGGTCTACATAAGGTAAAATAGCAACAAATGAGAAATGCATTATTTTACAACTTGAGGATCCTTGCATGAATTTTTTTATAACAAATTGTCTATCAGACATTGTCATACATGTTAGTTATAAATTTAAATAGGGCATATTATTTTCCATCCAATTTTTTACCAGGCTCTTCAAGAAGCTCGCTTGACAACCACCAACACACTGGTTGCTATGGAAGAAGAAGATGACTTTGATGATCCTATGACCCCTACCCCAGTAAAAGGTCTGTTTAATGATATCAAGGTTTGCATATACCGGCGGGTTGTTAAATGCCATGGATGCTGAGTATGTTTGTCTATGTTCTTCCCAATGCCTTAATAATGTTATTGTGGCAGGAATTCTTCAAGTCATAATAACTTAATAGGAGTTTTATTTTGCAGCATTGCCAAGAGTAAAGGCCTGTTGTATTCAGCCCAACTTCAACAGTGCATCAGTAGAAGACTTGTTTCACAAACTGGTAAGCAACTCAGTTACCTTTCTAAGCATTTTTATTGTTCATATCTTTAATTAACTTATGTAGCTGTACTCTGTCATGTGTGACTATTATTGCCAAAATTTAAGTGCATACATGGGGTGTTTTGAACAGACAGAAAATTGTTGTTGCTTGAAAAATGTGTGTCTTAACTGTTCGTCAGTAGGATGCCTAAAAATGTGTGCAATTCCACAATTGGTTTCGGCTCCATTAAATCCTATACCAATTGCAGAATATTTTAGGAGGAGCCACCCATAATGTTACAGCACAGTTTAACACTGACAAGGCCTATGAGTGGGAAAACAGTCTATTGCAGTGTGTTAAATAATGAACTAAAATACAGTCACACCAGTTAAATAAGTGAATAAAGCATGTGCAATTTTGGGATTAAAATTGCATGTGCACACACAACCTACACCCAAATACTGGAAGAATCCTGAAATAATTAAATCCACAAAGGATATGGTGGTACCACGCAACCACTGATTGCCAGTGTCATCTCCAGGGGTGTAGTGTTATACTTCTTGACGATAATGCTATGACACTTGAAGAACTCTCTGGTTGAGTTGGTGTTGGGGTCATGTTTGAATTTTTACAGATGGAACTATAAAAAAAGTTAATTTATCATTTTTGAAGCAATCACTAGAGAGATCTTCAAGGTTTTCTTCAAATCTCAAACTTAGAGAAATTTGGTCTCCTCAAATGGCCATGTAAAGTTCTATTTTATTATGGAAACACCAATGAAATACTAAACCATTCATTAAAATATCTTTTGCTGTTAATGGCATGATTTATTATTATTTATGTAAATGTAGTATGCCTCCGCTCCTTGACCACCAGGTATTTGTTAAGTAGTATAATATTGGATGGACACAAAGTTTACTTTAAAAAATACCATTTTCTTTTTAGGGTCCTGTCCACATCTTCAATGCAAAATCAGAATGGAGTGCAACGAAAACTGTCGCACTGGAAAGAAGAAACGGTGGATATGGCTTCAGTGTTATTGGCTCTGCTCCTGTGATTGTACAGAGCGTAGAGAAAGAAGGAGCTGCAAAGGTGATTTACACTGACGTTAACTTACTGTCCAGCGATTTATAAATATTCTGCAAAGACGATCCTCTAATAAGACAGTCATGATAGTGGAATCACTGGCAGGTACAAAAAACACAGGTCATAGGTCACAAGTGCAAGTCACTGCTCTACTGATATAAAAATAAGAATAATTCACAGTTTCCCCTTAAGCTAACACTCTATTTAGTATTGCTCGGAGACACTTGAAGTTTTGCTTATTTCCTGTAGCACGGTGACCTTTACTCTAACCTGCACTTATGACCTGTGTCCTGTAATGTGTGTTTTGTACCTGCAGTTTTAAACACTAAAGAATTTGTGCCAGGTCTAAAGTACAGGTCACTTTCCACAGGTCAAGATCAGTAGAAGTCACTGCTCCATTGATAAATTACTAAACCACATAGTTTCCCCTCAAAATAAAAGTACCACTTTTGTAAAGAGATATATTATGGCTAAGAGACACGTTGCTGTTAATATAACTGTAGCATGGTGACCTGTTCTCTGACCCATGGAAAGTGACCTGTGTTTTAGACCCACCACTTGAAAGCTCAATCAGTAACACACTCACTTTTTAGTTGGCAGTTATTATAGTCTCCTCAGTTTTTTGTTACTTGGATAACTATGTGACATAAAAAAATATGTTGATAAATCATTAATTTATTGTCATTATTTTTTTTATTTTTGCATCATAGGATGCAGGGGTCCAAGTTGGAGACGTAATCACTGGTGTTGACAGTACAGACTGCAAATGGGGAGATCACTCATTTGTTGTCTCATTAATTCGCAATACTGAAACCTGCGTAACACTTGATATTGTGACACCCAGCTCTCTCAAAGAGATAGCTGAGATATACAATGTTAAACTGGCAAGAGATGACCAAGTCGTAACAAGTGACTATAGTGGTTCTATTGGGAGTAGGAGTTCTAGTTCTTCACGTAACAGTACCCTTAATGGATTGTACTCTCTGACTGGAAGCACCCACAGTTCAACTGGTTCAAGACCTGGAACTCCTGTGAAGCACAGTGCTGCGCTAGAAACTGGAAATGAGTCAATAATGTGGTAGCAGATGGTGGATGTTAATAATTGTGAATGAGCGCAAGTTGCTTTCATTATAAAGGCAGTCCAAGTGATCAGTGCAGTTCTCACTTTTGAAGCATTCAAGGAAGCGAACTGTGTGTACTGAAATTTCTAAAGGCTTATCTGGTTCTTAATTTTTTTCTGTAGTCAAGGGAAATACTTTGATGGAACCTTGTGTGAGAGGTGGATTGCAGTTCTACTATAAAGAAAGACCGTCTGAATTAGTAACTTTCTCATATACATTTCAGTAATACCGTAAATGATAATAAATTAATACTGCAGTCATGATCAACATACCCTTAAGTAAACAGTACCGTACAATAGCCGGTCATGTTAGCATTTGGAATGACACAATATTTTATTGTATATCAGTGGCAAGTACTATACGCAGATCACAGGTCACAAGTAAGGTTAGAGGACAGATCACTGTACAACAGCAAATAGACAACAGTAAACACCCAAAGTGTCTCCTAGCTAAAATTAATTATACACTCCAAAATAGAGTTTTAGCTTTGAGAGGAAACTGATTATCTCAGCTATTCATCAATAGAGCAGAGACCTGCACTTGTGACCCGTGACCTGTGTTTTGTGCGTGGGAGTATATCATGTTAACTGCAAGTCTGACAGGTGAATGTTAATTCATGTGTCTTATTTTGCCTACTGTGTATTTATTTTGTAATTGAAAATAATTAATTCTGTAAATTTGAGTGTATAATGTACATAACTCACCACCTCGGCGATCAGAACTCTTTTGGATATAACATACTTACAGCAACATTGTTCCTTAAATATTTAGAATAAACTAATAGTGATTACTTGAAACTATAATATTATATTTTTGTCTGAATTCTACTTGACCAAACAGAAGGCAAGATTAATTTCAGAAGAAAAGAAACTTGCAATGTTTTCATCATTGCCTTGAACCTAAGGGCCGTATTACACTTAATTAAGCTTGTAAACTAGAAAGTTTCAATATTATTGCTTGCTGGAGAGCTTGATATGTCTATTATTCTATGTTAAGAGAGTCATTGGGCATTATTAACTGTCGCAACTGTATGGATGCAGAAAAATACAGGAAAATAGTAACTTGGAAAGTTATATATACATAACTATTTTATTATTGGTTCAGCCACACCATAATTTACCCAAGCATGTTAAACTGCTTAAAATATTGAATATTGTCATCATATTAAAAGAAAATTATTATAACAAATATAAAGTTTATGACCCAAACCACAGTGATTTATTCATATACATTCACAATGTATAAAAATATTAATTTAAAAATGTATTGTCAGATCGTATAAAGAAATCTATTTTTTTAGACAATAAATTTATTTGCCAGAGAAGAGAGTTTGAATATGGTCTTTATTTTTGAAATTTAGAAATGTCATAATATTATTCAAACCTGTTAGCAGTTTAAATCCTCTATTATTTAGCAGTCAGTGCTAGAGTCATAGCACAAAATTGGTCCTAACTCAATTGTCCCCAAGGGTGAAGCCACTAAATTGAGGTTTGACAGTATTTGTGCAATTTTTGGTCATTTAGTGAGTATATGTTATTTGCCAAATCATGGCAAGAGAAAGGTTGCAGCTCACTCGCTGAAACTTGGCAAGTGAAAAATACATTGATGAAAGATTTTGATTGACAGGTAAAATGTGACGTTTTCATAGTTTCCATGGCAACATGAACGATTGAATACAACCTTAAAATTTCACTTTTGCCCAGTTTATATAAAGTTCGCTCATTAGATTTTCCTTTAAACTTGCACACAGCTGCTTACTATTATTAATCATTACCATTTGAAACTTATTTGACCAAATCTTAACAGACAAGTTTTTAGATAATCAATAATACAATTGTACTGTAATTATTAAATGTGTCACAAAATTCGTCTGTTCAACTGCCATTTTAAAGTTCTCATTATTTAAAATATGATAAAAGGAAAAATTCTGCCAAATATCACAAAATTCTAATGAGTAGATTTTGAGAAATCGTCTTCTCTGTACCACTGCTTTTTTCGCTGCCAAGTGAGTTACCGCTGACCTCGCGCAAAACTGTGTTCAGCCACCTTAACTGTGGCAGTGTTGCTAACACGTAAGACAGTGTAATCAACCCTTTAATTCCCAAAAGTGATCAAGGTCAACCTCTCCTTCTTCAGTATTAATACATAATCACGAGAAAAGGTTACAAAACGTCTTGGAATGATCATGAAAAGGGAAAAAAGCTTTTTTGATCTCCTATTAAATTCTCTTATAAAAACTTTAAAAATTCTTTTCAGAAATGTATGTTGATCAGTCTGAAGAATTTGTATGTTGATATTGAGGATTTGAGGAATGCATGGTAAATAGTGGCTTTTGATCTGATGGCAAATTCTCCCCATGAAGTCACTTGGGTCTTTGTTCCAGGTAGGTTATTATTATTTTTGCTATTATTTTTCAGTCTATTATCATGTAAAAAAATTAATCGGTCTAATTCATGCTATGGCTATTTTCATTATGTTTTGTATAGCCTGTGTAGCTGCAAGATTTTTGGGGTGATTTTCGTTTTTGGTTAGTATTTTCAATCAATGCGGCCTCCTCGGGTTGGAAGGGGAGAGGAAGACCAAAAACTACTTTGAGAAGGACAATCGAGAAGGAGCGAAACAAAGCAAGGTGGAAGAGCTGGGGAGTAGCCAAAGCAGTTGCACAAGACAGAAGAGAAAGTGTTGGTCAAAAAGCGTGGTGGCCTTATGTGCTCACTGGCTTGATAAGACATGATGAGAAAATGAGGAAGCGGGGCCTGCATTCAACCCATTGATATTTTTGAAACACCCCTTCTAGCCAATCAGGTATGCCTTTTGTTCCGCCTGCTGGCAAATGGAGTTCCAAAAACTCTCATGGGGTTGAATGCAGGTAGTTTTTCCCACTCCTTCCTCCCTCCGCTTGCCCCATGCCCTCCCCCTATCGTTTTTTGGTTTGACCTCTCACATGGTTTTATCTCTTACTTTACAAACCACAAAGAAAAAAAAACACACCAAAATTACAATAAATAAATCAAAAACTCCAGCTGTATATACAGACAATGTTTTGTACAAAGAGTTATTGATAATTAGCTGACTGAAATCTGTTCATTGATAGATGTTATTATTATTCTGGATGATGTACACAACAATGCAATACTCATAAAACAAAATTAATTGCAAATTGGTATTTTACAAACAAACTTGTTTATTTGCTAAGGGTGATCCACCCTTTGCCTCCACTTTACAGCATTTCGAGAACCTGTTTAATCAAGCGTTCAGTTGGTAGACTTGCTTGGAGTTTTGTGCAGGACTGTCTCACCTTTGAAGCCCCCTCACAATAGCATTATACTACATACCATCCTCGACATTTATTGCCACACTTTTTGAAGTACAGTCACTGTGATTAAATGCCAATTTATAACAAGTTTAAAGATTTGGCATTCAGTTAGTGGAGCACGGGCAAAAGATAGAGCAAGTCAAGCTAGTCTCTAGCTAGTTTTTTTGTTTCCTTTTTTTTCTTGTCCTCACATTTTTCACCACCAATCCTCCAATCTTGACCACAACTTGAACTCCTTGAACATGTATCTTACAACAGGATCCTGTTCTATGCACGGGAGAGGGGAGGGGTGAGAGTTTTGGAACTTGGTAATGGCAATGGCTTATTCATCAAAGATTTCACTGTAGAAATGAATGAGAAGAGATTTCTTAAAAATTGTTTACATCTCGCACCCAGATCTCTTGTTGACAAAGTCAGTTTCCTTGACTATAGATCGGGGTACAAGCTCAGTGAAAATCACAATTTATCCTGTTTGAGTTAGTAAAGATTTAATTCAGTGAAACCTCTATTGAGCGGACACCTTTGGGACCTACCCAAGTGTCCGCTTAAGAGAGGGTGTCCGCTTAATAGAGATTTTAAAAATTGTGCATTGTTTGTTAACTATTAAAATTCAACGGTTACTCTGTACTGTGATAAAGTTCCATGTTGTTAAGGAAGCTGTGCTATACTTTTTGCAAGACTTAAAGGTGAACTTCGATAGCGGATGATAATTGTACAGCCAGATATTGGTCTAATTTACAGTTTTTTGACAGCTAAATGTATTGATTTATCTTTAATAATCAACCACAGTACGTATTTCAAGGACATAATCCAATACTACTATTGTCAATTCAGTCCAGTGTCTGCTTAATAGAGGTTTTTAACAAGAGAAATCACCCAAATACACCTTATTTTAGTGTCCACATCTGCTTAATAGAGGTGTCCGCTGAACAGGGGTTTGTTAAAAGGGAAATATAAGACATTAGGTTTGGAACCCGGCTTACTGTCCGCTTAAAAGAGGTTTCACTGTATTAAAAAACTAGAAGCTAGTCATTATTAGGGCTTAAAAAGGTGATGGGCCACCATACTTTAGGCTGATTCTGGATTCCATGTTGTTGATTCCAGATTCCATGTACTGAATTCTCAATGTCTTGTCAGTAGAACTTAGATTCCGGATTCCGATCATTAGCAGGATTGCTGATTTAGAATTACAAAGCCCAGGATTCCGGATTTCACAAACAAAAATTTCCGGGACTACAGTTTTGGATTACCTTACCTCGAGCATTTCAGATCATTATATGTTTCTGGGAAACTACCCACCTACCCCTCCCCTAAGCCAACATTTTGCCTCAAGTGAAAAATAAGGTTTAATGTTGGCTTAGGGGAGGGGTACATGGGCAGTTTCCCAGAAACGTATTAATGATCTGGCATTTCTTGTGATTCAAGAGAATCAAACTCTAAATGATTTGTCTTGCCACCAAATCACAACAAAGACATTTTTACTTAGTAAAAGCATCAATGGGTGATAAATTAGCTGAGGACACTTCAAAAAGAAAGGAAAAGTAAAAGCGTTCCCTTCCTCACTGTCCATACTGCCATGCCACTACTGAAGCTATCTGTACTAGAGGAAACAGAGGCAGACCACATATCATTTGATGACTGGCTCTGTTATAAATGGTTTTTGCTGATTAAGTGTGAAAACAAAGTTACTGTAGAGGTCAACATTAATGGTGTGTATGTATATACCTATGCCTCTGGAGTCCAAAATTTAGCAATGGCATCCAAGCTTAGATACTACGCAGTAAACAACTATTGTTATTTTTAAACATAATGTGACCTGAAAGTCAACAAAAATGTTCGACCAGCTTGTGCTGTTGGGGAAAAAGACTTCAAAGTTGATAGTCTGAGGAGTTCCTACTGCTGTATTCACATGTACTGGTATATTTAACGATTATGATACCTTCTACAGCACCTAGTCTACATGTAGGAAATGCATACATACATTGGAACCTCATTATAACAAAGGGCCAAGGGACTGACAAAATTAGTTCACATATAACAAGGCTTCATTATATTGAGGGTCTTTTTCATTTATTGATACTTACTGGGGTAAAAAATAAAATTATTTTGTTAAACTGAGGACTTTGTTATTATGGAGGCTTATTTATATATGTATAACAGTTCCACTGAAAGGTTGCTCCACTACAAAGGATGCAAGTTAGATTAAAATAATTGCTAGACACTGGAATGTCTCCTAGAAAGTTGCCATTTATTCTGGTCTTAATTGGTTGTTCATTATTAATTTATTTTATAATAATAACTATTCATATCTTGACATATTATTCTAGGAAAATAAGATAGGTGTACAATAAACATGTAGATAAAAATGTCAAACTTCATTACATCCACAAATTATTGAGGTAATTGTTTATGTTCAACTCGTTCAAGCGCAATGTAAAACCTTGTCTTGTCTGTGATATCATGCCATCCTATTGGTCCACGCTCACAGTCAGCACAAGCTAGATATTTGATGGATTCTACAGTCATTGAAAAGCCGACATTTTCAAAAGCAAACATATCGGGGACAAGCCAGTGACTTTTCAGGGTTTCACCTTCTTGATTTTCTGTGGTAAAATCTTCCTTTTTCTGCATAAAAGGCAGGAAGAGCTGTTGATAATTAGACAGGAAAATGTATAAGAGAAAGCACATAACATAAAGTCTGTCTTTTTTGTCAGTTGTAAAGATGCATGAATATACTGTCAGAAATCAAGACATGAAGTTAAAAGTCGGTTTTTTTGGATTTTAAGAAAATATGGAGTGAATGATAACCATATGACCATGTCGTGGAGTTATTCGCATTCATAATAGTTGACATAATGAACTGATTGAGAGGTGAGGTGACATGCACAGCTTCTGATCCAATTTGTTCTGAGAAAGAAGGGAGTAACAAAGCTGAGAGGGTGTGAATCATTCAGAAAGTCAATATTTACCTACATGTACACCCAAGGGCATTGGATGACTGCCAGTTATATGCGAAATATCTGTTTTAGGAAGCAAATACTAAGACAATAAATTCTCTGAGCTTGAGAAAGGCTTTTTATATCCAGATGACTCTACCATTTTTTTTTTTTTTGAAGCTTTTATATTTACTTCCTTAAGATTTTCGAGAGTTGATTTTTATTTACATTTATTTTCACTTCCTATATTTGGCTCCTTTCTTCAGAAAGGGCCCCTAAAATTTTCGTTTTCGAAAATAGTTACAGATATAGAGGTCTCAGAAATCTCTCGTTTTCGTGAACCTTTACATGTAAGTAACGTCTCAGCTTTTCGGGAAAAAATGAAGAAAGTGACAATCAGTTCGAAATGCATTGAGAATCCCTGAATTAATCGTGCAGATAAACAAGCTAATAGTACCACTTAATAAGAATATTCACTGTAGACAACTATGCATGTCTATGAATCCTAAACATGCAAAGCCGTCATTTGGTGCCCTTGGCCCCACTAAGCATTGGGGCAGGAAAGGCCGTGTATATCCAATAAAGCTGCTGGTCTACCCTCATTCGAACATTGGGGATACAAGTTTCATGGTGGCGAAACAAACAACGGAAGCGTTAACCTCACCTCCCTTTCTTCATATCTTGCAGTGCTTGGTCTCAGCACTTTTGATTGGCAAAACTTGCACACTATCCACCTGCTGTTTTTTCCATCTTCGATGAGATCATCCATCTGTGACTATTACACGCACTCCTCAAGACGAATTTTCGAGGATGGGGTGGTGCAAATGAAGCGAAAATGCCCTTCTACTCCGTCAATACGTAGAACATTTTCAAATACTCTTTCAAATATTAGTCAGGCGCAATGCGAACGCGTGCTACTGGGAACTAAATTGCACAGGCGCCCCTTGCTTTCCACTCAAACTACTGGCAGGAGCCTCTTCTGAGCCCGCTTCTGACAAAAGAGAAACACGTAACGACAATAAACTAAAACATAAAAAGGAATAAGATCGCCTACCTCATGAAATGTTATTCTTGTTTTACCTCTTAACTGTCTTGCAGCCCTGGACATTCGCAATTTTTCCAGACTGTTGAATGCTATTTTTTTGTTTTTTTTTCTTTTTAAACTTTCTTTTTGCCTCTTTGTCTTTGGTACAATCGGCTCCTGGTATCACCAAAGGTAATATTCATAGGCGTACGGGCCGGGGGGGGGGGGGGGGGCGAGGGGGCTGCAGCCCCCCAAATTTTGGGCCACTCAGATTTTTTGGGCAGCAAGAGAAAGTTTGGGCAAGGCCAGTTTTTAAAGACGTTTCAATGTTTTTTTTATCAGTCTAAAGAGACAAATATTTTCTATTTTAATCTGAAAAAATCCTGAAGTCAGTGTAATAATCCAGTTACATTATCTCGAGACACTCACAGTGGTTGCCTAGCACGTGATGAGTTTCTGGTTATAGGGAAGGGTATCATTTGTTGATTTACATATTTATATTTTTCTATTGTTGAGCACTGTACTGCACTGCACTGACTGGAATGGCTCTTTCCAGTTGTGAATTGATTAGAATAAACTTCCGCATATCATCTCCGCTCGTAGAACAGTGTATGGCAGATAGCATCAGCAACAGTGGGTCTGAAAATGAAGAAGTGGCTGACTAGTACTCAGCTCGAATTACGAGAAGAATATTAAAATTGTTTAAAAATCTATCAAGCGATAATTTATTAAAGTAGACCGAAATGTTTACAAAACCGCTAACAAGAGCGCCTCGATACATTACTAATGAAATCCTTGTCTCTAGTAATCGGTCGGAGCTATCTCCATGACCATATCTTTTATACGCGTTTTTAAAAGGACTGAAGCTACTATGAGGTGAAATTGCATGTCAAAAGAGCTTCGTTTTCTACAAATAACGGCCAAACATCAAGATTTTTTTTTTACCATATTTATAACGATAAAAACTTCATCCCAAAATATCCCAAAAACGCTCCTATAGATTCCGTTTATTATTGGACTGTTGGAGAATAAAGCTCCCGTGAACAATTCTGTAGGAACAGTTCCCAGTGCCGAGAAATATGCAATTTTTCCAAATGTTTGTCTATGGCGACGTAGTTATTCTCAAAATTAGGAGGTATTGACCCCGAAAAACTGAAAACTGTCATAGTATCGAGCCACCTTCATATGCCAGTACTGCCTACGTTATTGCATTGTATGGCCCTCGTTTCTTTTCTACTGTTTCGTAAAAATTTGGGCAACTAGCGAGAATTTTTTGGGCAAATGTTTTACCGCCCCCCCCCCCCCCCCCCTGGCAAAAAATTGCCCTTACGCGTATGAAAGGTATCTTTGGTGACCAAAGGATGTATCACCAAATATCCTGATACCTGATTACCTAAAGAAGGACTCCTGGAACGGTAGAACGGCGCCCTAGAACGGGCTACTTCAAGTTACTCCAGTCATTACTCCAGTCTGAATTGAAGTACTTTTGTCTACTACTTCAGAGGACCCGCTGCTCTAACCTGCGATTAGCCGTTTTTTGTCTTTTGTCTTTTGTTGTTTTTGTTATGTGAGGGTCGCAGATCGTCGCATTAGCGCTGCTTAGCATTACGTATTGTTATATTTTTAAAACAAATGCTGAGTCACTTGACAGTGACACAGAATGCACTTTACATGAAAAACATGACCACTTGGACAAGGTAACCAATCAGAGACCATTTTCATTGCGAAATTTTATATTTGCGCAGTGTAATGACGTCATAAACTGAGAAGATAAATCTTCAAGAACACGTCCAAGATTTTGTATCATGACCTCAGAGATGGCAGCCGCAGCAGTTGTTCAAGAATTTCCAGAATCCACGAACCAGAGGTAAATGAGTCAGTCCCTTTTTGCCCAAAGAAGCTGATCCTTCAGCTAATATCTGTGTGTAAAATTTCTACTCACTCATCTATAGGTTAGTCTCTTCGTCGGAGATAGCAGTCGAAGATCAAACAAGATGTCGGTTCTACAGAACATGTTCTTGGCGACCAACGTCAGAAAGATTACTACAGGCTGCAGAGGCAAGAATTTTGCGATGTGAGTTTTGAGTTTTTCATGATCTAAGATCTTTAACATCTCTTTGCTCTTCAGCTAAGATCGACGACTTAGAATTTCTTTTTCAAAGCGGGCTTGTGTCTGGTGATTGTGCCGGGCGGCTTTATTACATAATCGACGAAAATGAAAAACGATTATAGCGAGAAAGGAGCCGATATGCTGAGTATTACAGCGCAGCACCATATCTTAACAGAAATTACTCGGGAAAGGGCAAATTAAAATGGAGGGGGGTTGGGGGGGGGGGGGGTTAGGGGTAATCTGGAAAGCATTTGGTGCAGGTGTACCGCTTCAGGGCCTTAGAATAGGAACATTTATACAGTTGCTCCGGAAAAATTGCATAGAAATTCTGGACTGGTTTTATACTGTAGTAATGGTCAGGAACGTGTACCTCTTACCAGACCATGTTCACTGCTACATTTTTGCCATCCTTAGACTAGGCTCACGTGGGATACTCTAGATTTCAAGTGACAGGGATGATCAAAGGATTTTTTTGGGTTTGAAATTTTCAATTTTAGGGATTTCTTTGGGTAGCTTGAATTAAGTAGGGTATTCAAGACAATCTGAAGATTCGTGATAGTTCCTGTGTATCCCCGTGGATTTTTTTGTGTTTTGTTTGAAGCCCTAGGGATTTTTTTGAGTTTTGATTTTGCCCCCATTCAATCATCCATGGGACTGAAATCCAGAGTACCCCCCCCCCCCCCCCATTTTGCCCCCTCAGGTGTCTAGGCATGAAAAATCCATACCCTAAACCTAACTCTCGGTGGCAGGTGCAAAAAGGAGAGAGGAGAGGGGAGGGGGCAGGAAGGAGAGAAAAACTCAAAATGGAGCCTTCCATCTCCAATCCCCTCTCCTAATTTTTCCCTCCCTTTCCATGCCTACCACACTGGTTACCCTAAACCATGAACAACAAACTCCAAGTTCTTCATGCCACTGATCAATTGATGATAAATTATACCTCAACTTTATTTCGACAGTTATCAAGACTCATTACGAAAGTAAATACGTGCCCTTGGAAGATAACCAAAAAATACGGACATTGAAAGTCAATCCCAATGCAACGAAAGTTCCACTGGTAATGATTCATGGCTTTGGAGCAGGTTTGGGTTTCTGGGCTATGAACGTTGATGCCCTCGCTAAAGAAAGGACTGTCTATGCATTTGACGTGTTGGGATTTGGCCGCAGCTCCCGCCCTCACTTTAGTTCAAAAGCAGAAGAGGCCGAAAGTCAATTTGTGGAGTCAATAGAACAATGGCGACATCAGGTCGGCTTGGAAAAGTTTGTACTTCTGGGACATAGTTTTGGTGGTTACCTTGCGAGTTCTTATGCTCTAAAACATCCATCCCGAGTTCAACATCTAGTCCTGGTGGATGCTTGGGGTTTCCCAGAGAAACCCTCAGAACTTGAGTTTACCATACCTTGGTGGGTTAAAGCTTTGGCCACAGTATCAAGGTTCTTTAATCCATTTGCAGGAATCAGAGCTGCTGGTCCTTGGGGTATGTAATTTCAGGCAATTCCAAATAATTCTTGATTTTTGACTAATTTCTAACGTGGTTGTTTTTTTCTAGAATTTAAATCAAAACAATTTGGCAAATGTAAACCCTTGTTATTTTATCACCAGCATCAATAAATTATTGGGTGTTGAAGGAAGTTTTCCCAGAGCACTGCAGCTAGGACCCTGATACCCCTAGCCTTTACCAGACTATATTCAACTGGGATTGTGCCACCCTACCTATCCCAGACTGTAGACCTGAACCAGAAACCCTTTTTCAGACCAAATCTCACTGCAATCCCATTCCTGACCAAACTGCTTTAAAATTAATACCCTTCACAGCAACATAATGACAATCCCCTTTCTGAGGCTTTTAATAAAAAGCCAGCCACGTTGATTGTTTTAGCCATATTTATTTTGAGGCTGCAGTTATAGAAATTGACGATTTTGGTTTCCAAAAAAAAAAACTTGCTAGGCAGTCAGGATTGTACAGATGACAAAGTCACACAATAACATTATGTTGCCGTGACAATTGGCATCTTTTTGTGGCTATAATTAAATAGGCCATACTATTGTACATATACATGTAATTTATTGTTTTTTTTATTATTTTATATAATCGGTAGGTCCATCACTGGTTCAGAGGTTTAGACCAGACCTTCAAAGAAAATACTCAAGACTTCTATCAGATGAATCAGATGACACAATCTTCAATTACATCTACCACTGCAATGCTCAAAAACCGAGGTATGTACTCTAATTTTGGCAGTTTGTAATAGTCTGCAGCGTGCAAAGAAAGTGCTGTCCAATAGCCCGGGGCTAGCGGATTTTGCTATCGGGCTAGTGAATTCTGTTTTTAACTTGCCCGATGGGCAAGTGAGGTTTTTTGAGGAATGTGAATAACAGAAGAACTGTGAAATCAATTCTGCTAGTCAAAAAGCTTTTGGGGCTAGATGAAATGACGTCTGGGCTAGCAAATGCTAGCTTCAGCTTGCCTGATTGGAAAGCTGTAAAAATGATTCTCTTTGCACCCTGAGTCTATCAAGCAATAATGCACAAGACAATGTTATTCAGAACTTTGTGACTCCAGCTGACTCCCTCACTTGCAAGTGTGACCCCTCTAGCCACTTACTTGGAAGGAAAGGTGGATACTTTAAGACCAAAAGGGAATGCAAAGAATGTTCTGTCTCCACCTCTGGATGTTTTGTCATCACTTCCTCCAATTATCCATTAGGAAAGAAATCATATATTATTTTATTTTAATAACAGAATTTTGCTTTTTTTTGGTTAGTGGGGAGACGGCTTTCAAGAACATGAATGTTTCTTATGGCTGGGCCAAGTTTCCTATGATCGACAGAATTTCCGACGTGGACAAAAACATTCCAATAACTATGATCCATGGTAGTGAATCATGGATTAGCGTTGAGAGTAGTTATCAAACTAAGTATTTGAGAAAAGATAGTTTTGTGGACATCAGAATCATTGTAGATGCTGGACACCACGTTTATGCTGATCAGCCTGACAATTTTAACAAGCTTGTGGACAAAATTTGTCGAAAAGAGGATAGAAAGACAAATGCAGTTACACACTAAGCACATTAAAAGATGTGATATTTCAGGCTTTCTGCACTCTTTCTTTTCTGTTTACTATTATCTAAAAAAATACAGATGTTGCCATTAATTTTCCAACAACTGCAATGACAACAATGAATTTAAAACAGAAAGACAAATTTGAATAGAAAATGTTAACTTAGTTAAACAAAAAGAAATGAGGGAGGATGTAGTAGAAGATAATAGATGCAGAAGTGTTAAGTTCAATTTCTGCTGCTTTTCCGAATCTAGTCCTTTGATCCTCCTCAAAAGAGCTATTTCAGGAGGATCAGTGTGGGCTAGATTTTGTGAACAGTTCTGGTAATCGAGCCTATTTTAGTGACAGATCCAAAATATATAAATTTTATTTTCTAAGACGAGAAGACTGACCAAAGTTCTCCTGACTTGAGGGCTTTGTAAGTATTTATAAATCTACGAAATTCTGCTACATCAATGAACAGATTTCCAGGTACTTAGTACATACATAATTATTGAATGACTTTTCCCTTAATTCTTTTGATGGTATCTTATTGGGTTCCGAGTGTTAGCAGTTTTTAGATTTTCACTTTTGTAAACAGTACGTTAAAGTGTTCTCTAAGAAAAGAAGACACAGCAAAAAGACTTGTGTGTTGTACATTATTATTTAAGATTATAGTTATAGGTGTTATGGAAGACTCATTTTACTGTAAAATATTTAAATAGCTAAATGAATGTAAATAAATGAGAGAAATAAATCCTAAACAGCCTTAGCCACGGCCTCACTGCGATGTATTTTTCTGTGTAGCCTGTTCCTGTGTTCATATAGGGGAAAGTGAAGAGAAATGGAGAATAAAGAGTAAAAATGTTGAAGAGAGGGGGATGGAGGGAGGAAGGAGAGAGGTTCTTTTGCTCTCTCTCCCTATACCCACCCCCTCACTACTTACTTCTCTTAGTGCTGCCCCCACTATCTGAATCCACCTACCCCACCTCCCCTTTAACCCCACCCACCCACACACACACACACAGAACCAACAGCAAAAAGAACAACAAATAGACCAAACACCAACAAGTAAAGCGAGGCTTAATGTGCCGATATACAGAGGCCTATTTCTGACTACTGTGTGGCACGAACTTTTTGCGAGTTCTAATTTTTGCGACGTTTTTCCCGCAAAAATTTACTCCAGAGTAAATATATTCTCTAACTTAACTTTGCTACACAAAAATACAGTACTAACAAATTGTGTCTGTTCAATCACAACTTGTCTCTTTCATTCAGAAACGAAACGGTATACAGTCAATTCTCTCTAAAACAGACACCTTTGGGACCGGCACTAAGTGTCCGCCTTAGAGAGATGTCCGTCTTATAAAGAGTCAAATAAAGGGAATAAGCAAAGGCAGGGACCAACTCTAGGTGTCCGTCTTAGAGAGATGTCCGTCTTATAGGGAGTCAAATAAAGGGAATATAATAAACAAAGGCAGGGACCAACTCTAGGTGTCCGTCTTATAGAGGTGTCCATTAAGAGAGAGTCGACTGTACAACGAAATACTGGTTTATTGTTTGAAAATATGTATTTCTATTGCACGTTCTCAAAAAAAAAACAAACGAAAACATTACCATTACTGGGTACTGGGCACTTAATGAAAATCGAAAATTTGATTCCCAGCAAGAAAAACCAGTCGGTCCTAATCGCAAAAATTAGTTCCAGTAAAACACAAAAAAAATCGCCAATCTGCAAAAATAAACTCCTTCAAAAATTTCTTGCCACACGGTAGTTTGGGCGATACTGCGTGACAGAACTAGCGTGTGGTTGACCTTTAGCCCACTGTCTGGACTTTGCATCTCAACGAAAGCGTACAAACATGTGTACAAACAACAAACAGCTTGTACCGCGTTGGAACAGAGACTTTTTTAGATAAAGATGATCATGCCATTAGCTTCGAGAGCCGGTCGAGTGTTATCAGCGACTTATAATAAGGCACTTCAATTTCTTTGTCATGTCTCCCAAGTGGCTCGCACGTATTTGATGCGCGCTCGTATTAAGACCCTCGCAATGGCGACCGCAATCTACAGGTGAGACCTCTAGCATTTTTACCTTTTTTAGCTGGGAAGCGGACCTTTTAAGAACTATTACTGCGTCTAATCCCGTTGAAATATAGGGAGTTCCACACGCCTGGAAGTTGTTTATATATGGAATGAAAACCCACCACCATTACAGTAGGTTGTTTACAGTATTGAAACCCACGTTGCGTGACGACTCTAAAACTCTAAATAAAAGGGAGGAAAAAAATCTGGAGGATCCGAGAAAGGATCATTTGGCATGACAACGTCACGTTCTTGAGCTTCCCGTGATGGGAAATCCTCATGAACTATGTATGAAACAGAAATGTTTAAAATAGAAATTTAGGTTTGAAAAACATGCATTTCTTAATCGGGGCTCAAAACTGAAAAGAAAATTAGTATCGTGACAATGCCGGTAATAATTGAAATTATTAGTTTTTTTTACAGCCGATTAGTATGAGAGGTAGCTACAAACCAGACAAAGAAGTCGCTCCTAGAAAAAAAAATAATGACCTTTAAAAAAGGTCAAAGACTAAAGAGATACCAAAAATTGAAGTGATTTGTAATTTACGTTACTACTAGAAAATTTTCGCCAGCAGGCATAGATTCAGCTATTGAGAATATTTGCTTGATTTTTAGCACTTTTTCTAAGCCTTTCCCCACTTCCCCCAGAAAAAACAAAACAAAACAAACAAACAAACGCTTATGCATAGTTCAAGGTTCAATTTTACTTGTTACCATCACCCCCGGGCAACTCCGGGGACAAGTCCAGCCATTCGCTCCCGGGGGTGGAGAAGTGTTTGAAGTGGTCCTGTCGCGGGGGTAGGAGGTGGGGCAAATAAATATCTTCTCTCTGGTTTTGCGAAGTACGTTTTATTTCTCGCGCTGTTTACACGGCTGTGGACCTCAAGACTACGTATTTTTAAGGGAAAACGCAAGAATTTGTCGGAGAATGGTTGGAGAGGAAGAACTTATCAAAATTAAAGTCTGTCCTAAAGGTATGTTATGAAACGAATGTGCGTATGATGTGCACTCGAGTGGATTTTATTTTCTGGAAAGGAAGGACAGAGATATTTCTTCAGCTTAGCTTCAAATAATGATAAGTTTTTATACGAAAACAAATACAAGGCTTTTGATATATATGGTAGAGAAACAGAGATTCGGTCCGGTGTTCTCGTGAAGTGTTCTATCAAGCAGGCGCATTTTAAAGAGTTAGTTTTCTTCTTCGTTTTCGTTTTCAAATTTATGGATTGTTCATGTTTTAACTACATTATGACATCCATTATTCTTCTCTCAATAAACTCAGGAAAACGTTAAAAATGAAAGTTGCGAAAACGCGTCGTTTTGCTTTTGTACGAATAAAAAAGTTGTAGCAAAAAAACGTATTTGAGGTTGATCTCCCCTCCCCCTCCCCCCTTTCCTTCTTTCGCCCTCGCACCTACCGTAAGGGTTCCGTAAGGGTTACTATTTCTACTCTACAACAATATTACGAACACGAACAAGCTTTCGCCCACCCAAAATACGCCTGCACTGCAGGCTAGAGCTCGGCCAGTGGGGAATAGACCTCCAAGAAAGAAAAAAAACTGCAATTCCCAGAGGGGCACGGTTTCAAGTGAAATTGAACCTAGACTTTCTAAAAGGATGAGAGGTCTACTTGTAGCAAGTCTAAATTGAAGCATGCACTAGCTAGTAAAACTCAAAACTCCGAATTGTATTTGCTCAGAGTGTGGATTTTTTTTCATTATATTTTTTGATCCGTCTATGGATTATCCCCCTAGAAACGCTAAATCTGTCCATGGATCTAGAAATAAGGATTGCATTTTCAAAACAACAGCGGCCCAGAACAAAAATCGGAAAGAAAAACTTCTATTTCAGTCTATTCCCGGGGATTACAAAAATCCCGGAAAAATCCCTTGTTCTTTTGCCAGCTTTTTGCACGAACGTGAGGCGGCGCGCAGAAATCGCGTGACGTAACAACTGAACAAGAAATTTGCATGTTGTTGTCCATGTTGTTCTTACGCGTGTAAACAAGCAACATGGCCGCTTGACACGAAGTTTAACTGAGAATATGCACGGAACGGAAAACCAAGGGTATGATGGTGATGGGGTGTTTTATTTTAGTTCTTAATAGGTTGAGACGATGATGTTTTTTGGGAGCTTTGTTCGAAACAACACTGAAAGTCATTCTCTTCTGTTCGTTTGTTCGTAGCTCTGCCGGTTCCGCTGGCGCCGAAGACGAAGGAGCGACTTGGTTTTCGGGTTGGTTTAGTTGGTGTCCAACTTCCGAAAGATTGTTGGAAATCGCAGAATCGCAGATTTTAGAGAGTAAGTTTGAATTTTTTTAAAGAAACATTCTTGCGATGAGCGCTTGATAGCTATTATGTAATTTCTTTTCTGTTGTACCAGCCGGCGTCTCGGTGACATGCATGCAATCAACGATTTGGCGACAAGGTCTCCTATCTTATTCCACCTTAATGTTGCATTTTTTGTTTTTCAATCATCATTAGGTTGTATCCTTTAAAAGATTATTCAGTTCACAAGATTCTACTGAAAATTTGGGCAGTCTTAGTTTACCGAAGTTATATTATTAGCTTACTGTACTTACGTTTATGGATTCCTCGCCGACATTCAATATCATACCAACAACCAATTTGTATTTTTATATGTTGATCGTGATCTGATTCCTTAGTTAAAACACACTTAGCGTTATAAGTGCCTCCTTAGCTTACTAACGATCACACACTTTTCTAGAAAAAAATTAATATTAGCTTCAGATCTACAATAATAGATCGAGAGGGGCAGAACGCGCGCCGCGAGCTTGTGAAATACCGACCCTCGTTGTTTCAATAACTATAAATAAATTTAGGCGATAGAGAATGATCGAATTGTCTTGTTTCTGTTTTTGCTCACAGAGATCCGATCTTATTACGAAAGCGAATTTGTTCCTTTGAAAAATGATCAGAGACTATGGACATTAAAGTTCAACCCAACAGCTAATAAATCACCGCTTGTGTTGGTTCATGGATTTGGTGGGGGTGTCGGACTATGGGCAATGAATGTGGACACCTTAGCTGAGAAAAGGACTGTGTATGCATTTGACGTTTTGGGATTTGGCCGCAGTTCAAGGCCTGAGTTAAGCACTGACCCAGCTGAAGCTGAGGAACAATTTGTGGACTCCATTGAAGAGTGGCGAGAAAAAATTGGGTTGGAAAAATTTGTGCTATTAGGACACAGCCTTGGAGGATTCTTAGCAACTTCCTATGCCATTAAGCACCCTTCTAGAGTGCAACATCTAATTCTTGCAGATCCATGGGGATTTCCTGTAAAACCTACTGAGGACAATGTCAGCAGGCATATTCCAGCTTGGGTTAGATTACTTGGGGCTGTTCTAAGTCCATTTAATCCATTAGCAGGACTGCGTGCGGCTGGCCCATGGGGTAGGTATTGCTCAGGTATAATTATCCCTTGTGTCTCCTGTGCACCTCGGCAAACAACAATCCAGTGAATCTGTTTGGGCATCTTTAATGAAGGAACTGAGACCTTGAGGACTTGAGGAAGGCCCCCAGGGTGGGAGGGAGAGAAATGAAAACACCAAATCAAATGACTGAGCAAGACAAATGATCAGATAACAAGAAGATGTCAGTCACCACCCTGTGGGCAAAACATTGTGGGGTCCTAGGGCTTATTAAGTTATACACTAGGAATATTTAACAATTGTTATTCCTCAAGCCCGAATGGGCTCAGCCAAATGGGCTATTGACTCAGAGGCCATGAGGGCAAGAGGAGTAATTGTTTTAATAAAATCCAACTAGGTGGTCAAAAATATGGAGAATAAAAAAATTTTAGCTAGTTAAAGCTAGACTTTAGTCCTTTTTTGCCACCAAAAAGCGCACACTTTTCCCTACTAGTAGGCTATAACATATAGCCTAGTAGTAGCTCAACCAATCAGAATGCAGCATTTATAATAGACCACTAGTTGGATTTTGGTAATGACAATTATCCCTCATGTCCCCTGCGCTCCTGAGCAAACAACAAGTGAGTGAATCGGTTTGCAGGGCGTCCTTAATGAAGGAACCGAGTATCAGTCAAATAAAAGCTTTAACATCCCCCTGGGGATACCTTGGGCATTTGGCATGTTTGTCTTCCCAGGGGGAGGGAATTTGATCATCAAAGTCTTCTGGGATAAGGAATTTCATTCCCATGTATAAGGGGTAGAAAATTTGAACCCTTTCCTTGGTTTTCTGTTATATATTGCCTCAGTGCTTGCATGAGGCATAATAAATCACCTCAGAGGCTGAAATTGCAAGATTGGATGATTTCAAAGGGAAATATTGCAGCTTTCATGGTGGATCAGCTACAAAGCAAAGGATTACACAAGCTTAGGTCTTTCTGCAAACTCAGGTTCAAGATTATCAGAAAGCCAGTTAAAGGATTTATATGGTCTTTGCTGTTTAATTCCCCTTGGATTTGGGGGAGAGGGGGGCATTTTATCACCTAAGTAAATGGACTTTTGACGAGGCAATTAAACGGCTTTTTTGCTCAGGGAGTGAGAAATTTGCCCTGTGGGTTGCCTAGGGGTTTGGAAATATTTGATGATACAGAGGGATATACTTTGGATTAAAAGTTTTTATTGCTGTCCATTTCCTAGAAAATGACCAAAGCAGGTAAATCCTTACCTAAAATCCCCAGGCCACACAATGCCCTTGTCTGACCCACCTTAATAAATATTTACATTTCACAAACATACTGCAGTCTTGAGTGATCATAGGGTTTTTAATCAACAGGTCCTTCACTGGTACGACGATTCAGACCAGACTTCCAAAGAAAGTTCTCTAGTATTTTGTCTGATGACACCATTTTTAACTACATTTACCACTGCAATGCTCAAGTGCCGAGGTAAACAAACTTTGATAACAGAAACAATGTTGTTTACCTAATGTCTCTTATGGTCAGGAAATGTCAAGCATTAACGCCTCCCCCCCCCCCCCCACCCCCACTAGATTCCATAAATGAATCGATTTTTTGAAAAATGAGTAATTCAGTTTTTACTGCCTCAACCAGTCTCAAATTTAAATTTTCATTGCTGCATGCATAATGAGCAGTGAATTTTTGGCTACAACTTCTCAGTAGTCGGTCAGATTGAGAAATCTTTGAATGGATAAAATTGAAAACATTCAAATTCAAGAAATCTGATTTGGCAGAAACTTCATAACCACCACGTGTGAATAACTGCTCATTACGCATTCAGGGATGCAGAGGTCAATCTGAAATCTACAACTTCCATTAGATTACACTTGGATTCTTGGGGGGTATGTACTTGACCCAGCGTGTCTGTAATAAAATTTTGAAAAAAAAAACGTTTTTAGTATTGGGTTAGTCAAGCTCCCTTAGTTCCAACTATCACAAAATTAATAAAATAAAATGAAGCAAAATGAAATGAAACATAGTTATGTCACTGAATTGCAAAAGAAAGTTATAATTAAAACTGTTATTTAAAGACATTGTACATAATTTATACATGTCGATAAATAAATAAATAAAATTGTAATTTAAAAAGAACCCCGCTTCCAGTAGATAAAATTAGAAAGTTCTTCAACACAATACAGGTTGCAAAGAAAGTCAGTTTCACAGCCTACCATTCAGGCAGGCTGTAGCTAGCATGTACTAGCTAGCCCATGAGTCATTTCGACTAGCCCCAAAACCTTCTGTAATTTGAATTTCCCCAAAAAGCAGCGCTTGCCCGTCGCGCAAGTTAGGAACAAAATTCACTAGCCCGATAGCAAAATCCACCAGCCTGGGGCTATCGGACACTTTTTTCTTTGCACACTGCAATATTGTTGTATTTTTACTGGTACTGGTAATAATTGTTTTGAAGTCTTCTTTTTCTTTTTTTCTTATTTCATGCAGTGGGGAATCAGCTTTCAAAAATATGACCATCCCATATGGCTGGGCAAGACATCCAATGATTTATAGAATTGGAAATATTGACAGAAACGTTCCTATAACTATGATTTATGGATCACGATCATGGATAGAAAGCAGTTCAGGCCGGGAAACACAGACAAGACGCAGTGGATCTTATGTTGATGTTCAAGTAATCACGGGTGCTGGACACCATGTGTATCTAGATAAGCCAGATAAATTCAATGAGATTGTTGAAAATGTTTGTCAAGCAGTGGACAATGGTGGTCTAGAATTTAATGCTCCTTCAGAAAGTAATAACTAGCAATCATGCTACTTGTAGCTGCTTTTGCATCAGTTGATCACTATTCGGTCAACATAACTGTAAAAGAAAATTTGGAAAAAAAAATTGCTGTTGTTGATATTGTTGAATTACCCCACAAGAACAAGAGACGGGAATTATTCAAGGATATTAACTTGCCTAAAACAAATTAATATTTTTTTGCAATGTGTGTATGTAAGGTGGAACAGATTTAATATAATTTTCTTCTTGGGTAAGATGAAGTTGATAGCTTTTAACATGGGTTATTTAAATTATTGCTTTTGTACATGTTAGCTGCTAGAAGGAAATAATAATTTTATTAATAGGTATTAAACTTAATAAAAATACACTGCAGCTCAATGCCAACGTATGTTTTAATACCTCTTATTACCATCACTATGTACTAAAAATTAACGAACAAGTGCTACTGCTGTTGGCAGTTATTTCTTACATTTCCAGGCTGTTTATCTGAGGACACTATACTCGTTTAAGGTGCAGGCTCGTGGTTAGGGCCAGGTCTAAAGTACAGGTCACTGCTCCATCGATAAATTAACCAAACCACACAGATTCTAATAACAGAACATTTTGTTAAGAGATTAGGGCAAGGAGACACTTAATGCTATTCTTTTATCTGTATCCTGGTGACCTGTACTCTGACCTGTGGAAAAGTGACCTGTATTTTAGACCTGCCGTCTTGTTAGAGGTCAAATTAAAACAATAATATTATAATATTATATTATGCCCTCTTTTCCTTCAATGAACCAACTGCAAAAAGAACTGCTATTTAGTTAATTTCCACAATTGGTAAATAGCATTCTCTAAATTCACTAGCATAATGTTTTATTTTGATATTCTGTGAATAAATTCTGCTCTTACACTCAAATAGATGCTTCTAGACTTATCTGAATGTTGTAAGGAAACGAAGTGTGATCTTGTATGAATAACCCAGAGACTGCATGAGGACACACTAATTAATTAGAAATTATTAGGTAGACTATTATTAATAATACTCCAACAAGTAAGCATACATGTATTAATATCTGTCCTCTGAGCAAATAAGTAATGAGCCAGCCAGCTTTTGTTTATACAGAGGTTTCATCTGCGAAATGAAGTTCTGCTTTTTACTGCATGTTTCCTTCACATCACATGACAAAAGTTAAAGCTCCTTGTTTAATTGTTTATTTGCTCTGAGAGGAAAATTTACTAAGGATACACTAATAAGTATTTTTATATGTAAGTAAATTTCTTGTTATCTCCAGAATATAAATCTTGACTACTTGTTATGCGCATAATGTGGTTCAATTTTGTCCTAGAATTTCTAATTATTAAGTCTATGTGTGGCCGACCAGTTAACGCCCCAGACTCCGGATCTGAAGGTCCAGGGTTTAAGTCTCACCCATCACGTTTTTTCCTTTAAAGAAACTTTACCTCACTTGGTCTCTCTTTACACAGGTGTATAAATGGGTACCAGTGACATACTGCTGGGGGGTAACCCTGCAATAGACTAGCATCTGATCCAGCGAGGAGTAGCAACACTCCTACTCATGCTTCATGCTAAGGAAACAGGGATAAGCTCCAGCTGTTTGCGTCTTGGCAAAAAAGGACAAAATTTCCAACCCCTTTGGAAAAATGCAAATTTTCGAAATTTTTAAATTCATTGCTTTTCTAGTCCATAATGGTTGGTTTTCTATCTAGAAGGTCATAAAACACTTTGGTATGGACTATTTGCTGAAAAACAAAAAAGGACAAAATTTCCAATTTTTGCCCAAAAAATATGGACTGACCCCTTTGGAAAAATGCTTCATTTTCGACTTTTCAAATCCATGTTTTTTGAGTCTTAAATGGCTAGATTTCGATCTACAAGGCCAGAAAATATTTCGTTTTCGATTATCTTGTCATAAAACAAAACAGGACAAACTTTCCCAATTTGACCAAAAACTGGGGACTCCCCACTTTCAAAAAATGTCACAAAACACTTTGTTCCGGACTATTATGTTGAAAAACTAAAAAAGAACATAGTTTCCTATTTTTGACCAAAAACCATAAACTAACCCCTTTGGAAAAATGCCCATTTTCTACTTTTTAAAATCAATGTTTTTCTAGTCTAAATTGGCAAGCTTTCTATCCAGAAGGTCACAAAACACCTTGTTTCGGAATATTTTACTGAAAAATTAAATAGGAACAAAATTTCCAATTTTTCACGAAAACCATGGACTATAAACCCCTTTGGAAAATGCAAAATTTTCTACTTTTTTAAATCCATGTTTTGTAGTCTTAAATGGCTAGATTTCTATCTTCAAGGTCACAAAGGTCACAAAACACTTTGTTTCGGACTATTTAGCTGGAAAAAAAGGAAAAAACGTTCAAACTGTTTGACCAAAAATCAGGCGAAAAAAGGAAAAAGCTTTCTAATTTTTGACCAAAAAATAATGGACTATAACCCGACTAAAAAATGCAAAATTTTCGACTTTTTAAAACGATAGTTTTTAAGGTTTAAGCGGGTAGATTTCTATCTACAAGGTCACAAAACTCAATTTGCTTTGGCCAATTTTGCTGAAAAACAGAAAAGGACAAATTTTCCAATTTTTCATCAAAACCCATAGACTTACCCCTTTTGAAAAATAACAATTTTCTACTTTTCTAAATCCATATTTTTGTAGTCTTAAATGACTATATTTCTATCTATAAGCTCACAAAGCTCTTTGTTTTGGAGTATTTCGCTGAAAAACTAAACAGGAACAAACTTTCCTATTTTTGACCAAAAACCATAGACTAACCCCTATGGAAAATTGCTAATTTTCTAATTTTTAAAATCAAAGTTTTCCTAGTCTAAATTGGCAAATTTTCTTTCCAGAACGTCACAAAACACCTTGTTTCGGACTATTTTACTGAAAAACTAAACAGGAACAAAAGTTCCAATTTTTGACCAACAATTATGGACTAACCCCTGTGGAACAATGCCAATTTTCCACTTTTTTGAATCCATGCATTTTTAGTCTTAAATGGCTAGATTTCTCCCTACAAGTTCACAAAACACTTTGTTTTGAATACTTTTGCTGAAATACTAAACAGGAACAAACGTTCATATTTTTTACCAAAAACCATAGACTAACCCCTTTGGAAAAATGCCAATATTCTACTTTTTAAAATCAATGTTTTTCTAGTCTAAATTGGCAAGTTTTCTATCCAGAAGGTCACAAAACACCTTGTTTCGGACTATTTTACTGAAAAACTAAACAGGAACAAAATTTCCAACTTTTGACAAAAACCATGGACTAACCCATTTTGGAAAAGGCAAAATTTTCGACTTTTTTAAATCCATGTTTTGTAGTCTTAACTGGCTAGATTTCTATCTACAAGGTCACAAAACACTTTATTTTGGACTATTTTTTCTGAAAAACAAAACGGACAAAATTTCCAATTTTTCATCAAAAACAGTGGATTAACCATTTTGGAAAAATGCCAATTTTCTACTTTTTAAAATAAATGTATTTCTAGTCTAAATTGGCAAGTTTTCTATCCAGAAGGTCACAAAACACCTTGTTTCGGACTATTTTACTGAAAAACTAAACAGGAACAAAATTTCCAACTTTTGACAAAAACCATGGACTAACCCATTTTGGAAAAGGCAAAATTTTCGACTTTTTTAAATCCATGTTTTGTAGTCTTAACTGGCTAGATTTCTATCTACAAGGTCACAAAACACTTTATTTTGGACTATTTTTTCTGAAAAACAAAACGGACAAAATTTCCAATTTTTCATCAAAAACAGTGGATTAACCATTTTGGAAAAATGCCAATTTTCTACTTTTTAAAATAAATGTTTTTCTAGTCTAAATTGGCAAGTTTTCTATCCAGAAGGTCACAAAACACCTTGTTTCGGACTATTTTACTGAAAAACTAAACAGGAACAAAATTTCCAATTTTTGACCAAAAACCATGGACTAACCCCTTTTGGAAAGTGGAAAATTTTCGAATTTTTTAAATCTATGTTTTGTAGTCTTAGATGGCTAGATTTCTATCTAGAAGGTCACAAAACCCACTGTTTTGGACTATTTTGCTAAAAAATAAAAAAGGCCAAAATTTCCAATTTTTCATCAAAAACTGTGGACTAACCCTTTAGGAAAAATGCCAAATTTCGCCTTTTTGAAATCGACGTTTTTTTGGTTTAAAATGGATAGTTTTCTAGCTAGAACGTCACAAAACACTTTGTTTCGGACTATTTAGCTGAAAAAAAAGGAAAAAAGGTTCAAATTTTTAATCACAAATCAGCAAAAAAAGGAAAAAAGCTTTCTAATTTTTGACCAAAAATCATGGACTAACCCGACTAAAAAAATGCAATATTTTCGACTTTTTAAATCGGTATTTGTTGAGGCTTAAGTGGCTAGATTTCTTTCTACAAGGTCACGAAACCCAATTTCCTTTGGCCAATTTTGCAGCAAAACAAAAAAGGACAAATTTTCCAATTTTTGACCAAAACCCATAGCCTTACACCTTTCGAAAAATGACAATTTTCTACTTTTCTAAATCCATATTTTTGTAGTCTTAAATGACTATATTTCTATCTGTAAGCTCACAAAACACTTTGTTTTGGAGTATTTTGCTGAAAAACTAAACAGGAACAAACTTTCCTGATTTTGACCAAAAACCATAGACTAACCCCTGTGAAAAATGCAAAATTTTCGCCTTTTTTAAATCCTTGTTTTGTAGTCTTAAATGGCTAGATTTCTATCTACAAGGTCATAAAACACTTTGTTTTGGACTATTTTGCTGAAAAACAAAAACGAAAAAAATTCCAATTTTTTCATCAAAAGCCGTGGACTAACCCATTAGAAAAAATGTCAAATTTTCAACTTTCTGAAATCGAAGTTTTTCTGGTTTAAAATGTATAGTTTTTAAGCTAGGACGTCACAAAACACTTTTTATGGACTATTTAGCTGAAAAAAGAGGGAAAAACGTTCAAACTTTTAAATTTTTGACCAAAAACAAGGAAAAGAAAGGAAAAAACTTTCTAATTTTTTAACCAAAAATCATGGACTAACCCCACTAAGAAGATGCAAATTTTTCGACTTCTTAAATCGATATTTTTTGAGGTTTAGGTGGGTAGATTTCCACCTACAAGGTCACAAAATGCAATTTGCTTTGGCCAATTTTGCTAAAAAACAAAAAAGAACAAATTGTCAATTTTTAACCAAAACCCTTTTGAAAAATAACAAAATAACAATTTTCTACTCATCTAAATCCATATTTTTGTAGTCTTAAATGGCTATATTTCTATCTATCAGCTCACAAAACACTTGTTTTTGGAGTATTTTGCTGAAAAACTAAACAGGAACAAACTTTCCTATTTTTGACCAAAAACCATAGACTAACCCCTATGGAAAAATACCAATTTTCTAATTTTTAAAATCAAAGCTTCGCTAGTCTAAATTGGCAAGTTTCTTATCCAGAAGGTCACAAAACACCTTGTTTCGGTCTATTTTACTGAAAAACTAGACAGGAACAAAATTTCCAATTTTTGACCAAAAACCATGGACTAACCCCTTTGGAAAATGCAAAAATTTTCGACCGTTTTAAATCCATGTTTTATAGTCTTAAATGGCTAGATTTCTTTCTACAAAGTCACAAAACACTTTGTTCTGGACTGTTTTGCTGAAAAACAAAACAGGAACAAACTTTCCTATTTTTGACCGAAAACCATAGACTAACCCTTATGGAAAAATGCCAATTTTCTAATTTTTAAAATCAAAGTTTTTCTAGTGTAAATTGGCAAGTTTTCTATCCAGAAGGTCACAAAACACCTTGTTTCGGAATATTTTACTGAAAAACTTAACAGGAACAAAATTTCCAATTTTTGACCAAAAACCGTGGACTAACCCCTTTGGAAAATGCAAAATTTTCGACTTTTTTAAATGCATGTTTTGTAGTCTTAAATGGCTAGATTTCTATCTACAATGTCACAAAACACTTTATTTTGGCCTATTTTGCTGAAAAACAAAAACGACAAAATTTTCAATTTTTTATCAAAAACCGTGGACTAACCCCTTTGGAAAAATGCCAAATTTTGGACTTTTTGAAATCAACGTTTTTCTGGCTTAAAATGGATAGTTTTCTAGCTAGAACGTCACAAAACACTTTTTTCGAACTATTTAGCTGAAAAAAAGGAAAAAATTTCCAATTTTTGAACAACAACCATGTACTAACCGCTTTGGAAACATGCAAAAGTTTCGACTCGATACATAGATATTGTTTTTTAGTCTTAAGAGCGACTTTCTGTAAATACCACGGATAGGTGTGCAAGATGGAAAAATCGAAATCCTCTAAACTTTGTCACAACAAAGCCCTTTGGAAACTATTTTAGAAAATACAAGACTCAGTTCGTTTGACTTAATATTTTCCAAAATAATAATTTTTTTTAATTTTCACCTTCGAGAGGCCTTCAAACCACCGAAAAATGTGCTTGATACCCTCGCTTCGTGAATGGAAACGGAAACTAATACCATGACTTTTCTTATATTAAACAATTTTATAATCCTTCCTTTCTACCTAAACGTTGTTACAATTTCAAAAGATTTCAATCTGATTTTTTAATATTTTTTCAAAATTACCCTCTAAATCAGCATTATCGCGACCATCAATTTTGCCATTTTTCAACAGCAAAAATCCCTTCCTGGTACATGGCTTTCATTTGAAAAATGGTATTCCAGAGAAAGAGCAATGCTTCCCCTATCAATCTGTGAAATAAAATTCTGGGGCAATTGAAACTGCGAGTTTTTATAACTGGAAACATTTACGGTACTTGCGTGATTTACGACCTCTGAACTTGCAGTTGTGTTGATGAATACAAGCGAGAACTTCGACAGCACTTGAAACTCTGGCGCAAATTCGCCCCTTTTCCGCCAGTTTAAACACCAAAAACGATTTTAGATTTCACAGTGGTAAATTTTCAAAAGGAAAAGCAATTTTATTGTGCGAAAATGTGCTATGAACTTCTTGACTACAACACTTCCCTCACGCGCGTATTTGTTTACTTTTGCCGTTACATATAATTATGTACCAAACGGCTAATAGTGTCGGGAGCTATTCTTTCAAATGCTCTCATTTCTCATGAACCAAACCGTTATAGCTATAAAAAAAGAAAAACATTTTGACCTACCTCACATTATTTGACAACAAACCCGAATCCTTTACTGCCTTTAGCGAAACGAGATTGCGTGACAAAGAACTTTGAGACCCAGGTTATACCGCGGAGACAGATACCACTCCGAAAAAGAAACTCACGCGGCACCTTCTGTAGCTATAAAAGCGAAACATGTACATAATCAATTTAGTTTCGTTGACTTATCCGCCAGAGCAACCCTGCAAACGTAACAATAAAAACATATTTTTTCGTCAAGAGACTATATAGGGGTAGGCCCTTATACAGTGAAACCGCGATAATGATAGTAAATTATACCGTAAAACCTATATCAAAGATTCCTGTCAAATAAGCCCCCTCCCCCCCCTCTATCAAGCACCCGCTTCCCACCCCTAATTATTCTTCACTTATAAATGAAAGACTGTATCAATCAATCACGACCGTAAAACGTCGTGTGGGCAGATCCGGGATGGTTTATTTACCACCTGGAAGTTCGGGTTTGATTATGATCCTCGGCTGCATGACCTAAAACTTCCTGTACTTGAGCTTTTCCACTTTGTATTCTAGTTCTTTGTGGAAAACCGATACCATTGTAATTTCCAAATTAAATATATTAAGCCCCCCGTCTCTATTAAGCCCCTCCCCCTCAAATGGGTTTGAAATAAATAAGCCCCAGGTGGGGCTTAATAGAGGATTTACGGTATGAAAAATAACCTCGATATAACGAAACCTCGTTACAGCGAGCATATTTCGGGGGTTCTCAACGACTGTGTTCTGTAAAATATATGTTCGGAGAAGTAGATATTGCCTAGAATTTTCTATAGCTTGAGGACGCCTAAAAATTTCTAGATGACCGTTCCGTTCCTGTTCAGTTTTCGAAGGTTATCTTATAAATTCCCTACGATTTTCTGAAGTTTAATTTTTGACATTTTACATCCCAGGTTAAGCTAATTTTTCGTAGAAAAGAGGAAACCTAAAATGTTCGGATTCAAACATGTGATTGAGAGAGGAATCAGAAAAATTCTCACTTTCGTGATACGTTGAATTGCATCTAAAATTTTTGGGAAAATAATACTGAAGCCCTTGTAATTTCGAAAATACTCAATGCAAGTTCCCCTAGGACGACCGAACAGGAACAAATTTTACAAGCCGCTTAGAATGCACTTCTAGAGATCTAAAAGTATTCTGGGTACACCATTGAAACGTGTTTTCAATGAATTTAGAAGGAAACCGTCGCTGGGTGGCTCAGAAATTTTGTTAGTCCCTTGGCCCTTCGTTAAATCGAGGTTCCACTGTAGTCTCTTAATTTTAATCATGCTCGTTTTGAAATACGATTATGAATACC
The DNA here is from genome assembly GCA_964035705.1 of Porites rus. Classification (NCBI taxonomy): domain Eukaryota; kingdom Metazoa; phylum Cnidaria; class Anthozoa; order Scleractinia; family Poritidae; genus Porites; species Porites rus. The sequence goes on along the minus strand of OZ037993.1, from coordinate 40,650,335 downwards.
TTACTTGTATTCTCAGAAAAATGACATTGAGAGGGGAAAAGCGCTAAGTCGTAGTCTGAAATGTCATCCGTCCCTTCCCTCCACCCCCTAGTGGGCCGCAGCAGGATTCGGGGTGGCGCGAAGACACGCATTTAAATTTCAGACTAGACATGACAGGGCTAGAAAACCTGCATAACTTTAAAGGCCCTCTTGTGTTTAAATTTTATGTAGTTCTGGCAAACTCGAACAAGTTCTGCATTTCTGAGCAACGTTTTGCCAAAACATAGGTTATGGCACATGTCAAGCCACAAAAAGTGAGCAGTTTGATAGAAAATGTCAAGTACGACTGAACCGCGCCAGTAAAAGCGCCCCTAATGACTCCGGCGGGAGGGGGACGCTGGGTTGGGAGGGGAAACTCTGAAATTGAGTAAAGGGGACCTAGCTCTAAGCACACCGCCTGCTTTTCAGTTGTGCGTTTCCCTTGGCAATAAATTTTGCCCACAGTTTCGAGCAACTCTTTAAAGGAGATTGCAAGCCGGTATACTTGGGCCCGGCAGGAACGCTCAACGGTGAAACCAAAGATCGTGCCTTCAAAAAACTTATTTTAACTTACTGAAAGCTGTTTTTTCTTGACTGATTTAACTTAGGAAAGAAGAAAAGGAATCTCATAATAAGCGTATGTATAAAACTATTAAGAAATCTCGAAATTCTGGATTTTGTAAGAGAACAAATACTTTCGAAAAATTTAGGAGAAAGTCCTTGGACTGGAAATAACTCGCTATCAATTATCCGAAGATATCCGAATATCTCACTTTTCAACCCCACGTTAATACGCTTCATTTTTGAGGGGAGCCAACATTAGCAGCGCCACTGTTATTTTTTTGCGCCTGGGTATCTCACGTTATGCTTACGCGTATCCGCAAGTGTGTCTTACATCCTACGCTTACGTAAAGGTTATATACCTGGAACGATGGGGTATGTGATATATTCACCTGGTACCGCCCCGAGGGCTACATGTAAGACTGTTCCTTTTCAGATTTTCAATAGCAATGCAAAAAAACAATAGCTTTCAGTTAGTGCGAACGGCCTTTCCCTCTTTTTTTTTTTTTAATTTCCTTTTTCCCTTTTTTTTCCTCAAAAAACGCGGTTTTTTTTTTGAAGGTGCGAGGGGCGCGATCATTGGTTTCATCGCTCGAGCGTTCCAGACGGACGCAACTATACGGCTTGCTTTAAAGATTTGATAAAAAATATAAGCGAAATATACCTCCAAGGCAGACTCACAGCTAAAGTGGAGACGGTATGCTTAGAGCTAGGTCCCCTTTGCTCCATTTCAAACAACCCCCCCCCCGCCCCCCCGCCCCCCGCCCCCCACCCCTGCCAGAGTCATTAGGGGCGCTAATACGGGCGCGGTTCAGTCGTACTTGACATTTTCTGTCAAACTGCTCACTTTTTTCTGGCTTGACATAAGCCTATATTTTTCCCAAACGTTGCTCAGAAATGCAAAACTTGCTGGAGGTTGCCAAAACTACAGAAAGCTATGCTTTTAACACCAGAGGTGCTCTAAAATTATCCAGGTTTTCGAGCCCCGACCTGTCTGGTCTGAAATGTTCTGTGTTTCTTCGCCCCATCCCGAAACGGGATGACATTTCACACTACGAATTAGCGCTTTTTTCCTTCTCAACGTCATTTTTCTAGGGATATAAGTAAGGAATTCATAATCGTATTTCAAAATGTGTAAGCAGGCGTTTATGGACAGTAAGAGACTATAAGGGCCCACCACTTCATAGTCTCTTGTGGAAAATATTTTGTTTAGTCTTACGTTTTCATAATCGCTCTAGCGGATAAGTCAGTGAAACTAAGGATTTTGATTATTTACATGTTTCGCTTTTATGGCTACAGAAGGTGCCGCGTGAGTTTCTTTTACGGAATGTTATCTGTCTCCGCGGTATAACCTGGGTCTCAAAGTTCTTTGTCACGCAATCTCGTTTCGCTAAAGGTAGTAAAGGATTCGGGTTTGTTGTCAAATAATGTGAGGTAGGTTAAAATGTTTTCCTTCTTTATAGCTATAACGATTTGGTTCATGAGAAATGAGAGCATTTGAAAGAATAGCTACCGACACTATTAGCCGTTTGGTACATAATTATATGTAACGGCAAAAGTAAACAAATACGCACGTGAGGGAAGTGTTGAAGTCAAGAAGTTCATAGCTTATTTTCGCACAATAAAATTGCTTTTTCCTTTGAAAATTTACCACTGTGAAATCTAAAATCGTTTTTGGTGTTTAAACTGGCGGAAAAGGGGCGAATTTGCGCCAGAGTTTCAAGTGCTGTCGAAGTTCTCGCTTGTATTCATCAACACAACTACAAGTTCAGAGGTCGTAAATCACGCAAGTACCGTAAATGTTTCCAGTTATAAAAACTCGCAGTTTCAATTGCCCCAGAATTTTATTTCACAGATTGATAGGGGAAGCATTGCTCTTTCTCTGGAATACCATTTTTCAAATGAAAGCCATGTACCAGGAAGGGATTTTTGCTGTTGAAAAATGGCAAAATTGATGGTCGCGATAATGCTGATTTAGAGGGTAATTTTGAAAAAATATTAAAAAATCAGATTGAAATCTTTTGAAATTGTAACAACGTTTAGGTAGAAAGGAAGGATTATAAAATTGTTTAATATAAGAAAAGTCATGGTATTAGTTTCCGTTTCCATTCACGAAGCGAGGGTATCAAGCACATTTTTCGGTGGTTTGAAGGCCTCTCGAAGGTGAAAATTAAAAAAAATTATTATTTTGGAAAATATTAAGTCAAACGAACTGAGTCTTGTATTTTCTAAAATAGTTTCCAAAGGGCTTTGTTGTGACAAAGTTTAGAGGATTTCGATTTTTCCATCTTGCACACCTATCCGTGGTATTTACAGAAAGTCGCTCTTAAATGGCTTGTTTTCTATCTAGAAGGTCACAAAACACTTTCTTTCGCATTACTTTGCTGAAAAACGAAAAAAGAACAAAGTGTCCAATTTTTGACCAAAGACCATAGACTCACCCGTTTGGAAAAATTTTAAATTTCGGCTCTTCAAAATCGATGTTTTTCTAGTCTAAAATGGCTAGTGTTCTATCTAGGTCACAAAACACTTGTTTTGGAGTATTTTGCTGAACAATCAGGAAAAAACTTTTCAATTTTTGAGCAAAAACCTTGGACTAACCCCTTTAGAAAAATGCAAAATTTTTCGACTTTATTAAATCCATGTTTTTGAAGTCTTAAATGGCTATAGTTCTATCTAAAAGCTCACAAAACACTTTGTTTTGGAGCATTTTGCTGAAAAAAAAGAACAAAATTTCAAATTTTTGACCATAAGCCATGGACTGAGCTCTTTCGAAAGATGCCAATATTTTCGACTTTTTCAAATCGTCGGTTTTTTAGTCTTAAATGGCTAGATTTCTATCTACAAGGTCACAAAACACTTTGTCTTGGACTATTTGCTGAAAAACTAAACAGGAACAAACTTTCCTATTTTTGACCGAAAACCATAGACTAACCCTTATGGAAAAATGCCAATTTTCTAATTTTTAAAATCAATGTTTTTCTAGTGTAAATTGGCAAGTTTTCTATCCAGAAGGTCACAAAACACCTTGTTTCGGAATATTTTACTGAAAAACTTAACAGGAACAAAATTTCCAATTTTTGACCAAAAACCATGGACTAACCCCTTTGGAAAATGCAAAATTTTCGACCGTTTTAAATCCATGTTTTATAGTCTTAAATGGCTAGATTTCTATCAAGAAGGTCACAAACCACTTTGCTTTAGACTATTTTGCTAAAAAACAAAAAGGACAAAATTTCCAATTTTTCATCAAAAACCGTGGACTAACACTTTAGGAAAAATGCCAAATTTTCGACTTTTTGAAATCGACGTTTCTCTGGTTTAAAATGGATAGTTTTCTAGCTAGAACGTCAGAAAACACTTTGTTTCGGACTATTTAGCTGAAAAAAAAGGAAAAAAGGTTCAAATTTTTGATAAAAAATCAGCAAAAAAAAGGAAAAAAGCTTTCTAATTTTTGACCAAAAATCATGGACTAACCCGACTAAAAATATGCAAAATTTTCGACTTTTCTAATCCATATTTTTGTAGTCTTAAATGGCTATATTTCTATATAATAAGCTCACAAAACACTTTGTTTTGGAGTATTTTGCTGAAAAACTAAACAGGAACAAACTTTCCTATTTTTGCCCAAAACTATAGACTAACCCCTATAGAAAAATGCTAATTTTCTAATTTTTAAAATCAAAGTTTTTCTAGTCTTAATTGGCAAGTTTTCTATCCAGGTCACAAATCACCCTGTTTCGGACTATTTTACTGAAAAACTAGACAGGAACAAAATTTCAAATTTTTGATCAAAAACCATGTACTAACTCCTCTGGAAAATGCAAAATTTTCCCCTTTTTTAAATCCATGTTTTGTAGTCATAAATGGATAGATTTCTATCTACAATGTCATAAAACACTTTGTTTTGGACTATTTTGCTGAAAAACAAAAAGGACAAAATTTCGAATTGTTCATCAAAAACCGTGGACTAACCCATTAGAAAAAATGCCAAATTTTCGACTTTTTGAAATCGACGTTTTTCTGGTTTAAAATGTATAGTTTTCAAGCTAGAACGTCACAAAACACTTTGTTTAGGACTATTTAGCTGAAAAAAGAGGAAAAAACGTTCAAATTTGTAAAAAGGACAAAATTTCCAATTTTTGAACAACAACCATGTACTAACCCCTTTGGAAACATGCAAAAGTTTCGACTCGATACATAGATATTGTTTTTTAGTCTTAAATGGCTTGTTTTCTATCTAGAAGGTCACAAAACACTTTCTTTCGCATTACTTTGCTGAAAAACGAAAAAAGAACAAACTTTCCAATTTTTGGCCAAAAACCATAGACTCACCCGTTTGGAAAAATTTTAAATTTCGGCTCTTCAAAATCGATGTTTTTCTATTCGAAAATGGCTAGTGTTCCAGCTAGGTCACAAACACTTGTTTTGGAGTATTTTGCTGAATAATCAGGAACAAACCTTTCAATTTTTGACCAAAAACCATGGACTAACCCCTTTAGAAAAATGCAAAATTTTTCGACTTTTTTAAATCCATGTTTTTGAAGTCTTACATGGCTATAGTTCTATCTACAAGCTCACAAAACACTTTGTTTTGGAACATTTTGCTGAATAAAAAGAAGATTTCAATTTTTTGACCATAAACTATGGACTGAGCTCTTTAGGAAGATGCCAATATTTTCGACTTTTTCAAATGGTCGGTTTTTTAGTCTTAAATGGCTAGATTTCTATCTACAAGGTCACAAAACACTTTGTTTTGGACTATTTGCTGAAAAACAAAAACGGACAAAATTTCCAATTTTTTGGACCATAAACCATGGACTGAGCTCTTTGGAAAGATGCCAATATTTTCGACTTTTTCAAATCGTCGGTTTTTTAGTCTTAAATGGCTAGATTTTTATCTACAAGGTCACCGAACACTTTGTTTCCGACTCGTTTGCTGAGAAACTAAAAAAAGGAACAAACTTCCCAAGTTTGGACCAAAAACCATGGACTTACCTCTTTGAAAAAATGCAAATTTTCTACTTTTTAAATGGATGTTTTCTATTCTAAAATGGCTAGTTTTTGATCTAGAAAGTCACAAAACACTCTGTTTTGGCCTATTTTGCTGAAAAACAAAAAAGGACAAAATTTCCAATTTTTGGCCGAGAACCATGGACTAACCTCTTTGGGAAAATGCAAAATTTTCGAGTTTTTAAATCGATGTTTAGTCTTAAATGGCTAGTTTTCCATCTACAAGGTCACAAAACACTTTGTTTTGGCCTATTTTTTTGAAAAACAAAACAGGACAAATTATCCAATTTTTACCACAAACCATGGACTAACCCCTTTGGAAAAATGCCAAATTTTCGTCTTTTTTAAATGGATGTTTTTCGAATTTAAAATGGCTAGTTTACTATCTAGAAGTTCACAAAACACTTCGTTTGGTCTTTTTTTGCTGAAAAACAAAAAAGGACAAAATGTCTAATTTTTGACCAACAACCTTGGAAAAAAAAACAAAGCTTTTTTTTGCATTTGTATCAAATTTGCACTTTTTGCGTGAATAAAGGGGAGCGAAGTGGTGAGTGCGACATGCTGGTGACTGATAACTAAGTGCAAGGGACCCACAAACAAAAATTAAACCATCGATAAAATTGAACCACAACACATTCATGCACATACATAATATCTTAATAATTTACCAATATGCAATGACATCAAGATGACTATGATTTTTTAAATAGTTAAAGTAGATACTATCCATTCTTTGTTCTGATACCTTATTTTTACACATGTAAAACTTGTATATTTTACTTGCACATACCAGCTAGAAAAAATAAAATAGGTATATTATCATACTTAAAAAACTATGCATTTGTATTGTGGCTACGTACATTGCTCACCACCCCTACAATAACACAGCGATGCTTAAAATAATAGATTGAAAAACCAAAGGCAACTTAAATTTAGCCAGGAAATTATACGTAAATATCTTAAAATACACGTCACTATTTTAAAAATATCTCACACTCTTGTCTATAAAAGTAAAACTAAACAAGGAAATGTTGCTATGATGGCCAAGTTTGCAGAAAAAGGAATATGGAATGCTAAAAAAAATTGCAAAGGTTTGACGCAACTGCAGTACATACACACACCCAGTAAGGCAAAAATTAAAATGGTCAATTGAAAACATTTTTCACTGCCAAGCCCATCACTCTGAAGAAAAATTGGTCAAGGTGTCTTTATGTCATGCCTTTCCCAGTCATTACAACTATGACTACTCACTTGCAAAGTCCCATCTCTAATATTGACAGAAAATAAGTACAACATTGGCCATTTTATAGGACGCACAAAAGTAGACAGAAAAAGGGAAAAAACAGTCGAGAGTTTCTGAAGACAAACACTGACTCTTTCCAATCGTTTCTGGACAAGTTTTTTCTGTTCCACATTTGTCTGTAAAGTGTTAAAGTAGTCAAATGTTATACTCAACTGTCTTCTTTGATCACTTTTGTTTTTTTAAATTATTATTTAAAGTTGTGTAAAGACGACGTCAATGTCTCAGAAGGCTTAAAAGTCTCTAGCATAAAACGGCCATTTTTAAAAAAGCCCCTGACCTATGCTGTTTTTGTGACACAGTGCAAGCTTAATGCAGACAAAATAGAGGGGTCTGCTCTCAAATTTTCACGGTAAAAATAATTTCCATGAGGCTTGTGGTCATCATGAGGGTAGTGCCCAGGGTGGAGGGTACGTCCATAAATGGGCTAGACAGGTATGTGCCGCCCGATAGGGTATGGTTTTTGAGGGACCCGATCCTTAAATAAGGTATGTGCCTTTGTTACCAGTGCTTTCCTGCTGTGATCCTTAGATATGGTACCTGGAATTTAATAAGGTGAAATTCAAGAGCACAATGCCCAGGTAGATGAGAAACAAAGCATTGCTAAACCTGAAATATTCCTTATAGTATTAGGAAAGCGATTTGATGAAGGTTTGTGTGTTACCATTAAATTTTTAGCTTTTGTTTTTCCCTTGTATACACGTAGGATAGGGTGACATTTTTCGTGTCTAGGCCTTAAATGGGGTTTAAATTTTGGTTTGTCTCTTCCTTTAATAGGGTCAGGGATTTAGACCCTGGTTGGCACACACCTGTCTGAAATTTAAGGGAGTACCCCCCCCCCCCCCCGGGTGGTGTAATGTATAGCCCTCTCAAGTATATTTTTGTTGACCATGTACTTTTCTTCCTGACCTTGAGATTAAAATACCAAGCAGGGTTTTAGCTAGGAAAATATAATAGGGCATCTACCTCAACTTCTAGCCAGCAGTTCTAAAGCTGAGGTGTCAAAAAGTATTTTTCTCTACCTCGTTAACATCCTAAGGATACCTTAACAACATGTTTACTCGCTCAGGGCTGTCAATAAGGGCCAGCAGCCAGACAAAAGCGCCGGCTAGTTAGCCATCCTTAGCCGGTTACTTTTATCTCATTCTATCGGAACTGCAAAAAAAAAAATAAGCACCATCGAATAAAATTGTAAAGCATCCGTTTCCCAGTTTTGAATGACACTGAAAGCATTTTTAGACAGGCTTAGATATGAGAGACGTTCGAACAGTGCGATGTCGTGGAAAACGCCTGAGACATTTCGACGGCATTGTTCCTAGCCTTGCGTGTATGTCTGCAGTGGAAATACCTCTTGAAAACCTCTGGAAATGCCATTTCCGAGACTTATTTCAAAATGTCCCTAGATGCCTCGGACCGCAAGAACTTGTACCTTTGGTGCGAGTTCCAAAGCCGCCTACTCATTATCAGCCTGCTACTTAAAATCTTTTTGACAGCCTGCTCGCTTGATTTCTTTTTTGTTTATAAATTAAATTTACTGTCCTATGTTGGTCGCTGCTGTGGCAAGATGTTCCTGGCTCTGAAAAATTCTGTCAGCTGCTTGGGTACCTCGGCCAATACTTCTTTAGCAAGGGCAGCAGGAGAAGACTGAAACGTACAATGGAACAAATAATCAACATAATTTATGATGAGCAAAGACAAAGCCCATGCTTTAACAAACGAAAGCCACTTGACAACACATGCACAATATGGGATTTACCTTGAAAAATTCTTAAAGTTGTAGAGTTTTCACTGACAATACACTTAATAATAAGTAATAAATTAATTTTGAAAGAAAAGAAGACTTCCAAGTCACCTGGCTCCATCATTCGCCCAACTATTAGAATAATAACACTGTATTAATTACTTAAAGCATGCAAAGTGCTCACATAATGAACACTTCGATCTATTCTTTGGACTGCTCTGAGCCAAAAATGAAATTTCGGACAGACCTTGGGGGAGGCCAGTCCTTGTGCACGCCATAAACCCTATGTACACTTCCCCTTCTCACCCCCAGATAATTATATGACTGTCTGTACTCCCTTCTTTACCCTCAGTGCAACTGAGGCTTATGCCCTGCCCCCCTCTTCCCTACTCCAACCACCACTACCACCCCACCCCTAAAAAAGCCTAGCTTTCAGTGAGTTGTATAAAAATTATTATACAACAGCAAGTCAGAATGAACAGGAACCTTACATTTTTGAACTTCCTAAAGGGAACAAATTGAACAATGTCCCTCTGGGCAGATCTTCCACCAGCCCTCAACCTGAAGATCATAAGACATTACAAAATAATTACTGCAATGCAGGATTAAACATTTATTGGTAAATTATCATAAATCTAGCAATTGAATAATTAATTTTATGACATTATTTGCCTTGATATTAATGATAGTGTCTGTCTTGTGTGGAAAAAGCCTTTCATTTTAGTATTAAGTAATATATTATAATATATAATATAGTGACTGATGGCCTGCTATAGTAATCAATACTCTTAAATTCCAAACTACCAGGTATTTACCTATGATTAACAAAAGGAGAATTTATAAATTATTTATTAAAGGGTCAGTTATGGCCTCATTCCATCCTCCTTTAATGTTACAATCAGAACAGAAAAAAAATTAACCAACTGCCTCGCTTAGGTGGAAGGTGGGTGCCTGGGACACCCAGGGGCTTCCACTGTGGCCAGCCATGCCAGCCCCTAGACAGAATACTGCCCCATGGCTGGCAAATCCCCGCAATCCAGCCATGAGCCCTATTCCAGGCACCCATCATACTGATGAAACACTGGAAGGAAGAAAAATAAGGGATGGGGGGAAGGGGAAGATGCTAAAGAAACCACTCCACAGACCACTGCACAAATGCTCAAAGAAGAACTCACAGATCCTAGCAGTGTATGTAGAAAGCTACCACATACCATGTAAGCCCACACTTATGGGATTGACTGCTGGATGCCCGCTAAGCTTGTGGACCGCTTGACCGCAAAGCTTATGAACTGTTTGACCGCTAAGCTCAAGGACCGCTTGACCGCTAATCTCGTGGTGGTTAACTTAGTTAAATTACTTTAACTAGAAAAGAAGCCTATAAGAAGACACCCTTTAATGTATTAAGCAGACACTCTGTATAGAACAGACAAATGGTTCAATTTGTTTCAAAAACGTTTCTTTTAATAATACAATATTTTCTGTAAACCTGAGGGTATTTAGCACACCTTTCTATTAGGTGGAACTCACCAAAATAAGTCCCATGGGAGTCTGCTTAATACAGGTTTCACTAACAATGATATTAAAAACTTGAAAATCTTCTTACACTCCTTCATCGCTGTCAAGTTCTTCCATCATTTTGAAATCAGCCCCTCCCACTCCAACAATAATGATTGACATGGGAAGCCCTGATGCTGCCACAACAGCCTGCTTGGTTTGATCCATGTCTGTGATTACACCATCAGTCAGTATTAGAAGTATGAAGTAGTTCTGGAAAGAGAAATAAATTTAAAAAAAACATCCACATTATTCCCTTATTGCATTTATTTATCTAATACCAGAAATAGTAAACACTACAGTGCCCACAGCAGTGCTCTTGCCGGTAAGAACTGAAGTGAGCACAATGAATGAAATTTCCACTGATGATCCTGCACAACTCAGAGTTTGAGGTACTAATTCATGTTCTTATGATTTGGCCTCCAGTATCTGATAAGAAACCAGAGATCTTGAGGCGATAATTGCATTAAGTAAGTTCACTAAACTTGTCAGACTCTAGCTATGGGGGTGATATTTGACTGTAATAAAACTGATAATCTGATAACTGATAACCCTTAATCTTTCACTACTTACAGAGGCAGTTGGGGTTTGAGCTGCTTGTTGTGCAAAGTGGGCGACATGGTTGATGATAGGTGAGATGTTAGTTGGACCATAAAGCTGTACACTTTGTATGCAAGACTGATAAGCCTGAACTAAACCAGGGAGACCTGCAGAACAAGATAAACATTGCAGTTTTGGCATTTAAGCTACTGGCGATGGTACATCTTCAAGTCTGCTTTTAAGCCGAGTGGCTTTTCAGCTGGAGCAACCTGGTTTATATTCTGTAGTATAAATTGGAGGCAAGGGTGGAACGGTGGTGAGAGCACTCGCCACCCTCCAATGTGGCCCAGGTCTTGATACCAAACATGTAAGTAAAGTTGCATTATTTAAGTTGTTAGTTCTCTTCTTTAAATTGTTCAAAGAGGTTTAAACTTTTTTCTGGGTACTCTACCAATTTTCCCCTTTCATCAAAACCCAAGTAGAAGAACCAGTTTATGGATGTGCTACCTCCAATATGGCAGCTAAGAATACACTGTATTTTTATTTCCCCCTGGAGAAGTTCCTCCTCTATTGCACGCTTATCCCCAGCATATATTATTTGCCGGTACCCATATATAAATCTGGGTGAAGTGAGCATGAGGAAAATGATACAATACAAGCATCAGTCCTCTGTCTAGTATAACTCGATCTTCTGACAAAAAAGGGACAAAGAACAATTGAAAACAATAAAATATTATTTATACCTGCACAGTAAGGATTGCTAGGATTAAAGTTCAGTGGAAACTGATGTGAAACCTAAAAAGCAGTAAAAAAGAAACTAATTTAAACATTGGTGTAAAGCATGAGAACACTAACTGCATGTAACCTTGAAATTGCAGATCATTATATGTTTCTGGAAAACTGCCCACCTACCCCTCCCCTAAGCCAACATTTTGTTCTAACGGAGAGGTAAGTGTTAATATTGGCTTTGGGAAGGGGTAGGGTAGGTGGGCAGTTTCCCAGAGACATATAATTGATCCAAAATTCCCAGGGGGAGAAAGCTTATCAGAACATACCTGGTATGATGGTGGAATTCTGGCTCCAAAACCAAATGCAGGAAAAAGTTTGTCACTGTAAAAAAGTAGATGAAAAGGTTTCATTTGACACGTATACCATAAAATTCCGAAATAAGCCCCGGACTTATATTTTTCAAAGGCCCTTTTTGAGGGGCTTAATTTTGGAGGGGCCTATCTACGGAGGGAAATTTGTGTTTCAAAATCGATAGGGTTAAATTTACCATTTTTGCTTTGTTTTACTTTGTAGTTGAGGGCAATTTTCCAAGTACCTGGGGGCCTTATATTTGGAGGGGTGGTTTCATGGAGGGTTTTTTCATTACTGGTTTGGGGGGGGGGGGCTTATATTTGGAGGGGCTTATTTTCGGAATTTTACATTATTTTAAATGCACTGTTGTACACTGTAGCCACACAGTCTTGCCGACTGAGTCAGCCAACATGATCCTAACCTGAGAAAAAAGCTGACATTTCATGAAGTCACCACTGATACACAAAATTTTTCTCTGGTTAGTGACATCTGCAAAGTAGTGCCCATATCCTTGTTCTTGGTCCCAAATAAGCTCAGTGTATTAACAGAAATTTCCCTTCAACCTGATTGACAAATCAACAATAGCATTTTAACAGGCCAATAATGGCATGTACTCATATCCTGGTAGACAAGTGGAGGCCCAGAACAAGGATTTTGGCACTGTTTTGCAGACATTACCAGGAGTTTGATCCATCTGCAGCTGTGCAGGTTGCTGGTTTCCCTGCAAAATGACATTTGAGGAGTGAATGCTGCAGAAACTTGGAACAGTCAGATGATGTGTCACTAAACAGATCTGGCTGAACTAAATTTTCAAGAATCATCTCTGATATTTGACAAAACTGCCCTTGGGTGAAGAACAGAAATTCCTGCATCCAATAAATTTTCATCATACAGTTTACACTGTAACCCACGAGTAAATCCACTGATTCAAAGCAACTTAGCAATTCTACATAACTTGGACCTCGCATTTGTGTAGCTGTTGTGGTTCAGTTTTTTCCCTGGTCTCAATCTTATTTTCCTCTTTTGGGGGGTACAGTAATGTATGATAATGAGTTTGAGACAATGGGAGATAAAAATTAAACCACGGATAAAATCAAACCACAACATAGACACCAACAAGAATTTAGTTCTTGACCAATTAGTTTCAAGCATTCATTACCTGTCATAATCCTGAATAATTTCCCCCACAGCCATCAGCGCCTGCGTGTATTCATTTGGTGCATAAGGATTGATGTAGTGAAGTGAAGTGCTCTTAGTAGGGTCACCATTAGAGGCTGTGAAGTCTATTCCAACCTGTGAGCCAATGCAAAATTAGTAATAAATATTACATCAGCTGTTCACATGCCGGAGTAACAGTACAAAAAGCCTGTTCCAGACTCCAGGGTAGTGGGGAAAGCGGTTTGAAAAAAGTTGTGCAAGAACCGTGCGGGGGCTGGGGAGAGATGTGGAATGATGTAGATCTAGAGACAGTTCCTTTGGCTATAAACAATAAATTTTAGAAAGAATAGTGTATAACTATAACATAGCAAAATGTATGGCATAAAGGATTGTACGAGGAACATTGCACCATGATCAGCAGTGGCAGGTGAATTTCTTACAGCAAAAAAAGATCATAATAATCATGGACAAAAGTCTTGGGACACTTTTACATTTCTTGGGCGTTTTCTGTTTCGCAAAGGCCCAACCCCTCCCCTCACCCCACAAACAAAGTTGGACGCGTGTATCCAGGATTTTTTCTGAGTTTCAATTTTGTTATAGGCTAGGGGAGGGAGAACTGCAAGAAAATTTCGAAAAGGATGCACATTTTTATGAGAGGACCCAGAAATGACGGAAAAATATGAATACTGCATTACTGTCCCAAGGACTTTTGTCCATGATTGTAGATGCAGTTCCTTTGGCCTTAAACAATAAATTTATAGAAAGAACAGTGTATAACTATAATGTAGCAAGATGTATGGCATAAGGGCTTGCACGGGGAACATTGCACCATGATCTGTGGTGGCAGGAGAATTCCTTACGGCAAAAAAAGATCATAACAACTAAAAAGTAACTCACAGTGAAATTTAGTTGGCAGCCACCTTGAATATAGTCTAGAAACGATGAAACTTTGATAACCTACAAAAATTAGTAACAAAAAGTTTCCAAGCTATAAATAGCAAACAATATATCAAAATACAAAAACTACACTGTTTAAAAGAAACACTGCCCTCTAAAATCCAGTGGAGTTGTACCTCGCATCTTGAAACAGAAACTAAACCAGAATTCTTATATCCCTTCTTCTTCTTTTGTTTCTTGATATTTATACATGGCCACTGAACCTAGAAACAAAATACAAAATTATTTTCACGTACAAAATAAAGGCGTAGTTAAAAGAAACACATTCCCCTACTTAGTCCCATTAAGGCCTTTGGATCATTATACGTTTCAGGGAAACTGCCCACCTACCCCTCCCCTAAGCCAACATTTTGCCCTAAGTGAGAAGTAAGTGTTATTGTTGGCTTAGGGGAGGGGTAGGGTAGGTGGGCAGTTTCCCAGAAATGTATAGTGATCAATCCGGGCATTTTTTTTCCAGAGTCAGGGTTGTGCTCTAGCAGAGCCCGCTGGCCCCTGGTGCCCAGCTTTTGCTCTTGGGTGACTAGAAAAACTTAGTTCTTTATACAAATCATATATTGGGAACTCTAGATTTTCCAGGTACAGAGCACTGGGGGCTTCCATCAATTTTCCTTAAATATATTTAGAACACAGCCTTGAGAGTGCTACTGAACTCTTGAACTAGCTAGCTAACTAGTGCTTGAACTAGCACTTATGAGAAAATGGGTTCTCAGTCAAACTAGAGGATTAAGGATTTATAATTATCATCATTTATGGTAACCCATACACTGTATACAATGAAACCTGCATCAAAACCTTTGTCAGCATGCATGTTGTCCACACTGTACTCGCTACATTTTTTTTAAGATACTGATGAGGAAGACTTGTATAACAATATTTTTTCTTTTTAGTTATGTCTTTCATAATTTATTATAAGACCTTTTTAACTTCTTGATCATTTCTTTTTTCTTCAAGACCTTTTGTTTGATTGACCAGTGAAACGATAAAGTTGGTCAGTCACTCGTGGGGGTTAAAGAGACTTCAAGGCATATTCTGTGCTTTGTTCAAATGTTGGATAGAGCTATCCACCAGATAAAATGTATCATTATCCAGGGGATAAGTATTAGAAAAAACAATTGCATTGTCCTCTGGTTAGCGATTTATCCAGTGGATAGCGCTAATCCACCTTTTGATCAACTGGAACTTGAACTGAAGAAGACAACCTTACTGAACTCTGAAGTGGAAGGGAGTTGGATAAGATAAGATACGATAATATTATTATTATTATTATTATTATTATTATTATTATTATTATTATTATTATTATTATTACTATGATTATTATTATTATCTCTTCAGGATATCTCTATTTACAAAATTATTAAAACGAACATGTGATAAAAATTTAAAAATGTTTTATCATAAGAGTACTTAAATAAGAAAAATACTAAAAGCAGAGAATGACAAAATTAATCAAGGAAAACAATTGCTGGTTAACAACACGCACTGAAGAACTCAACATTTCCACAGGATCTACTTCCCAGCACAATGAACACTGCACCATGCCAGAGAATCAACTAAGTAGTTGTACTGACTGAGGCTGTTGATAGTAGCAAACCTATATAGATCTATCCAAGCCTAAAATGACTGTAAGTATTAACTGAATACCTCTCTGGGTGGTTGAACTGAACACATCTCTCGGAGATTTGTGGTAAATGAGCCAATCAAATCATGTGATCCATCAGAATCCCAGTCAAAACATGAAATCTGACAAAGAAAAGTTTAATGATTTTAATAACATAATTAAGTACATGTTATGCAACAGGGCTCTAGCAAGCCTTTAGAAACTAGGAGGCACAAAGATTTTAGGTAGCTCAATGCATCTGAAAAGCAGAGGGCTTTGGGTCTGAAGGACCCATTGGAATGGTCTCTGTATCTTAAAACCAAAAAATTTTTCACCTAACTGCAGAGACATCATTGTTTCACTGCCCTTGGAGATGATTTTTTATTTTCATCTTTTATGCGTGCATGTTTTGACTTTTTGGGGCAAAAAACTGGACTAAAACCTCGGGGGCCCGGGCCCCCCCAGCCCCTCTCCATGCTACAGCCCTGTGCAAAACATCACAGAGGGCTTTGGGTCTGAAGGACCCATTGGAATGGTCTCTGTATCTTAAAACCAAAAAATTTTTCACCTAACTGCAGAGACATCATTGTTTCACTGCCCTTGGAGATGATTTTTTATTTTCATCTTTTATGCGTGCATGTTTTGACTTTTTGGGGCAAAAAACTGGACTAAAACCTCGGGGGCCCGGGCCCCCCCAGCCCCTCTCCATGCTACAGCCCTGTGCAAAACATCACATATCACCTCTCTAAGGGACAGTAGGTCGATCATCTCTTCTTTTTTTAACAGTCAGGATGCAAAGAAAGTCATTTTTAAAGCTTCCCATTCTGGCAAGCTGAAGCTGGCATATACTTGCCCAAACATCATTTCAACTAGCCCCAAAAACACTTTCATAAGCAGAATTGATTTCACAGTTCTTCTGTAATTTGAATTCCTCAAAAAACTTCCCTTGCCCAATGGGCAAGTTAAGAACAGAATTCACTAGCCTGATAGCAAAATCCACTAGCCCTGGGCTATCGGACACTACTTTCTTTGCACGCTGACAGTGTCATTTTGTTTTAAACCTAGGACAAAATTAATTTTTATCTACTGGGTATAATCTATAATATGGCCAAAAAAATATGGCTCTTTACCAAGTACTGTAATTAACAAAGTCAGCATTATCTGATCAAAATATACTTACTTGAATGGTTCTGTCATAATCTCCATTACATATCTGCTGAACAGGGATTTGGAATGCTTTCCATCTTGGATTTAAATTGTTCTCAACAACCTGCAAAATTGAATAAGTGATGTGATTAAGAACATTAATTTTGAAACATGGTTTGAGTAAACTAATATTTACCATCTCAAAAAATTTTGAAATGTTCTTTCTTTACTTTAATTTGGAAAAAAGTATCTGATTCCTCTTCAAGCAAAGAAGCAGTAAGCCTGTTTTTGCATAAGCATAAGATGTCCAACACATTGTCATTGTCATTGTCATGTCATTAGAGAAATGAAACAAAATTTCTGGTGACCACTTCATGCCATCTTGCAACTGAAAATTTTTGTTAAGTCTCGAGACCCTGCTGACATTCTTTGACTAATAATCACATGTGGTTGCCTGCTCTCCCACTCCCCTTGACTTTTGTTGAAATAGGGATGAGGGAGATGAAATGTTCTCTCCATTTTCTCCGTTTTTGTCTCATTTTTCCACTTCATCTGCCTTCCACAAGCAAAGGGGTATCAGAATAAAGCCCCAAGTGACTTCTGACAGAAGCATATGCTTCTGCTTCTGATAAACCACTAGATTCACCTTCCAATTTGCTCATATGTGTGGACCTGTGAATGATTGCGGCAAACTGAGCACTCCTGCACTAACACCATGTTAACGCACTTCTCAAGTCACATAATTTATGATATTCTCTTTATGCCGCTGTTTAAGCACCAAATAACATAAGATATTAGTAACCTCTGTTCTATGCACCACGACAAAAGTTCCATCTTCTTTTGATCTTGCAAGTTCTAAGTAAGGGTCACTCTTTCCAAGAAA
>OZ037993.1:40582784-40627784 GCA_964035705.1 Porites rus | reverse complement strand
AGAAACAATAAAATTAAGCATTAGCTTTACTTATTTTGTCTACTTCCTTCATTGCTGCCTGCACAAGGCCTATTTCTCACATGAAATCTCGACCTCGACTTAGCAGTTCCCAGGCCCTGCTGCATAGCAGAAGCAAAAAATAAGCCGGCCTAAATTTTGTCAGTGCTTCGGAAGAAAGTGTTTAATTTGCTTTGACCACAGCGCTTAAAGTAAATTGAGATAAACCTATTATGGAATTTCTTAGCACTCAAAGACTCAAATCTAGGAACAGTCATTCTTTGATATTCGGTGTGTTGATGTTTGGGCCCGGTTTGAAGTAGAAAATCAGTCATGAGTATAAAGGAAAGTTCCACTTTTATATCTGTATCGGTATATTACTCATTAGCTTGTCATGCTGGTGTAAAGGTAAGTTTTCTGGGAAGTATTCATTAGGTTTTAGCCAGGAATCTTATCAAGGGGAATACAATTTTCTTTCACGCTCTGGATCGCTGTCGATCATGCATGAACACAATGAAGACGATCCAGGACACTAAGCGTCTGTTCCAATAGCAGAGTTGTTTTCAGTTGATAATCATGTAGTTCACCACTTTTTCCAATCAGTTTTACTTGCCTCAAAAGGTGAATGATGCTACGAGGCAAACAAACTGAATTGTAATTTGCCCCAGGAGGGGTATGAAACAGCAAGTCAAACAGTTGTACAAAGTCAGTGTTTATATTAGAAACATACAGGGTACGAATAATTATTGTTGAGGTATTACTGTATACCCATTGTAATTTCAAATAGCTTTCAAGGCTCATTGATTGATTAAAACCTTTGGGCATTCATTGTTTGCATTATGTTTGTGTTTATTTACATTAGCTCGCCTGTTTAAAACTCAACTAATGTGAACAACCTTGGGGCAGCACTTCACTTCTAGTATGGAAACTCTAGTGGTATGGATTGTCTGATGGTTTAAATGGTTCTTGAAGGGTGTCTGGGAAAGCTATTTTTCAGGGCATGCATGTAGTAGTAACGGCAGGAACTGGAATACTGCTAACAAACAGCCCAGGTTGAGATTTCATGTCAGAAATAGGCCTTGCATGTGCAGGCAGCAATGAAGCAAGTAGACAAATTAAGTAAAAGTAATACTTAATTTTATTGTTTCTACCGAAACTTTTATTTTTTCAGATCTGACTCATTGACTCATTGACCTCATGTTATAGAATTATGCTCAACACAAAAAGAGAATTGATAGGGTGTCCAATGCTAAAATCTATGATCTAACTCAGACGGCCCCGCTAGTAGAAAATGTCAGAACCCGCCAACTGAGGTTTCTGGGCCATGTACTCAGGATGCCTAATAATGAGCCATGCAAGGAGTACACACTGTATATTCCACCACATGGGAAGAGAAAACCAGGAAGGCAACGAACCCTGTTTCTCAGATACAGTCAACACCTTTTGGGAGACACAGACAACATGATTGGCCCGGGCAAGCTGTCTGAATTGGCACAGGATCGTTGTGGCTGGAGGAAGCTCGTAGTCGCCTGCTCTACAGCCGACCGATGATGATGATGATGACTCATTGACTTATGACTCATGACTCATTGACCCATTTGACTCACAAAAAATCCGTTCTCGCTATGCATAGATCTTCTAAAACGCGCTAGATCGCAGGTGATTTAGGGAAAAGGACGACTACTAAATAAATTTAAGCTTAAGCTTGATAGGTTTCATAAAAAGATCAAATAATACTAAGCATTCATCGCTACCTCCAACCAGTTGCCATCCTTCAAAATCATAACAACCGCCATTGGATCCGATTTGGACATAACATCTTTATCTCTCAAATTTCGGCAAGAAATGTTCAGCTCAACTCGTGTGACGCACTGTGACAACGAAGGAGTTGACGGAGGCGGATACGACGGATAGGGAGCCTGCATAGTGCTGGAAACCAGTCTGTTCGTTCTTTAGCTTCGTCTTTGGAAACAGCGCTCTTTTGCAGCTGCTAATCAATTAAATCACCATGTAAATTTTCGATTTTAACTGAACAAAATATACTGCTTCCGTCCCTCCCATTGTTAGTGTAGAGACATTTCATGTACTTTTACATATATAGGTTGAGCACGATTTCTAGCCGCTGTTTGGAAAATGAGCCCGCGCTTCTCCCAAGGCCGTATTCAGTAACGATCAAGTAATCAGGAATTTCCCTTTAACGCTGTTTTCGGAAGTAAGAAATTTACAGTAACAGAAGAATTGCAGAAGAAATTATTAACTCGCCATTATATTATTACCTTGGGGCACCTTATGTGATTAGATGACGTCATGGGCTCCAAAAGACAGCCATCTTATCTTACAATGGGCAGGGCAACAGGGTGGGAACCCGGGAGAATAGGAGGCGGAAGGGTACGGGAGGTAGGAGAGAAAAATGCGGGAGGTAGAGTTCTAAGAGGGTGGGAAGCGGGGGAAAAGGTATACATGGTATGTGATCAAACAAATAGCAGAAAAAAATTCCGGTAAAATTTCCATTTTTTATTGCTAATGTTGTGATTTCAATTTCCATGCAAAGTGCGCGCTTTTAATGTAACGTAATTCAAAATTCAAATTCAAACAGGGAAATCTGTCATCACAAATCTTGGTGCGCGCGCCAAAAGTTTCAAATTATTTGCATACTCACAAACATCTGCACCTATACGCCAGAAATCCTGCACTTTCCCATCAATTAGGGGAATTAACAAGCAGGTCGGACACACTTTTTTAATCTGCCATTACTCGTAGTTAGTTTTCTTTAAAATTTCACATGTAATTTGCGAACTTATAATTATCACGTCATCCTGTTCATTTGTTACGTCATAGACTAAATCCGAGATAAAAATCCGAAGTATGGCTGACCTATTGCGCAGGGTGACCTCGTTTGGACAGTTTATACTTCAGTTTTTGAGATGTGTCATGTTTCAAACAGAAAAAGACAAAGTTTTTGAACTTAAGCGAAAAATTTCCGTCGCGGATGAAGAAACGTTTTTCGACATTTGCGGCTACCAGGAGGGCGAAGATCAATCAACGACTGTTCGTGAATGCGGCGCGAGGAAAGGCAGAGGTCAGGGTTTTCCTGTCGAGAAAAAGTCAAGTTTAAGAAAGAAAAAGAGCTTTAGAAAAAACAAGATTTCCCCGGCTGAGAAGATCGCATGGGAAGAATGCGATGAGAAAAGTGCAAAGCAATCTCGCACACCGTTTTTGTTTACTTCACGATCCTCAAAGGCTTCAAAACTAAAGAGCGATTTCTCAAAGTCTTCTTGCCGCGATGAACATGATGTAAAACGTTTCCAGCAAAGGTCACCCTTTACTCAGAACGAAAAGAAGAAAATTCAAGATCCCAGACAAACTAAAGATGACGGTTGTTATTCCCTGACGTTAAAAGAAAATGAGAGGGAAAAACCAGATTCCTTGGAGAGGCATGATAATGAAAGCAATGTGAAGCCGAGTTCTGGGACTGTAGATGATGCAATAGAAAATTCCAAATTTCCATTCAGTTTATTGTCAAAGGTGTCTTTCAGTTGGAAAAACATACTTGGAAAATCTGAGGGAGAGACAGCAGAGTGCTGTATGGAGGGGCCTACTGCCAATGACGACCTTTCTGAACAAGACTTCAACCAAGGAGACAAGTCGTCAAAGGAAAGGTCCCCTTACGATCTTCATGGCGAACAGTGTAGTAGTACTTACTACCGAAACGATGACTTAGATGTTCCGAAGACTGATCGTCGGTCTAAATTTCCACTTTGGTTGAAAAAGGGAAAGAAGTCAAAAAACAAAGGAATTGGAGAGCTTCATTCCGGATTTCAGAATCTTAAGAAAAGTTTGGACAGGCCAAACAGCATCAGATCCAAACTACTGAACAAGTGGAGGAATATTTCCAACAACCGAAAGAGGAAAGAGTTTGAGACGGAAAATTTCTGCGAAAATAGTCAAGTTATTGAAGGGGTGGCTGCCAGTGTGAGAGAATCGTCTTCAGTTACCACCGAGAAAAAGACAACCCTGGAGAGTGTTGATTCCAAGGAACCACCACAGTCTTCGGTCTCCAGAGACCAAAAGGCTCAACATGCAGATGCCAAGTCTGGCAGTTGGCGTAAATTGGCGTTTGGACGGAAGAGAGGAAGGAAGAAAAACAAACCTGCGATTGAACGGCTTCATCCTGGCTTTCAGAAACTAAGGAAAACCCTACAAAGCCAAAATAGTGTCAGGTCAAGAATTGTCCAGAATGTGGGGAAGGTACTGGAAAGAATGGACAAAGAGTTACAGGAAATGGGTGTAGCGGAACATCAATTGATGGTTGATGATTTTGAAACAACGCAAGAATCATCTGCTGTTTCTGGAGTGCAACCTCGCGTTAGGCCTTTAAGTGAAATGGCATTTAGGAAGAAAGCCCAGAAAACAGGTGTGGAGCGACTTTATCCTGGATTTCAGAATCTAAAGAAAGACTTGGACCACCCAAACAGTGTTAGATCAAAAATAGAGAGACATTGGAGACATCTTCGGGAGAGAACGAAAGCAAAATGGTCGGAAAAAGAGGAATCTGGAGTCCAATTAAAAAACCCAGTTGGAAAAGATAAAGTTAACAAGTCACCAAAAACTGTCATACAGCAACTTTACCCTGGTTTTGAGAACCTTAAGAAAACTGTGGAGCACCCGAACAACCGTGTAAGATCAAAAATGTCGAAAGTTGCTAAGTCGAAATAATGAAAGATTAGAGAGAAAATTAAAGACTCAAACAGAGACAATTAAGTCATTACACAAAGTACTAAATGTAATGAACACCCTAGACCTTATATATGCAAAGGATTTTAATGCACTTCTTTTTTCTTATTTTGATATGACAAGTCAAAAGTAAAAAAATGAGCTACAAGAAAAAAAAAGAAAGCTTGGACGTTTTTTAAAGTAAGATCACGGTTCAGGCCGTAGTGCTTGTGAATCGTAAAAAGTAATGTTATAATATGAAAACCGGGCTAGCAAACATTTTGTAATTTCTCTTAACTTTCCCTGTCTAATAGCGGAGCTCTCGCGCGCGAAGCGCGCGCAGCGGTACACCATGGGTAAAAAAAATGTGGTAAACCACCCATCCGAGAAAATTTGGTAATCACGTGACCGTACACCGACCGACCGCCCGACCGTCCGCACCACAGGAATACCAATGTAAAATAGTTCAATCAACAGGCCTAGGTATGGCAACCCAAATGCAACTCAAGGTTTTATTTGGAAAGAAATCGCATGGTCGCCCGGACTTTTAGAAAGAAAAAATAACAACAAAGTCGTGTCTTTTTCGACGTTATCTTTTATGTTTACACTCACGTGGATAACAGAGAAAGACCTAGGCGTGTGTTTGAAAACAAAAGAGACGAATTTTGTAGGAAGAAAAACATGAAAATTCAAAGTGGCTGTGAGACAATGAGAAATGCTAGCGGCCAGCAAGTTGAAAATGAGCGGCGGTGAAAAATAAAACGAACATGAACACAGGAGACAAAATATTGGGTAAGCACATACGACAATTCCTCTATAAAAATAATGTGTCAATCAATCAATCAATCATTTATTTTAACACGTTACGTCAAAGAGCTAAAAAACTCGTTCAAAATACGAACGCATGTGTACGAATGTGTAACTAGCTAGGAAGTTTGACGTTTTAGTCGTACAAAACAGCGTTTGTAGTTGTGCAAAACAACGGCAAAGAAAGGCAAAACGCGTTTTGCACGTGCAAATTTGTTTTTTTGCTAATTAGAAAAAAAAAGTGTGCTGCACGTGCAATTTGGTTTTTTCTAGTTTTTCTAGTTTCCCGGAGAGCATCCTGTAAAGCTCTAAGATGGGACAAAGTTATGACAATTCGCAGAGTCTGTATCGTCCAATATCGTATTGTACTCTCGTTTCATAGATTTGGTTAGGGACCGATCGTTTATTACGTCCCAGAGGGGGGCGGGAGTTGTCAGAAAAGTGTGGTGTATCAAAACTTCCCCCCAAATAATTACATATGAAAATTGTACCCCCCCCCCCCCACCCCCTGGCAATAACAGCCCTTCCAATCACTTCTAGACCAAGACCCTTCTTCCATCCTTGGGCATTGATTTCATAAGCTTTAAAATACGGGTAGCTGGCAGCGTAGCGTGAGATTTTGAAGGTGCCCAAACCTGGAGAAGTCTGGAGGCATGCTCCCCAGAAAATTTTTAAATTTTGGGTCTCGGAAATGCCAGTTTCACATTTTCAGTAAATAAAGACGAAGGGAAATGCAGTAATTAGTTGTATATTTTGCCCATCTCTAGTGTTATCGGTAAGGTACAGTGTTTACGGCAAAAAAGGGTAAAGCAGTGACGCCATCAAGGAGGTTACAAAGAAAGGGCGATATGTGTACCCTCCAGACAATGCAAACTCTGTCATAATGCCATTAATATTAATTACGTCCTTGTGGTTGTGTATGTGCAGAATTGCAAGAGAGCTCAATCTCTCGTCTGTCATGGTCCTTCGTAAAGGAGTTTGCAGTCTCTTCATACCGCTGAAACTACGCTCAGCTGTGCATGCTGACACAGGATAAGTCAACAAAGTTATGAGAGCTACATTATACTCCGGGAGAGAATTGTAGTTGGCTTGGTCAAAAGTCTCAACCAAAAAAAAAAATGTTTCAGCATTCGGATCCATTTCACTCCACTTAATCAGTAAAAGGATAAAGGAAATCCTAACACAAAAACATCAATATAATGCGAAATATTTATCCAAATTTAATAATAAAGATGCTATCAGGAGATAAAAAAAAAATCTATATATTTTTTCCAGATTTTACTAGCTGATTGCATAGGCGTATGTGCGTACTCGCACGCTACATTCCTGGTTGGAGAAATTAACCGAGCTGGTCCAAGCTTTATACGGGGTAACATTTTGTTGTTGACAAAGAACCGCCAAAGCAATTTTTTTGTCTACTTTTGAAGGAAACGAGGATTTTTTTCAATCATAACATAGTTTGACAACTTTTACACAGGAGGCCAACTGATCGAAGCTAGACGTAATGCTCACGATAAACCTATTAATACTGTTACGAGACTTCTCTCCCGGGAATGAAAAAAAACAATATGGCCGCCCAATACATACTTTTAGTTTTTAAAGTTCTCCCGTTAATAACAAACGTTGAACATTTATTTCAGCAAACAAACAGTTACGTTGAAAAAGGATTTTACAAAAGTCTCAAGAGTAGGTCTCCTTTTCGATTTTAACTTGTAATAAATATAAATTTAAGCAACTTTTAAGCTTCTGGCTCAGTTTTCGTTTGGTTCTGCTTTGAAAATGGAATAATAATTGCTCAGAGATAAATCAGTGTAAAGAATTGTTGAGGAAAAAATAACTTGCCAATTTATGACAAAAAGGCACTTTAAAAACGAACTAAAACATTCAAAACGCTTTGATCACGTGATTGATGACGTCATGTCCCTATTTTGGTCAAGAAAAAAATTATCAGTTAGAACATTACTTTCCCGCAAATTTCTCTGCCGTGTGATAAAAGGTTGACCCTCTACATCGCTCGGCCTAGTCTCCCGACTTTTTCGCTCATGTTTATTACCCCCTTATATTTTAAATGCCGGACGTCAACTGGTTACTTTTAACCCCCCCCCCCCTTCCCCCCCTCAACTAAAACCTCAATTCTGCTATTTGTTTTTAACTCGTTAATGAAATCTTTTCACAGCAGCAAACAAACCTAATTCGGAAATAGTCATGTGACTGAGGACGTTATTACCTTAGATGTGATGTGGGAAGATATTTTATGGCAAATGTTCACTTGTTGTGGTCTGACTTTCTTCTACGTATAAAATTGTCAAAGTTATAGAGCTTTAAAAAAAGTTCCCTCAAAGGATTCTGGGATAATTTTTTTATGATAATTATAATTTACTTTTATAATTATCATTTATTAGACAAATTCTCAACTACTGTAGGCATATGAGTAAAACCACAAGACACCTTGCTTTATTTGAATCAACTGTAGTACCCTAATTTCACAACTACATTTAATTTCGTTACATCAAGTTTTCTTTTAATGGGACACGTCATCTTTTCAGTACCGTTGGGCTGTCAATAACTTAACTTTCCATCAGTTAAGGCTTAGGACGTCTACTGGGCAGGAGCTTCTTGCATATTTTCCGCAGTTTTTTGCAAATCTTTTTCTAAGAGGGAGAAGATGAATTGTGTGAATTTTTCAATACCTCTGTGGCAGGATACTTCTAAAACTTTGTTGATTTTTTTAAAATCACATGTCAGGATTTTCAGTGATTGATGCTGGCCGTCTTAATCATTTGACGCTAAATTATCAGCGAATATGAAAATCTGAGCTATGATTACTTTCTTGACAAAGGGGTAATCACTCTTTCAAACATATAACAACCTACCCCGGCTGAAAAAAATAACTAAAGAGCTAGCTCACCTGGTGCATGTATTTCATTAAGTCGTAAAAAAACAATATAAGTTGACTACACACTTTTGCTGTAAAACTACGTCTCGACATCAAAGTCTAAGGGTTCAAAATAAAGACAAGGAAGATCTTACCTTGATGGGACGTGTGGGATGAGGACCAGTTGGCTTCTTTAAGCATTTCTTAAAATATAGTTTGCACTTTTTAAGAGAAAAGAATTAAACTATGTGAGTTTTATAATAATGACTCAATGATACGTTACCGTTTATATTAAAACACCGTTTGCTAGGATTTTATTAATGATACCATTCTTTATCACCGTGATGCCAATCGCCAGAAAAAAGGCTATGGCTATTTTTATGACAGAGTTATCGATCTAACATGTTAACCAAATAAAATACACAATTTCCGGGTTGAGGAAGCGCGATTCTTTTGAAGACGTTCCCCTCAGCACCTATTTTATATATAAGGGCGTGGAAAGGAATCTTAAACAAATTAGGTTCGCTAGTTTAAGCTGATTGTGCAAATCCCAGTAGTCTGTTTATAACTGGAGACAAGGTTGAAGATCTTACCGCCCTCGGTGGGCCACTTGGACGGGGACGATGATGGGGGTCATTCTCTTCATCAGCAAGCACGGCAATGGTTTCATCATCCCCTTCATCTAACAACTCCGCGACTGCCTCATCCTCAAAAGGCTCCTCAGCCAGGGTGGCGACTGCCGCTCCGAGAAACAGGAGAACAAGTAGAGATTTCATTTCCAAAACAATGTTCACTGCTAAATATCCGTTAGCAATGTGACTAACATAGTTCTTCGCGCGGCCCTTTTTACGGACTCGTGACCCTGGTAAACGTTAGGCACATAACAAAAGCTATTTTTTCTATTTTCCGTTAGGCGCGAGATTAATAAACATCTTATTGACTCTTGTATCAACAGCCGGGATGTTTATCACCTTTTTCCTTTGTGAACAGCGGTTATTGTGTGCCATGTTTTATCTTTTTCGGTTTAACCCCTTTTGTTCAACCTTGTGTTTATTTTGCGCCAAGCTTGAAGATAAATATTTTACTTTAAGTTTGGAAATTACTAAAATATTTACTACAGGTGCATCTTCGCACCCACAACACTCCCAAACGCACACATTCTCCCTAACTTCTATCTTTCGTTAGGGATCCCATACTTTGAACACCCGTAATGCCACAAAGGTTGTTAGATGAATATACTGTTGTTGTTGTTTTTGGTTTTTTTTTTTTTGTTACAAAGCAAAAAGTGATAACTGCGATGATCATCCTTCATTTAATTTTATTTTATTTCATCTTCTTATTTTTGTAAGTTTGTCCATTATACTGCCATTTCATTTCATTTACTTATAAATTTATCTCTACCCTTTTTTCTATATTAGCACTTACTTGAGGTAGACATAGAGTTTGCCAGTCCCTCATTATTAGTGCAAATTTTAACATCTAACTTTTTTTTTTTGCTTTCTATAAGTAACTTTTGCAGTTGCGAAAAGAAAGCCTGAAAAAAACTCAGGCTTGTACGGGATTCAAACCCTCGACCTCTGCAGTACCGGTGCAGCGCTGTACAAATTAGGGAGTTTAAGATGCCCCTACGGCGACGGCAACGAGAACGTCAAAAAGCAATTGGTTTAGATTAGCAAAACAACAACTCTGCACGTGCATCACGCTTTTTTGTAGATTTCTTTGCCGTCACTGCACGACTACGACGTGAATTGCCTAATTTCACGTTTTATCGACAACGTGAACATACGACAACGAATCTCTCTTACTCTTTGTATACCTGGATATTTTTCTTAAGAATTCAACTCTGGGAGAGTTCGCTTACATAAAACATAGTGACCGAGTTGGGATAATCGCGCTAAAGTTTCATGGATCGAGGAGTCACTTTTTAAGCGATGTTTTTGCCGCCGTCGCCGTCGTGTTATCTTAAACTCCCTATAAAGCTAACAATCCAACTGGGAGCAGGGCGTTGAATTGGATCGTTTACTATAAATTATCCTTCATTTAATTCGTCACTCCGCAGTTCATATATATGATTTTCATATATTCAATACGAGTTTGACTAATAGTCGCGGGTCGCGGGTCGCGGGTCGTGGGTCCACAGTCGCGGTCGCGGGTCCAAAGTCGCGGTCGCGGGTCCAATGTCGCGGTCGCGGGTCCAATGTCGCGGTCGCGGGTCCAATGTCGCGGCAGGGGAAAATGATTTGGGGTTCGAGGTAACTGAGTGAAAACGAGTGATATGAAAAAAATATAAAGGGAAAAAATCGTTTTTATGCATGATACTCTACGGTAGCCAATTTACAGGTTACGGATGTTAGAGTCAACAAAATAATGTCTCAAGAAAAGACGTAAAAGAAAAAGCTGGCCGACTTTTGTGTTCACCGCAAGTTCATTTTGTTTTCTTTCTATCGGGCCCAGTTATCTATAAATTAAGCTTTGAATGTACTTATGCATAACAGTATCTGATAAAAAATGTTACCCTGAGTTACCATTGTTTTCTTCTTGTCTATGAATTGCTGACAAATTCTTAGGGGTGCATTCACTGAAAAATGTGCGATACACTTCATAGACTATAAATCATATACGTTACAACAACTTAAAACCTTTTATAAAAAAAGGCCTAACTCGGGCTCGAAAAGCTACGAGTCTGTCGGTAGAAGAAACGAGAACTGTTTCAATTTTAACAAATGTTTTCGGCAAAAATAAAGAAAACGCTTGTTGAAAAACTTCCTGGTCGCAAACTCCCAAAATAAACTCTTTGCTCAAGTAACTGGAAAGAGGAGGAGAGACGTTGGGCTTTAAGTGCCAGTAAAGTACATTCAAGTGGGTATTCAAGGCATGAATTTAATATAGAAACAAGTAATAATCCACAGCAAGAGGGGATAAAGCTCGAGCTTTATCCTCTCTTGTCCACAGAAAGGAGTTTGTTCCCACTAACGATTGAAATCTGGAATCCAAGTTCTACCAAGACAGAATAGACCATAGTCTCTTGGTTCTACTGACAAAGACTTCAATCCAGTACCTGGAATCTGGAATTACTTACCTAATTTATTGTCTTTTCTTAGCTCTGGTGGAGTTGATAACTTACCGTTTTCAGTGTCTGGTTTACTTTCTTTTTCAGCTTCATGATATCGGGCGTTATTATTTCCTTACCTACTTACTCACTTGGTTATTTACGATGCATGTTTTCAAGATTTGACTGAGACGCACATTGAATGGCTTCCTATTGTCAGGTTGTCCTGGTTGCCATTTAGGTGAAGAGAACAAGAAGTTATATTGAACATTCCGGGTTGCCGTCTCAGTTGTAAAAAGAAAAGCATTAAGCGAAAATATTGCTTCGAGGAACAGACTCCTTTCTGTGGATTACTACTTGTTTCCATGTTAAATTCATGCCTTGAATACCGCTTGAATGAAGTTTCATGCGCCTGTTTACATTTTCTTTCAGTTTTGTCGAAAACATTTGTTAAATATAAGAGTTCTCGTTTCTTCTACCGACAGACTCGTAGCTTTTTGAACCCGAGTTCGCTTTTTTTAAAAAAAGGCTTTAAGTTGTTGTAACGTTTATAATCTGTAGTCTATGAAGTGTATCGCATATTTTTCAGTAAATGAACCCCTAAGCATTTGTGAGCAATTCATCGACAAGAAAAAAGCATGGTACCTTATGGTAACTTTTTTATCAGATACTGTTATGCATAAGTATAACTGGGCCTGATAGAAAGAAAACAAAATAAACTTGCGTTGAACACAGAAGTCGGCCAGCTTTTCTTTTTAAGTCTTTTCTTGAGACATTATTTTGTTGACTCTAACATCCGTAACCTGTAAATTGGCAACCGTGGAGTATCGTGCATAAAAAAGAGTTTTTCCCTTTATATTGTGTTCATATCAGCCGTTTTCACTCAGCTGTTACCTCGAACTCCAAATCATTTTTCCCTGCCGCGACACTGGACCCGCGACCGAGACTTTGGACCCGCGACCGCGACATTGGACCCACGACCGCGACATTGGACCCGCGACCGCGACTTTGGACCCGCGACCGCGACTTTGGACCCGCGACCCGCGACCCGCGACTTGCGACCCGCGACTATTAGTCAAACTCATTCAATACTTCAAAATAAAATTAGTTGAAAAGCTAAAATTGGATTAGAGGTTAAAAGAAGAGGAAGAGAAAAAATTACTTGAGATGTTACGATAAGTATTAGCAATGAGGGGGCCCTCGCGGAATAGCGCGGAACATCACCGATTCCACCCTGATTCAGGGTGCCTTTTGTACTTTGAAAGGCGCACGGCTGCTACAGCAATAAGTAACGACAGGGACCAACAAATGCCCGGCCACTGCTTATTATCAGCAAGTTGTCAAAGAACATATGACCAATGTTCCAACAGGAAGGCGTTAAGCTAAGGTTTGTGCTAAGAAGCACACTAACCCACCGGTAGAAAAAAACATGTTTCTGTTTCTCTGCGAGGTTTGCTGTCTTCATTTTCGAAATACCCGTGGTCATATGCATTTTTCTCGTCAAAATCGGCGGAATTTGGCGAAGTGTTATCTCGAGTAGGACATTTTACATTGGCGTACGGCGACGTACGAGGGTAAATTGACGTTATAACCAATGAAAAAAAAAAAGGTAAATATTGCAGCCGTGCAGCAATCGAGCTATGGATGCCCGCGGGAGGTTGCCAAGCACGAGGAAAGCGTTATGTTGATTGTAAAAAACCGTTTACGTCAGCTAAAACGGCTTTCTAAACTCTTTCTCAGTACTAATACAAAAACCTTTGCAAACTATAGAGTAATAACAAAATATAATCTCTTAGAAATTCAGGCATACGACTTTAAGCGGCGCTAGCTTTCGTCAGCATTCACACATTTTTAAATAGTAAATGAGTAATTGTCCAATCAGCAAGAGTTCGTCACTTTTGTTATGTTATTGAATAATTTTCGCCCCGATAAGGTACCCTATCTGCTCCGCACTCGTGGAGCTCAGCTATTGCGAAGAATTAATAGTAACTCATTGCATGGGAACTTATGTTGCTTACACGGTAATTTCCATAGAAAGTCAGTTAGTAGAAATTCACTTTAATATCATTTTTTTAATAGTTGCAAACGAGATAATCTTAAACTAGCTCGTTCTTAAACTGTCCAATATTGCACAGTGTTAGTTCTTATTCTGTTTGATGCAAAATAGGCGCTGCTGTTGAGTTATCATACGTTGACAACACGTTACGTCGTAGGAAATGGATCATAAACTATAAACTAACAGATTTTACAAATTCGAATACTTTGCCCCTAGTATGTTTGAGGCAATATTTCCTGTAAAAAAATAAGCGAATTGTAGCCCTTTTGTGTCTTAAAGCTTAAACGATGAACTAAAATGTCTTTCTTTTTAATCATAAAAAAAATGAAATTCATCTCAGGGACATTTGTGCCTTATGTTGTCACCTAGGTTTTTTTTTTATTGCCGGTAAACGAGCACTCAGTTGAGTAAACATTTAATGACAAAATAAAGATCCAAAACCGGGTATAAAACAGTCCGTGCCAGCGATTAGTAAAACAAAAGAAGAAACATTTTCTTTAGATGGTGAGGTTATGTTTCCTTTAGTCTGTACACAGAGTTTTTTCTTTTCTTTTCGAAAACCGAACACGAGAATAAACATTCACCTTTCAGCTCTTTAGCTTAGCCAAATAATGATCATACACATTTGTTTCCGCTGGGAAGCAAACTAAACCTCACATATCGCAGAATGAGCAGGCGAAAAGTTGAATCTAGTTTGAAGCGTTTTTTTTAAATTGACTTACCTAATAATATTACATCTGGTGATAAAAGATACAAGAAAAACCACGTCCGTACACTAACTTCCTTATCGGGAATTGGAATTTTCACCATTCCAGAATTAGAGCCGTTTTAATTTTACAATTACCAATTAATACAAATAATTTAACTTTGAAACTAAAACGTAGAATAACTTTCTTATCTGAAATTGTTTCCCTTTACTACTATATCTCCTGCACTTTCCGTAAGAAATGTGTTTATCAAAGAACGAGCCAATGAAACTGATTGTGATTGATGGTAGTGTTGATGATAGTGATAAGATAGTAGTGATCAGTGGTGATGAGTGATGAGTAATGTAATGATGTTGAAACAAATTCTTCTCGCGTACAGTAAGAAATTGATAGATGTCATTAATTGTTTTACCAAATATTGTCTTGATTTGGTACATGACTCATGGTGCACCCAATCTTGTCGTGTTTAGTCTAACATCACATTTAAGGACACGTGACGGTGGAAATAGAGAATACTTCATGGAAAGTGCTGGCGTACGGTATTTACGCACGAGTTGTTGACGTATCAGAAATCGAACGAGTGAGCGCAGCGAACGAGTAAGATTTCTGATACAAAAACAACGAGTGCGTAAATACCGTACAAAGCACTTTCCATGTGGTATTGTGTTTATTATATACATACCGAGACATTCATCATTTTGGCGGCCTTTTTATTTTAAATCTTTCAAAAATGCTCCTTTGCCGCTACACACTTACCGCAAAATGACAACGAAAACGAAGTATCAGCTTTTTAGTAAAAAAGTTTGTTAAAAACATAAATGACGGTAAGGATATGAGGTAATCCAAAAACTATAAGTATTCTTAACTGTTTGTTGTCAATGCACAATTGAAAATGAGTGAATTTAAGTAAAATGTCCGGTTTCAATATAAGCTTAAGCTTAAATGAAAGGCAAAGTAGCTCCGACTAAAAGCACAAGAAAAGCGTACGTCTCGTTCTGTTTTTCCCTTTCTGCTGTTGTTTCGCCGGCTCTCTACCGTTTTCTTTATCGACAGTGAAACGAAACTATTCCACTCCATTTCCGAAATGTTTTTCACTTTTTTAGCGAGAAAAACTGTTTGAGTAAAACTTTTCTTGTTGAATGTGTGCGAAGCGGCGCTGCAAGCTGCAATAAAAGGCGGGAATTTTGGCGCGAAACTCACACACCTCTGTGGCCTCTGATTGGACGTATCATTTTTCTCACACGTGAAAAAACATCGTTCGCGATTCTGATTGGACGTATCATTTTTTTCACGTGTGAAAACCATCGTTCGCTCCCCTGATTGGCTAGAACTAATTTGCGTACGAAAATTTACGACATAGCTTTTTGGTGAGTATTTCTCAGTATGTATATAATAAGGTTCATTCCGGTTTATAATGTAGTGGCCAAAACTGAAAAAGAGCCTTATTTTAAGAGCTGGCTACAACATGTTGAGAACATAGCTTAAGCTGAAAATCAGCTAAGAATCAGGATATAGTGATACACGCCCTTTATTGCAAATGGATTTAACTCACGGCAGGAAACTAATCGGTTGTCTTACAGAACTGGGGTTTTCACAGGAAGAAGAAGAACATAATATTAACCGTTGGAAATTAAATAATCATGCTAACAGCAATAAATAAAGGTTTTCCGAAAAATCTGGCAAATGTTTTTATTTTACTTATTAGTCCAAAATATGCTGTCCAATTAAAGGACGTAGATTTTGAGATGCCCTTACCTTTTAATTTCAAATATTGAAGCACCTAAATCGTCTTTATGCTTCATGTTCCTTTACATATTACGAAAGTTATTGATGTTGGCGGAGTCTCACTTTGGGTGAGCTCTGTTTGCTGGTACACAAAATAATCACAAACCCATTATGGGATATTTTGGCCACGGGAGTGGCCGTTTATTAAATTAAAGCATATAAAGCTGGGAAAACCAGATACACAAGAACATTTTCCCAGCAAAGGTGAGGGCACACCTGCCATTCCCTAGGGTAAAATAAAGCTAACGGGAGGGAAGGGAGGGAAAAATGTTTCTTACTTTTTTGTAATGCGAGGAAGGAGGCCTTTTGCCTCGCTTCTGTAACTTACATGACCCGTGAAGTGTAAACTGACACTTTCGTGACAAATCACCCGGATGACAGGAAAACCCTCCTTTGCTGGTAGCTGGAGAAATACAATAATGATCAGTCACATTCAGCCGAAAACCATATATTTCTTTCAGAAATAAATCTCATTTTTGTTTATGTTTTTAATTTTTGTCTTCGCTTAAGCAATTTATCACCCACAGTAAGCTCAAATTGGTACTAAAGTCAACAAAACAGCTGCAGTTCTCGTCGCCACAGCATGACGTCACGTCAATGCCTCAAGTTCATGGTACCACGACAGCTCAAGCGGTCAAAACGTTGATTTTTAATAAAAAGTAAATGCGCATTCTTTCATTCTTTTTTTGCGATTATTACAGGTCGCTTATTTTGTCAAATGTAGGCAAACTCAAGGAGGAAAAAGTTCGTCCTCGTTTGTTTACGTCCTCAATAAAACGTGAAGTTAGGCATTTTCACGTCGCATGGCCATGCAGTGATCGGGCAAAGAAATGTTGATAAAAAAAAAAAAAGATGCACATGCAAAGCTGTTGATTTGCTAATTAAACTTATTATTTGCGGATCCTTACTTAAGAAACCTAAACTTTGTTTGTCGCTGTGGCATGCGCATAGAAACTCTTCTTTTTCCAAAATCAGATTTTCAGCTACCTGCTGAAGTTGCAGTAACCTGACAGAAAAGGCCGCCATATTTGATCTGGCAATATTGGCTAGGTGTTCTCGGCGAGTATCTCTCGGTGACCTCACAGCTCATGGTAGAGTCCAGGAATGATCGAGCTGAAAACGCTTGGGGACTAGGCTGTGACCGTACAATTCTCTCCCTGCTCGTAAGGTGTCTTTTCATCGGTTGGGGAAAACATTAACACAACATTGTTCATCATTAGTTCCACTGTTTTAGGTTACGGTAGCAACCATTTGGCTTTTAGGGTTAGAAGAGCTGCTACATGACCTCTCTTCCCGGAATGAGGAGAAACAATATAATATGGTCGCCAAATACACCCTTTTGGTTTTTAACGTTCTCCTTTATTAACAAACATTGAACATTTATTTCGGCAAACAAACAGTTAAGTTGAAGAAAGATTATACAAAAGTGTCAAGAGTAGGTCTCCTTTTCGATTTTTACTTGCAATATCGGTCAATTTACGCAACTTCTAAAGTTCTGACTCAGTTTTAGTTTTGTTCTGCTTTGAAAATGGAATAATGATTACTCAGAGACAATGCAGTGTAAAGGGTTGTTGAGAAAAACAGCAAAAACTTGCCAATTTATGACAAAAAATGTACTTTAAAAACAAACTAAAACAGTCAAAACGCTTTGATCATGTGACTAATGACGTCATCTCCCTCTTTTGGTTTAGAAAAAGTTATCAGTTAGAACATTACCTTCCCGCAAATTTTCTCTGCTGAATGATGAAAGGTTGACTCTCTACAGCCCTCGGCCTATAGTTTCCCGACGTTTTCGCTCATGTTCGTTACCCCCTTAAATTTTAAATGCCAGCTGACGTCAACTGGTTATTTTTAAATTCCCCCTGCAACTAAAACCTCAAATATGCTATGTGTTTTTAACTCGTTAATGAAATCTTGTCACAGCAACAAATAAACCTAATTTGGAAATAGTCACGTGACTTATTACGTCATTACCTTAGCTGTGGGATGGGAAGATATTTTATAGCAAATTTTTTCTTGTTGTGATCTAATATTCTTCTACGTATAAAATTGCCAAAGTTATAAATTGAATCAAAGGATTCTGGCATAATTTTTTTACGATAAATATAATTTACTTTTATAATTATCATTTATTAGATAAATTCTCAATTACTGTAGGCACATGAGTAAAACCACAAGACACCTTTTCAATGCTTTATTTAAATCAACAGTACCACTCTAATTTCACAACTACATTTAATTTCGTTACATCAAGTTTTCTGTTAATGGGACACGTCATCTTTTCAGTACCGTTGGGCTGTCAATCAGTTAAGGCTTAGGACGTCCACTGGGCCGGAACTTCTTGCACATTTTCCGCAGTTTCATGCACATCTTTTTCTAAGTGGGAGAGAATGTGAATTGTGTGAATTTTGTAATACCTCTGTGGTAGGATAATTCTAAAACTTTGTTAATTTTTTTTTTAATCATGCCAGGATTTTCACTGATTGATGCTGGCCCTTTTTATCATTTGACGCTAAATCATCAGAGAATATGAAAAAACTGAGCTATGATTTTGAGAAAACGGTAATCACTCTTTCTAACATATAACAACCTATCCCGGCTGAAAAAAACAACTAAAGAGCTCACCTGGTGCATGTATTTCATCAAGTCGTATAAAAACAATATAAGTTGACTACACACTTTTGCTGTAAAACTACGTTTCGACATCAAAGTCTGAGGGTTCAAAATAAAAACAAGGAAGATCTTACCTTGATGGGACGTGTGGGACGAGGACCAGTTGGCTTCTTTAAGCATTTCTTAAAATACAGTTTGCACTTTTTAAGAGAAAAGAATTAAACTATGTGAGTTTTATAATAATGGCTCAATAATACGTTACCATTTATATTAAAACACCGTTTGCTAGTATTTTATTAATCGATGATTCCATTCTTTATCATTTGATGCCAATCACCAAAGAAAATGCTAAGACTATTTTTTTGACAGAGTTATCGTTCTAACATGTCAACCAAATAAAATACGCAATTTCCGGGTTGAGGGAGCGCGATTCTTCCGAAGTTCCCCTTAGCACCTATTTTATAAGGGCGTGAAAGGGAGTCTTAAACAAATTAAGTTTGCTACTTCAAGCTGATTGGGCAAATCCCGGTAGTCTGTTTAAAACTGGTGACAAGGTTGAAGATCTTACCGCCCTCGGTGGGCCACTTGGACGGGGACGATGATGGGGGTCATTTTCTTCATCAGCAAGCACGGCAATGGTTTCATCATCCTGTTCATCTAACAACTCTGCGACTGCCTCATCCTCAAAAGGCTCCTCAGCCGGGGTGGCGACTATCGCTCCGAGAAACAGGAGAACAAGTAGAGATTTCATTTCCAAAACAATGTTCACTGCTAAATATCCGCTAGCAATGTGAATAACATAGTTCTTCGCGCGGCCCTTTTTATGGGCTCGTGACCCTGATGAACGTTAGGCATATAACAAAAGCGCTGGCAAACACACATTTGCTGATTATTGTTTATTTTCTGTTAGGCGCGAGATTAATAAATATCTTATTGACTCTTATATCAACAGCCGGGATGTTTATCACCTTTTTCCTTTGTGAGCAGAGGTGTATTGTGTGCCATCTTTTATCTTTTTCTGTTTAACCCCTTTTGTTCAAACTTATGTTTGTTTTGCGCCAAGCGTGAAGATAAATATTTTACTTTGCGTTTGGAAGGTACTAAAATCTTTATTACAGGTGCATTTTCGCAGGTGCTCAAAAACCTGTGTACACTTTTTTGCTTTGTAAAAAAAAAAAAAAACCGCCCGACAACAACAACAGTATATTTATCTTACAACCTTTGTGGCATTACAGGTGTTAAAAGTATGGGATCCCTAACGAAGGATAGAAGGGAAGGAGAATGTGTGCGTTTGGGAGTGTTGTGGGTATAAAAAGCAAAAAAAAAAAAAGTTAGACGTTAAGATTTGCACTAATAATTAGGGACCGGCAAACTCTATGTGTACCTCAAGCAAATGCTAAAATAGAAAAAAGGTAGAAATAAATTTATTATTAAATAAAATGAAATGGCAGTATAAAAGACAGACTTAAAAAATAAGAAGATGAAATAAATTTAAATTAAATGAAGGATGATCATCGTAGTTATATACGCATCTTTTACAGTTACGAAAAGAAAGCCTGAAAAAATTTCAGGCTTGTACGGGATTTGAACTCTTGACCTCTGCGAGACCGGTGCAGCGCTCTACCAATTAAGCCAACAAGCCAACTGGGAGCAGGTCGTTACATTGGTTCGTTTATAAACCCATGAAAGGATGATGAAGTTTTGAATATATGAAAATCATATATGTGAACTACGGATTGAGGAATTAAATGAAGGATGATCATCCTTCATTTAATTCTTCACTCCTCAGTTCACATATATGATTTACATATATTCAAAACTTCAAAAGAAAATTAGCTGAAAAGCTAAAATTGGATTAGAGGTTAAAAGAAGAGGAAGAGAAAAAAAATGTTTAGATGTTAGGATAAGTATTGGCAATGTGGGGGCCCTCGCGGAATAACGCGGAACATCACCGATTCCGCCCTGATTCTGTGTGCCTTTTATACTTTGAAAGGCACATGGCTGCTACAGCAATAAGTAACGACAGTCACCCAAAAACTGCCCGGCCACTGCTTATTACCATGCCAGAAAGTTGTCAAAGAACATATGAGCAATGTGGCAACAGAAAGGCGTTAAGCTAAGATTTCTGCTAAGAAGCACACTACCGCACCGGTAGAAAAAAAAAAGTTTCTGTTTCTCTGCGAGGTTTGCTGTCTTTATTTTCAAAATGCCCGTGGTCATATGAAATTTTTCACGTCAAAATGCGGAATATGGCGAAGTGTTATCTCGAGTACGACATTTTACATTGGCGTACACCGACGTACAAGGGTAAATTGATGTTATAAACAGAGAAACAGAAATGGTAAACAATGCTGTCGTGCATATAGTTTTCGCCTCGATAAGGTAACCTATTTGCTCTGCGCGCGTGGAGCTCAGATATAGCGAAGAATATAGTGACTCATTGCATGGGAACTTATGTTTCTTGTATAGGGTAATTTCCCCTAGGGAGGGGTAGGTGGGTAGTTTCCCAGAAACCTAAATAGATCCAGAAAATATACTTGTCCCTGACTTTTTCGAGCCCTGGAGAAAGTATTCCCTGAGCCGACTAATAGTAATTTACGCAACAGGACGGCAGAAAGAAAAGGACGACAAAACGCTTCTCTGTGTCAAACGTGGCACGGCTATTACTTGCGTGTTTTGTCAAGATCTTAAGGAAACCTTTGGGCAGGCAGCTCTCATACTTTGTTTGCCCGGAGCCACTTTTTGCTCGACTTACTTAACGAAGTAGTTAGAGTATAACTTGCCTGAACCCCCTGAGCCGACAAATAGTGAGTTTACGCAACAAGACGGCAGAAAAAAAGGACGGCAGAACGTTTGTGTCTGACAAACGTGACACGTCTATTACTTGCGTGTTTTGTCGTGATCTTCACTTACATTAATGTTTTCTGGTCTTTTAAAAAAAAGATCTGTTTACTGAGGAGGGTGAAGTTTGGCGAAAAGTTTCAAACAAACTTATTGTCACCATTGTCACACAAGCCAGGTTTGCTGTCTTCTTTCCTCTTCCGTCCTGTTGCGTAAGCTCACTATTAACGGACACTCAACTAACAATTAAAGCTATCCACAGGACGTAAGTGCACCGAAAATAAAAAACTTTTAGACTAAAACAGGACAAGCTTGGGTGCACCATGAGTCATCTACCAAATCAAGACAAGATTTGGTAAATCAATTACTGTAGTGACATCTATCAATTTCGTACTGTACGCGAGAGGAATTTGTTTTAACATCATTACATCACTCATCACTCATCACCATTGATCACTATCTTGTCACTATCTCGTTCTCTGATAAACACATTTCTTACGGAACGTGCAAGAGATATAATAGTAAAGGGAAACAATTTCAGATAAGAAAGTTATTCTACGTTTTAGTTTCAAAGTTAAATTACCGTAAATAAGCCCCTCCATGTATATGCCCCTCCAAATATAAGCCCCTCAAACCGGTAACGCAAAAAACCCGCCGTTAAATCGCCCCTCCAAATATAAGCCCCCCGGGGGCTTGTACTTGGAAAATTGCCCTCAAATACGAAGTAAAACAAAGCAAAAATGGTAAATTTACTTCTAACTTTAAGTCTAGCCCAATCGATGTTGAAACAAAATTTCCCTCCGTAGATAAGCCCCTCCGAATGTAAGCCCCTTTAAAAATAAGCCCCTCAAAAAGTGCCTTTGAAAAATATAAGCTCCGGAGCCTATTTTCGGAATTTTACGGTATTTTTATTAATTCAGTGGTAACTGTAAAATAAAAACGGACCTAATTCTGGAATTGTGAAAATTCCAATTCCCGATAAGGAAGTTAGTCCACGGACGTGGTTTTTCTTGTATCTTTTATTACCATATGTAACATTATTACGTAAGTCAAGTCAAAAAAACGCTTAAAACTAGATTCAACTTTTCGCCTGCTCATTCTGTGATATGTGAGGTTTAGTTTGCTTCCCAGCGGAAACAAATGAGTATGATCATTATTTGGCTAAGCTAAAGAGCTGAAAGGTGAATGTTTATTCTCGTATTCGGTTTTCGAAAAGAAAAGAAAAAAACTCTGCGTACATAATAAAGGAAACATAACCTCACTATCTAAAGAAATTTTTTTTCTTTTGTTTTACTAATCGCTGGCACGGACTGTTTTGTACCCGGTTTTGGATCTTTATTTTATTATTAAATATTTACTCAACTGTGTGCTCGTTTACCGGCAATAAAAAAAAAAAAACCTAGGTGGCAACATAAGGCACAAATGTCTCTGAGATGAATTTCATTTTTTTTATGATTAAAAAGAAAGACATTTTAGTTCATCGTTTAAGCTTTAATACACAAAAGGGCTACAATTCGCTAGTTTTTGTTGGAATTTCGTGTTTACAAGAGAGAGCCTCTCATTATTCAGAGTATCATGTCTCCAGGTTTCATTTAAAATAGGTTATGCCGTCATTTTGTTACTATGACAACTCTTGTAATGTTGATTATAAAAAATTTTTATTTTCATTTAAGAGAGCTGTGGTGGTAATTGTTAATGATATCGTAGGTTATGCTCAAACTGGGAGGTGTTCACCCTGAAAAATCCCATCGAGGCACCTTAATCAACCATTCCCTGCAAAGCACAGGGCATGGAGTTTTGAATTTTGTTTGCTTATCCTGTTTCTCGAAGACTTGGCCGTCTTTTCCCTATATTTACAGACGGTTGTACCAATTGTTCCAGTCTGTTTTTACGCACTTGTGGCATGAAATTTTAACTTAAACTTGTCTCCACCATTCAAACCAACATCCTTAAACAGCAAGTACAGTGGACGGTATACCGTTACTTTTATTAATATCATCAGTTTAACTTTAATGGCCGGAAGTTATTAATACCGTTACTCCGATTAATTATTATTTTTTTTTACAGGAAATATTGCTTCAAACATTAAACTGGGGTCAACGCATGCCAATTTGTAAAATCTGTTAGTTTATAGTTTATGATCCATTTTCTACGGCGTAATGTGTTGTTAATGTATGATAGCTGAACAGCAGCGCCCATTTAGCATCAAAGAGAATCAGAACTAACACTGTGCAATATTGGACAGTTTAAGAACGAGTTTAAGATTATCTCGTTTGCAGCTATTTAAAAACATGATATTAAAGTGAATTTCTA
Source organism: Porites rus (assembly GCA_964035705.1). NCBI lineage: Eukaryota > Metazoa > Cnidaria > Anthozoa > Scleractinia > Poritidae > Porites > Porites rus. The sequence continues at coordinate 40,604,028 of OZ037993.1, read as the reverse complement.
CTAACTGACTTTCTATGGAAATTACCCTGTGTAAGCCACATAAGTTCCCATGCAATGAGTCACTATTAATTCTTCGTAATAGCTGAGCTCCACGCGTGTGGAGCAAATAGGTTACCTTATCGAGGCGAAAATTATTTTATAACATAACAGAAGTAAAGTGCCCCCTCTGATTGGACAATTACTCAAATACTACTTGCAAATGGGTGAATGCTAACGAAAGCTAGCGCCGCTTAAAGTCGTACGCTTCACTTTCTAAAAGATTATATTTTGTTATTATCCTATAGTCAGTTTTGTATTAGTACTGAGAAAAAGTTTTACAAAGCCGTTTTGGCTGACGTAAAAGATTATTGACAATCAACATAACGCTTTTTTTCGTGTTTGGCAACCTCCCGCGTGCATCCATAGCCCGATGGCTGCACGACTGCAATGTTTACCATTTCTGTTTCATTGGTTATAACGTCAATTTACCATTGTAAGTCGGTGTACGCCAATGTCAAATGTCGTACGTATACCCGAGATAACATTTCGCCACATTCCGCATTTTGGCGTGAAAAATGCATAAGGCCTCGGGCATTTCGAAAATGAAGACAGCAAACCTGAAGGAAACAAGAAAACAAAACGGCGGAATCCGTTTTTTTTCCTCGCAGAAACAGAAACATTTTTTTTCTACCCGTGCGGTAGTGTGCTTCTTAGCACAAACCTCAGCTTAAAACCTTTCTGTTGGCACATTGGTGATATGTTCTTTGACAACTTAATGATAATAAGTAGTGGCCGGGCAGTTTTAGGTCCCTGTCGTTACTAATTCAAAGTACAAAAGGTACCATGAATCAGGGCGGAATCGGTGACGTTCCGCGTTATTCTGCGAGGGCTCCCTCATTGTTAATACTTATCCTAACATCTAAATTAATTTTTCCTCTTCCTCTTCTTTTAATCTCTTATCCAATTTTAGCTTTTCAACTAATTTTATTTTGAAGTTTTGAATATATGAAAATCATATAACTATGTGGACTGCAGATTGAAGAATTAAATGAAGGTTCATCATCCTTCATTTAATTCTTTACTGCGCAGTTCACATATATGATTTTCATATAATTATTCAAACCTTCATCATCATCCATTCACGGATTTATAAACGAACCAATTCAATGATGACCTGCTCTCAGTTGGCTTAATTGGTAGAGCGCTGCACCGGTCTCGCATAGGTCAAGGGTTCGAATCTCGTACGAGCCTGAATTTTTTTCAGGCTTTCTTTTCGCAACTGCAAAAGATGCGTGTATAACTGCGATGATAATCCTTCATTTAATTTAATTTTATTTCATCTTCTTATTTTTGCAAGTCTGTCTTTTGTACTGCCATTTCATTTTATTTACTTATAAATTTATTTCTACCTTTTTTTCTATTTCTATTTTTTTACCGGTCCTTCATTATTAGTGCAAATCTTAACATCTAACTTTTTTTTTTTGCTTTCTATACCCACAACACTCCCAAACGCACACATTCTCCTTCCCTTCTATCTTTCGTTAGGGATCCCATACTTTTAACACCTGTAATGCCACAAGGGTTGCAAGATAAATATACTGTTGTTGTTGTTGGTTTTTTTTTTTACAAAGCAAAAAGTGTACACAAGTTTTTCAGCACCTGCGAAAATGCACTGGTAGTAAATATTTTAGTAACTTCCAAATGCAAAGTAAAATATTTATCTTCACGCTTGGCGCAAAAAAATAAACATAAGTTGGAACAAAAGGGGTTAAACAGAAAAAGATAAAAGATGGCACACAATACACAGCTGCTCACAAAGGAAAAAGGTGATAAACATCCCGGCTGTTGATATAAGAGTTAATAAGATATTTATTAATCTCGCGGCTAACGGAAAATAAACAATAATCAGCAAATGTGTGTTTGCCAGCGCTTTTGTTATATGCCTAACGTTCATCAGGGTCACGGGCCCATAAAAAGGGCCGCGAGAAGAACTACGTTATTCACATTGCTAGCGGATATTTAGCAGTGAACTTTGGTTTAGAAATGAAATCTCTACTTGTTCTCCTGTTTCTCGGAGCGGCAGTCGCCACCCCGGCTGAGGAGCCTTTTGAGGATGAGGCAGTCGCGGAGTTGTTAGATCAAGAGGATGATGAAACCATTGCCGAGCTTGCTGATGAAGAGAATGACCCCCGTCGTCGTCCCCGTCCAAGTGGCCCTCCGAGGGCGGTAAGATCTTCAGCCTCGTCACCAGTCCTAAACAGACTACTGGGATTTGCGCAATCAGCTTCCATTCCACGCCCTTATAATATAGGTGCTCAGGGGAACCTTGGAAGAATCGCGCTCCCTCAACCCAAATCTCTGTAGGTTGTTACATGTTAGACAGAGTGATTACCCTTTTGTCAAGAAATTTATCAGAGTACAGTTTTTTCATATTCACTGATGATTTAGCGTCAAGTGATAAAGAGGGCCAGCATCAATCAATAAAAATCCTGATCAAACAAAGTTTTAGAAGTATCCTACCACAACCTCCCCGAAATTGCGTATTTTATTTGGTTAACATGTTAGAGCGATAACTCGGTCAAAAAAATAGCCATAGCTTTTTTTCTGGTGATTGGCATCAAATGATAAAGAATGGTATCATCGATTAATAAAATCCTAGCAAACGGTGTTTTAATATAAACGGTAACGAATCATGGAGCCATTATTATAAAACTCACATAGTTTATTTCTTTTCTCTTAAAAAGTGCAAACTGTATTTTAAGAAATGTTTAATGAAGCCAACTGGTCCTCGTCCTACACGTCCCATCAAGGTAAGATCTTCCTTGTCTTTATTTTGAACCCTCAGACTTTGATGTCGAGACGTAGTTTTACAGCAAAAGTGTGTAGTCAACTTATATTGTTTTTATACGATTTGATGAAATACATGCACCAGGTGAGCTCCTTAGTTATTTTTTTTTTCAGCTGGGGTAGGTTGTTATATGTTAGAAAGAGTGATTAACCTTTTGTCAAGAAATTAATCATAGTTCAGTTTTTTTTCATATTCACTGGTGATTAAGCGTCAAATGATAAAGAGGGCCAGCATCAATCAATGAAACTCCTGACATTTGATTAAAAAAAATCACCAAGTTTTAGAAGTATCCTACCACGGAGGTATTAAAAAATTCACTGAATTTATCTTCTCTCTCTCTTAAAAAAAGATTTGCCTAAAACTGCGGAAAATGTGCAAGAAGCTCCGGCCCAGTGGACGTCCTAAGCCTTAACTGATTGAAAGTCACGGTACTGAAAAGATGACGTGTCCCATTAACAGAAAACTTGATGTAACGAAATTAAATGTAGTTGTGAAATTAGGGTGGTACTGTTGATTTAAATAAAGCATTGAAAAGGTGTCTTGAGGTTTTACTTATGTGCCTACAGTAGTTGAGAATTTATCTAAAAAATGATAATTATAAAAGTAAATTATAATTATCATAAAAAAATTATCCCAGAATCCTTTGAGGCAATTTTTTCTTAAAAGCTTCATAATTTTGACAATTTTATACGTAGAAGAATATCAGACCACAACAAGAAAACATTTGCCATAAAATATCTTCCCATGCCACATCTAAGGTAATGACGTCATCAGTCACGTGACTATTTCCGAATTAGGTTTATTTGTGGCTGTGACAAGATTTCACTAACGAGTTAAAACAAATAGCTTATTTGTGGTTTTAGTTGCGGGGGGAATTTAAAAACAACCAGTTGACGTCTGGCATTTAAAATTCAAGGGGGTAATGAACATGAGCGAAAAAGTCGGGAGACAAGGCCAAGGGCTGGAGAGAGTCAACCTTTTATCATTCAGCAGAGAAAATTTGCGGGAAGGTAATGTTCTTACTGATAATTTTTTCGAGACCAAGAGAGGGACATGACGTCATCAGTCTCATGATCAAAGTGTTTTGAATGTTTTAGTTCGTTTTTAAAGTCTTTTTTGTCATAAATTGGCAAGTTTTTGCTTTTTTTCTCAACAATTCTTGACACTGTATTATCTCTGAGTAATTACTATTCCATTTTCAAAGCAGAACAAAACGAAAACTGAGCCAGAAGTTTAAAAGTTGCGTAAATTGACCGATAATGCAAGTAAAAATTGAAAAGGAGACCTACTCTTGACACTTCTGTATAATCCTTCTTCAACTTAACTGTTTGTTTGCCGAAATAAATGTTCAACGTTTGTTTATAAATGAGAACTTTAAAAACTAAAAGGATGTATTTGGCGACCATATTATAGCGGAGCTCCTCGCGCGCGAAGCGCGCGCGGGGAGCTCCGCTAAAAATAATTGTAGGTAGGAAATAAGAACTTAACTCCGTTAACACGATGATCCCCATTTCTGTGAAGACAGAATCGGGGGGGAGGGGGGGGATGGCAAGAAAACACAAATATCATGATTCTATATTATGCGTCCTCAAATGTAATATTTGATAAACAGACTGAAGACATTTATCAGGTGTAGTATGAGAAAGTTAATTTCCCACTTGATAAAACCCAAATTAAATGCCATATTGTTTTAGCGACTTAGACAAAAATAATGAGAATTTGTTTGTACAGTTAACGTTAAGACCATTCTTGCCAGGTTTTGAATGATTTTAGGAGAACACTAGAAGGTTTAACCCTGTTGAGTCTAAAGTATAACCGTTAACGGACGCACTTTTTAACCAAAGTCATTCGATCACATTCCGGCGGTATGTCGTCAGAATTTTTTATGTTTATTTTTGAGAAAAACCAATTGGGGCTAACGTGCTTTCCTAAAAGTATAGAAGTAGTTCTAGCTTACTATTTCGCGTAAGTAACCTAAACGAGGGGTACCGTCCGGCAAGTGCAAACGAGGCGAATTCGTTTATCTTTTGTGGAATCTGCTTATCCAGATCTTCGCGATTTGTCACATAATTTTAGAGGTTTACAATGGATTTCGCCATAGAAAAGGATGGCACTCAACTAAAGAAAAAAACTTCGGTACATTCTAGGCTTTCCCTTCTATTAAAAAATAACAACATACAGCCTTGAATCTTTGTTGGTAAATTGGAGCAAGTTAGCACTATTCAAAACCATAAACGTTAGAAATTAAAATATAGTTCAAGTGAGGCCGGCCTTTGACTGCTTAAATTGAAAAATTAATATTAAATTTCGAGCTTGCACCGATCAACGGTATCATCAGGGATAAGAAAAATATTCCTCATGGTAATGTACAAAGAAAACAATTGGTGTAAGCAAAATGTAGGAAAAGCGCCAGAATGGGGCGGAATGTATCAGAGGTATAAAACATTAAAAACTTTAATAAAATACAAAGATCTAATGATCAAGTGGCACGGGACAAAGAGTCTCTCTAAAGGCAAAATGATTCATAATGATGGTCTTTAAAACAAAAGGTCTGCAAATTCGTTGCATTCTTCATGGGAGTTTAGGGCTGTCTTTAATGTAAATTGAGCTGCAAAAGGACACGAGCCGATTGGCAAAATCTCTCCAAAGGCAAAAATAACTTTTAAAAAACAAAAGGTCCTCAAATGCGTTGCATTCCTCACAGGAGGTGAGGACCCGCTCGATGTAAATCGAACTGCGAAGAACACGCTGGCTCTGACAAGCGTTTTGAGAATACAACCCTGTTCCTTGATTAGCTACCGTATAAAATTCATTTTACAAAGGAAAAGATAACACTGAAAACCCTGGTTCTTAGTCGAGAAACGAACAAGCTACATCAATGTAAATCGAACTGGAAGAACAAGCTGGTTCTGACAAAAATGGTATGTAAAGCCCTATTCCATGATCAGCTGCTGCTTTTAACTCAATTTATGAAGCAAACAAGGTCACTAATAGCCCTTTCAAATCTAGAAATCGTACTAAAGCTTGCTCAATTGTTAGGGCCTCTTGAACAGAAAACAAACAGCTGCAGACGGGATCACCCAAATTTCGAACCACGGAGTTGTAAATACAAGATCAAACGTCATTGCCCAAATATGGGGTCTTACGTACACCCAAATATGGTCAAAAATGCAAATTTTAGAGGGTTACGCAGAATTTGAGAGTTTTCGCCTACATTACGCGAGATTAAGAACCTGCCGCTGAGGCAACCACGCAAACAAGCGAGGTTGCCTCGTTGGCAATCATTTTTAAGACAGATTTTTATCATCAAAGAGAATAAAATGCGTTTATAGTGTCTATATATCCTAATAATAAAACATGATACCTTAAGCAAACTATAAACACGAAAACTATATAGGTTTGGCCGTCTTGCAGAATCTAGTATGTAACAGTTCACGGAGTCCTGATTTTTGTTTGAAACGAAATCCCAGAGCAACAAAGTATTAATTAAAGGAAACTTAAAGGCTCAGCGATATTTTATCTAGCAATCACATTCTAAGCAATCTATAAACTTAAAGAAGCATATTAAGGCAGAACCGGTGTCGCTTAAGTTTGCTTTGTAATGTTTTTTAAAATGTTTTCGGGTATGGTAGTCCAACTGAGTTTCAGGCAATCTCATACGATCGAAAATAAAACCTTAATGAACTAACCTTGGAACATGCAGATACAAATTAGAAATAGGATTCGATTAGTGTCTTGCAAACTGTTAAAGTCAACTCATTAAAGATTAAATAGACACTTGCAGAGTTCTCATTGAAGATATTCAATGAGTTTTAAAGCAAAAAGCTGCACCTTTCTTGTTTTGAATATCTGCCCTAAAATGTAAGCCGGATTTCTCTCATTCCACCTATGGAGCTAGGAAACTCACGGTTTCTATGTGGTAACAAAAACAACTATAGATTTATTAAAAATTGTTGTAAAATAACCATTAAGAAATCCATTTCAATGAAATGTACTGTCACGATTCTTGCGATAATTTCGATTAAACCAGGTAAAGCAACAAAGCCGGACACCTTGCAAATCATCACGCTGTGTTAGCTGCATGCCAAAAGTGGTCTCCTCTAATGTGGGTTTAATTTGCAATTTTTGTCTGTTTCTGCTAAAACTTTGCAGGATAACAGAACTGGGTATTCCCAACAATCGTTTGGTTTGGATTTTCGATTTCGTTGGTTTTTGGTGGGGTATGAGCTACACAAACTGTCTGACCGCTCATGAATCAGTTGTTGTCTATAGCCTTAAATTAGTTGAATTCATTTTCGCCTACTCAGCAAAGAGCGAATAGAACAGCACTCAAAATAGTTTTCTTGAACCAATAATCGAATAATATAAAAAGAAGTTCGTTGCCGTCAAAATCCTTGGAGATTCTTGGCTGTTTATACCAAAGACGCTGTGTCAATTTTAAAGAGGCAACTGGCTTATAGTAAAAAATGTCTTCTTTGACCGTAGTGTCCACACAAAGTTATCCTCGAATTAACGGTTAAATATAGCTAACAGTTTTTTCTTAATTCTCCTTCCTGTCAATGGCCTAACGACCACTACTATTGATTTTGAGTCAAAGAGTTAAAAAACAAAAAGAAAAATACAGAACAGACGTTTAATCTATAGATTTAGCGTAGCGTCCATTAAGTAATATATACTTTTAATTACTTAAAACCCAAAAATTGAAAGGAATAAGCTTCGACCTATTATGTAAAGGCGTCCAAAAATTAAAGTCTTTTCCTCTTAGCTTGATGAATAATTTATCAGTTATCAAGCTATGAGACTCAGTGAGTAATTAAAGGTCCACATTTGCTTTCTTAGTTCAGTTAAAATTATGTCCAGTGAGTCTGATGAACGCTGTGTACAACGCTAGACCAAACAAATTCGATCTAAATTATTCCCACTGTTCCCTGCTATGAACAAATCTGTAGATAGGAAACGGTTTGTTTTACGACTTCAAGTATGGCATGCTGTATTCTCTCCTCGTTGGTGTTGTTTTATTGCTTGGGGAGGGTGGTTGAGCTACTGCAACTGACTATCAAGGTAGTTTTTTGGTATAGTAGAGCTGTGTAGAAAAGTGGGTATAATATTCAATTTTTAGCGGCTTAAAGCCGGTTACTGGGATTACAAGGCGGGGGAAACCCGGAGCGACTATTTCACCTTCTGGGACGGTCATCTTGAGTACGTCTGTTCAGTAATAGATCACAGATGACGTCAAAATGTCGTAAAAACAAAGAAGTGAACTGAACAGACCCACGGCAACATGGAATCTATTTGTTTTATACAATGATCAGAAAAGAAAAAGACCGATACACATACCTGCCTCGAACCGCTTGACCTTTTGAGGATTTGTGCTAGTTTAGGTATTTTTTAAGTCCCAAACCCAACTTTTCATCTAAGCTTCTTCTTTACCTTACTTGTGTACAGTTTCTTCGAAAAGTTTTTCACCGTCTTTTCTTGCTCAAAGAAGAATAATAGCGAAAACATTTTGCAAAACAGCGAGTCTCTCGTAGCGAAGACACGCGATGGCAACTGTTGTGAAGATTTCTTGTAGTTTAGGCATTGTCAAGTAGTCAAAAGCTTTTTTGGTCTCCGTTTCTCCATTTTTCTTCTTTGTAAATAGCTCCTGCTAAACTTTTTCCGAGGCTTTCACTTGCCTCAATCCGAAATAATCTCACAAACATTTTCAAAACCGCGTGCCACGTTGAACAAAACAAAGAAAACAAGTTTCCCGTGACGTCATCCATGTATCTGTACTCTAATAGATCATGGGCAACGACCAATCACAGCACGCGTAGCATTCACATCATTGTATAAAAGAAATTAGACGTCCAGATGTTTCAAAACTGGTGCTATCCCTGATGTATTTTGGACTTTTTAAATTTAAGCCTGACAGGGATCTGTTATTTTTCAACGGGTCTTCATTATGGCAGGCCGTTGTTTCCTTGAGTTGGTGCTATTGCTGGTTTGTGTTTTTTGGGGCGCTTGGCTGAGCCATATCACAACTGCTCAAGTAGGTAAGGCGAAAACTAACAACAAAGATAGACATTACAAATATCGTCAGTGTTAGATCCTGAATTACATACATTTTTTCAATTAGATTATTCGGTCACCTACTCGCTGACCCTCAGAGCCCTAGCGAGTTATATGACAAGTGCATTTGGGTAACTGTATGTAAGCATTGTTATTTTTTACGCAATCGTGGCCTACTTTCCCATTTTTGTAAGAATCGGACGTGATGCTCGGCAACTCGGGTAATTACCGCACATTGCATGACAAAAATGGCTTAAACCCAATTGAACCGCAGCTGTTTTCTCGGTTTTTGGAGTTTCCCATCTGAGTCTAATTCCTGGCTTCAGTTGCATACAGGGAAACTGAGGCGAAAACTAAATCTGGAGCCTCAAGTACTTATTGAAAAAAGTGAGTAGTGCTTTATTATCCGAGCGTTTTCCGCTCGTGGGTAAATATTGCATTAATATGCTTCTCTTCAGTTAGACTTTATTTTGTTTTTGGACTCACCTGCACGGTTTAGAGCAACAACCTTTAACATGATGAACGCATGAATTCTTTTATACAATCTTAGGACGCTAAAACTAACTTTAACTTCTTTTTTTAATCACTGGTTATCTTTGTGTATGCTTAGATCTTTTTTATGCTTAAATACCACCTCTGTTTTCATACTCCCAATGATGCAAGTTTAATATAGCTCCGTTAGGCAATGTCTAGTGTTAATTTTGTATATGTAATTAGACATGTACTATACAAAACAGTCTAACTGCTTAAGGCCAGTCAAGCATCAGTTGTCGTCAAAAGCCGTTAATCAGCTCGTTAAATCATTTTTGCACACTCAGCAAACTGCCAACAGAACAGATCTCAAAATAGTTTTCTTGAACCAATAATCGAATAACAGAGAGAGAACTTCGTTTCCGCCAAAATTCTTGGAGATTCTTGGCTGTTTATACTTAAGATTCGGTGTCAATCTTAAAGAAGCAACTGGCCTTACAGTAAGAAAATAGTCGTCCTTGACCAGAGTGTCACAAAGTTATCCTTGAATCAACGGGTAAATAGCTAAAAAAATTTTCTTATTTGTTCTTCTTCTCAATAATTATCTAAAAGCTCAAAAAACAACCACCTCTTTTTTGCTTAGCACAATAAATAATGAACCATGAAACACTTCTTAGGAGAAGAACCTCTTGGCAGGTGTCTCGGCAGCACGCCAAATCGCCCAACGAAAAAGGCCATTATTAATCCTTTCCATCAAGAGCAATAATCATTTGCCTTTTATCCAACACTGAATGGAGTCTAGAGTCTTGCAAAAGTTTATCCAACACTGAGTTAAGTATAGAGTCTCGAGGAAACTTAAATGAGACAAAAGAAGCTTGTCGAGAGACTTGCAAATATCGATAAGCCTTTCTTAATTCGACACAGCAAATTCGAGGTTGTAAAGTAACACCAAGGGAGGTATACATTAACACTGAATTAGTGTTATCATAACACTTGCCAAGTGTTTCTTAAAAGATACACCAATTCAGTGTATGAAAACACTAAAATGGTGTAATCAAGAAATTTGGCACACGTTGGCGGTGTAAAGTTACACTACATCTGTGCTTCAGAAATCTTGCAAGTACTTAACACAACTGGTGTGTTATTTTACACCAAATCGTGTATCAAAACACTAACACGGAGTTTAATCTAAAATTATCAATTGCCTATCCCAGGTCAGAAATGTTTAAACTAACCACCCTGCTCAGGTGAATAGACTGAATAGGTTTATTGCTTTTCAAAAAAATATGAGATGTGTGGCAGTGCTCCAGCAATGAAAGTAGTGACACTTCTTGGTGCTAAAAGTTATGTGAATCCTTTATTAAGGATGATGTAATTTCCTCTTCTCCAAAAACTGACTGATCTAATAATGACAATTATCCTCACGTACTTTATTACGGCAGAGAACTCTCTCAAAAAAAACACACACACACACACACAAACACCGTGACACGAGTATCTACTACCAGGGTCCCACGTGCTTTCCGTGACTAATTGAAAGCACGGCCTTAAAGCAGGTGCTTTTAGTGTTTATACGCCGCGGAAAGGTGAAAACAAAGATAATTGTGCAAAATTAAAACATTCTAAAAAGACGGCATTTGTCTTATAAGCAAGTTAACCTTCGAAACATCACGAAAACATCGCATTTGCTTTACACCAGTCATCTGTATATTTGTATGCTGCGTGAGAGTCACGAAAGTGATCTTGTAAGTTTTATTGAAACGCGTCTATCAACATCGGCAAGCGAAACAACATCGGAATGTTTTGTGTGTGCGGATGCGACCAATCACAACTCAGTCCTAAAACGTTCTCACGGTTTCATTAACCCATTTGCCCCTGAACCGCCCGTAACCGCCCGTGCGGATCCAGGTCCTTTCTACCCATTGTGACGTCATCAGTTTTGACGGTCAAGGACAACTTTCTTCGCTAACTTGTGCAGAGTGAAGAGATCTTTCAAACCATACCAGAATGAGCACAATTCAGTAGAGGACACCGGAGAAACAAGCAAAAAAACCACGTGACATTGACCTAAAAATCTCCATGAAAATCTTGTTCCATTACCCACCTACCTTTCCTTTCACCTAATCCTAAGATCCTAAAAGCTTTCCTAAAAACTCTTCCCACCAAATTGAAGCCTACTAAATGCCCAGCAAGAGAAAAAAAAATGAGGCAAGAAAAGCGACAAAAGAAGGGAGGAGAGAAAGCCAAAAGTAAAAGTCAAGACTGCTGTGTCACTTTTAAACCCAAAAACTCGAAATTTTGCTTTCTGCGCATGCTCGAACTTTTCAAGCTGATATTTTGCATCTGGATCAGAAGGCCGCGAAGTGTTCGACCTGTAAACCAGTTTGTGGTAAGTTTTATCTCTTAATAGCACGACAGTGACCAGAAAACCACTCGACTACAATGAGGGACAAAAGTGTTGACACACTTCCGTAAAATGGCCCCTTTTTGCATAGTGGATATACTTATCCCCTTCCCCTGTCTACCCCAACCCCTTCCCCCCAAAATCAATGTTGAATTTTGGACCCTCAAGTCTTTTTTTTACTTCAGACAACATTGATTCGGGGGGTCGGGGGATTTACGGCGTTTAAAAGGAATGAAATAATAAATGAATTAAATGTTTGTTAAAAGCACCCGTTTTAAACAAGTGTGTCAACTACTTTTGTCCCTGATTGTCTGAAATATGTATCTGTGTTTTCCGGCTAGATTTTTGACGCTGCTGAATTTTTGTGCGATGACGTTACTCTATGGGCCAAATTGTTTGTTTTTAAACATCAATTTATAGAGTTTCGTCCTGATTTGTAGTATACGTAGAGTCAAATGTACGAAGCTTATGTCATTACTTAATCTTGTACCCCCGCGCGCGTTCCTGATACCCTGTCGGGTCGAGACGAAATGATTTGTGTTGTGATCAATGCCGTTGCTGCGAATGTAATGTTTTCACAAGTATTATCAATAGTGGAAAAAGGATGGAAACATTAAGGTAATAATAATAATTTAATAATAATTTACCAATTTATATAGCGCGTATTTACATGTGCTGATCAATAGCGCTTTACAATCATATGTTTAAAAGAAAACGAAAATACATTACCGTGAGAATAAAATAAACTAAGTTACAAACTATAAAAATACTTCTTACTTCTTACTTCTTTAAGTCGAGATTTAAAACTGTTAAGTGATGTTGCTTGACGAAGCTCCACAGGTAGCTCATTCCAGAGTTTCGGAGCTGCTGCTGAGAATGATCTTGCTCCCAATGTTGTATGCATCTTTCCCTTGGGATGGTCCAATAAGAGCTTACCAGTAGACCTAAGATTATATAATGAATTCGATTTTATACTAATGAGATCGCTAAGATAAGTTGGCGCTAGGCCATAAATACATTTGAAAGTCAAAAGTAAAATCTTATAGTCAATACGCAAAGAAACTGGCAGCCAGTGCAGCTCATAAAGCGCCGGTGTAATGTGAGAAAACTTTCCAATGCCAAGAATAAGTCTTGCTGCTGCATTTTGTACACGCTGTAATTTAGCGATCTGCACATTTGGTAAGCCAAACAATAAACCATTACAATAGTCAAGACGGCTGGTTATAAAAGCATGAACCAAAGTAGTTAAAGAATCTCTCGACAGGTATTTCTTAATACGTCTCAAGTTATGTAAATGATAAAATGCCGCATTACAAGCCTTGTTTATATGATCAGTCATGCTTAAGTTGCTGTCAAACCACGATCCAAGAGTTCTAACACATGGGCTTGGACTGATACGATTATTGCCCACAGTTATGGAACACGAATCTAATTTATCAAGCTGTTGTCGTGTGCCGACTAACAAAAACTCCGTTTTATCATCATTGATCATCAACCGATCTTGAATCATCCATTTCCTCACCGCGTCAATGCACTTTTCCATAGCTTGTATAGCATCAGCTTGAGCAGTGTTGCCGAGTGGTTTAAAACTCAGATACAGCTGCGTATCATCAGCGAAACAGTGAGCATCAGGAAGATAATGTTCCACGATCTTAAACAGCTTGGACGCATATATTATGAATAGCAAAGGCCCTAAACATGAGCCTTGGGGTACCCCGAGAAAGAACTCCATGTACAGAAACGCGCTGACTTCTATCAGACAAGTACGATCTAAACCAATTCAGAGCAGTCCCACGTATGCCAACCTCGTCAGATAGCCTCTCTAAAAGTATTCGATGATCAACAGTGTCAAAGGCAGCACTGAGATCCAATAAAATTAACATAGTGACATGTTGAGAGTTCATCTTTAACAAAATATCGTTCATCACCTTGATAAGTGCAGTTTCAGTGCTATGGAATTGCCTGTAAGAAGATTGAAGCGCAGGAAAAATAGCATTTGAAACCATGTGATCGTAAACTTGATTAAAAACGACTTTTTCAGTCAACTTGGATACGTATTGTAAGTTACTAATTGGTCTGTAATTTTTGTACAGCAAATCCAATCCAGGTTTCTTCAAGATAGGATTAATAAGCCCACATTTCCAATCATCCGCAAATTCTCCAGAATTAAGAGACAGGTTGATCATTTTAGTAATGACTGGTAATAGCACATCAGCACAGCTGATTACCATAGATGTTGACATCGGATCAAACATACAGCTTTTCTTCGGAGAGCAGCCAATCAACTTACTAACAGCACTTTCAGTTAAAGGGATAAAGCTGTCCAGTGTTCTAGTTTGTAGCGTTTTCACATAGTCAAAATGAGAATCATGCAAACAATCGGCTAGTCTGTCCAGTTTGACATGGATGGCGTCAATCTTTTCAACAAAGAAGCTACCCATTTCATTGGCTAAAACCAGCTTGTCACTAGTTGGTGGAAAAGGTACTTCATGACCTTGATTTAGCAACCTCTTTGTTGCCGAGAATAGGTTCCTTTGATTGGAGTTATTTTCAACAATAAAGTCTGAGTAAAACTTACGACGGGCTTCATTCATCAGGTAGGTTGTAAAGTTCCTCTTCTTTTTAAATTCAAGCAAATCATTGACACTTCGAGATCGACGCCATTTTCTTTCAGCTCTCCGTCTTTCCCTCCTTGAATCCCTAATATCTTCACTAAACCAAGGTACCAAAGGCCTCACTGTGATGAACTTAGTGACAAGTGGAGCATGACGATCAAGAGCCGCAGATAATGTAGAATTATAACATTTAACAAGATCATTCAGAGCATCAGGGCTGTCTGTAGAAAGCGAAGTTGTAGAGAGTTCATCGCATAACAGGTTAACGTCAACCACCTTTGTCTTCCTGAAAGAGATTTTTTTCTTCGGGAGCGGTGGCCTGTCCAGGGTTAGATCACAAATCAAAGTAGAGTGATCAGAAAACAGACAGTCAGTCACAGGGATGTTAGCTAATAAGGAGTCGCATTGTCGAGTAATGATCAAATCCAGGGTGTGTCCTGACTCGTGTGTTGGCACGTTAACATGTTGTTGAAGGCCCATTGACTCAAGCAGCTCCTTTAAACAAACACTGTCTGCATTCCCCGGAACGTCTACATGGATATTAAAATCACCTGCTATCAGTAACGGTACAGATGACATTATGATATTCTCCAAAAAACTCGAAAAATCAGCAAAAAATGCATTCGTCGTGACAGGATGGTTACTAGAGTAGGGTGGACGGTAAATAATAACAATCTGAAGTTTTCGCGACTGGAACTCGACCATCCAATGAGAAAACTCAAAAGAAGTACGCTCACCAGCATCTACACGACTTGCATGTAGATTTTGAGGTACAATGATAATAATTGTTCTGGTAAATGGTTAACTTAAGCGAATGAAGTACTGCAGAGTAACAGAGGGGACATGCAATATTTTTCTGACATTGACCTTTGCCATTAGTGAAAGGACGTGAACAATATACAGGTTATGAACCTCATAAATGATGGGCCAGCCGTTTGTGCTGTGCCCTATATATAGATGTGTGTTTTTTTTTTGAGACCTTTTCTAACCTAAGTGATCCAAACTTTTAGCGTAGGTAGGCGTCGAGGTTAGGAATGTACTTTTGTAATGATTTTACATGACCGCCTGCCATTTATTCAGTGGCATGATTGTTTATTGATGTTGGACGGACAACTATTTCATTTCCCAGCTCGTAAATCGCATAAAGCCAAAGAAATTGTTTTCAAAATAGACACACCAGTTTGTATCAGCGCCAAAACAGCAATTACTTTGGCCCAGAAGTTCACCTGATGACAAGCAAAGCGGGATAACACGTGATCGATGACGGCCGTGCGCTGGAAAATTTTCCTTTTTTATGCGCTAACTCCTCACAAAAGGCAAAAGAAGATTCCGCTATGTAGAAAGTGCTTCGCAATACGTATTCTTGGCGAGAAAAATTCCAGCGATGTGGCGCAAATAAGGAGTTTCAACGGTTAACCACGAGAATACATATCGACATTAAGAGGTCATAACAGACTAATGTTACTTTCTCTTTGCCGAAACGTGGTTAACCGTTGTAACACGAAGGAAGTAGTGTTTTGCTCAGTTTGGGCTGTCGTTTTCTTTGAGAGTCAAATACCAGTTCATGTTTCAAAGCTCTCTTTTCATTTTCTCTGCCGACAATACACAAAAACACAGGGTTTCGCTTGAGAAATGCAGTCGAAATACAGAGACATATGCGCTTATGTCACGCTATTTGCGTTGCGTTATCATGTCACACAGGGTGTCACGAGGTGGGATTGAAAGTAATTGTTTTCGTGTACACTTGCAATGTTTGCTACGCTGTCCTTAGTTTTTTATTGAATTGGCCATGAATTTACCTTCACTTTTCCGTAGTTTCGATATTGAACGCAGTGACGGCCGCTCCTCACTAACGCTCCATATTTCCGTGGCCGGCCAGTGACTATCCCCACTACGTGTCAATCTTTACCCTATCCGTGATTGTTTGGGCCTTAACAATAGGATAAAGTGAAGAACGAGAAATATCCACTTTATTAAAAATATTTTCAGTACGTACCCCCTTGAAATTCATCAAAAATTGTACATAGGCGCGAGTTTCAGCGTCAGTTTTTAGCTTGTAAACCATATCGCCGTTAATTCTGGATATCGCAGCCCTTTTATTACGTCATCGCGTAATTCGAATTGGCCCTATAATTCGGTCGTGAATAAGTCTATGTCACCCCCACCACCAATAACATAATTATGTCACTGATTCCTTTAATTTCAGTTAAAATCAGTGTTATGCACGGCTCAACTTGTGTCCAGTAGCACAATTTTGCATTCAGACAATGAGGGACAAAAGTGTTGACACACTTCCGTAAAATGGCCCCTTTTTGCATAGTGGATATACTTATCCCCTTCCCCTGTCTACCCCAACCCCTTCCCGCCAAAATCAATGTTGAATTTTGGACCCTCAAGTCTTTTTTTACTTCAGACAACATTGATTCGGGGGGTCGGGGAATTTACGGCGTTTAAAAGGAATGAAATAATAAATGAATTAAATGTTTGTTAAAAGCACCCGTTTTAAACAAGTGTGTCAACTACTTTTGTCCCTGATTGTAGCTTCAAAACGCGTTTTTCGGCAAAATCTCCAGGAGCGAATGGGTTAATCCCTTTGATTGCATTGTGAACATTCCTTTCAAGACGGTACTTATCAAGTAATGTTTTGTCCAATCAGAGAAAAGTGGAAAGGTTTCGTGTCTTGTTCAACGTTGCGTGCTGTTCATATATTCACGCACACCGAAGCAGTAGCTGTCCATTTCACCGTCTGTAGATTCTGCACGGAAGAGTTAAATTATTTAGTCTGTCTGTTTGAAGGGTAAAACCTGGCTTCACTTATTTTTATTTGCGAAGATGTTAAGAGCGGATGAAGAAGGAGGGGGTATTCAGGCATTTGCCGATCATTTTTATGGTAAGGTAATAGCCTGTCCTAACTAAATAATATGTTCTGCTTTTAAAAGAAAAAAAACCCTCATATATTGTGACACGAACCTACAATTCGTAAAACGGTGTTCTGATACATCTTTCTTTTGATTCACCCATCTAACAAAAATTTCCAACTGAAAATGCGCTTTTGGCGCGAAATAACGGAACACGTTGACGTTTTTACTTCGAATTATATTATTAATGAAAGTTTAGCTTTAAAAACTTTAATTTTCCTTTCTTAACTCTTTACTTTTTAACTCCCAAAGCTGAACAGGTTCGGATGGTGAAGCACTGTTGTGTATGAATGAGGAGACCCTGAAGACCTTCGTGCCCCCTGCTAGCGTTCTAGCTAAGCTTCTTCACAAGGTACGAAAACTCGACTTGATAAAAGCTCGGAAGTTCGGATAATTCACGAAGTGTCTACCGAAGCGCGACCTGTACAAAAAGCCGTTAATGCTGAAACAGTTGGCGAGGCACCTAGCGCCCAAACAGTTGATAAAAAGAGGTGAGAACCTATTTACACTTCCAAAGGGCCAGTGACTGTCACAAACATCATTCCATTTTATATGAAAACGGCTAGGGGAGTGGAAGGGGAGGGATTTGCAAATTTTGTCCTTGTATTGTAAGCTTTTTTTCCTGCAATCCGGTCAATTATGGAAAATCCAAACTATAACAAAAGAGACAATATTATATAGGGAATTTACTAGCAATCAGAAGGTGCAACATAGACAAGTTAATACTGACATATTTCTTAGGTAGGGTGGGTGGGGAATTAGGTTCAGTGGAAGAAAGAACACTCAGTTACAATGCATTAGTCAACCTATACGGAGAAGTTAGGAGAGAATCCTGGGAACGAGGTTTAGGATTAGTAAGCAAATTCTAAACACATCATTACCTATTTCATGTTATACCTACACAATTTGCCAATCTGTGCTGTCCATATACAATGTAAAAGAACGTATAAACATTTTCAATCATTCACAAGGGATACCTGTAATGAAAAATATTATTTTCAGCCATCCTATTCATTTTACCAATGATACTTCAATACTGTCTTTTTCGATAAATGTGCCTGAGACCTAAAACTGTAAAGTTCTGTTCAGTGATACAATAATCGAGGCTGCAAAACGTATTATTAAAATGTGTCTGTAAGGTTCTCAATTATATATATTCCCAAACAAGTTACCTTTATCTTTCAATTCATCATGTTGTGGGTTTCCATAGCTATGTAAAGTTGGATTTTCCGCTTTTAACTAGCTCCAAAGTTGAGAGGCCAGCCCGCTCATTACTTGGAACATGATGAATTGATAGCTGGTAATAATCATAGTTATCTAAAATTATCAGAAAAACACTCACAGTAATGCTTCCACCCCCTTTGAACAAATTTTTATTATTTGCGGCATCTTTTTTAGTTGGAAAAGATCTGATGAGGCAAAAAGGCATCAGAGACTAGCTCCAAATAAACGAAAAAGGCTTGAAATAAAACAAAGAAAGAAAAACGCTCATGAAGAGCTAGTTCAAGAAAAAAAAAAGAAAAGACAGACAACCGAAGAAAAACTGTCTTCTGTCAAAAAAAAAATTAAGAGAAGTTTCACTCTAACTGTGGCGTCAAACAGAACGTGAAAAAGAAAGATTACTTCATTTGCAGATGAAAAATAAAACAAAGTCAATCAATTCTTCAGATAGTGCTGTGGCAGTAACAAACTCATTCCTAGAGATTCCACGGGAACAGAAAGTGCATGTGAATATGGACAGTGATTCCAAAAACTTAACCTTTTGGGAAGGAAAGTTTGGAAAAGTTACACTGGACTTGCCTTTTATCGAGAAATGCCTGTTGCAGTGAAACAATTCAGTGAAGGAGTCTTGCAAGTAGAAGTTGAGCATAAGGCAAACATCATTTCCTCATTAAATCAGGCCAAACCTTTTATGCTTGTACTACAATCCTAATTCGTTTTTCGGCAGGAACCATTCAACCCATTTCTATGATTTTTTTGACAGTTTTTGTAAAAATTCGGTTTTAAACATAAGCCGATATCTCAAACAGTGTTAAACCTACACAAAAATAAACAACATGTTCTGAAATTTGCACTATTCTTTATAAAGGACGCCAAAAATCATAGAAATCAGTTAATTCGTTCCTCCGAAAAACACGACTCAAAAACATACCCAACGTGCATATAAATAGGCTCGGGCCATCTGAAGAATTGGATGAACATACAAAACTTTCCATTTCAATATTTATTGACTTTTATCATGCTGCAGTTGAAAAACACATTTATTGAAAGTGTTCTTTTGGCTTGTTTTTCCTCTTTATAGAATGGTGATGATGCAAAGAAAGTTGCCCAGAATAGCAAGGAGGGAATGACGCCCTTCATCATCTTTGAGGGGTAAACGCAAGCCCCAGATGATATATACCTGAGTGGGGAAAGGAATCTCCTTCTAAAAGGTTAATGGAGGACATACCAGCGCCTTGCTCACTCTTCTTCTAATATATGTTGTGTGTAATATAAAATATCCGAAAGAATGCAGAAACTCATATTCATTTGTCCCAGAGAGAAGTTTTGAATGGACAATGTTAAACTATATACCGACTAAGGTATTACAGCTCATGAATGAACTAAATCAGTTATAAGCTCGTAATTAAAGCAAACTAATCTGCACGACTTGTTGTGCAATCTGCCTTTCACATCAATAGCTAAGCCGAAATACGACAACGTCGGTGGCAAAAACGTCTCTTAAAAAGTAGATCCACGTTGTTTCAAATTTCATCTCTCCGGCTTCTACAGTTCTGTAAAGGACTATATTAGTATTTGAATTTTTTAAAAAAGGTTGCATGAGAAAATCGTTCTCTCATGCAGTGTGCTCTCATCCTCCCCAAAACTGGTGAAATTAGGTAGTTAAATGCCCGAGTCGTGCAACAGCGGCAAGAAAATAAGCAAAAATGTGTGATGCACGAGCAAAGATGTTGTTTTGCTAATATAAATCTATTGCTTTTTTAGTAACATTTTCATCGCCGTCATCGTCGTCTTAAGCTCCCTAAAAAGTCTTAGAAAAGAAAAACCTACGGTGTACAGCCCTCTTATAGTTTTTAACACTTGTTTTAATTCATGCTGTTCTACTGAATTCTGAAGAGAACAAAGTTTTTATTACCATCAGGGTAAAGCAATTAAATGGGAGTAAATATACAGGTTGTTGTCGTAGCTGTTACTTTGTCTACTTTTAAGACTTCTCCATGAGTTAGAAATAGTGTTGGCTCAGCACTCAAACGGTGTGTTATAACACAATTGGAAGTGTTGATCTACACTAATACAGTGTAAAATTCCTAGTAGTGTAAATTTACCTGACTTTGGTGTGCACACAGCTGCAATGGGTTTTACACATAATCAGTGTCATCATTACCCTTTTTTAGTGTAACAAAAACACTAGAACAGTGTAAAGGAGACATATTTTTGGTGTATTTTAACACCAAAATTGGTTTACGTTAACCCAATTTTGGTGTTACTAAACACCAATATAGAGAAAATATACACCAAGTCAGTGTTGCTGTAACACTGCAAAGGTGTTTTTAAACGCATTCAGGATCGTATTTAGGTCATATTTACACCATTTTGGTGTAAATATACACGACAGTAGTGTTAACTGAACACCTGTTTGGTGTTCACACAGCTGCAAAAATTTACACTTATTTGGTGTTACCATAACACCTCGATTTTTCTTGAACCAATAATCGTATAACATAGAGAGAACTTCGTTTCCGCCAAAATTCTTGGAGATTCTTGGCTGTTTATACTTAAGATGCGGTGTCAATCTTAAAGAAGCAACTGGCCTAACAGTAAGAAAATAGTCGTCCTTGACTAGAGTGTCACAAAGTTATCCTTGAATCAACGGGTAAATAGCTAAAAAAATTTTCTTATTTGTTCTTCTTCTCAATAATCATCTAAAAGCTCAAAAAACAATCACCTCTTATTTGCT
>OZ037993.1:40532784-40577784 GCA_964035705.1 Porites rus | reverse complement strand
GGCAATTTCATGGAACTTTTAACCTGTGAATCATGACATCTGACACGGCCAGTAATTATGCAAATACGCAAAATGGCAGATTATGATCTACTGTTGGTTGCAATCCCAGAAGATACCCGCAAGTCTGAGCCTATAAACCAAAAAAATAAACTTAAAACTTTACTTTGATATGATTTTTAAACCAGATTTAGGCCGCAACTTTTGAGATATTTTCCCTCAAATCTTCCTTACTTTCAGGGTTTGGATTAAGCCTGCAAAATAGGTATTCTTTGAACCACTGTAACTTGAACATGTTTTGATCAAAGATATTTTTATTTAGCCTGTGAACTATCGAAGGTTAACTTAAAAAACTGAATCGAACAGACTTTTTGTGCGGGCATTCGTTTGTTTGCAACGCGCTTTTCAAAATCCATCAATTTTAGTCTTCGAAACACTCTCTGAGAAGCCGGGACGGACTCAATTCGTTTTTGGCTTGTAGCAGAGCTAAGAATAAGAATTTGAAAACAAAAATAGCGATTTTAGTATACACCTACTAAAGCCTCTTCACCGACAAAAAATAAAGGAAAAGTATTTTTTGTCGCGAAATCGAGTGGACCGCTTTTAGGGAGACTGCCTCTTAAATAGGGCAGTTTGTTATTTGGCCGCGTATAGAGATAATAATAGGACAATCACATGACTTTTGGAGGGCATATAGATTATATATATAAGTTAGGCTACTTTATGACTCAGAGAGTAAAACCTTTCTATTGATATTGCAAATCAACACATTTAGTATATACTAAAACATTAGATAGTGTTTTTCGGGCGCTATGATTGGCTACTCAATCAGTGAATATCCTGCACTATTCACTGATTCACCTCCAGTTCCTCCGAACGAACGACGCTTCGCGGCCTCGGTAAATACCCAATAATAGCCACCTCCACTTCGGTAAATAATTGTTATTTATTCTACTCTACAGATAAGGGTCTCTTTTTAGGTAATTCGCTGGATTTGCACCGCGCATCTCTTACTGCGCGTAACGGCTGTGCTCTAAACTATTGACCTTCCCATTATTATTTCCTAGATGGCTGTCGACGCCTCAAGTTCCTTCCACCAAAGAGTGGTTATTATTTGAGGGATCACGTGTTTTTAAATCTTACCATTGGAGTGTACACACTGTGTCATCACAGATGCGTCATGGAGAGTAGATGCGTGTCAGTAAACATTGGTCCGCCCGTGAACGACAAAGTTGTGTGTGAGCTTAGTGATTCGGATCACATACAGCACCTACAAGATCTAAAACCAAGACAAGGCTGGACTTACAGAGGTATCACAGAGGTAGGAACCACAAGTGGATGATAATGATGATTATAATGATGATGATGATGATCATAAAATAATGATGATGATGATGATAATGAATATGATCATGATGATTATGTTCATGATGATGATGATGATGATGATGAGGAGGAGGAGGAGGAGGAGAAGGACGAGGAGAGGAATCAGGATGCCAACCTAAACGATACTGATAATGATGACGATGTTCAAATCTTGTTTTCAAGCTGTAACAAATCTAAATTCCTGAATTTGACGGTTTGACGAATTTAAATTTTCTATAGAACCCCTGTGCCATTAAACCTTGCCTTAACAATGGAACGTGCTTAACAGGATATACCAGAAAAATATCCCTCTGTATCTGCACTTCTGGCTTTACAGAAGAAAACTGCGAGAAAGGTAAAATACGCTTTCAATAACTTGTATCATAAAGGCGAATATTTAATTCTTGATTATTCATGAGTTTGGCTGGTTTTTACTGTCACGTCACCAAAAATAAAAATCAAAACTGTTCAAACTGATGGTGCCATTCGATTGGGCAACAACATGGCGGCCAGAAATCAACAGAGACATCTGTCGCTGAGTTTTGCTACGAAAGCGTAAATTCATCTCTCAAGGAACTCATAAACATTACAGTAATACTTTTTCTGATACAATGGCTGTACAGAGAACAAATTCCGCCAACATAAATCACTTTTCAGACAGCTCTCTCGGCCGCTATGCCGCGCCAGGTAAAAGCTTAGAAATTCAAGCCTACTGTATCACAAAACGAAGTGCATTTTTGAAGTGAAAATTTCAGTAAATATTATATTTTAGGTGCTCTAATACTTTAGGAAAGCAAAAACTCAGAAGGATCGATATATAATTCTTTAGTTTTGAATTTTGATGACGTCATGTGAAAGCCTATTGACGAGGCGAAAATAGAAACTCCGAATATTAAAAGATCATGGTAGACATAAAGCATGTTTTAAAATTTGAGCTCAGTCGGTAAATCAATGTTTGCGAACCGTTTTAACTGATAAATTGTAAGCTATATTTCGTGCGACTTTTCGAATAGCTTCTCCGTTCAGTTAGCTTCGTTACATGAGGCCTTAAGCTCACGGCTTCCGCCTGACCAGTTTTTAATCTTTCAAAAAAAACGCACAGGCAACATCTAGCCTGCGAATGCAGCCTCCTCTTATTTCTTTGCCATCAGCGAAGAGCGATGAGAGGCGGCTGACGAAAGAATTGGAGAACGTTGACGTCTATCTTCCCGCCTGGGTGTTCAGGTCGGGAGGCGGACTATATCCGGTCCGGCGCAGGCTAATGCGGTGTCAGGTTTTCCTGTCATACTTACATTGGCAAAGCTGTTTTATTAGCTTGCCTACTTTTTTCTACAGACTTGAGACTGAAAGAACAATTTATAACTGCTAGTTTTACTTTCATCACAGTTCCTAAGTCATGCAGTGACTTGAAGAAAATTCATCCCATTGCAAAAAGTGGACATTATGTCATTGATCCAGATGAAGAGGGAATGTTAGCTCCTTTTACTGTTTATTGCAACATGACTGACATGAATGGCGTTGGCGTGACAGTTATAAGTCACGACAGTGAGAAGAAAACACGAGTGAAAGGATACGAGAACCCAGGCAGTTACTCACGTGACATTCATTACACTGGAGCGAGTCTGTCTCAGCTGGCCAGTCTCACCGCTGTCTCCCTGCGCTGTGAACAGTTTATCATGAACGAGTGTTTACACTCAAAGATGCATAGGGACCAAGTATGGGATTGGTGGGTGTCACGTGATTCTTCTAAGATGATGTACTGGGGTGGAGCATCTGTCAATTACAAGTGCGCATGCGGGATGACCCACTCATGTGTAGACCCCAATTATGGCTGTAACTGTGATGCTGATGACCAAGTATGGCGAAACGACAGCGGTCTTCTGACTGACAAGACAAAGCTTCCAGTAAAACAGCTAAGGTTTGGTGAAACTGGAGATAGTAACGAAGATGGTTACCACACTCTTGGGAAATTGAAATGCTATGACTTAGCATAGACGTTATTTCCTTACAGTGATGCCAGATAAAGCGTTCTCCCTTAAATTACATTAATGAAACTGATTCTTTGAAAGTTCTTTGTCAGTAATCATAGATCTAAATCAAATAGTACAGGAGACGGGTTATGAAAGTTCGAAAACATCAAAGATAAATAAATACTGTGCTGCAGTTTTTGATGAAAGCCCCCGATAGTGCACAATCATTTATTTTCTGCAAATCGTGACGGAATAAACTGATCCGGGATGGTTTATTTACCAACCAGAAGTTTCGGATTTGATTGTGATCCTCGGCTGCCTGACCTAAAACGTCTTGTACTTGAGCTTTTCCACTTTGTATTCTAGTTTTCATGGGGAACTGATATTATCGCCCCCGCCACGGGGAGCTTGATAGCGTATTTACGTTAAGCTTAGTTTTATCTCTGCATTCCTGCATGCATAATGAGCAGCGAATTTACACTATAGATACCCTTGGTACAGGAGAGGTTTTTCCCTGGCGTGCAGCAGGTTACTAATCGGAGCCATCTTGTTCCCGTCCCATGAATCGAAAGGTCCAAAGGGGACGAAAAGAAGTGGGACCCTGGGAACGAGGTCACTGGAATAATCCTCGAACCCAGTATCTCCTACTGCTACCATATTGTAAAACGAGAAGACCTTGGGGAAGAGTCTGTAGCTTAGTTAGACCTCAGCCCCATTTTAAGTTTAGTTTCCAGTAGCAGTGATGACACATGCTTTTACTTTCTGTACAGAGGTTTTTAGTAGGCTGTGAGATCCTTTCTACCTTGCATCATTCGTAGGTAGCTACAACCTCGTCCCCACCTCCAAAGCAAGGGAAAAGCGCACTGTGGACGAGGTTGAGGTAGCTACAACCAGTTGCAAACATATTTGAGACTCTGTCACTGAGTTATTTGGGTTTAAGTGGCCTTTGCATGATCTTGCGCTTAAGATACCCCTTCCCCCCCTCCCTCCCCTCTTCGGCAGAGTTGCTGGCAATACACTACCATGTCCAATGCTTGGAGGAACAACTTTGAACGGAGGGGAGGAAGAGGGTAAGTGTTATAACTCACACACGTGTCATTAGCAGCGACTTAATATATATATGATATAAATAAATAAATAAACTGGCAAACAGACTTGGCCAAACACTCTTTTTCCCTTTCCAGATTTGAACGTGTCATGACAGGCAACACGGAGAGTCAAAGTCCATACTTTCAAGTGTTTTTATCATTATACTCATGCGTGTGGAAAGCACAGCAATATTTCAGGTTATGGTTAACTAAATCAGTTAAGTGAAAACAACAGATACCACGGTTGTACCACGGTTTGAAACGTGCGGAAAGACAGTCAAAAAACAAGGTTTCATCCAGCGTTAATTGTTTATTTTTTTCTGCTTTATCAACCCGCACTTTGTCGGGTTATTTAGTTGAAGTTTTCTCCGGACCGAGTTTGCTTTCCCTTTTCGGCGCTGACTCTCTTTCCAGGTCTGTTCACTATGCCCTTAATGAGAATGACAGACCTTCTGAGCAGACTAAAATTTTTAAATTAACATCAGTCCATGTTCCCGTCATGATTAGTGAGCTCACTAGAACTTTAAAAAATAACAATGTAACATAGCTATTTATCTATTTAGTTCTCGTACCATAGTTTAATGAGTATTTACCACTTACTTAACGCTACGCATTCTTATTAAAAAAATAACTAAAGTATTTGTGGCTATTTTTCCCGCAAATACATGTAGTTTACGCTTAATGAACTAATGTGTGGTCATTGAACTACTGGTGTGGTTGTTGATCCGTTGTGTAACAAAAAGGAAAACTAAGTGAAAAAGACCGGATTTTCGTCAAAGTGTGTCGACATTTTTGTTACTGGTTATAGATGAGATAAGAGCCTGGATTCAGCTGCATACAATTAGAGACCTTTAGATGCTAAGACAAAGATGACTAAGAGAACGAGATTTTTATCAATACCAAGTAATGTGCCCGGCCGAACCAGAGTCACTTTGTCGAGAGAAAACGTGAAAGCCGCCGTTATTCTACTACGAGTTTTAGCGAGAATGTCGTAGTGGGTGGAAACAAGTTATCAAAAGTTGGAAGTTTTATCACTTTGCGATCGGGAGAGGGCTTAACCTCTTTCAATAAACATAAGCGTGCTAACTCCTGATGAAAAAAAGTACAATGAAGCTTTCCTGCCGGGGTGTCCATTTTTTAGAAGAGGCGAGCGTCATCGTAGTTGACCTTGTCCTCGAATCTTAAGGTCTTTATGACAAGTGTGAGCTCTTTCTAATAAACGTCTAATCAAACAATTCAACTAAATACCCTTGACTCTGCGTCTCATTTTTAAAACTGCAGACCTTCTCTGCCTTGAGGCAGAGAATTGAAAACTTTACCAGCATCTTGAAAACATAAGCTCGCGGGTTAGCATGGTTCAATTAAAAACTGAGTAGTGCACACCTTTCATTGCATATGGATAGAATCGTGGCGGGAAATTCATCGGTTGTCTCACAGAACTGGTCGAAACTGGAGTTTTCACAGGAAGAAGAAGATGATGTTTACCATGCAGGTTAGAAGAAATTAAAAAAAAAGATGAGGGTTAAGCATTTACGAATTATGCTGAGCAACAATTAATAAACGTTTCCAGACAAGTTTTTTCATTTTAATTATTAATCCAAAATATACTGTTTAATTAAGAAAGGTAGGTTTTGAGACGACCCCATCTTTTACAGCCCAAATATCGAAGACACCTCAATAGTCTCTCTGAATTATTATCGTTTTCGGTGTTTTTCTAATTGCCGACTTCGCTTGAACACCAGACCCATCCACTATTGTCTTAAATTGGTCCTAAAGTCAACAAAACAGCAGCAATTCTTCCTCATTCAGCTGCAGGCGAAATCCCCTTCGCAACAGCAGGACGTCAATCAGTTATTAATATTTCTTCACTGGAAAAACATCAAACTTATACCAAAAGGGGTTAAGATCCTATCCTCAGTGCTTATTCTCCACTGAGTGGACCCCATACCATTCTGTTAAATATGACCGAACGAGTTTGATGAACTGTGTCTATCTTTCTAAATTGTTATCGTTTTCGGTGTTTTTCTAATTGCCGACTTCGCTTGAACACCAGACCCATCCACTATTGTCTTAAATTGGTCCTAAAGTCAACAAAACAGCAGCAATTCTTCCTCATTCAGCTGCAGGCGAAATCCCCTTCGCAACAGCAGGACGTCAATCAGTTATTAATATTTCTTCACTGGAAAAACATCAAACTTATACCAAAAGGGGTTAGGATCCTATCCTCAGTGCTTATTCTCCACTGAGCTGACCCCATACCATTCTGTTAAATATGACCGAACGAGTTCGATGAACAGTATCTACCAACCTGCAAAATCTAATTAAGGGAGCGCTCCGCAGTATGGTGGGCTACAGCTGGCTACGTTTGTCGGTGTCGGCTATCACTCACTCTTCACTGATTGGTCCTTATAAGACAATAAAACAACCAATAACCCTCACCACAGCATGACGTCACTCAATGATTAATATTCCTTCATTGTGAAAAGTAACATCAGATTAATACTAACAGAGGATAGGAACCTATCCTGTTTATTTTTTAATCCCAGTCGGCGTTCAGTTTTGTGCGGGATCGATCAGGGAGTCTGACGAACGGTGACATCCATGCCAAGACCTGCAAAATCTTATAAACTCGGGAATGTTTTTTTCTTGGCCTTCAGGATGTCAGCCTGTCGTTTGTCTGTGCTAACTCTCTTCTTGGCATTTTTGGTTTGGGGTGCTTGGCTGAACTACATCGCAATTGCACATCAAGGTAGTAATAGTAGGTAGTCGACAGGAAAAATGAACTAAACGCAGTTTAAACGATGATCCTTATTCCTGTCAAAAAACGTTTACATGAAAACACGCGCGGATAATATTATATTTTAGTCCTCAAACGGAATGTAACAGTTAATTAACAGGGTGGAGAGATTTATCTGGTGTAGCAGGAAGTTGGTTATACATTTGATAAACCCCAAATATCGCGTTTATTGATTGACTTCCAAAAATTTAAGGTAGACTTGTTTCTACATTTTTAAAACCAGTTTTTACCAGTCTTATCAACCAGGTTTTAAATGACCTGATCTTGGTAGAAAATCAAAGAGGAGTACTCGTCGCTCGATCTGGGTAAATTTTCATTTGAACATATAAAATACATCTGTAATAAAAACCCTAGAATATTTGAGCTGTTCAGATTTAACAAGCGAAAGATCATATGCATCGCGGTGTTTTTTCTTTTCGTTTTTTTTCCATGTAGACCTCTTTAAAAGCAGTCGCGAAAAGAAAGTCTGGAAGAAATTCAGTAACTCTATTTATATGAACGTTTCGTTTCGATCGCTGCTACGAATTCGGGTGAAAAAGCCTTTTTGTCGCCATCAGCATATGTTTTTGGATCCAACAACGACTTTTATTGCAAAATGTTATCATTTTGTTTATAACTAGAAGGATCGAGCATTAAAGATGACTGTAAATTATTTAGAGACTAAACTTGGATGCCTTGTACATTGCCGACAGTCGCAAGTTTCAAAGGGCTGTGGTAACCGTCGTCATTCCACTACGAGTTTTAGCAAGAATGTCGTAGTTGCGGAAACAAGTTATCAGTAGGAACGAAATTGAACTGTGATATGCTAGACACAACAAAGCGGAATTTAAAGTCAAGTCTGGACCTATAGGATCAAAAAAATGTATTGACATATGAATTACTGTTTCGTAGATGGTTGTCGACGACTAAAGTTTGTTACACCACACGATGGTCATTATTTGGGAGAGAACGTGTTTTGAATCTAACTTGTGGAATATACACTCACTTTCAACTCATCAAAAACTAGAAATACGTGTATCGTTGAAACTCGCGAAGCTCGGGAGCGGAAGACCCATAAAATGTCAGGAATGGAAGGGGGGAGAGAATTGGAGTAATTTGTGTAGCTTAGGAGGGCGGGTTGCAACACTGGCTCTATAAATATTGGAAGGTGAGATTTAGTTAATCTTTTTTTGGTTGGAGTAAATTTGAATCCAGTGCTCTGTCGTTAAAAAGGATTTTCTGGGACTTAAATGGGGTTGGTGTTGTTAAGGAAGGGTAGCCAATGTTTCATAGGTCCCGTGTTTCATAGGTCCCGTGTTCACCCTATTTGACACTCCTACATGTGTAAATATAGACTATGGTCAAAAGGAAATGGGTGTGATAGTGAATAACTGCAGGCAAATATGCAGCTAACCCATGCCATCTTTAACAATAAGTGTAATAATAATTACTCGTATTATACTACTACATGAGAAATTTCTGCAATTTGATTGGCTTAGAGCAGTGGTGAAAATTGCAAACCTTTTGTGGGTAGTAGTATAAACAAAAAATAACATGATTTGGACGTGATATTTGGCATAAATACCACTTGTGATATTTCAAAATTGTCTCAAATTTCACTCGCCTAACGGCGCGTGAAATTACGTATAACAATTTTAAAATATCACTCGTGGTATTTATGCCAAATATCACTACAAATCATGCTATTACCTATACAAATTCCTTGACTAGTTAAATTGTCCCTTACAGGGAAAACAATTCATTTTCCTCACATGGTAACATGTCACACACTATCGCATCAAGAATTTTAGACGGCGTTCTCCAGAGGAGTATCGATGGAAAATCTTCGCCGGCGAGGATTCCTTCTTTTTCTTTCTTCTTTTCATAGAATATTTGCTTAGTCACTCGGACAATGTGCTTAAGTATGCGATATACCCGGAGAATACTCCATAAGCTTTCTGTGTGCACGCTATCAAACGGTGGAAATCGATGAACTTGACATACAATCCTCCCTGCCATTCAAATGACACTGCTCCATGTAGTTCCTCAAGGTTTAGATATGCTCTTTGCAGCCCCGACCTTTCTGAAATCAGCATGTTCTTCGCAGCACTCTATCGACCGTCAAAGACTGGGGGAATATTCACAATACTACATCCTTACAAGACCCTGATGCCATTCACTTCCTATTTCTTTGCAGATGGTTGTCGTCGCCTCAAGTTCCTTCCACCGCACGATGGCCATTATTTGGCAGATCACGTGTTTTTAAATCTTACTATTGGAATATACACGCCTTGTCATCACAGATGTGTTATGGAAAGCAGATGCGTGTCAATAAACATTGGTCCGCCCGTGAACGACAAAGTTGTGTGTGAGCTTAGTGATTCGGACCACATACAGCACCCACAACATCTTAAACCAAGACAGGGCTGGAGTTATAGAGGCATCACAGAGGTACCAATGACAATAAGGTTTAAAACATACGAAGATAAACCAACGACAGCCGATTGTATGTCTCGCTATTTATCGATAAAGAAAATAAAGGTTTTTAATAAGCGGGTGATGTTCCCTATGATGAGTTGCCGCTGATGCTGATGATAATGATGACGCTGATGACGATATCGACTAGAAAAATAGATGATGACGATATTGATACTGATCACATTACACTGGGCCCACAATATAAACTACTGGTTCTTAATCTACCAGTAATTGTGACAGCCATTAAAGTTTTATTATTATTATTATTATTATTATTATTATGACAATTATGATATGAAAATATATGTCTTCGCTCCCATAAATCGACAATTCCAGAAAAATACCAAATGTTTCAACCTCACTGGAAGAAAAAGAAAATATTGAGAGGTTCGAGAGATCTAAATAATACCTTTTTCTATCTCCTATAATCACAGCACGGTACATAATTTTTAATGTGATTTTAAAAATATACATTCTCCATTAGAACCTCTGCGTCAGTAATCCTTGTCTTAACAACGGAACATGCTTCACAGGATATACGAGCAAGAAATACCTCTGTGTTTGCACTTTTGGCTTCAAAGGAGAAAACTGTGAGAAGGCCCGGCCAGGTAAAATAGTGTAGAAGATCGATATTACATGGCCGCGAGGATGGCCGCGCTGATCTCGAAAATTAAACGTGACAATAGAGCCTACACTGATAAGGCTGAGACCACTGACCAATTTAATAAGCATTATTTTTGCCAATGTGGGTCAAAACCTGGCCAAAAGAATTGAAAATTGTGAAGGACGTCCGACCTAATTCATAAGATCGACTCCAGTAGCTAGCTTTCTTATGTCTTGTGTCCCTGAAACCCAAGTATGTTCACTATCTAAATGTTTAAATGATCATAAGTCATCCTTAGATATTCCTAATAAACTAATCAAAATAGCTGCCCAGCTATTGTCAATACATTTAAAATATATCTACTAGGAGTAATCGGAGCTTAGGAGAGTGCGTTCGAGATGTTTGTTAGGCGTACAGGTAGGGTGGCATATTTTGAACGTAAGGGTTGCGCACAGCGAAACCTCTATTTAAACTGTGTATCATTATAAGAAGGTTTTGAAAAGATATCGTATGTTCGGTGTCAAGTGCTTGTAATCGGAGAAGACATTGGCCAGAGTGCGTCGGGCGTGTAAATAGAACATTTTGTTTTACTGGCGCGAGTTACAAGGTGCAGTTGCTCAAAGGCCGATTAGTGCTTAACCCGGGATTCTCTTTCTTTCTTCCAAAACATTTCTTCGGATAATTTTCTCTGTTATTTTTAAGAGCATCCAATCATCAACTTGTTGACAAAATGAATTACATTGAATTTACTGTTTTAAAAGCTTTCACATCTGAATTCAAACTTCGTACTAACCCTGTCAAAGCCTTCAATGGAATGTGTGTGCAGCTCACGTCAATAACTTTTCCAGTAATTTGGTCGAGCGTGTTGATTTCAGTGAGTCGAGAGTGGCGCTACTGTGGGCTGGTTTATAAGTTTTTCCTAATAAATAACATAGAGTTAAAGTGTTCGTTTGTCCGGTACCGAAAATATCACAAGTCA
Organism: Porites rus; assembly: GCA_964035705.1. Taxonomy (NCBI): domain Eukaryota; kingdom Metazoa; phylum Cnidaria; class Anthozoa; order Scleractinia; family Poritidae; genus Porites; species Porites rus. The sequence goes on along the minus strand of OZ037993.1, from coordinate 40,566,527 downwards.
TGACCTAATGGCGCCGCCGAGCTACACAACTCGACGGTAGATTTACTTTGTGGCACAACGGCTGCCGAGCTACACAACTTGGTAGATTTACTTTGTGACACAACGGCCGCCGAACTAAACGCGGTTTGATGCATGCACCAGGAGTCGCAGACATTTTCCAAAGACAGTGACGAACCATGCTGAAAAATATGAAGGCTTAATCCAAATTAAAATTTAACAGCAAACTTCTGAAAGATGAACGCTTTGGACGATTCAGCAAACACAGATCGATGTACGCTCTTTAAAAGATGAACGCTTTACGAAGACTGACTATCAGACCTCAGGTTGAAAACCTTTGAAAGATGAACGCCGAGGACACAAGAATCACCACACGTGTTAGCGCGTCAAAGTGAGGCAAAACGTAGGCAAGCACCTCAAAGTGAGGCAAATGTGTGTCGACTACGAAAATGCAATCTTAAAAAAACCTCCCTTATTAATTGCACAGGACACCCAATAATGCACAAAACACCCGAAACAAATTAGGGGTTGCGTTCTCGTACCTCGAACGCAATAACCAGTCTATTGAAACTGGAATTGTTCCTGATATTTTAAAAGTCTCACAAATTCCCCAGTGTATAAGGTTGGTGATGTTACAGACCCTAGCAACTCTCTCAACATTCAGTAAAGTGCTCGAGCGTGTAGTCTATAATCAATTATATTCGTTGATTTCATAGATAAACACCAAATCTTGTACAAATATCAGTTTGGATTTAGGAAAGGATATTCCACTGAACAAGCTCTTCTTGAAATTACTGACAATCTGAAGCTAGCTTCGATTCTGATAAAGGTCAAATAACACATGGTTTAATTCTTGACCTATCAAAGGCTTTCAACACAGTAAATCATAAAATACTGCTCTCTAAACTTCATCTATATGGAGTTCGGGGTACACCACATAATTGGTTTGAAACTTATTTGCACAATCGTGGGGCGACCACACGGTCTGTGGCTTAAATTTTTGACAATTCTGGCGGTTTTATCGCCGTACCTTTGCTAAAAATTTGTTATTTCCATTTGAAGTTTTTGTCGGTGAAATGTTCATTGTAATTAACACCAAGCACTTGTATTCTCTGGCTTTTCGTTCGTCAAGAAAATGTCCCGCAAAGTAGCGCGGTGTTAGAAAAGCCCTTCTAGAGGTGTCTCGGGATATACTAGCATCTTATACAAATTATAAGCACGAGAAAGTCACTGAAATAGTGATTAACCACAAGAATAACTTAGAACCTTCTCTCCGCAGCCTTATCATGCAGTGACTTAAAGAACGGCGACCCTACAGCATCAAGTGGAAATTACGACATTGATCCAGATGGCGAGGGAGGCCTGGTGCCATTCACAGTATATTGTGACATGAATGACAAGAATGGAGTTGGCGTGACAGTTATCAGTCACGACAGTGAGAGCAGGACACATGTGAAAGGATGTGAAGGGACAGGATGCTACTCACGCAACATTCATTACACTGGTGCGAGTCTGTTTCAACTGGCCAGTCTTACCAGTGTCTCCTCATACTGCGAGCAGCTTATCAAGTACGAGTGTTATAGTTCAAAGTTACTGAAAAAAGGAAAAGGATGGTGGGTGTCACGTGATTCTACTAAGATGACGTACTGGGGAGGAGCATCACCTGGCAGTGGTAAGTGCGCATGCGGGATGAACAACACGTGTGCAAACCCCAGTTATGGCTGTAACTGTGATAAGGATGACTATGAATGGCGTGAAGACAGCGGTCTTCTCACTGACAAGACAAAGCTTCCAGTAAAACAGCTCTTTTTTGGTGATAATGGCTATCTTGATGAGCAAGGCTACCACACCCTGGGAAAATTCAAGTGTTATGGTACAGCATAATCACTTGAGTATATCACACACACAAAGAAACTTGTTATTACCAGAATTAATTGTTATTTGGTGTCATGTGGAATGTTAAAACAAGCCTGTAAAATACAGGCAAGTGCTGTTCAGGGTCATTTCAACAAAACCTGACAAGAATAATTTACAAGCTTTCGAACTCTTAATAGCTACTCTTGACAAACAAAACACATGTTAGATCACCGTCCGGAGCACTCTCTAGGAGGGGGCGCTCCTTGACAGTTCGGCATGCTTCCTGAAACCCTGATCCTATCTCAGACCAAAATCCCAAAGGGGGGGGGGAGGTACTCCTGGGAATTCTTGGTGGGGGTGTGCCGCCCAGTTCTCCAAATCCTGACCCTATTTCAGACGATTTCAGACCAGAAAATGTAATTTTCCACACCCGTTTTCAGACTAGATCTCAAAAATCCATACCCGTTTTCAGACCTGGCCTTTAGGCAGAAATTATGTTATCGTTACTTAGATTAGAGTGCAAACAAAAAAGTTCTTCAAAACCATTTCAGATTCGCATATTTCTCTTTCTTTCTTACTCATCTGGAATTGAAACGATAAGTACGTTCATACACTCCCGTAGTTCCCTCAAAAACCAACCCTCAAAAACCGATTCCAGACCAAAATGGGCAAACTGTATACCGGTTTTCAGACCAAAACGGCGCAAAAACCCTACCCGATGGGGCGGTACATACCCAGATAGCTTATATAAGGGAGTATCCCCCCGGGACCAAAATATGTGATTTTTTTCTACCCTATTTCCTGACTGATTCGCTGTTCTCAAGTGAAAACAAAACCTTACTCTGTTTGAGACCCTAACGCTTAAAATATAATTTCAGAGCAGAAGGATCCAAAACCATTCTCTTTGGCGCCGCACATACTATGCATAGCTAAGGGAGAATATTTTTACGTATGTGTAGCGACATGTATGATTCACATTACGGAACCGAATGATAGAGCCGACGGTTTCGGTTGTTTTATAAAAAACGTTGTTTTGCTTAGGTAACTTTCTTGGCCAAGCATGCAAATAAAAGAGGAAAGACAAGAAAAGTGCAGGGAATTCACAGCTTTGACGATGTGAAAAGAAAATAAACCGATTAAAGAGAAGTTGTGTCTGAACCTGGCTACACCGCGCATGTGGCTTTATCGTACATAAAAGTTGTATTTTTTTTTCTTTTTATTAACAAGCTTCGTTAAGGAAAGAAGGGTTGAAGTTAATATTTGATAACTGGTTTCTTTCATCAAGGAAAAACTTGCAACTTAACATAAGATTATTAACATACCAGTAACTAGGATTATAGTTTTCTGTGCTTTAAAGTTACACATGATAAGAAAGAACACCAGCAACAGTCTTCGCAAGTTTTCGCCTTTTTTAAGGCCAGGTTGATTGAGTTATAGACTTATAAGTACATGTGTTATAGAGACGCAGGCTAACGTCAAGTAAAATGTGTTTAAATATATTGAAGTGCGCATCGTACACTTAACCCGGGGGGTACTTGGGTTAATTTTGAGTATGTGCCGCCGGCCTCTCAGAGCCCCTACCCCATTATAGTCACTTTTGGGCAAACGTAATTTTCGCGATCCCAACTTAGTCACTCTCCATTTAAGTATCAATCCTTATCAATCCTTTTTGAAAATAGGTCATCATAAAATGAATTGAGCCAGTTTTAAAATTGAATGAATAACTCTTTACTTTTCACCTACAATACAAACATTCTGGTACGTTTTCTAACCGTAAATATGAAGAACTTTCTCAGCCCCAAAATCCCAAAATGTGCGACCCTATTCTAGTAACTTTATTGAAAATGCAATCCCATTATAGTCAATCCAGACGTGAAAATGGAACCCCATCCAGCGGAACATCCCCATTAGCCCCTTATAAGGAAGTAACCAATCTCCGGGACACTTAAGCCACATTAAAGGTTATAAAAAAATTTAATAACACAAAACTCAGTAACAGGAGATAAAAGCTGACTTCTGCATATACTTCAAGTCAGTATTAACTTCATATTTTTATTGTTTATTGATGTTCCTTTTTTATTTCAGTATAGGCTAACTTGCAGTCGACGAAAATCAATAGCAGTGTTGATAAGGAACTTATTTTGAATTAAAAGTAGATGTTTAGAAACGTGTTTAACTTTGGTTTAAATGGGGAAACAAGGATAAAGACTTTTGAGTAGCGATATAATTAACTTTTCCAAGTTTGAATAGCGGTAGCTGAATAAGCTGATCTACCTGATTTTTACTAATCAGGACGCGTTGCGCACGTATTCTAGTACGTATACTAAAACCATCATAGTTTTGTTGTTTCTGTTTCTATATATCATGGCTTGCTAGTTGGGTAGCCTAAATGCTATGAGCTACTCGGTTGAAAATCGAATGAATACTTGAGACAAACCATTAGGTTGCACATCGCCGTAAGTGGCTCCGTAAAGCCAGTTTGTGTATGATAAATAAACGTCATAATTATGTAGAACTATCAGGTAAAAATAAAATCTCCTCTAGGGAGCATTCAAGTGATCGAACGTTATATGAATTACAGAAGTTTCTCCCCCATAATGTGGACCTCTCTTAATTAGATAATATCAGACAAGCTAGTATGCTTGACCTTTTTAAATCTCTTTTTCAAAACGCACCTCTTTAAGCAAAGTACTTGTACTTAAATATTGGCAATAAATTTTTTTCCCTGATTGTAGTTTGTGCTTTCCGTGTTTATTTCCCTTACGTATTTAATGCTGTTTGTAAGGCGCCATTGGGCGTTTGGTTTTTGGCACTATCGATATTATTATATTTATCACGATCAAAAGTATGTTGAGCACGATAGTCCGGATAAACGTAGTCCTGAAGATATGACTGTTGTTCACAGTGACTGACGTTTCAATGCGGTAGTCATCTTCAGAGTCAAAGTAAGTTGTATCGCGTTAGTTAATGGTAGTAAACTCTGGCTTTTGACCCTGTTGGTCAATTAAGCCGCGACGGTATTGATTGTCTGTAGGTTAAGTCGTGATGTTATTGGCTATGAAGAGAAGAGAGAGCATACGGACGAGATTGCTGAGACAGCCTCTCCAATAGTAACTCCAATCGTCGCCGCATTTGAAACGATAAGACTCTGGGACGAGGTCACTTTTGAAATCGACACCTCGGCTTAGGCGCAGATGACTGAGCATCTCTTAATGGTAAGTGCGCATGCGGAATGAACAACTCAAACGCAAATGAATGGTGTGAAGACAGCGGTCTCCTCACTGACAAAACAAAGCTTCCAGTGACACAGCTCGTGCATGGTGATGCAGGGAAAGATAACCAAGGATATCACACTCTTGGAAAACTAAATTGTTAAGGCAAAGCATAAAAGCTAAGTTGTTTTAATCAGTGAAAATAGATCACGCAGTTGTCCTTTATAAGCGGTTCGTTTGTTTAATTCACTTTTATGGACGTTAAATTCTATAAGGCTTTCATGGTACCAAACTTTAGAAATTGTTCGGCGGTTTGGCACTTCTATGGGGCTCGAAATAAAGACAAGCTGGAGAAACTTAACAGAAGGGCGCTCAAGATCGTTGCTAACGGGAACGCTCTGCACTACAAGGATATTTAAATGACATAAACTGTGAGGATTTATATAATACCAGATGCCAAGATATGTTAAGCATGATAGTTTTGAGACAATCCATACTCACACGATGCCAAGATGTCTAGGTGGAATGTATCAAATGAGGAATACAACACACGATCTTCTACCGATTTAAACGACATGCTGCTTGTTGCAGTTAATGGGAGAACATATTTGCTGGCCTTTAAAGACTTTAACGTTAATTTTTGCGTGGTCACGCTCATAAGGACGCACTGCTAAAGGTGAGATATTTGGAAATAAAAGAATAAACAAAAGCTCGCATGGCCTTTGTTTTTTTTGCAAGGCAGTAATATCGCTACAAAGGAAAGACCGCGCAGGCTCCGACCAATGAGAGCGATTCAGTTCACGCTCCACCTATGCTTCTAGCTCGACTGTAAGTACAATGTCCCGAGAACAACAGCCATTCTGCGCGATAATCTGTTTTACGTCATCCTAAGGAATCTCTTGCTTGCGAGCGTGAAGAAATAAAATGTCATCATTTTATTACTCAACGACTCCATGCGGCCCCTGATCAAGCAAATCGAGTTTTTTTCTTTAGTGGCTGACTGCATATTTTAACTGTAAGTTCTTTTCTACATACACGCGCAGCGACAAGGATGTCTCCTCGAGATTTCGCCCAGCGGGGGCAATGAATTGTGCACGGGATTTTAGCCAATCAGAAACGGAAAAATATTTTGACTGGATAATAATAATAATATTTATTTCAAGGAGATTTTTCGTTATTGCAATACAATGGATTTTTATAGCTTAATCTTTTATTCCAGAACACGATCAACGGAACGCGCGCCCTTAGAAGTCAATTTATCAGAGACTAAGTAATAAAAGGAGATCGAACACCTTGGTTCTTGTTTCAAGACTATCAAGTTTTGTGAAAACGTGATATTCTTGTGTGTAATATCACGTTTTGTGAAAGTGTAACGTCTTACTAATCTTGCGTTTCCGCAGTACTAGTATAAATATTTTCACGTTAATTGAAAGAGTGAGTTTCTTGTTGTCAAAGTTGCTTCCCACCCAAACAAAACTATTTTGACAAATAGCGCCGATGTCTAAAATAATTGCTTTAGTAGAACATTAAGAAAATTGTAACTATACCTTCAAAACGTTACAGTGCGAGCGAGAAAACCGTGAACACCTGAAATATGCCAGGAATGTTATTTGTGTCCAATCACACGTCCGAAATACACTCGCCAAACGGCAGTGTTTACTGTTGTGTTCTAATTTTCGTTTGAAAACGCATACATTTCGCAGCATTTAGGCCTTCCGTCTACACTAATACGCTGAGTGAAAACAAAAATGCATCGATTTAAAAACGCTCTTGATAGTTGACCAAAACAAAAACGCATACATATCGTATTAGTGTGGACAGCGGAAAACGCACCAAACTGAAAACGATGACCGAGAATTTCGCTAAGAATTTCGCAGGCGTGTGTGTCTGTGACATGCGCATAGAGTTGAACTTACGTCAGAACGTGCAGTTTTATCGTTTTCGAACGTTTTAGAGTAGACAGTCGAAAAGGCATCAAAGCGGTATATAGCGTGGACGCGAATCGATCGATGCGTTTTCAATGACAACGAAAACGGGTTCAATTTTAAGTTTCTCAGAAACTGTCCACCTACCCCTCCCCTAAGTCGACATTTTGCCCTAAGTGAAGAGCAAGTGTTAACGTTAGCTTAGGGGGAGGAGTAGGTGGGCATTCTCCCACAACACGTATTAGTGTGGACAGTGCCTACAATACCTACAAGCTTTTAAGAGTCAAAATGACAACATAAATTTTTCGTTTGACCGCTGTTGGCCCTCTTGTACTCCTTTCTAGCGTCAATCCAGAACACCAGCCTTTTGAGCGAGCTACCTGTTAGCGCCTGTGTACCCTGACACTCAGTCGCACTACTCTTACATAACAGCTAACGTCCGACTCGCTTGCTGGTCATTATACTGTCTGCATATCTAGAACGCCGGCTAGCACCTGTACTACTACATAACGCTACCTGGTATGTCGAACGCAAGCTCGTCCTTTTCAGTGGCCAGCTGTTGCCTGTTTAGAATTTTATTTGCGACTTCCAAGATTCCATGATGCAATTTGTTTTCCCATAAAAAAATGTATGTCTTGTTTGCAGTTTCTCTTGGGCTTACAACAAGCCATTGAGAAATTGAAAACAAAACTTGCGCAAGCTCTTGAGGGAAAAACTAATTGCACTATGGGAACGTGAAAGCGCAGATCACTAGAACTCTGAAAAGAACGAAGACTTTTCAAGTTGGTCGCTGCTGAGGTTGGATGTTTCGTGCTTTGAAATAATCTGTCAACTGTTTGGGTACCTCGGCCAATACTTCTTTAGCAAGTGCAGCAGGAGAGGACTAAAACAACAAATAAATGAACAAACTTAAAATTTGCTGTTGGGCATTACGCATAATGTTGCGTGCTATGCTTTATGTTATGTTGGGAGAACGTAGTTGGCAATGTTGTTGGAACGTTATGTTGTTGAGATATTGCGTGCAATGTAAGAAACAACCGCGGTGCGGGTGTGATGTTGCGTGAAATATTGTGAGAATGTTTGGTTATTATTGCGTGCAATGTACAGAGTACTGTTACGAGCCATATTGTGCGCAACGTTGCATCAATACTGCGTGCAAAGTCACAGGTTATTTTACCTGCAAAATTGCAAGTAATCCTTCATGTTTGGCGCAATGCTGCATGCAAGGTAGAAAATTATGCTTCCTGTAATGCTATGCGCAATATTGCAGGCAAGGTTGCAAGTGATGATACCTGCTTACGTAGAATATTACGTGCAAGGTTGCAGGTTATGTCACTTGTAATACTACTAGCAATATTATATATAAGGTTGCATGTCATAATAAGTATAATGTTACGCACAAGAAGGCATGCGAGGTTGCAAGTAGTGCTTGCTTGCTCTGTAATATTATGCACAAGGTTACGTGCAAAGTAATCAGTTGCAAGTGATGCTACCGGTAAGGTAATGAGCAATATTTTAAAAAAATGTAACGCGTAATATTGCTTGCGAGGTTGCAACTGATAGATTGCGTGCAAGGTTACAAGTCATGTTAGCTGTAACGTTAGTTGGTAATATATTACGTGGGATATTGCCTGCAAGGTTGCAAGTATTTCTACTTGTAAAGTTATACGCAATTTTACGAGCAAGGTTGCAAGTAATGTTACTTGTGATACTACTTGCAATATCGGGTGCAAGGTTGCAAGTGATGTTACTTGTAATGGTATGCGCAAGATGGCGTTGTGCGACCTCACCCTGTAATGTTATGCACAAGATTGCGTGCAAACTTGTAAGTGATACTAACAGTTATGTAATGCACAATATTGCTTGCGAGGTTGCAAGAAGTGCCACCTATAATTTTACGCGTCATATCGCGTGCAAAGTTGCAAGAGTAACTATGTGTGATTGTATGTGTAAGTATTGCTATCAAGGTTGCAACTACTGCTACATGTTTTTTAATGTTGAGCGCAATATTGCCTACAAGGTTGCAAGTGATGCCACCTCTAAAGTCACAACAGCAAAAACAAGACATATATTACTCATAAAAACAACTGTAGCGAGTTCCTTTCAAAAAGACTCGTGACTATAGTTCACTTACAGATATATTTGTTATGAAAACAGAGAGTTGCTTTCGCTGACGAACAAGTTTCCTGGATGTCGCAAATTAAAATGTGAAAATCTTCAGTACGAATCTCAACCATATCCAAGCCCTCTTACCAAAATCTGAGTATTTGAACTTTATGTGGGCTTGGAAACTCTTTTGCCTTTGTTTCGATCGACTGTTAAAGAATAAATAAGCAAATTTTAACTGTCAGTTTGAGACAAAATGTTCTCTTTCAACCAAATTGATGAAGGCGTGTTGGTAAACAACAAAAAAAGCATTTGTTTTCTGTGGCGCGCGTTAAGAGAAATTTGCAATTTTTTACTGTGTTGTAAAAAATTGATAAATCACTCAAAAATCGGCGTGCACCTATAACTCGATAAACGCCACTAGGCATGAACTAATTCTCAATTTTTGCATGGCAATTATATTACACTTTAATAGCAGGGATGATATTTCTTACATTTTTGAAATTCCTGAACGGTACAAATTGAACAATGTCCCTCTGTGCGGATCTTCCACCAGCCATCAACCTGACGATCGTAAAGAGAAGAGTTGGTTGTTTACCTCTTACAAAAGTAAATGGAACATGACTTTTCGGGTCGTTCCAAGGGAAAATTTTCGAGAGCAACGGAATATCTGAAAAGGTAGCCCTTTTTTCCGGACAGAATTACCAAACGGAGATTCGTGCCTTCGCGGCCGTTTTTGGTAAATCGAAATGATCTGTGCAAACGGTAAACGTGATTCCGGACTGAAATCTACCCGTCCTGATTTTTGCTTACCATTTGCCCAAACCGTGAAGCAACCATTTTCATCCACCGTAATCAGACTGTTATCATCCACTGTAATCAAACCCTTTCAAAGACTGATACGCTGATCCCGAAAGACCCTTGAAGTTTTTTGAGTGCCAGAGGTATGTTTTGCGCATGTTAGCGATCTACATTTCTGCAGAAGCCATCTTTGATTTTGGATATAGCAGACAGTACAAAGCGCGATCAGTAGGGTGGCTATTGACCATTTTGGGGTCGCGCTGAAGACTGGGTGTAACTGTTGGACTGGTTGGGGAACGCTGTCCGTTCTTTTAGCGGAGCTCCACAAGAAATTTTGGTAGTCACGTGACCATACTTCATACGCAGAACCTGAAAATGGACAACAGGGCGAGAGAAGGGAACTGCCCCTCCCACACTCCTCCCCCCCTCCCTCTGACACCTGTGACTTGCACACCACAATGTAAGCGAATTCTAGAGCCACCCTTCACGACTTCGAGGCTACCAGGAGAAAGTAAAATTACTCTTTTGCTGCTTTATTTTACAGAAACTACACAAAAGCCTGAGGTAACCCTGCTAAGGACAAAAAGCTCCACCACATAGGAGAAATAATGTGCCACATTTATCTAAAGGGTTTGTATCCTTTTTGGGTGGAGGGGTTACCCATTGCTTGTGCACTACAGCTGGGGAAGACTTGTGTTGGTGGCTCAAACTTTGACATCTCGAATGGCAGGAAGCGGCGTGCCAAAGGAAGATCTAAGGAAGGGCGCATATTCAACCACCCCTCTTTACTGTCACCCTAGAGCCACCCCTTCGAACTTCATACAACGAATTTGTTCACAGTCTTCCTCCTATTCTGCATCAATGTAGTAATACGAAGATACACCGTCAGAAAGCGCAATATTATTACTATTGTTGATATTATAAGTTACAGTTTTGCTTAAGTTTCCTTACAATGCGTCATCGCTGTCAAGTTCCTCCATCATGGCAAAATCAGCACCTCCAACTCCAACAATAATGATTGACATGGGAAGCGCTGATGCTGCTACAACAGCCTGCTTGGTTTGATCCATGTCTGTGATTACACCATCAGTCAGTATTAAAAGTATGAAGTAGTTCTATCAAAAAAAATAAAATGACATAATAATAATAATAATAATAATAATAATAATAATAATAATAATAATAATAATAACTGTTACATCTAAAGTTGACAAATACTTACTCCGAACTGAAAGTCTATTCCCCATTTTCACATAGACCATAATGCACCTTGTTTACCACCCATAATTTTGCATTGCCATTGTTTTCAGTTTCTCCTGGGTATTACAGTCGTACCAAGTGAAATGGAAGACAGCAATTATGCAAAATTTTGGGGGAGGTGGGGGGGGGGGGAATAAGCCGCATTATTTTATGGCCTATGTGAAATTGGTGAATTTACTGTTAAATTTACGGACGTGTTGGCACTAGGCACTAAGTTACGTCTCAGGGCTCGGACTCCCCTTTTGTTCTTTTTTTGTGTTTTTAACCATGTGCTTTAAGACTTCGTGGTTTATTTATTCGTAAACGTTGCTGATTTTCTACAAAAAATTGTTAGCAACATTACGAGCAAAATCTTTCGTCGTTGAATCCACGTTTCAGCAGTTTAAACAGAGCCACCTGCCCAGGAAATAAACAAGTCTAAGAAAATTAGCTGTTAGTCTCTGGAATAAATATCTCGCTAGTCCTGAACACTGTGACCACATTGACCTGTGTTGACAAGCCCAGGTATGGAGGCTAGATTGAGGCATTAACCTTTGACCCTTCAACATGTGAAAAAATAGATTCACCTCATTTTTCACTTCGCATTGCTTTTTTTACATTATCTGTATTATCGAGAAAGTTTTTGGTGACGTTCCATTCATCTACGATTTTTCTTTTTTTAAAAATGTACTTTATTAAAAAGCTTTTGTATTTAGAAAAAAAGTACTTTACGAGGACAATAATTTCAGTTAAGTCTCATACTGGAGACTGGACTGTCATTTCTTCTTCGTCATCCCGGCCACACAAAGGTCTAACCGTTTGTAAGGTGAATGACAGTACTTTCATTTCTAAGAAATTTAAGACTGGGTGTTGTTCCCTCTCTGTCGGCCAGCACTTTACCGACAAAGCTCACCCTGTCATAGTTTTATATCAAATAATTCACATGAATCATATCAATCAATCCGATATGCCGGGCCAAAGGTCTGACAAAAAGCATACATGTCACTTACAGTGCCAGTAGGGATTTGGGCTGCTTGTTGTGCAAAGTGTGCAACATGGTTGATGATAGGCGAGATGTTAGTTGGGCCATAAAGCTGTACACTTTGTATGCAAGTCTGATAAGCCTGAACTAAACCAGGGAGACCTAGAAGGAAAAGTCACACATTTACAGGAAATGATCTAAAAGACGCCCGGGGCGTCTGTTTAATTTGAGGAGCCCAAGCGGAGGCGTTTATAGTCGACATTGTCCTTTTTTTAAAGCTCAAATCCAATGTCAATATCCTTACATTGTACTTGAAATTGCACAAGATGCAACGCGCAAACTCTTGTTAATCAAGCCAGAAACTGAATAAATTGAATTATTTTGGTCTATTTCGCAGTATTCAGGAACAACAGACAAGCGGGCGTCTATTAGACTGGGGGCGTTTATTAGAGAGGGGCATCTATTCTAAGCGTAACGGACGAATTTTCATTAGCCTGCGAATACACCCGTTTCTCCTTTCTCCACGCCGCTAGAGACGTTTCGCCAGCAGGAACGTGTGCGCCTCAGCAACATAAATTCCAAACTGATGACGTAAAATCTGTCCAGAATTTTTGTCAGGAGCTCTGATTGGTCGACATAATAATTCTATTGTTTTACCTATTGTTTACGAATGACAGACAACAGACAAACGGCCACAAAGGTCGAAGGCAAACGGGGTCGTCGTAAACGTGAGGAATCTACGTTCTACAAAACAGTCTTAGAAAAAGCATCTGAAAGTTTTGCTGAAATTGCTCGTTCGCACTACAACACAAAACTTTACCATATTCGACAGGAGAAACATGATTATCAACAAATTTACATTTGGATCCCCATGACTACCGGACTATCGGATTTGTTATGTAAACATTGATTTACGTCATCAGTATGGAATTTCTGAGGCCCAGACGTTCCTTCCGGCGAACGTCCCTAGCGGCGAGAAACAAGAAGAAACGGCTGTATTCGCAGGCTAGACAATGGGCGTTTACTTACAAGTGGGTACCTATAGAGCCTTTGGTGTCCTAAAACAACAAAACGGCGGCAATGTTGCTGTCCAAAATCAACCCTGTGGTAGTAGAACTCTTTACTCATGTAAAGACCTTCTTTCGTCGCAATTAATCTGCATAGTTGCTGGCCACGTAAGTGAAAACGCTCTATTAGATCATTTACGGCTGTTACGGTAACGGAATCCCTTTTAGCCGGGTACACTGATAAAACAGAGAGAGAAGCGTACCGCGAGGGAACTTTGCACTCGTGCACCCCTTGCACTAGTGCCTCCTTTTGCGTGCCGCTCACGCGTGACGTCTAATGAAAATCATGTGTCGTAATTTCCTTCGAGACCGCTTTCTACTCTGTGCTTTAGGTCATGCATAAACAAGGATAGTTTAAGAATACCTGCACAGTACGGATTGCCAGGATTAAAGTTCAATGGAAACTGATGGGAAACCTGAAAAATTAAAGTAATTTGTTTTTGTTTTCTCTTTAAAACAAAACTGCAAAAAATGTTTCCTGTATGATACAGATAGAGATACAGTAACCTGCAACATTGGTGTCTTATTTCGCCTTTTTAAGGCAAGGAAGAGGTGAGCATGGAGCGCAAGACACGAGCATAACGCCTTCTTCGACTACGCTCTCAGGCTACAATTATATTATCTTTCCCTTAGGCGATCTTACACGGAACGATTCGCAACGACGGTTTTTTTGCTCAACGCAGCGTAGCAATGTTGAAACAATGTTGCAACCATTCGAAACAATGTCGCAACAACGTTGAAATGATGTTTTGCGTTAAAAATTGTCCTTGCAAATCGTCCCTTGTAACATCACCTTTAATTATTTGGCATCTTATCCTCTTGCGCTTTGCTTCCACTTTGCGTCCACCTCACGCTTACCTTTTGTCTCCCAAAAATGCTGAAAATTAGGCCTGCTGTGCATAAGACTAAGGGTTCAGTAATTGTAAAAAGAAATCAAAGGAGATATGAGATAAACAGGGTGCGTAATCTTTTGAGTTCTTCAATTCCATGACTTTTTCCATGGCCTTTTCTAGTTTTCCATGACCTTATGTTTGGCCGTCATTTTGGAAAGGTTTCAGAACTTAACTTGCTTTAGCATATTTTTACCTTAAACAGTTCAACAGAAACAAAGTGTGGTATCCACCAAAATGTTCGCGCTATTTAATTACTCCTCTATATCTTACAATGTCCTTGCTTTGTCATCTGCAGTAACTAATCTACCAAACAAAACTTTCTTTTTCCATGACTTTCAAGGACCAACAATTGAATTCCATGACTTTCTAGGCCTTGAAAATGAAATTTTACGACTTTCCAGGTTTTCCATGGACAGTACGAACCCTGATAAAATATCAGAAAGCTTACATAATGATTTTGAGTCGAGTTTGAAACAGGAGCTCGGTAACAACGTAGCTCTGGAAGCGAATTTTCAAAAGCAAGGTTAAACTAACTTCTGCAGTAGATTTGTTTAAAAGGTAACTCGAGGATCAAATTCGCCATGACCGTTTTTTTACTCACGACTACCTCGTGACTAAGCTTTCCATTGATAATACTCTTAGCTGCTGCGCGTACCAATTCAAAATAGCCTCCTCTAAGCAGCAATAGGAGTTAACCGCAGGTTTTGGCAATTTTACAAGACAATACGTTTAATCTGCTTTTGAACAACTGGGTCGGGTCCAAGGATTTAAGCTGTATAAAGCGGAAGTCCTTTTTCTCATTTACCTGGTATGACGGTGGAATTCTGGCTCCAAACCCAAATGAGGGGAACAGTTTGTCACTGTAAAATAAAATCAAGAAGATATATGTTGTAGTTAATTTTTTATCTCAGGGAATTTTTATTTTTCTTTTGTTTCAACTTCATTAGCATACATTAACGTACCCAAAAATAAAAGAAAAACAAAAAATTACCTGAGATAAAAAATTAAATACAAACTATACGTAAAACGCATGACATCTAATTATGCCTTATTGACAAACGCCCAAATTGAAAACCAGTCACGCAAGGAACTCCTTAACATACGCCATGGCTGCGATGGTATAATCATAGACTAATTTCTGTGAATTTGTAAATTTTCCTAACTTTAATATTTTTTAAACGCTACTGCATTTTAAAGTAATTGTAAATATTTTTGATTTTATTTTTATTATTCATGGACTAGTCCTCTTGTCTACTATTATCTTAGTTTTATCACGGTAATGTAAAATTACAATCAATTAATTTAAATAAATTAATAGGCCAATTCCGAATTCCAAAAACACTCACTTTCGAAATGAAACCAAAAAAAAATTCAGTGAAAATTAAGTTAAATAATTTATTTGCACGGGAATGAAAAATCATTTCTATATCAAAGGCTGAGCCCTTAACCTCGTTTTGATACAGAGGCCCAGGGGGAAATGGCCTATAAAAATGATAGAGCCATAAGAAGTATCTTTCAAAATGTTTCAATTAAAGTGCTTAAATGATAGATTTTCCTACCCTGCCATACATATAAATCTACGGTGACTTGTAAGGACAAAACACTTCCCAGAATCCAAAACACGTCCCAGATTCCAAAAACACTTTCCACAATCCAAAAACACATCCACAGAATCCAAAAAAACGTCCCAGAATCCAAAATCACTTCGAAGAATCCAAAACACGTCCGGATTCAAGAGCCACCGTATATATCTGAAGTCCGAAAAAAGTATCCCTTTCTGATGAAGCCTCCCCATATAGGCCTTTATAGGGAGTGTGAGGCAGTGAATAGGCTCTCTGTTAGTGGCGAAAGGTGAAAAAATCGGGAGGAGACCGAAAGCCTGTTCACAGGCTATATTACCATACTTCCGTTATGATAGAGTACTAAAGTGTGACGTCATAAAAATGAAATTTCTGAAATCATGGGATTTGTCAGGATATTCTGAAAGAACAACGTCCAAGAGGCCTACTTGCCAAAAATGAGCATTTCGGGGCAAATTGTCTCTGAGATCGTAGCCCAGTTGTGCTTAGAAAATTCCATACACATCCTTCTAAAGTTTTTAAGGTCGATCCAAAAGAAAATTAGAAGGGTTTGTATGGAGTTTTCTGAGTATAACCCACTAATATCTCAGAGACAATTTGCCCCGAAATGCTCATTTTTGGCAAGAAGGCCTCTTGGACATTGTTCTTTCAGAATATCCTGACAAATCTCATAATTTCAGGAACTTAATTTCTATGACGTCATCAGTATAGTACTCTATTACCTGTCATAATCCTGAATAATTTCCCCCACAGCCATCAGCGCCTGCATGTATTCATTTGGTGCATAGGGATTCATGAAGTGAAGTGAAGTGCTCTTAGTAGGGTCACCATTAGAGGCTGTGAACTCTATTCCAACCTGTCAGCCATGTAGAAAAATTAACATAGAGGGCCAATAGAACTACAGCCTGTACAGTGATAGCACCCTTATAATTTATAGTCAGCGTTGTCAGAAAGGTTTGAAGTAGACGGCTGAGTTGTCAAAGTAAGTGGCCAGTCCTAGGATATTTTATGTAACGAAATTGCCATCTGTAAAGAAATGTCAAGCAGAGTAGCCGGCTACTTTTGACAACCCTGTATAGTGCTTCTCAAGGTGGGAGAGTCCAATATTTTCACATCCCCACAGTGAGATGTTACTTCTCTACGACTGTATGGGCAAAACTGTGGCCACAAAAAGTTGCAAAAGTTAACTTGAGACACAGTACTGTATTTTGGCTTAGATGACCTGTCCTTGATCTTGAAATTGTGATCCCCCCTCCACCCCTTATCATAGTGATTAGCAATACAAGACCATGCTCAAAACTTGGGGGAACAACTTTGAATGGAAGGGAGGAGGAAGGTCAGAATAAAAATTTTATCTCACAGACCTGTGACTAACAGAGATTTGAAGCAAGAAAAGTCATTTTTTCGTTGGAGCCTCTCAAAATTTTTGCAACTGGTTGTAGTGCTCAGTAGTGAGTGGTTACTTGACTGTAAGGGGCAAAACTACTTCAATACTGAGTGAAGTTGTTAGTGAGTTATTTTACAGTTGATGTCCTCTGCAATGAGGATAATAGGCCACTTCCGAGTTCCAAAAACCCCACTTTCAAATTAAGGCTGAAAAAATGAATGAAAAAATGCCTCATTATGATATAGTTTACTTGCACTAAGTCTATGCAAATTATTTGCATAGACTAACAACAAGCCTCTCTTTAATCTGCATTCCTCACCCCCCGCCTGAATCCCCCCCCCCCTCCCCCACCCCAACTGCAGCAAGCTTCTCCTGAGGAAGATATTGGCACTTCTAATGGTTGGATACGAGCAAGAATCAGAGTCAGGGTTGTCATGAGTGAGTGTGAGAGAGTTTTTTAAACCAATCATGTAATTGTTGTGTATTAATAAATTATAAACCTACAACTTAATGAGAAATGGTCTAGTTAATTAAGTGTAAGTTCAGAAAAGTCTTAGAATTAAAAGGGAAGAATATTTCTTTCAAAACTCACTGTAAAGTTAAGTTGACAGCCACCTTGAATGAAGTCCAAAAATGATGATACTTTGACTACCTGTAAAAATAAGAAGGAAATCTAAAATTATGAGACTATGCAATGACATGGGAACATGTAAAGAAAAAATCAAACCAGTGACTTCTTAATCAAATCAATTTGGGTTTAAATACAAAAGAAAATGTATGTTTAATCTCTTGGGAACACGAAATAAAGGTAAAAAGGTGATTTGTGGCTAAACATAAAGCTCTTTAAACATGTTACACATACAAATAATTATTATAATTCTATTTGGCTCACCTCCAAAAAAGGAAGGAATGTTACTTTTTTATGCTACTGTCCTGATTAGGATTTTGCAACTGGTGGAATGATGTAGATCTAGATGCAGTTCCTTTGGCTATAAACAATAAATTATAGAAAGAACAGTGTATGACTATAACATAGCAAGATGTATGGCATAAAGGATTGTACGAGGAACATTGCACCATGAGCAGCAGTGGCAGGTGAATTCCTTACAGCAAAAATAGATCATAATAATTATGGACAAAAGTCTTGGGACACTTTTGCATTTCTTGGGCGTTTTCTGTTTCGCAAAGGCCCAACCCCTCCCCTCACCCCACAAACAAAGTTGGACGCATGTATCCAGGATTTTTTCTGAGTTTCAATTTTGTTATAGGCTGGGAGAGGGAGAACTGCAAGAAAATTTCGAAAAGGATGCACATTTTTATGAGAGAGCCCAGAAATTACAGAAAAATATGAATACTGCATTACTGTCCCAAGGACTTTTGTCCATGATTGTAGATGCAGTTCCTTTGGCCTTAAACAATAAATTTATAGAAGGAACAGTGTATAACTATAATATAGCAAGATGTATGGCATGAGGGCTTGCACGGGGAACATTGCACCATGATCTGTGGTGGCAGGTGAATTCCTTACGGCAAAAAAAGATCATAACAACTAAAAAATAACTCACCGTGAAATTTAGTCGGCAGCCACCTTGAATATAGTCTAGAAACGATGAAACTTTGATAACCTACAAAAATTAGTAACAAAAAGTTTCCAAGCTATAAATAGCAAACAATATACAATACAAAAACTACACTGTTTAAAAGAAACACTGCCCTCTAAAATCCAGTGGAGTTGTACCTCGCATCTTGAAACAGAAACTAAACCAGAATTCGTATATCCCTTCTTCTTCTTCTGTTTCTTGATATTTATACATGGCCACTGAACCTAGAAACAAAATACAAAATTATTTTCACGTACAAAATAAAGGCATAGTTAAAAGAAACAAATTCCCCTACTTAGTCCCATTAAGGCCTTTGGATCATTATGCGTTTCGGGGAAACTGCCCACCTATCCCTCCCCTAAGCCAACATTTTGCCCTAAGTGAGAAGTAAGTGTTATTGTTGGCTTAGGGGAGGGGTAGGGTAGGTGGGCAGTTTCCCAGAAATGTATAGTGATCAATCCGGGCATTTTTTTTCCAGAGTCAGGGTTGTGCTCTAGCAGAGCCTGGTGGCCCCTGGTGCCCACCTTCGGCTCTTGGGTGACTAGAAAAACTTAGTTCTTTATACAAATCATATACTGGGAACTCTAGATTTTCCAGATACTGGGGGCTCCCATCAATTTTCCTTAAATATAATTATTTAGAACACAGCCTTGAGAGTGCTACTGAACTTGAACTAGCACTTATGAGAAAATGGGTTCTCAGTCAAACTAGAGGATTAAGGATTTATAATTATCATCATTTATGGTAACCCATACACTGTATACAATGAAACCTGCATCAAAACCTTTGTCAGCATGCATGTTGTCCACACTGTACTTGCTACATTTTTTTAAGATACTGATGAGGAAGACTTGTATAACAATATTTTTTCTTTTTAGTTATGTCTTTCATAATTTATTATAAGACCTTTTTAACTTCTTGATCATTTCTTTTTTCTTCAAGACCTTTTGTTTGATTGACCAGTGAAATGATAAAGTTGGTCAGTCACTCGTGGGGGTTAAAGAGACTTCAAGGCATATTCTGTGCTTTGTTCAAATGTTGGATAGAGCTATCCACCAGATAAAATGTATCATTATCCAGGGGATAAGTATTAGAAAAAACAATTGCATTGTCCTCTGGTTAGCGATTTATCCAGTGGATGGCGCTAATCCACCTTTTGATCAACTGGAACTTGAACTGAAGAAGACAACCTTACTGAACTCTGAAGTGGAAGGGAGTTGGATAAGATAAGATACGATATTATTATTATTATTATTATTATTATTATTATTATTATTATTATTACTATTATTATTATTATTATCTCTTCAGGATATCTCTATGTACAAATTAAATTATTAATACAAACATGTGATAAAAATTTAAAAATGTTTTATCATAAGAGTACTAAAATAAGAAAGATACTAAAGCAGAGAATGACAAAATTAATAAAGGAAAACAATTGCTGGTTGACAACACGCACTGAACCCAACATTTCCGCAGGATCTACTTCCCAGCACAGTGAACACTACACCATGCCACAGAATCAACTAAGTAGTTGTACTGACTGAGGTTGTTGATAATATAAACCTATATAGATCTATCCAAGCCTAAAATGACTGTAAGTATTAACTGAATACCTCTCTGGGTGGTTGAACTGAACACATCTCCCGGAGATTTGTGGTAAATGAGCCAATCAAATCATGTGATCCATCAGAATCCCAGTCAAAACATGAAATCTGAAGAAGAAAAGTTTAACGATTTTAATGACATAATTAATTAATTAATTAATTAATTAATGTTATGCAACAGGGCTGTAGCAAGCCTTTAGAAACTAGGGGTCACAAAGATTTTAGGTAGCTCAATGTATTTGAAAAGCAGAGGGCTTTGGGACTGAAGGACCCATTGGAATGGTCTCTGTATCTTAAAACCAGAAAATTTTTCACCTAACTGCAGAGGCATCATTGTTTCACTGCTCTTGGAGATGATTTTTTATTTTCAACTTTTATGCGTGCATGTTTTGACTTTTTGGGGCAAAAAACTGGACTAAAACCTAGGGGGCACGGGCCCCCAGCCCCTCCCCATGCTACAGCCCTGTGCAAAACATCACATATCACCACTCTAAGGGACAGTAGGTCGATCATCTCTTCTTTTTGAGCTATTTTGAAAAATAGCTCATATGTCAGTGGTGTGAGCGTATGTATCTTTGTGGCTTTGTAACTTTGTATGTTCGGATGTTTGTTGCAAGAGCCAATTAGGTTGAAGGTATTATTAGTTGATGCTTAGGAACCAATGAGATCTTAGCATCTACTTAAACATGACATTGGTAAAGGTCGAACAAGGGCACTTTGAGACCACCATCTTTATTCTTCACAATTTTTTCGTCTTTTATTACGGGTACAGGTGTTTGAAAGCATTACATAAAATATCTTCATGATTCAAACGCTGTGAACAGTGATGCAGCTGTTTAAGGGTTCATATTTAAGTGTGGATGCTGCTTCCAGGCATTTCTGACCTAATTCGGCTATCGGTGTAACGCACGACAGTATGAGTTCTGTTTCACCTGCTACAACCGGGTAGAGTATAAAAGATCATATAATTTCAAATCTCTTCCAGTGAAGCAATAATTGATATTTAGATATAGACTTTAATTCGAAAGTATGCGCCCTATAAAATGTGGTTTTAGAAGTTTAAAAGGCAGCTTATTTTTTTGAAAGCTGTATCGAGTAATGTTAATCCTGTAAACAAGCTTTAAAAATATTATTCTCTCGCTTACAAAGTTCAACCGATCTTTTTCGTTCTATTTAGTAAAGATGCGTAACTTAAGTAGAAACAGTAGCGTTAGGGAATAAAATTGGAAGAAGCTAGTTGACACAATAATTAGATACTGTTATATTGAGTGGAGCAACATGATATAAGTAGAAATATATTTCAGCAGTTTGATAATTTTCTTGGAAGTTAATAAATGTTAGGCTACCAATCTTGACGTTGCATGAAACATAATTTAATTGCAGATGTTGTAATAAAGCCGAGGTGATTTCTTAAAATCGTTTGAGAAAATTTTGTAGTAAAACAAATTGCTTCTTTTTTACGTACGAATTGTTAAAGGGCCAAAGACCAACATCTTCACACGCAAATTGCGTACATGAGTTATTTTTATAATTCTGTTTACTAGATTACTGTGTGATAACTCGAATTCCCTCACGTACGAACGACGAAAGGGGACAAAGTCCAACACTTTCACGTGCCAGCTGTATGACTGTACATCTCATGCAGATTGGCTTTTCACAATAATAATAGTAACTTGGACGTATGAAGACCTGTTTCGTTTAGTAACCAATGCCTTAAAAAAGGCTCTTGTCTTCTAAGAAGCAATGGCTTTTAAAACATGACGAAATAAGTTGTCGGAGTTAAAGACTGTCTCACAAATGTTAATAAATGTTAGGTTATCAACCTTGACGTTGCATGAAACATAATTTAATTCCAGATGTTATAATGAAGCCGAGGTGATTTCTTAAAATCGATTGAGAAAATTTTGTAGTAAAACAATTTGCCCTTTTTTACGTACGAATTGTAAAAGGGCCAAAGACCAATATCTTCACGTGCAAATTGTGTGCGTGAGTTATTTTTATAAATCTGTTTACTAGTTTACTGAATGATAACTCGAATTCCCTCTCGTACGAACGACGAAAGGGGGCAAAGTCCAACACTTTCACGTGCCAGCTGTGTGACTGTATACATCTCATGCAGATTGGCTTTTCACAATGATAAATAGTAACTTGGACGTATGAAGACCTGTTTCGTTTTGTAACCAATGCCTTAAAAAAGGCTCTTGTCTTTTAAGAAGCAATTGCTTTTAAAACATGAAGAAATAAGTTGTCGGAGTTAAAGACTGTTTCACTGAGTAGAATCGCACGTGAAAACCTCGTGAATTATGATGATGCAACCATCTACCACAATGATAAAAATTCTGGTATTTCGTAACTATTCAGTATTCGATGAGTCACATTTTGGCTTAAGAAACTCCGAGGAAACCTTAGAATTTTCCTTCTAATCAACGTTTGGTGAGTAGAAATTTATTTCACTTTAACGATTTGTTTAACTTGCATGATGTAACAGGGAAAGACAGAGGAAAGTGAATATAAATTATAGCTTGGGGATCGACTCAGCTGAGCGTTTCGCGTTTTCATTTATGTACCATTTATCATACGCAATTTCGCATGAAAACCCAATCTACATTTAGGATGAAAGAGGTAGCTAGATTCATCACTCTTGGTAAGGTTACACCGAAGCAAAATTAAAGTTACACTGAAGAACATTAAAGAAGAACATTAAAGTTACACTGAAGCATTCAAAATAGCTCATGCACGTTTAACGTGCCTATGTTTTTTTAACAGTCAGGATGCAAAGAAAGTCATTTTTAAAGCTTCCCATTCCCAAGCTGAAGCTAGCATATACTAGCCCAAACATCATTTCAACTAGCCCCCAAAACACTTTCATGAGCAGAATTGATTTCATAGTTCTGTAATTCCTCAAAAACCTTCACTTGCCCGTCCGGCAAGTTATATTAAAAGAACAGAATTCACTAGCCTGATAGCAAAATCCACTAGCCCTGGGCTACTGGACACTACCTTCTTTGCACACTGACAGTGTCATTTTGATTTAAACCTAGGACAAAAGTAATTTTTATCTACTGGGTATAACCTATAATATGGCCAAAAAAATATGGCTATTTACCAAGTACTGTAATTAACAAAGTCAGAATTATCTGATCAAATTATACTTACTTGAATGGTCCTGTCATAATCTCCATTACATATCTGCTGAACAGGGATTTGAAATGCTTTCCATCTTGGATTTAAATTGTTCTCAACAACCTGCAAAAGTGAATAAGTCATGTGATTAGGAACATTAATTTTGTAACATGGTTTGAGTAAACTAATATTTACCATCTCAACAAATTTTGAAATATTCTTTCTTTACTTTAATTTGGAAAAAAGTATCGATTCCTCTTCAAGCAAAGAAGCAGTAAGCCTGTTTTTGCATAAGCACATGATGTAAAACACATTGTCATTGTCATTGTCATGTCATTAGAGAAATGAAACAAAATTTCTGATGACCACTTCATGCCATCTTGCAACTGAAAATTTTTGTTAAGTCTCGAGACCCTGCTGACATTCTTTTCAGACTAATAATCACATGCGGTTGCCCGTTCTCCCTCTCCCCTTGACGTTTGTTGAAATAAGGATGAGGGAGATGAAAATTATGTTCTCTCTATTTTCTCTGTTTTGTCTCATTTTTCCACTTCATCTGCCTTCCACAAGCAAAGGGGTATCAGAATAAAGCCCCAAGTGACTTCTGACAGAAGCATATGCTTCTGCTTCTGATAAACCACTAGATTCACCTTCCAATTTGCTCATATGTGTGGACCCGTGTATGACTGCAGCAAACTGAGCACTTCTGCAATAACACCATGTTAACACACTTCTCAAGTCACATAATGATATTCTCTTTATGCAGCTGTTTAAGCACCAAATAACATAACGAGATATTAATAACCTCTGTTCTATGCACCACGACAAAAGTTCCATCTTCTTTTGACCTTGCAAGTTCTAAGAAAGGGTCACTCTTTCCAAGAAAATCCTGTATGGAGATACATGAAATGATTGACAAGTTACAAATGATGAGGAATTATCAGTAACAAGCACATCTTTGCCAAACCAAGAGTTAAATCATTTTCATATATGCAGGAAAGGACCAAGTCTTCATTCCCAGGCTTGTTCTTTCAGAAACTGGATGGTAACTGTGCCTCTCCTATATCCTATACTAAGGGAATAAAAAAGCTCTAAGCATAGGCAATGGAGCATGGAGGCCTGCCCATGTTTTGGTGCCGAAAAACACCTTTACGGATGTATTCGACATTTCGGCTGTACCTGTCACATTGGCAACCTCAGACAGCACATTTTCTGCCCTCAGACGACACAAGACCTACCTAAGAAGCACCATGAAGTGCAGGACTGCCTCAACAAGCTTGAACAACTGCGTATTGATCATGATGCATTGTCACAAAGTGATTACTGGCACACTAGACACTGTGAGGATTGGAAAGAGGTTTCCTTGTGCCAACTAAAAACACCAAGGGATTTTTGGAAAATTTAAGGAGGGGTATGGGCAAGGCTGAGTGGAAGATGAGCCCCCCACATTTCAAAATACTCTGCCGCCTCTGCTAGGAATGATACTGGGACACAACCATAGCATAAGAAGTAAACAACAATTTTCGTGTTAAAATTAACATCTCAAAATTTTTACAAATGTTGACAACTACAGCTGTGTGGCAAATAGTGAGAGTGCAAACCTCGCATACATGTAATTTCCTATGAACATTTTATGACATTACAAAGCCCCTATATGGCAAGTATTGCTTGATGTACAGCGTATTTAAAATAATTAATTCTTAAACTGACCTTCTTGTCTAATTTTTCAGCCCTGAACTGCAAATATACTTCATCACTTCCCCCAGCAACTTCCTCTGCAACCACCTGACAAGAAAATTGCCATCAAAATAATTCTCTTTTTGCCTAGACTATGAATACAAAATAAACTTCAGGTATAGATACAGTGTACCCAATGCTGTGTGCTATGTGTACTAAAGTTTCGGGCGATAGAAGATTAAAATGTGTGCAATCATATCACGAGTGTTAAAGGGTCAAAAAGTGCTACCTTACGTAGCAGTCATTTCTATGAATTTCCTTTTAGCCAAGCAGAAAGAGTGTAAGAGACAGGCAAGAAGGAAGCAGCAAAAATGGAAGGGGGAGGGTGGTTGTAAGGAAAGAAAGCTTTAAGTAAATATATTACAATAATTATAATAATTATTATGTTTGTCTCCCCAAAATAGCTATTCACAACACTCATAATGATATGCGAGGTTAAAATAATTCAATAATGGGTTCTTTCATGGCTAGTCTAGCGGTCTCACGTGCGATTACGTAATTACCGATAATAAATTCTGGTTTGGCGCGAAAATAAACCATTCTTGCTCAGTTTTTCAGCGGAGCCGCGAAGAGCTGGTCTCTTTTCTTTTGGAAGATACGACCCACGCGATTTTCTTGACGATTTCCTGATGGCTGAGGGTCAACCTCCGGAGACGAACGTTCAGTTACTTGTCGATCCTGTAGAGCCAGTCGTGAATCCACCGGTCGTGAACCCGCTAGTGGTGAATCCGCCGGTTGTGAATCCACCGGATGGCAACCAGAATGTTAATGTCGCTCAGCCTCAGGAACTGGAGGTAGTTCTCTTTTAGTTGTTATGAATTCTTTCGTGGCATATTTCTCTTGTCTGTCGTATCTTTCAGGTTCTTCACAAAGCATGGTGGAGAGAATAACGGAGAGCTTTTGGCCCGATCGCGGCCTGTTATCGAAATCTTTTCGGAAGATTGTCGGGCTATTCCGCGTGGCTAGTTAACGAACTAGCGTTCGGCGTCTGGCTTGTGGCTGGAAGAACGCCGTGGATTCGCTTATTTTGTATTTCTTTCGGCCTTTGTGGTCGTTGGATGGTTACAAAACCGTACGAGCGAGGTGGCCGATTTGTTCGGCGGTGGCTAGTTGACGGATTAGCGGTCGGCGCCTGGCTCTTGGCTAGAGGAACGCCGTGGACTCGCTTGTTTGTATTTTCTTCGGCCTTTGTGGTCGTTGGATGGTTACAAACCGTACAGGCGAGGTGGCCGATTTGTTCGGCGGTGGTTGGTTGACGGACCAGCGTTGGGCGTTTAGCTTTTAGCTAGAGGAACGCTGTGGACTCGCTTATTGTACAAGCGACGTGGCCGTTTTGTTCGGTGCTGACATCTAGCTTTTGGCTAGAGAGACGCCGTGAATTCGCTTATTTGTATTTCCTTCAGCCTTTTTGCGGTCGTGGGATGGTTACGAATGGTGACAGCGAGGTGTCATTTGTGTTTTGTCTTTTCCTTCGGCTGATGTGGCCTTTGGATGTTTGTTATGAGTTATGATAATGGGTCATCGTTAATTGTTGAACGATGCTAGGTCGTCTTACTTGTATTTTCTCCTTTGGCTGTGCCTGCCGAAGGATGTTTATACATGGTAACGCGAGAAGTTACGTGATGTTTTTGTTTTTTCACGAGGCCTGTAATGAGGTTTTTTATGCATAACACTGAGTGCTTCGCACATTGAGGTGGGCGGTGATTAAGAGTCTCTTTGTTCCTTTGCAGAGATTGCGTGAGGAGGTGAGACAGTTAAAGCAGTCGGTGGAGGCAGTAACCAACGCGTCGCCTGAGAAGCTCGTGGAACAGATCTTGGCTTATGCTTCCCGCCCGTTGACAGAGTTTAACAAGTATGAGGTGCTTGAGATGTTGGAGACTCTGCATAACAAGGCCGCTGACCGTAATCATGACAGGAAGAACTACTATCGGCTCGTTCATCAGTCGGCGAGGGAAAAGGTGGAGTTGTCGAAGGACCACTTCAAGGACCTTGTTATGCGCCTATTAGGAGACAAGGACCACGAGAGGGTCCTGGATATCGTTTCTAAAGCAGAAAAGAAGTCAAATCGCAAGAAGCCTCAAGCGAACGACAACAGGGGTGCTGGTGTGGCACGTCCGTCTCGTCTATTTTCTTTGCGATGTTATTTTTGTCATAGGCGAGGTCATATCAAAGCTGATTGTCCTGATTTGAAGTCCAAGCAGAGGAAAACGGATCCCACATCAGACAAGTAGCTTGTGTTTAGATCTCGTTAGTTCGCACCGGTGTTATAGGTTGAAGGCCGCCTGGACAAGGCTGTGTGTTGTAATATTGCTTAATTCTTTGCGATAATAAACAAACTTTTGTGTGTATTGAATCAATCTAGTGCATATTTTACTCTGTCTATTTTGTCAGCATAGTTATAACGACTTTGAAAAAGGGGTATCCTTGAGACAAGGGCCCTCCAGCCTCGCTGGTCTTAGCTGTTATTTCTCTGCTGACTTTGACGGGGATGATTTTAATATGGTCTTAGATTTTTCGGCGATTCAGTGTTTAAAGGTGTCTTCACTACCCCTTTTTCCTAGGGAAACATGTGGTGTTGAAAAAATCTGACTCCTTTGATCTTCGACTTCAGGAGTTACAAGGCAAAGAAATTGAGCTTCCAATGTCCTGGGTCGATTGTTTCGGTAACCCCGTCGAGGTCAGTGGAGAAGTGACAGCCTGTGACCGTGTTAGATTACAGAGAATACAGAGGGGAGAGTTAATTGGTGATATTTCGGAGTTATTGTTCCGTGACCCACATTGTTTTCGAGCTGGAGAATTGCATACCCATTTCGAGTATTGGCAGTACATTGCGCGAGATAGCTCGTCACCCCAACAGGCACAGTTTCTTGGGTGGATAAGGGACAAGGTCTCGATTAAGCCGTTTTTCAAGCATTTTAAAGGAAGTTTTAAAGGAGAATTGTTCGATTCAGACGAGCCTCCGATGAAGGTGTTTAAGAACAATGTCTCTTGCAAGCCTTTTGTGTCATTTGTGGAGGAAACGTTAGTTGCGCGCTTGAGATCTGGAGCTATTTCGCTGTTGGGGAGAGTGGGTGTGGTTGACCCTCCATTTATTGTTCTTCCCCTTACAGTTGAGCCAACAAAGCCAAGGTTATGTCACGATGCGCGCTATCTTAATTTTTGGATGCGTGATATGCCTTTCTCTTTAGACAGGCTGATAGATTTACCGCGTTACGTGGGCAAGGATACCTACCAAATGGTCCTAGACGATAAGTCTGGCTATGACCATATTCTTCTTTCTGAAGACAGCCGCACGTATTTTGGGATCCAATGGGGAGGGTGGTATCTCACGTATAATACCCTTCCTTTTGGGTGGAAGATCTCCCCGTTTGTTTATCATACTACTGGCCTGTTGGCTAGTAATTTCCTTAGAGCTACAGGAATCCCTTGTTTGCTCTACATCGATGATCGACACAATGGCGAACTGCAGGTGGCACTCGATAAGGGGGAATACGCTACTATTAACACTGTTGATGATCGTCATCTTGCGGCGGCTAGGTCGGCTATATTTCTTGTTGCTTACCATCTTGTCAGCTTGGGCTATTTCCTTGGTTTGCAAAAGTCAATATTGTTCCCAAGTAAAGTGGTTCCCTACCTTGGTTTTTTAGCGGATTCTTCTAGGGAGGTGTTCTGCTTAAAGCCGGAAAAGAAGGAGAAATTCTTGCAACTTGCCCGTGAAATACTCCATGCCTCTAAGGTTACGGTGAAAACCTTGCAACGGCTGGTTGGGAAATGTGTCTCTTTTAGTCTAGCAGTACCTGCAGCCCAGTTGTTTACGAAGCAGATGAATGCAGCTATTGCCGGTGGCCAACGTACTCCCCTCAGGCTAATACCCATCAGGGGGGATCTGCGTGAGGAGATCTCCCATTGGCTGTTTTTGGAGGGTTGGGATGATCCGGTAACATGGCGGGATGAGCGTCATATTCGTGTGTCCGTTGCAACTGATGCTTCCGCATCAGGCTGGGGTGCTATTTTGTTAGCCCCTCATCGTGAGGAAATATCAGATTATTGGACGGAAGAGCAGTGCAAATGGGGGATTGCCGCGCAGGAAGCTATTGCGGTCAACATGGCGTTAATGGCTTTTAAAGACAAACTGTTCAATGCTAGAGTTGATGCTTTTGTTGACAATAAGGCCGTTGTCGAGGCTTGGAACAACCAGGGTGGTAGAAGCTTGGAGCTTAATATGGCATTGAAACGGCTTTTCTTCAAACCGTCGAAGCTTAGCTTATCTCTGCACATGTCTTAAATTCCGACTGGTCAGAATCCTGCTGATGCTCCATCAAGGCGCCTGTCCCACTCAGATAGTAAATTGTCGGATGGCTTGTGGCAGATTGTTCAGAAGGAGTTTGGTGGTAGGGAAGGCCATACTTGCGACCTTATGGCCTTGGATTCGAATAGTATGACGGATGCGCACGGGTATTCTCTCCCTCATTTTACGCCGATTCCCTCTCCCGGATCGTCTGGTGTAAATCTCTTCACACAGGACCTTGCTTCCCTCGGTGCGCTTATGGCCAGACCGTATGTTTTTCCTCCCATGGCCTTAACGGGACCTGTCTTAAAATTTCTGCAGAGTTTTAAACAGTCGTGCACAGTAGTGGTGCTGGACGTGTTTCCCAAGAAGTACTGGTGGCCTCTCCTTATGAATAAAGCTGTAAAGAGTAGATGTCTGGCTCTTCGTGGCGATGGCAACGCTCTCTTGGTCCCGTCCAAAAAGGGGTGGCTGCCTCACAAGGGCATTCCTGGAGATCTCTGGGTTTTTGCAGTGTGGTTTTAGGTGTGTCTTGGCATACATTTTGATCTGTTGTGCTACTGGTTTGTGGTGTATGATAGGGTTCTTCTTTTCTGGTTTGTAGGAGCTTCCAGTCATGGCAAAGCTGTTTGTCCAGTCGGTTAAATGCCCAACCTGTGGACACGCTAATGATTTTGACTTCCGTTTTTGTCAACGTTGTGGCTACAAGCGAAAGGTTATGACAACGCTTGGCAAGGAACACTCTGATGTTATCGTTGACCTTGATGGAATTGAAGTGCGGTTGCAGCAGTTACTTCACTACGATCAGGCAACCAGTTATAAAAAGCAGAAGGATTCTCTTCAGAGGGAACTTGAGGCTTTTCTTGGTGCTCTGCCGGGTTTTGTTACTCTCGCGACAGTGACGCCTAGGGACTTGTGTCGCTTCCTGATCTTTAAAGACAAGCGTGGCAAAACACAGGTACACCTCAATACGTGTGAATTTTTGGGTCAGCGTGGTAAACAGTCATGTGGCTGCCCCTTGAGATTGTCGTACAAGACTGTGGACTCTTACATAGGAAAGTTAAGATCGATTTTCCATTCCATTGGTCGGGACGGAGAGTGGGACTAGCGGCTAGGTCTTGGTAACCCAGCCTCTGATAAATTGGTTAAAGATTACCTTCGTCTTGTCACAGCGGAGCAGTTACAGGCCCGTGTTACTCCAAAACAAGCCACGCCATTCTTTGTGGACAAATTGACTCAGTTATCGAAGTATCTTGAAGGCGAGCTAGCGAGATCAAAGTCGAAACTTGACCGTTTCATTATCGCACGTGACCAAGCTTATTTTAAGTTGGCGTTCTTTAGTGGGGACCGCCCAGGAGATCTTGGTCAGGTAAAAGTTCCGGAGATCCTTCGTTTTCCAAATGATGATGGGTTCTTATTTAATCATATCTGGGGTAAGACTTTGCGGGATGGTGACAGTAATGTCTTTGGTGTTCGCAGAAATCCCCAGTCGGTCATCTGTCCTGTGAAGGGCGTTGAGCAATATGTCGAAGTGGCAAGGGAGTTAGGCGTTGATTTAACAAAGGGATATTTGTTTCGTCCGACAACTTCTAATAATGGTGTCCAAGATTCTCCATTTAGTTCTTCAGCAGCAGATGCGCGTCTTAAAGTGTATCTCAAGCAGATGAAAGCTGATGATGGTGAGACATTGCATGGCTTTCGTTCGGGTTGTGCGATAACGTTGGCCCTCACAGGAGCGGATCTGTCTGAGATTATGGAACACGTGGGTTGGGCTAGGAGGCATACCGCCTTATATTACCTTCAGCTGGCCAAGGTTCTGAAACATGATGGCCCGTCGGGACGACTTGCTACGCCTTCTGCTGAGAATGTGGTGGCTCCATGGCAGGATGTGAATCAGCTGAAACGTTTTGTGTGTGCTTTTCCAGCTGCTGAGCAGAGGAAACGCCCAGCAGAATGAGGATACTTTGTTTGGCTAGGGTGTTTTTTTTTTTGGAATGGATTATAACCTTTGTACTATCGTTTCTTTAATGAAGAGATGTTGTTATGGAAACTCATACCAGTTTAGTTTGATTATAATTGTAAACATATAGCTGTGTCTTACTGTACTTGGGGATTAAAGTTATGAGAGAGGTTGGAGGATTGAGGATTGGGAAGTTGTAAGAGGATTTGAGAGTCGGAGTGCAATTATCTAAGACTATTTAAGGAACAGTGAGGGCTGTTGGGCGCTGATCAATCTTTTTTCCCATACCTTATTAGAACTGAGCATGAATATGAATGTATGTGAATAGAATACTATTCACAACACTCATAATGATATGCGAGGTTAAAATAATTCAATAATGGGTTCTTTCATGGCTAGTCTAGCGGTCTCACGTGCGATTACGTAATTACCGATAATAAATTCTGGTTTGGCGCGAAAATAAACCATTCTTGCTCAGTTTTTCAGCGGAGCCGCGAAGAGGTGGACGGCCCACCCAGTCCCGCCCAAAAATCGCGTGAGTCGTATCTTGAACTCTTCCTAAGCCAAGCTGTCCCAGCTTGGCTTAGTCCGCTGATCAATCTTTTTTCCCATACCTTATTAGAACTGAGCATGAATATGAATGTATGTGAATAGAATACTATGCAGCTTAAAGAATTTTTCTGAGTAAAATTAGCAAACAATAATGCGTCATTTAAAGTAAACAAATAATGTCTTTCTAAAACCCTCAATTGAACAAAAATAATATAAATTGCATCAAAATGCTGGACAAATACATGTGCTCGTAATTAAAATTACTCGCCCGATTACTCCCTCAATATTATTGCACTCCTTATAGTCACCCCTGTTACCATTACTAATTATTGAAAACGTTCAGGAAGAATGAATCACAGCAGAGAAAATCTTTGCTTACTGAACAATATTAATTTAGCTTTTAACAAATTCACTAGTTCATTTGACTTTTGTTGTATTTAATTAGGTTGAGTTTCAAACAAAATTAAAGTCAATAATCAATATTCCTATTCCTTAAATATAACAAAAATTAGTTTTTTTATGTTCAGTATTATTAATTACTGTGTTATTTTGCATAATAATTAAATTTGAGTATTTTTCAATGATCAATTTACTTTTGGGCTAACCTCCTCAGAGCTCCGGGCTAGTATACTAAAGTAGCAGCTTTCCCAAAGGGCAAGCTGATTTTTTTGATTTTCATCTTACCCTGATAAGATGGATGAATTGGCGACAAATGACACGAAGATGATGTTGAAATTGCGACAGCGATGAGGGCAATCCCAAATACAATAGTAAAATACCAACAGGAGCATGGTCTCCTCATCATCAATTATTCAAAAAACGACAGGTTTTGAAATCCAGACTGGGGACATAAGTACATTGGGACATAGGTATATAGGGAAATATAGGGTCATAGCGACATAGGGACATAGGCACCCACCCCAAGAGGGCCCCCGGAAAGAACGATTGTTTTTTTTTTTTAAGTACATGTACCACACGATCAAATTGTACCAAAAAACAGTAAAACATGCATGGCATGGGGACATGTCTTTTAAAACTGAGTTTTAATGTTGAGTTGCTCAGACTTGACAATTAAAAAGTAGGTTCTATCAAGTATTAAAATATTAAAATGTTTGTCTCTAGCCTACCGTTATTGCCCCAGCATGTGCAGAATTACTAGTTCCTTTCAATACAAGTGGTTTCGTGTAGGTTCCAGATGATACAAGCTGAAAATATATTTTGAAAATGGCCTTCAAATAACAAACCAAGCAAGCATATATATATGTTTTAGTTCAAAATTAAATAATATAATTCAGATGAAAAAGGTTTTGATCCTCTTTGCGTAAATGAAAATTTTTGACATAGAGGATGAGGAGATAGAAGACCAATTTGACACTCACAGCAAAGAGGATGGCGAATGCTAAAACTTCTTCCCTACACAATAAATTGTTAAACAAATTGCTCCTTTGGGAACCACTACGTTATTAAAAGTACACGACCAGCGTGCAAAGAAAGTGGTGTCCGATAGCCTAGGGCTAGTGGATTTTGCTATCGGGCTAGTGAATTCTGTTTTTAACTTGCCCGACGGGCAAGTGATCTATTTTGAGGAATTTGAATAACAGAAGAACTATGAGATCAATCCTGCTCTTCAAAAAGCTTTTGGGGCTAGTGGAAATGACCTCTGGGCTAGTAAAATAGCTTCAGCTTGCCCAAATGGCAAGCTGTAAAAATGATTTTCTTTACACCCTGACGACTGATGACTCTGTACTGTGTTTCCTTATTTCAGCTCGGGTTATAATAAGCAAACACATGCATGCCTATTAAGTTATGACAAGTTTCAATACACT
>OZ037993.1:40445284-40525284 GCA_964035705.1 Porites rus | reverse complement strand
AGGGGTACGGGAGGCAGGAGAGAAAACTGCGGTAGGTAGAGTTCTAAGAGGGTGGGAAGGGGAGGGGGGGAAGTATACATGGTATATGATCAAACAAATAACAAAAAAATTCCGGTAAAATTTCCATTTTTATTGTTAATGTTTTGATTTCAATTTCCATGCAAAGTGCGCGCTTTTAATGTAACGTAATTCAAAATTCAAATTCAAACAGGGAAATCTGTCATCACAAATCTTGGTGCGCGCGCCAAAAGTTTCAAATTATTTGCATACTCACAAACATCTGCACCTATACGCCAGAAATCCTGCACTTTCCCATCAATTAGGGGAATTAACAAGCAGGTCGGACACACTTTTTTAATCTGCCATTGCTCGTAGTTAGTTTTCTTAAAATTTTACATGCAATTTGCGAACTTATAATTATCACGTCATCCTGTTCATTTGTTACGTCATAGACTAAATCCGAGATAAAAATCCGAAGTATGGCTGCCCTTTTGCGCAGGGTGACCTCGTTTGGACAGTTTATACTTCAGTTTTTGAGATGTGTCATATTTCAAACAGAAAAAGACAAAGTTTTTGAACTTAAACGAAAAATTTCCGTCGCGGATGAAGAAACGTTTTTCGACATTTGCAGCTACCAGGAGGGCGAAGATCAATCAACGACTGTTCGTGAATGCGGCGCGAGGAAAGGCAGAGGTCAGGGTTTTCCTGTCGAGAAAAAGTCAAGTTTAAGAAAGAAAAAGAGCTTTAGAAAAAACAAGATTTCCCCGGCTGAGAAGATCGCATGGGAAGAATGCGATGAGAAAAGTGCAAAGCAATCTCGCACACCGTTTGTGTTTACTTTACGATCCTCAAAGGCTTCAAAACTAAAGAGCGATTTCTCAAAGTCTTCTTGCCGCGATGAACATGATGCAAAACGTTTCCAGCAAAGGTCATCCTTTACTCAGAACGAAAAGAAGAAAATTCAAGATCCCAGACAAACTAAAGATGACGGTTGTTATTCCCTGACGTTAAAAGAAAATGAGAGCGAAAAACCAGATTCCTTGGAGAGGCATGATAATGAAAGCAATGTGAAGCCGAGTTATGGGACTGTAGATGATGCAATCGAAAATTCCAAATTTCCATTCAGTTTATTGTCAAAGGTGTCTTTCAGTTGGAAAAACATACTTGGAAAATCTGAGGGAGAGACAGCAGAGTACTGTATGGAGGGGCCTACTGCCAATGACGACCTTTCTGAACAAGACTTCAACCAAGGAGACAAGTCGTCAAAGGAAAGGTCCCCTTACGATCTTCATGGCGAACAGTGTACTAGTACTTACGACCGAAACGATGACTTAGATGTTCCGAAGACTGATCGTTGGTCTAAATTTCCACTTTGGTTGAAAAAGGGAAAGAAGTCAAAAAACAAAGGAATTGGAGAGCTTCATTCCGGATTTCAGAATCTTAAGAAAAGTTTAGACAGGCCAAACAGCATAAGATCCAAACTCCTGAACAAGTGGAGGAATATTTCCAACAACCGAAAGAGGAAAGAGTTTGAGACGGAAAATTTCTGCGAAAATAGTCAAGTTATTGAAGGGGTGGCTGCCAGTGTGAGAGAATCGTCCTCAGTTACCACCGAGAAAAAGACAACCCTGGAGAGTGTTGATTCCCAGGAACCACCACAGTCTTCGATCTCCAGAGACCAAAAGGCTCAACATGCACATGCCAAGTCTGGCAGTTGGCGTAAATTGGCGTTTGGACGGAAGAGAGGAAGGAAGAAAAACAAACCTGCGATTGAACGGCTTCATCCTGGCTTTCAGAAACTAAGGAAAACCCTACAAAGCCAAAATAGTGTCAGGTCAAGAATTGTCCAGAATGTGGGGAAGGTACTGGAAAGAATGGACAAAGAGTTACGGGAAATGGGTGTAGCGGAACATCAATTGATGGTTGATGATTTTGAAACAACGCATGACTCATCTGCTGTTTCTGGAGTGCAACCTCGCGTTAGGCCTTTAAGTGAAATGGCATTTAGGAAGAAAGCCCAGAAAACAGGTGTGGAGCGACTCTATCCTGGATTTCAGAATCTAAAGAAAGACTTGGACCACCCAAACAGTGTTAGATCAAAAATAGAGAGACATTGGAGACATCTTCGGGAGGGAACGAAAGCAAAATGGTCGGAAAAAGAGGAATCTGGAGTCCAATTAAAAAACCCAGTTGGAAAAGATAAAGTTAACAAGTCACCAAAAACTGTCATACAGCAACTTTACCCTGATTTTGAGAACCTTAAGAAAACTGTGGAGCAGCCGAACAACCGTGTAAGATCAAAAATGTCGAAAGTTGCTAAGTCGAAATAATGAAAGATTAGAGAGAAAATGAAAGGCTCAAACAGAGACAATTAAGTCATTACACGAAGTATTAAATGTAATGAACACCCTAGACCTTATATATGCAAAGGATTTTAATGCACTTCTTTTTTCTTATTTTGATATGACAAGTCAAAAGCAAAAAAATGAGCTACAAGAAAAAAAAAGAAAGCTTCGACGTTTTTTAAAGTAAGTTCACGGTTCAGGCCGTAGTGCTTGTGAATCGTAAAAAGTAATGTTATAATATGAAAACCGGGCTAGCAAACATTTTGTAATTTCTCTTAACTTTCCCTGTCTAATAGCGGAGCTCTCGCGCGCGAAGCGCGCGCAGCGGTACACCATGGGTAAAAAAAATGTGGTAAACCACCCATCCGAGAAAATTTGGTAATCACGTGACCGTGCACCAACCGACCGCCCGACCGTCCACACCACAGGAATACCAATGTAAAATAGTTCAATCAACAAGTATGGCAACCCAAATGCAACTCAAGGTTTTATTTGGAAAGAAATCGCATGGTCGCCCGGACTTTTAGAAAGAAAAAATAACAACAAAGTCGTGTCTTTTTCGACGTTATCTTTTATGTTTACACTCACGTGGATAACAGAGAAAGACCTAGAGCGAGTGTTTGAAAACAAAAGAGACGAATTTTGTAGGAAGAAAAACATGAAAATTCAAAGTGGCTGTGAGACAATAAGAAATGCTAGCGGCCAGCAAGTTGAAAATGAGCGGCAGTGAAAAATAAAACGAACATGAACACAGGAGACAAAATATTGGGTAAGCGCATACGACAATTCCTCTATAAAAATAATGTGTCAATCAATCAATCAATCATTTATTTTAACACGTTACGTCAAAGAGCTAAAAAACTCGTTCAAAATACGAACGCATGTGTACGAATGTGTAACTAGGAAGTTTGACGTTTTAGTCGTACAAAACAGCGCTTGTAGTTGTGCAAAACAACGGCAAAAAAAGGCAAAACGCGTTTTGCACGTGCAAATTTGTTTTTTTGCTAATTAGAAAAAAAAAGTGTGCTGCACGTGCAATTTGGTTTTTTCTAGTTTTTCTAGTTTCTCGGAGAGCATCCTGTAAAGCTCTGAGATGGGACAAAGTTATGACAATTCGCAGAGTCTGTATCGTCCAATATCGTATTGTACTCTCGTTTCATAGATTTGGTTAGGGACCGATCGTTTATTACGTCCCAGAGGGGGGCGGGAGTTGTCAGAAAAGTGTGGTGTATCAAAACTTCCCCCCAAATAATTACATATGAAAATTGTACCCCCCCCCCCCCCCACCCACCCCCTGGCAATAACAGCCCTTCCAATCACTTCTAGACCAAGACCCTTCTTCCATCTTTGGGCATTGATTTCATAAGCTTTAAAATACGGGTAGCTGGCAGCGTAGCGTGAGATTTTGAAGGTGCACGGGAAAAAAGTTAGGGCGCCAAAGGCGCCCCAAACCTGGAGAAGTCTGGAGGCATGCTCCCCAGAAAATTTTTAAATTTGGGGTCTCGGAAATGCCAGTTTCACATTTTCAGTAAATAAAGACGAAGGGAAATGCAGTAATTAGTTGTATATTTTGCCCATCTCTAGTGTTATCGGTAAGGTACAGTGTTTACGGCAAAAAAGGGTAAAACAGTGACGCCATCAAGGAGGTTACAAGGAAAGGGCGATATGTGTACCCTCCAGACAATGCAAACTCTGTCATAATGCCATTAATATTAATTACGTCCTTGTGGTTGTGTATGTGCAGAATTGCAAGAGAGCTCAATCTCTCGTCTGTCATGGTCCTTCGTAAAGGAGTTTGCAGTCTCTTCATACCGCTGAAACTACGCTCAGCTGTGCATGCTGACACCAAGTCAACAAAGTTATGAGAGTTACATTATACTCGGGGGGGAGAATTGTAGTTGGCTTGGTCAAAAGTCTCAACCAAAAAAAAAAATACTTCAGCATTCGGATCCATTTCACTCCACTTAATCAGTAAAAGGATAAAGGAAATCCTAACACAAAAACATCAATATAATGCGAAATATTTATCCAAATTTAATGATAAAGATGCTATCAGGAGATAAAAAAAAATCTATATATTTTTTCCAGATTTTACTAGCTGATTGCATAGGCGTATGTGCGTACACGCACGCTACATTCCTGGTTGGAGAAATTAACCGAGCTGGGCCAAGCTTTATACGGGGTAACATTTTGTTGTTGACAAAGAACCGCCAAAGCAATTTTTTGTCTACTTTTGAAGGAAACGAGGATTTTTTTCAATCATAACATAGTTTGACAACTTTTACACAGAAGGCCAACTGATCGAAGCTAGACGTAATGCTCACAATAAACCTATTAATACTGTTACGAGACTTCTCTCCCCGGGAATGAAAAAAAACAATATGGCCGCCCAATACATACTTTTAGTTTTTAAAGTTCTCCCGTTAATAACAAACGTTGAACATTTATTTCAGCAAACGAACAGTTACGTTAAAAAAAGGATTTTACAAAAGTCTCAAGAGTAGGTCTCCTTTTCGATTTTAACTTGTAATAAATATAAATTTACGGAACTTTTAAGCTTCTGGCTCAGTTTTCGTATGGTTCTGCTTTGAAAATGGAATAATAATTACTCAGAGATACATCAGTGAAAAGAATTGTTGAGGAAAAAATAACTTGCCAATTTATGACAAAAAGGCACTTTAAAAACGAACTAAAACATTCAAAACGCTTTGATCACGTGACTGATAACGTCATGTCCCTATTTTGGTCAAGAAAAAAATTATCAGTCAGAACATTACTTTCCCGCAAATTTTCTTTGCCGTGTGATAAAAGGTTGACTCTCTACATCGCTCGGCCTAGTGTCCCGCCTTTTTCGCTCATGTTTATTACCCCCATATATTTTAATTGCCGGACGTCAACTGGTTACTTTTAACCCCCCCCCCCCCCCCCCACTTCCCCTCAACTAAAACCTCAATTCTGCTATTTGTTTTTAACTCGTTAATGAAATCTTTTCACAGTAGCAAACAAACCTAATTCGGAAATAGTCACGTGACTGAGGACGTTATTACCTTAGATGTGATGTGGGAAGATATTTTAGGGCAAATGTTCACTTGTTGTGGTCTGACTTTCTTCTACGTATAAAATTGTCAAAGTAACAGAGCTTTAAAAAAAATTCCCTCAAAGGTCTCTGGGATAATTTTTTTATGATAATTATAATTTACTTTTATAATTATCATTTATTAGATAAATTCTCAACTACTGTAGGCACATGAGTAAAACCACAAGACACCTTTTCAAAGCTTTATTTGAATCAGCTGTACTACCCTAATTTCACAACTACATTTAATTTCGTTACATCAAGTTTTCTGTTAATGGGACACGTCATCTTTTCAGTACCGTTGGGCTGTCAATAACTTAACTTTCCATCAGTTAAGGCTTAGGACGTCTACTGGGCAGGAGCTTCTTGCATATTTTCCGC
Organism: Porites rus; assembly: GCA_964035705.1. NCBI lineage: Eukaryota > Metazoa > Cnidaria > Anthozoa > Scleractinia > Poritidae > Porites > Porites rus. The sequence continues at coordinate 40,519,482 of OZ037993.1, read as the reverse complement.
AGTTTTTTGCAAATCTTTTTCTAAGAGGGAGAAGATGAATTGAGTGAATTTTTTAATACCTCTGTGGTAGGATACTTCTAAAACTTTGTTGATTTTTTTAAAATCACATGTCAGGATTTTCAGTGATTGATGCTGGCCGTCTTTATCATTTGACGCTACATTATCAGCGAATATGAAAATCTGAGCTATGATTACTTTCTTGACAAAGGGGTAATCACTCTTTCAAACATATAACAACCTACCCCGGCTGAAAAAAATAACTAAAGAGCTAGCTCACCTGGTGCATGTATTACATCAAGTCGTATAAAAACAATATAAGTTGACTACACACTTTTGCTGTAAAACTACGTCTCGACATCAAAGTCTAAAGGTTCAAAATAAAAACAAGGAAGATCTTACCTTGATGGGACGTGTGGGACGAGTACCAGTTGGCTTCTTTAAACATTTCTTAAAATACAGTTTGCACTTTTTAAGAGAAAAGAATTAAACTATGTGAGTTTTATAATAATGGCTCAATGATACGTTACCGTTTATATTAAAACACCGTTTGCTAGGATTTCATTGATGATACCATTCGTTATCACTGTGATGCCAATCACCAGAAAAAAGGCTATGGCTATTTTTTTGACAGAGTTATCAATCTAACATGTTAACCAAATAAAATACACAATTTCCGGGTTGAGGAAGCGCGATTCTTTTGAAGACGTTCCCCTCAGCACCTATTTTATAAGGGCGTGGAAAGGAATCTTAAACAAATTAGATTCGCTAGTTTAAGCTGATTGTACAAATCCTAGTAGTCTGTTTATAACTGGAGACAAGGTTGAAGATCTTACCGCCCTCGGTGGGCCACTTGGACGGGGACGATGATGGGGGTCATTCTCTTCATCAGCAAGCACGGCAATGGTTTCATCATCCCCTTCATCTAACAACTCCGCGACTGCCTCATCCTCAAAAGGCTCCTCAGCCAGGGTGGCGACTGCTGCTCCGAGAAACAGGAGAACAAGTAGAGATTTCATTTCCCAACCAAAGTTCACTGCTAAATATCCGTTAGCAATGTGACTAACATAGTTCTTCGCGCGGCCCTTTTTACGGACTCGTGACCCTGGTAAACGTTAGGCATATAACAAAAGCTATTTTTTCTATTTTCCGTTAGGCGCGAGATTAATAAACATCTTATTGACTCTTATATCAACAGCCGGGATGTTTATCACCTTTTTTCTTTGTGAACAGCGGTGTATTGTGTGCCATGTTTTATCTTTTTCGGTTTAACCCCTTTTGTTCAACCTTGTGTTTATTTTGCGCCAAGCTTGAAGATAAATATTTTACTTTAAGTTTGGAAATTACTAAAATATTTACTACAGGTGCATCTTCGCACCCACAACACTCCCAAACGCACACATTCTCCCTAACTTCTATCTTTCGTTAGAGATCCCATACTTTGAACACCCGTAATGCCACAAAGGTTGTTAGATGAATATACTGTTGTTGTTGTTTTTGGTTTTTTTTTTTTTGTTACAAAGCAAAAAGTGATAACTGCGATGATCATCCTTCATTTAATTTTATTTTATTTCATCTTCTTATTTTTGTAAGTTTGTCCATTATACTGCCATTTCATTTCATTTACTTATAAATTTATCTCTACCCTTTTTTCTATATTAGCACTTACTTGAGGTAGACATAGAGTTTGCCGGTCCCTCATTATTAGTGCAAATCTTAACATCTAACTTTTTTTTTTTTGCTTTCTATAAGTAACTTTTGCAGTTGCGAAAAGAAAGCCTGAAAAAAACTCAGGCTTGTACGGGATTCGAACTCTCGACCTCTGCAGTACCGGTGCAGCGCTGTACAAATTAGGGAGTTTAAGATGCCCCTACGGCGACGGTAACGAGAACGTCAAAAAGCAATTGGTTTAGATTAGCAAAACAACAACTCTGCACGTGCATCACGCTTTTTTGTAGATTTCTTTGCCGTCACTGCACGACTACGACGTGAATTGCCTAATTTCACGTTTTATCGACAACGTGAACATACGACAACGAATTTCTCTTACTCTTTGCATACCTGGACATTTTTCTTAAGAATTTAACTCTGGGAGAGTTCGCTTACATAAAACATAGCGACCGAGTTGGGATAATCGCGCTAAAGTTTCATGGATCGAGGAGTCACTTTTTAAGCGATGTTTTTGCCGCCGTCGCCGTCGTGTTATCTTAAACTCCCTATAAAGCTAACAATCCAACTGGGAGCAGGGCGTTGAATTGGATCGTTTACTATAAATTATCCTTCATTTAATTCGTCACTCCGCAGTTCATATATATGATTTTCATATATTCAATACTTCAAAATAAAATTAGTTGAAAAGCTAAAATTGGATTAGAGGTTAAAAGAAGAGGAAGAGAAAAAATTACTTGAGATGTTACGATAAGTATTAGCAATGAGGGAGCCCTCGCGGAATAGCGCGGAACATCACCGATTCCACCCTGATTCAGGGTGCCTTATGTACTTTAAAAGGCGCACGGCTGCTACAGCAATAAGTAACGACAGGGACCAACAAATGCCCGGCCACTGCTTATTATCAGCAAGTTGTCAAAGAACATATGACCGATGTTCCAAAAGGGAGGCGTTAAGCTAAGGTTTGTGCTAAGAAGCACACTAACCCACCGGTAGAAAAAAAACATGTTTCTGTTTCTCTGCGAGGTTTGCTGTCTTCATTTTCGAAATACCCGTGGTCATATGCATTTTTCTCGTCAAAATCGGCGGAATTTGGCGAAGTGTTATCTCGAGTAGGACATTTTACATTGGCGTACGGCGACGTACGAGGGTAAATTGACGTTATAACCAATGAAAAAAAAAAGGTAAACATTGCAGCCGTGCAGCAATCGAGCTATGGATGCCCGCGGGAGGTTGCCAAGCACGAGAAAAGCGTTATGTTGATTGTAAAAAACCGTTTACGTCAGCTAAAACGGCTTTCTAAACTCTTTCTCAGTACTAATACAAAAACCTTTGCAAACTATAGAGTAATAACAAAATATAATCTCTTAGAAATTCAGGCATACGACTTTAAGCGGCGCTAGCTTTCGTCAGCATTCACACATTTTTAAATAGTAAATGAGTAATTGTCCAATCAGCGAGAGCTCGTCACTTTTGTTATGTTATTGAATAATTTTCGCCCCGATAAGGTACCCTATTTGCTCCGCACTCGTGGAGCTCAGCTATTGCGAAGAATTAATAGTGACTCATTGCATGGGAACTTATGTTGCTTACACGGTAATTTCCATGGAAAGTCAGTTAGTAGAAATTCACTTTAATATCATTTTTTTAATAGTTGCAAACGAGATAATCTTAAACTAGCTCGTTCTTAAACTGTCCAATATTGCACAGTGTTAGTTCTTATTCTGTTTGATGCTAAATAGGCGCTGCTGTTGAGTTATCATACGTTGACAACACGTTACGTCGTAGGAAATGGATCATAAACTATAAACTAACAGATTTTACAAATTCGAATACTTTGCCCCTAGTATGTTTGAGGCAATATTTCCTGTAAAAAAATAAGCGAATTGTAGCCCTTTTGTGTCTTAAAGCTTAAACGATGAACTAAAATGTCTTTCTTTTTAATCATAAAAAAAATGAAATTCATCTCAGGGACATTTGTGCCTTATGTTGCCACCTAGGTTTTTTTTTATTGCCGGTAAACGAGCACACAGTTGAGTAAACATTTAATAACAAAATAAAGATCCAAAACCGGGTATAAAACAGTCCGTGCCAGCGATTAGTAAAACAAAAGAAGAAACATTTTCTTTAGATGGTGAGGTTATGTTTCCTTTAGTCTGTACACAGAGTTTTTTCTTTTCTTTTTGAAAACCGAACACGAGAATAAACATTCACCTTTCAGCTCTTTAGCTTAGCCAAATAATGATCATACACATTTGTTTCCGCTGGGAAGCAAACTAAACCTCACATATTGCAGAATGAGCAGGCGAAAAGTTGAATCTAGTTTGAAACGTTTCTTTTAAATTGACTTACGTAATAATATTACATCTGGTGATAAAAGATACAAGAAAAACCACGTCCGTACACTAACTTCCTTATCGGGAATTGGAATTTTCACAATTCCAGAATTAGAGCCGTTTTAATTTTACAATTACCAATTAATACAAATAATTTAACTTTGAAACTAAAACGTAGAATAACTTTCTTATCTGAAATTGTTTCCCTTTACTACTATATCTCCTGCACTTTCCGTAAGAAATGTGTTTATCAAAGAACGAGCCAATGAAACTGATTGTGATTGATGGTAGTGTTGATGATAGTGATAAGATAGTAGTGATCAGTGGTGATGAGTGATGAGTAATGTAATGATGTTGAAACAAATTCTTCTCGCGTACAGTAAGAAATTGATAGATGTTATTAATTGTTTTACCAAATATTGTCTTGATTTGGTACATGACTCATGGTGCACCCAATCTTGTCGTGTTTAGTCTAACATCACATTTAAGGACACGTGACGGTGGAAGGTTCATTCCGGTTTATAATGTAGTGGCCAAAATTAGTTCCACTGTTTTAGGTTACGGTAGCAAACCATTTGGCTTTTAGGGTTAGAAGAGCTGCTACATGACCTCTCTTCCCGGAATGAGGAGAAACAATATAATATGGTCGCCAAATACACCCTTTTGGTTTTTAACGTTCTCCTTTATTAACAAACATTGAACATTTATTTCGGCAAACAAACAGTTAAGTTGAAGAAAGATTATACAAAAGTGTCAAGAGTAGGTCTCCTTTTCGATTTTTACTTGCAATATCGGTCAATTTACGCAACTTCTAAAGTTCTGACTCAGTTTTAGTTTTTGTTCTGCTTTGAAAATGGAATAATGATTACTCAGAGACAATGCAGTGTAAAGGGTCGTTGAGAAAAACAGCAAAAACTTGCCAATTTATGAAAAAAAATGTACTTTAAAAACGAACTTAAACAGTCAAAACGCTTTGATCATGTGACTAATGACGTCATCTCCCTCTTTTGGTTTAGAAAAAGTTATCAGTTAGAACATTACCTTCCCGCAAATTTTCTCTGCTGAATGATGAAAGGTTGACTCTCTACAGCCCTCGGCCTAGTTTCCCGACGTTTTCGCTCATGTTCGTTACCCCCTTAACTTTTAAATGCCAGCTGACGTCAACTGGTTATTTTTAAATTCCCCCTGCAACTAAAACCTCAAATATGCTATGTGTTTTTAACTCGTTAATGAAATCTTGTCACAGCAACAAATAAACCTAATTTGGAAATAGTCATTATCAAGTCAAAATAAGTTAGTGATTTTTGGTCTATAAATACTAAAAAAAAACAACAATAGCTGATAAAAATTGTAACGTGAGAAAATATTAAACAATATTTATTTTTTACAATTTTTATCAGCTATTGTTGTTTTTTTAGTATTTATAGACCAAAAAATCACTAACTTATTTTGACTTGATAATGACGTTCAGCTAACGTCGAAACGTCGTCGTTTTTTAGCAATTTTTTAATCTTATAATGATTTTAAGAAATGTTTTATCGCAATTTTTTATAGTGAAATGCTTTTCAAAATCACTTCTTGTTTGGAAATAGTCACGTGCCTTATTACGTCATTACCTTAGCTGTGGGATGGGAAGATATTTTATGGCAAATGTTTTCTTGTTGTGATCTAATATTCTTCTACGTATAAAATTGCCAAAGTTATAAATTGAATCAAAGGATTCTGGCATAATTTTTTTACGATAAATATAATTTACTTTTATAATTATCATTTATTTGATAAATTCTCAATTACTGTAGGCACAAGACACCTTTTCAATGCTTTATTTAAATCAACAGTACCACTCTAATTTCACAACTACATTTAATTTCGTTACATCAAGTTTTCTGTTAATGGGACACGTCATCTTTTCAGTACCGTTGGGCTGTCAATCAGTTAAGGCTTAGGACGTCCACTGGGCCGGAACTTCTTGCACATTTTCCGCAGTTTTATGCACATCTTTTTCTAAGTGGGAGAGAATGTGAATTGTGTGAATTTTGTAATACCTCTGTGGTAGGATTATTCTAAAACTTTGTTAATTTTTTTTTTAATCATGCCAGGATTTTCACTGATTGATGCTGGCCCTTTTTATCATTTGACGCTAAATCATCAGAGAATATGAAAAAACTGAGCTATGATTTTGAGAAAACGGTAATCACTCTTTCTAACATATAACAACCTACCCCGGCTGAAAAAAACAACTAAAGAGCTCACCTGGTGCATGTATTTCATCAAGTCGTATAAAAACAATATAAGTTGACTACACACTTTTGCTGTAAAACTACGTCTCGACATCAAAGTCTAAGGGTTCAAAATAAAGACAAGGAAGATCTTACCTTGATGGGACGTGTGGGACGAGGACCAGTTGGCTTCTTTAAGCATTTCTTGAAATACAGTTTGCACTTTTTAAGAGAAAAGAATTAAACTCTGTGAGTTTTATAATAATGGCTCAATAATACGTTACCATTTATATGAAAACACCGTTTGCTAGTATTTTATTAATCGATGATTCCATTCTTTATCACTGTGATGCCAATCACCAAAGAAAATGCTAAGACTATTTTTTTGATAGAGTTATCGTTCTAACATGTCAACCAAATAAAATACGCAATTTCCGGGTTGAGGGAGCGCGATTCTTCCGAAGTTCCCCTTAGCACCTATTTTATAAGGGCGTGAAAGGGAGTCTTAAACAAATTAAGTTTGCTACTTCAAGCTGATTGGGCAAATCCCGGTAGTCTGTTTAAAACTGGTGACAAGGTTGAAGATCCTACCGCCCTCGGTGGGCCACTTGGACGGGGACGATGATGGGGGTCATTCTCTTCATCAGCAAGCACGGCAATGGTTTCATCATCCTGTTCATCTAACAACTCTGCGACTGCCTCATCCTCAAAAGGCTCCTCAGCCAGGGTGGCGACTATCGCTCCGAGAAACAGGAGAACAAGTAGAGATTTCATTTCCAAAACAATGTTCACTGCTAAATATCCGCTAGCAATGTGAATAACATAGTTCTTCGCGCGGCCCTTTTTATGGGCTCGTGACCCTGATGAACGTTAGGCATATAACAAAAGCGCTGGCAAACACACATTTGCTGATTATTGTTTATTTTCTGTTAGGCGCGAGATTAATAAATATCTTATTGACTCTTATATCAACAGCCGGGATGTTTATCACCTTTTTCCTTTGTGAGCAGAGGTGTATTGTGTGCCATCTTTTATCTTTTTCTGTTTAACCCCTTTTGTTCAAACTTATGTTTGTTTTGCGCCAAGCGTGAAGATAAATATTTTACTTTGCGTTTGGAAGTTACTGAAATCTTTATTACAGGTGCATTTTCGCAGGTGCTCAAAAACCTGTGTACACTTTTTTGCCTTGTAAAAAAAAAAAAAAAACCGCCCGACAACAACAACAGTATATTTATCTTACAACCTTTGTGGCATTACAGGTGTTAAAAGTATGGGATCCCTAACGAAAGATAGAAGGGAAGGAGAATGTGTGCGTTTGGGAGCGTTGTGGGTATAAAAAGCAAAAAAAAAAAAGTTAGACGTTAAGATTTGCACTAATAATTAGGGACCGGCAAACTCTATGTGTACCTCAAGCAAGTGCTAAAATAGAAAAAAGGTAGAAATAAATTTATTATTAAATAAAATGAAATGGCAGTATAAAAAACAGACTTAAAAAATAAGAAGATGAAATAAATTTAAATTAAATGAAGAATGATCATCGCAGCTATATACGCATCTTTTGCAGTTGCAAAAACAAAGCCTGAAAAAATTCAGGCATGTACGGGATTCGAACCCTTGACCTATGCGAGACCGGTGCAGCGCTCTACCAATTAAGCCAACAAGCCAACTGGGAGCAGGTCGTTAAATTGGTTCGTTTATAAACCCGTGAAAGGATGATGAAGTTTTGAATATATGAAAATCATATATGTGAACTACGGATTGAGGAATTAAATGAAGGATGATCATCCTTCATTTAATTCTTCACTCCTCAGTTCACATATATGATTTACATATATTCAAAACTTCAAAAGAAAATTAGTTGAAAAGCTAAAATTGGATTAGAGGTTAAAAGAAGAGGAAGAGGAAAAATTAGTTTAGATGTTAGGATAAGTATTGGCAATGTGGGAGCCCTCGCGGAATAACGCGGAACATAACCGATTCCGCCCTGATTCTGTGTGCCTTTTATACTTTGAAAGGCGCATGGCTGCTACAGCAATAAGTAACGACAGTCACCCAAAAACTGCCCGGCCACTGCTTATTATCAGAAAGTTGTCAAAGAACATATGAGCAATGTGGTAACAGGAAGGCGTTAAGCTAAGATTTGTGCTAAGAAGCACACTACCGCACCGGTAGAAAAAATAAAGTTTCTGTTTCTCTGCGAGGTTTGCTGTCTTTATTTTCAAAATGCCCGTGGTCATATGAGATTTTTCACGTCAAAATGCGGAATATGGCGAAGTGTTATCTCGAGTACGACATTTTACATTGGCGTACACCGACGTACAAGGGTAAATTGATGTTATAAACAGAGAAACAGAAATGGTAAACAATGCAGTCGTGCATATAGTTTTCGCCTCGATAAGGTAACCTATTTGCTCTGCGCGCGTGGAGCTCAGATATAGCGAAGAATATAGTGACTCATTGCATGGGAACTTATGTTTCTTGTATGGTGTAATTTCCCCTAGGGAGGGGTAGGTGGGTAGTTTCCCAGAAACCTAAATAGATCCAGAAAATATACTTGTCCCTGACTTTTTCGAGCCCTGGAGAAAGTATTCCCTGAGCCGACTAATAGTAATTTACGCAACAGGACGGCAGAAAGAGAAGGACGACAAAACGCTTCTCTGTGTCAAACGTGGCACGGCTATTACTTGCGTGTTTTGTCAAGATCTTAAGGAAACCTTTGGGCAGGCAGCTCTCATACTTTGTTTGCCCGGAGCCACTTTTTGCTCGACTTACTTAACGAAGTAGTTAGAGTATAACTTGCCTGAACCCCCTGAGCCGACAAACAGTGAGTTTACGCAACAAGACGGCAGAACGTTTGTGTCTGACAAACGTGACACGTCTATTACTTGCGTGTTTCGTCGTGATCTTCACTTACATTAATGTTTTCTGGTCTTTTAAAAAAAAGATCTGTTTACTGAGGAGGGTGAAGTTTGGCGAAAAGTTTCAAACAAAATTATTGTCACCATTGTCACACAAGCCAGGTTTGCCGTCTTCTTTCCTCTTCCGTCCTGTTGCGTAAGCTCACTATTAACGGACACTCAACTAACAATTAAAGCTATCCACAGGACGTAAGTGCACCGAAAATAAAAAACTTTTAGACTAAAACAGGACAAGCTTGGGTGCACCATGAGTCATCTACCAAATCAAGACCAGATTTGGTAAATCAATTACTGTAGTGACATCTATCAATTTCGTACCGTACGCGAGAGGAATTTGTTTTAACATCATTACATCACTCATCACTCATCACCATTGATCACCATCTTGTCACTATCTCGTTCTCTGATAAACACATTTCTTACGGAACGTGCAAGAGATATAATAGTAAAGGGAAACAATTTCAGATAAGAAAGTTATTCTACGTTTTAGTTTCAAAGTTAAATTACCGTAAATAAGCCCCTCCATGTATATGCCCCTCCAAATATAAGCCCCTCAAACCGGTAACGCAAAAAACCCGCCGTTAAATCGCCCCTCCAAATATAAGCCCCCCGGGGGCTTGTACTTGGAAAATTGCCCTCAAATACGAAGTAAAACAAAGCAAAAATGGTAAATTAACTTCCAACTTTAAGTCTAGCCCAATCGATGTTGAAACAAAATTTCCCTCCGTAGATAAGCCCCTCCGAATGTAAGCCCCTTTAAAAATAAGCCCCTCAAAAAGTGCCTTTGAAAAATATAAGCTCCGGAGCTTATTTTCGGAATTTTACGGTATTTTTATTAATTCAGTGGCAACTGTAAAATAAAAACGGATCTAATTCTGGAATTGTGAAAATTCCAATTCCCGATAAGGAAGTTAGTCCACGGACGTGGTTTTTCTTGTATTTTTTATTACCACATGAAACATTATTACGTAAGTCAAGTTAAAAAAACGCTTAAAACTAGATTCAACTTTTCGCCTGCTCATTCTGTGATATGTGAGGTTTAGTTTGCTTCCCAGCGGAAACAAATGAGTATGATCATTATTTGGCTAAGCTAAAGAGCTGAAAGGTGAATGTTTATTCTCGTATTCGGTTTTCGAAAAGAAAAGAAAAAAACTCTGTGTACATAATAAAGGAAACATAACCTCACTATCTAAAGAAAATTTTTTTCTTTTGTTTTACTAATCGCTGGCACGGACTGTTTTGTACCCGGTTTTGGATCTTTATTTTGTTATTAAATATTTACTCAACTGTGTGCTCGTTTACCGGCAATAAAAAAAAAACCTAGGTGGCAACATAAGGCACAAATGTCTCTGAGATGGATTTCATTTTTTTTATGATTAAAAAGAAAGACATTTTAGTTCATCGTTTAAGCTTTAATACACAAAAGGGCTACAATTCGCTAGTTTTTGTTGGAATTTCGTGTTTACAAGAGAGAGCCTCTCATTATTCAGAGTATCATGTCTCCAGGTTTCATTTAAAATAGGTTATGCCGTCATTTTGTTACTATGACAACTCATTGTAATGTTGATTATAAAAAATTTTTATTTTCATTTAAGACAGCTGTGGTGGTAATTGTTAATGATATCGTAGGTTAAGCTCAAACTGGGAGGTGTTCACCCTGAAAAATCCCATCGAGGCACCTTAATCAACCATTCCCTGCAAAGCACAGGGCATGGAGTTTTGAATTTTGTTTGTTTATCCTGTTTCTCGAAGACTTGGCCGTCTTTTCCCTATATTTACAGACGGTTGTACCAATTGTTCCAGTCTGTTTTTACGCACTTGTGGCATGAAATTTTAACTTAAACTTGTCTCCACCATTCAAACCAACATCCTTAAACAGCAAGTACAGTGGACGGTATACCGTTACTTTTATTAATATCATCAGTTTAACTTTAATGGCCGGAAGTTATTAATACCGTTAGTCCGATTAATTATTTTTTTTTTTTACAGGAAATATTGCTTCAAACATTAAACTGGGGTCAACGCATGCGAATTTGTAAAATCTGTTAGTTTATAGTTTATGATCCATTTTCTACGACGTAATGTGTTGTTAATGTATGATAGCTGAACAGCAGCGCCCATTTAGCATCAAAGAGAATAAGAACTAACACTGTGCAATATTGGACAGTTTAAGAACGAGTTTAAGATTATCTCGTTTGCAGCTATTTAAAAACATGATATTAAAGTGAATTTCTACTAACTGACTTTCTATGGAAATCACCCTGTGTAAGCCACATAAGTTCCCATGCAATGAGTCACTATTAATTCTTCGTAATAGCTGAGCTCCACGCGTGTGGAGCAAATAGGTTACCTTATCGAGGCGAAAATTATTTTATAACATAACAGAAGTAAAGTGCCCCCTCTGATTGGACAATTACTCAAATACTACTTGCAAATGGGTGAATGCTAACGAAAGCTAGCGCCGCTTAAAGTCGTACGCTTCACTTTCTAAAAGATTATATTTTGTTGTTATCCTATAGTCAGTTTTGTATTAGTACTGAGAAAAAGTTTTACAAAGCCGTTTTGGCTGACGTAAAAGATTATTTACAATCAACATAACGCTTTTTTTCGTGTTTGGCAACCTCCCGCGTGCATCCATAGCCCGATGGCTGCACGACTGTAATGTTTACCATTTCTGTTTCATTGGTTATAACGTCAATTTACCATTGTAAGTCGGTGTACGCCAATGTAAAATGTCGTACGTATACTCGAGATAACACTTCGCCACATTCCGCATTTTGGCGTGAAAAATGCATAAGGCCTCGGGCATTTTGAAAATGAAGACAGCAAACCTGAAGAAAACAAGAAAACAAAACTGCCGAATCCGTTTTTTTTTCCTCGCAGAGAAACAGAAACATTTTTTTTTCTACCCGTGCGGTAGTGTGCTTCTTAGCACAAACCTCAGCTTAAAACCTTTCTGTTGGCACACTGGTCATATGTTCTTTGACAACTTAGGCCTAGTTCAGAGGCCGTACTTTTCATGTGCTAAACCTAAAACGGAAAAACGAACTTATTCTTATTCTCTTAGTCTTTTATACTGCCATTTCATTTTATTTACTTATTAATTTATTTCTACCTTTTTTTCTATTTTAGCACTTGCTTAAGGTAGACATAGAGTTTGCTGGTCGCTCATTATTAGTGCAAATCTTAACATCTAACTTTTTTTTTGCTTTCTATAACTACAACACTCCCCAAACGCACACCTTCTCCTTCCCTTCTATCTTTCGTTACGGATCCCATACTTTTAACACTTGTAATGCCACAAAGGTTGCAAGATAAATATACTGTTGTTGTTGTTGGGTTTTTTTTACAAAGCAAAAAGTGTACACAAGTTTTTCAGCACCTGCGAAAATGCACCTGTAGTAAATATTTTAGTAACTTCCAACTGCAAAGTAAAATATTTATCTTCACGCTTGCCGCAAAAAAAAAATAAACATAAGTTTGAACAAAAGGGGTTAAACAGGAAAAGATAAAAGATGGCACACAATGCACAGCTACTCACAAAGGAAAAAGGTGATAAACATCCCGGCTGTTGATATAAGAGTTAATAAGATATTTATCAATCTCGCGCCTAACGGAAAATAAACAATAATCAGAAAATGTGTGTTTGCCAGCGCTTTTGTTATATGCCTAACGTTCATCAGGGCCGCGCGAAGAACTATATTATTCACATTGCTAGCGGATATTTAGCAGTGAACATTGTTTTGGAAATGAAATCTCTACTTGTTCTCCTGTTTCTCGGAGCGATAGTCGCCACCCTGGCTGAGGAGCCTTTTGAGGATGAGGCAGTCGCGGAGTTGTTAGATGAAGAGGATGATGAAACCATTGCCGAGCTTGCTGATAAAGAGAATGACCCTCGTCGTCGCCCCCATCCAAGTGGCCCTCCGAGGGCGGTAAGATCTTCAGCCTTGTCACCAATCCTAAACAGACTACTGGGATTTGCACAATCAGCTTAAAGTAGCAAACTTAATTTGTTCAAGATTCCATTCCACGCCCTTATAATATAGGTGCTCAGGGGAACTTCGGAAGAATCGCGCTCCTTCAACTCAAATCTCTGTAGGTTGTTATATGTTAGAAAGAGTGATTACCCTTTTGTCAAGAAATTAATCAGAGCACAGTTTTTTCACATTCACTGATGATTTAGCGTCAAGTGATAAAGAGGGCCAGCATCAATCAATGAAAATCCTGACATGTGATTTTTAAAAAAATCAACAAAGTTTTAGAAGTATCCTACCACAACCTCCCCGAAATTGCGTATTTTATTTGGTTAACATGTTAGAGCAATAACTCGGTCAAAAAAAAAATAGCCATAGCCTTTTTTCTGGTGATTGGCATCAAATGATAAAGAATGGTATCCTCGATCAATAAAATCCTAGCAAACGGTGTTTTAATATAAACGGTAACGTATCATGGAGCCATTATTATAAAACTCACATAGTTTAATTCTTTTCTCTTAAAAGTGCAAACTATATTTTAAGAAATGTTTAATGAAGCCAACTGGTACTCGTCCCACACGTCCCATCAAGGTAAGATCTTCCTTGTCTTTATTTTGAACCCTCAGACTTTGATGTCGAGACGTAGTTTTACAGCAAAAGTGTGTAGTCAACTTATATTGTTTTTATACGATTTGATGAAATACATGAACCAGGTGAGCTCTTTAGTTATTTTTTTTCAGCTGGGGTAGGTTGTTTTATGTTAGAAATAGTGATTACTATTTTCTCAAAATTATAGCTCAGTTTTTTTCATATTCACTGATGATTTAGCGTCAAATGATAAAGAGGGCCAGCATCAATCAGTGAAAATCCTGGCATGATTAAAAAAAAATCAACAAAGTTTTAGAATTATCCTACCACAGGGGTATTAAAAAATTCACACAATTCCCATTCTCTCCCACTTAGAAAAAGATGTGCCAAAAACTGCGGAAAATGTGCAAGAAGTTCCGGCCCAGTGGACGTCCTAAGCCTTAACTGATTGAAAGTCAAGTTATTGACAGCCCAACGGTACTGAAAAGATGACGTGTCCCATTAACTGAAAACTTGATGTAACGAAGTTAAATGTAGTTGTGGAGTTAGGGTGGTACTGTTGATTTAAATAAAGCATTGAAAAGGTGTCTTGAGGTTTTACTCATGTGCCTACAGTAGTTGAGAATTTATCTAATAAATGATAATTATAAAAGTAAATTATAATTATCATAAAAAATTATCCCAGAATCCTTTGGGGCAATTTTTCTTAAAAGCTTTATAACTTTGACAATTTTATACGTAGAAGAATGTCAGACCACAACAAGAAAACATTTGCCATAAAATATCTTCCCATGCCACATCTAAGGTAATGACGTTATCAGTCACGTGACTATTTCCGAATTAGGTTTATTTGTTGCTGTGACAAGATTTCACTAACGAGTTAAAAACAAATAGCATATTTGTGGTTTTAGTTGCGGGGGGGAATTTAAAAACAACCAGTTGACGTCTGGCATTTAAAGTTCAAGGGAGTAATGAATATGAGTGAAAAAGTCGGGAGACAAGGACGAGGGCTGTAGAGAGGCAACCTTTTATCATTTAGCAGAAAAAATTTGCGGGAAGGTAATGTTCTTACTGATAATTTTTTCGAGACCAAGAGAGGGACATGACGTCATGAGTCACATGATCAAAGTGTTTTGAATGTTTTAGTTCGTTTTTAAAGTCTTTTTTGTCATAAATTGGCAAGTTTTTGCTGTTTTTCTCAACAATTCTTGACACTGTATTATCTCTGAGTAATTACTATTCCATTTTCAAAGCAGAACAAAACGAAAACTGAGCCAGAAGTTTAAAAGTTGCGTAAATTGACCGATATAGCAAGATAAAATCGAAAAGGAGACCTACTCTTGACACTTCTGTATAATCCTTCTTCAACTTAACTGTTTGTTTGCCGAAATAAATGTTCAACGTTTGTTAATAAAGGAGAACGTTAAAAACCAAAAGGATGTATTTGGCGACCATATTATACTGTTTTTCTTCATTCCGGGAAGAGAGGTCATGTAGCAGCTCTTCTAACCGTAAAAGCCAAATTGTTTGCTACCGTAACCTAAAACAGTGGAACTAATGACGAACAATGTTGTGTTAATGTTTTCCCCGACCGATGAAAAGACACCTTACAAGCAGGGAGAGAATCGTACGGTCACAGCCTAGTCCCCAAGCGTTTTCGGCTCGGTCATTCCTGGACTCTACCATGAGCTGTGACATCACCGAGAGATACTCGCCGAGAACGCCTAGCCAATATTGCCAGATCAAATATGGCGGCCTTTTCTGTCAGTCTTTTACTGTAACTTCGGGTGAATGAAAATTGTTGTCTCTATATATGTTTCACCTAATTATTTTCCTTTTATTATTGATTGTTAGTAGTCTCTTTGCAATTTTAATCGCTGTGCCGTTGTTTTCAGTCGCTCAAAATGCCACACGTATCAAACGCTTTTGAAGATTACACATCGTTATAAAACCATTAGATTAAAAATAAACATAATAAATTCTTTATTATGAAGAAGCATATAACTCTTTTAATCTTAATTTAAACAGTCGACTTTGGCGCTTGTCAAAAGTAAGAACCGGCTAGCCGTATAGGTGGTTTTGGAAATTTTTTTGACGGTTTCGCCCGAATATTGAATGAATGCAATTTGTATTGCAAAATTGTGAAATACTGCATTCTGTCCGAGGTCTCTATGATAAAAACAGCGCCTTATGGTACTGTTTCACCTCAGATGTGATGTATAAAAAGTATAAAAGGTCGGTTTACACGTCCCCAGACTTGTTGGCAAGATTTTGTAAAGTAAACTTGTCGAACACAAAAAATTCGGCCTGATTTGTTTTCCAGGCCTAATCTACTGTGATCAACAGCTATTATGGCTATCCTTTTTTTTGGGTGTACATATAAGGCTATCAACTCGATCTAAGATTAAGTTCACTCTTAGCTTGGACTGTTTGCAAATTATTTTTCTCTAAAATCACTTAGCCTTTCCCTTTTGTGGAATCTGCCTATCGAGATCTTCGCGATTTGTCACATAATTTTAGAGGTTTACAATGGATTTCGCCATAGAAAAGGATGGCACTCAACTAAAGAAAAAAACTTCGGTACATTCTAGGCTTTCTCTTCTATTAAAAAATAACAACATACAAGCTTGAAGCTTTGTTGGTAAATTGGAGCAAGTTAGCACTATTCAAAACCATAAACTTTAGAAATTAAAATATAGTTCAAGTGAGGCCGGCCTTTGACTGCTTAAATTGAAAAATTAATATTAAATTTCGAGCTTACACCGATCAACGGAATCATCAGGAATAAGAAAAATATTCAATGTAATGTACAAAGAAAAAAATTGGTGTAACCAAAATGTGGGAAAAGCGCAAGAATGGGGCGGAATGTATCAGAGGTATAAAAATTAAAAACTTTAATAAAATACAAAGACTAATGATCAAGTGGCACGGGACAAAGAGTCTCTCTAAAGGCAAAATGATTCATAATGATGGTCCTTAAAACAAAAGGTATGCAAACTCGTTGCATTCTTCATGGGAGTTTAGGGCTGTCTTTAATGTAAATCGAGCTGCAAAAGGACACGAGCTGATTGGCAAAATCTCTCCAAAGGCAAAAATAACTTTTAAAAAACAAAAGGTCCTCAAATGCGTTGCATTCCTCACAGGAGGTGAGGACCGGCTCGATGTAAATCGAACTGCGAAGAACACGCTGGCTCTGACAAACGTTTTGAGAATACGACCCTGTTCCTTGATTAGCTACCGTATAAAATTCATTTTACAAAGGAAAAGATAACACTGAAAACCCTGGTTCTGAGTCGAGAAACGAACAAGCTACATCAATGTAAATGGAACTGGAAGAACAAGCTGGTTCTGACAAAAATGGAACGTAAAACCCTATTCCATGATCAGCTGCTGCTTTAGACTCAATTTATGAAGCAAACCAGATCACTAATAGCCCTTTCAAATCTAGAAATCGTGTTAAAGCTTGCTCACCTGTTAGGACCTCTTGAACAGAAAACAAACTGCTGCAGACGGGATCATCCAAGTTTCGAACCACGGAGTTGTAAATACAAGATCAAACGTCATTGCCCAAATATGGGGTCTTACGTGCACCCAAATATGGTCAAAAATGCAAATTTTAGAGGGTTACGCAGAATTTGAGAGTTTTTGCCTACATTACGCGAGATTAAGAACCTGCCGCTGACAACCTGCCGCAAACAAGCGAGGTTGCCTCGTTGGCAATCATTTTTAAGACAGATTTTTATCATTAAAGAGAACAAAAGGGGGTTATAATGTCTATATATCCTAATAATAAAACATGATACCTTAAGCAAACTATAAACACGAAAACTATATAGGTTTGGCCGTCTTGCAGAATCTAGTATGTAACAGTTCACGGAGTCCTGATTTTTGTTTGAAACGAAATCCCAGAGCAACAAAGTATTAATTAAAGGAAACTTAAAGGCTCAGCGATATTTTATCTAGCAATCACATTCTAAGCAATCTATAAACTTAAAGAAGCATATTAAGGTAGAACCGGTGTCGCTTAAGTTTGCTTTGTAATTTTTTGTTAAAATGTTTTCGGGTATGGTAGTCCAACTGAGTTTCAGGCAATCTCATACAATCGAAAATTAAACCTAATGAACTAACCTTGGAAGTAACATGCAGATAGAAATTAGAAATAGGATTCGATTTGTGTCTTGCAAATTGTTAAAGTCAACTCATTAAAGATTAAATAGACACTTGCAGAGTTCTCATTGAAGATATTCAATGACTTTTAAAGCAAAAAACTGCACCTTTTTTGTTTTGAATATCTGCCCTAAACCGGATTTCTCTCATTCTCTCTCATTCCATCTATGGAGCTGGGAAACTCACGGTTTCCATGTGGTAACAAAAACAACTATAGATTTATTAAAAATTGTTGTAAAATAACCATTA
This sequence comes from Porites rus, assembly GCA_964035705.1. NCBI lineage: Eukaryota > Metazoa > Cnidaria > Anthozoa > Scleractinia > Poritidae > Porites > Porites rus. Next base: position 40,501,366 of record OZ037993.1, on the reverse strand, counting down.
AGAAATCCATTTCAATGAAATGTACTGTCACGATTCTTGCGATAATTTCGATTAAACCAGGTAAAGCAACAAAGCCGGACACCTTGCAAATCATTACGCTGTTTTAGCTGCATGCCAAAAGTGGTCTCCTCTAATGTGGGTTTAATTTGCAATTTTTGTCTGTTTCTGCTAAAACTTTGCAGGATAACAGAACTCGGTATTCCCAACAATCGAATGTGTTTGGATTTTCGATTTCATTGGTTTTTGGGGTGGGGTATGATCTACACAAACAGTCTGACCGCTCATGGATCAGTCGTTGTCTACAGCCTTAAATTAGTTGAATTCATCTTCGCATACTCAGCAAAGAGCGAATAGAAAAGCACTCAAAATAGTTTTCTTGAACCAATAATCGAATAATATAAAAAGAAGTTCGTTGCTGTCAAAATCCTTGGAGATTCTTGGCTGTTTATACCAAAGACGCTGTGTCAATTTAAAAGAGGCAACTGGCTTATAGTAAAAAATGTCTTCTTTGACCTTAGTGTCCGCACAAAGTTATCCTCGAATTAACGGTTAAATATAGCTAACAGTTTTTTCTTAATTATCCTTCCTGCCAATGGCCTAACGACCACTTCTATTGATTTTGAGTCAAAGAGTTAAAAAACAAAAAGAAAAATACAGAACAGACGTTTAATCTATAGATTTAGCGTAGCGTCCATTAAATAATATATACTTTTAATTACTTAAAACCAAAAAATTGAAACGAATAAGCTTCGACCTATATTACGCAAAGGCGTCCAAAAATTAAAGTCTTTTCCTCTTAGCTTGATGAATAATTTATCTGTTATCAAGCTATGAGACTCAGTGAGTAATTAAAGGTCCACATTTGCTTTCTTGGTTCAGTTAAAATTATGTCCAGTGAGTCTGTACAACGCTAGACCAAACAAACTCGATCTAAATCATTCCCACTGTTCCCTGCTATGAACAAATCTGTAGATAGGAAACGGTTTGTTTTACGACTTCAAGTATGACAGGCTGTATTAGTAGTTAGGGAAAGATACCTTCTAGCGAAATACCAAATTTCATACCTGGTGCCCACATTCCTTCAGAATGCGCGCCCCACCATATGAAAAATGGCAAACCGCTGAAAGAGTATCTTTCCCTAACTACTCTAAAATAACACAAAATAACACAAATCTACAAATTCCTGTTATTACCGGATACTTAAATTATCCCATATTCCAAATTCCACGTCAGAAAAATAAAATTGAATTTAAAAGAATAAAATCTTATAATAAAATTGCTTTTCACAAGGAATCATGTCAAATCAATCAGCTTCAAAAGAGTTCCAGAATATGTCTCTGGATCAAATTAGAAAATTAGTAAAAAAAGAGGAGAAAGCTCTTAAAAAAGAGTACTCAGAATTAGCAGAAAGAAAGAAACTCATCAAAAGGTTTCAAAAAATACAAAAAGCTAGGCAAAAAGTAAGACAGGGAGTAAATATCAAAAAAAAGACTAAAAAGAAGAAGACATTTCAGGAGTATTTTGATGAGTGTATAAAAAACAGAAAAATACCTGAGGATACCCCTCCATTTTTCAGAAAAGCACTTGAAAAGCTTATTGAGCAATACGACGAAAAAATAGTTCAGACTAAAACAGCTATTGATGAGTTTGCAAAACAGTATGTAATAGAGGGTGATCCAAATTTAACACCTGATCAATTTTTTGAGAAAAATAAAAATATTATTAAACTATTCTTCCAAAAGAACAAAAATATTAAAGCAAATTTTGTTCTTGTTTGTGATATGCAGCAACCACTTTTTGATAAAAATGGTCTTGCTGGTTACAAGGAGGATGAAGCGTATTTTAGAACTGAGAAAAAGAGAGTTTTAAAGTCAACAAACGTGGAAAAGCTTGTAAAAGATAACTTTAAAAAGATTAACTTGGATATTGAAAAGTATCAGAATAATGGAAGTGGATGGTATTTTAAGAACATAAAAGAATTGCAGATAAATGTTGTTGAATACTCCCCTCAAAAAGGTTCATCTTATATAGATTTACCAGTTTGGATCAAAAATAAAAAGGCAATAATAAACCCGAAAAACAAAGACGATAAATGCTTTATTTGGTGTGTATTAAGATACCTTCACATGAAACCAAGAGATAATGAGATAATTTCAGATTTGAAAAAGTATGAAAACGAATTAGTAACAAAGGGATTAACTTTTCCAATGGATATTAAAAGTATAAGAAAGTTTGAAAAGCTTAACCCAAATATTCCAAGTATAACAGTCTTCTCAGTTGAAGGAAAAACTATTTACCCTCTTAAACTTTCAAACAAAAATTGTCAAAAAAGTATAGACTTATTTTTTTTTGAAGAGGATGGCAAAAGTCACTACTCTTTGATAAAAAATCTAAGTAGGTTAATCAGAACTCAAATTACAAATACAAAAGTTATTGGTGGTGTTTTTATTTGTAAAAGATGTTTGTGCCATTTCAAAGTAAAAAGTAGTTTTGAGAAACATGAAAAATACTGTTCCAGCAACAAAATGGTTGCAGTTAAAATGCCAAAGAAGGGAGAAAGTCTTTATTTCAAAAACTTTCACAAAAAGTATCCGGTTCCTTTTGTAATATATGCTGATTTTGAGTGTTTTACAAAACCTGTTTTAAATTGTAAACCAGATCCAAGTAAATCTTATAACATAGAATACCAAAAACACGAACCATCAGGATTTTGTTTTTATCTCAAAGGGATAACAGACTGGTTTAAAACAGAAAGCTTTACAAAGGAAAAAGAAGATGACAATGTTGCAGCTATTTTTGTAAATAAAATTGTGGGTTACACCCAATCAATATATACTGAATACTACCGAAAACCAAAACCGAAGTTATTGACTAAAAAAGAAGAGAATTCTTTTAAACAAGCTGAATATTGCTCGTTATGTGAGGAAGAATTGGGTGAAGACAGAGTTAGAGATCACTGCCATTTCACAGGTAAATACAGAGGTGCTGCCCACAACGAGTGTAATTTGAGATGTCGTAAACCAAGAGTTCTTCCAGTTATATTCCATAATCTTCAAGGTTATGATGCACATCTTTTCATAAAGGAACTTGCTAAAATTCCAGGAAAATTAGAATGCATTCCATCTACGGAAGAGAAATACATTTCCTTTTCAAAACACGTTAAAGTGGGAGAGTTCAAAGGCGTATCAGGTAAAAAGATTGAAATTACGTTTGAAATCAGATTCATAGACTCTTTCAAATTTCTTCAAACATCTCTTGCAAATCTTGTTTCAAATCTGCAATCAACAGACTTCATTAACACAAGAAGAAAGTTCAAACAACATACTGAACTGCTCACTCGTAAAGGGGTTTATCCCTATGACTACGTTTCGAATCTAAAAAAGTTTTCAGAAACACAACTCCCACCAAGAGAAGAATTTTATTCAAAGCTAAACGATGAGCACATAAGTGAAGAAGATTTCTATCACGCAATTCGTGTTTGGGACACACTCAATTGTAAAACAATCAGAGATTATCATGATCTTTATCTTAAGTCTGATGTGTTACTCCTTGCCGATGTGTTTGAAAACTTCAGGAAAACTTGTATGAAACATTACAATCTTGATCCAGCTTATTATTACACTTCACCAGGTCTCGCTTGGGATGCATGCCTCAAAACAACAGGTCAGCAGTTACAATTACTTGACGATTACGATATGTTAATGATGTTTGAAAGGGGAATACGCGGTGGAATAACTCACATATCAAAGAGGTACGCAGAAGCAAATAATCAATACATGAAAACCTTTAATCCAGAAAAACCTTCAACATACATTCAATACCTCGATGCCAACAATCTTTACGGTTGGGCGATGTCTCAACCACTTCCAACTCATGGTTTTGAGTGGGTTGAAAATATTACTAAAACTCAAGTCCTCAATATAGTTGAAGGCAATTCAGCGAAGGGTTATATTTTCGATGTAGATCTTGTCTACCCAAAATATCTTTGGGAAAAGCATAACGATTACCCACTTGCTCCAGAACTTATTAAAGTAAACGGGGTTGAAAAACTTATATGCCATCTCAAACCAAGAAACAATTATGTGCTTCATTACAAAAATCTGAAACAGTATCTCAATATGGGGCTCAAACTCAAAGCGGTAAACAGAGCTATATCCTTTGAGCAATCCCCCTGGATGGAACCTTATATAAGAAAGAACACAGAATTGCGTAAAACGGCAGCAAACAGTTTTGAGAAAGACTTTTTTAAGCTAATGAATAATTCAGTCTTTGGTAAGACAATAGAAAACATTAGAAAAAGACAAAACATAGTACTAGTTGACAATCGTAAAATAGCTCTAAAACTCTCAAAAAGGCCCAACTTTGAAAGAGCCACGATTTTCGATAAAAATCTTATTGCGGCCCATATGAAAAAAACAGAGGTGTATTTCAATAAACCAGTCTATGTGGGCCAAGCAATTTTGGATTTATCCAAAACTTTAATGTTTGACTTTCACTACAATTATATAAAAGAAAAATATGACACAAAAGCTGAGTTACTTTTTACGGATACTGATAGCCTCATGTATCGGATACAAACAGATGATTTCTACAAAGACATATCAAAGGATGTCAAATCCAAGTTTGATACATCAGATTACCCTCAATCCCATCCATCTGGAATTCCAACAGGGTTAAACAAAAAAGTAATTGGAATGTTCAAGGATGAAGTTGCAGGAAAGCAAATCACACATTTTATAGGTCTTCGCCCAAAGCTTTACAGCTTTAAAATAGAAGATGGCAAAAATGTTAAAAAGTGTAAGGGAATAAAAAAATCTGTGGTTTCAAAAGGAATTACATTTGAGCATTATTTTGATTGTTTATTCACGGGGGATAAACAAATGCGAAGTATGAAAATAATACAAAGTAGGAATCACAATATATATTCCAAAGAGGTTAATAAAATAGCTCTGAGCTGCGATGATGACAAAAGATTGGTGCAAAGTAACAAAGTTGATACTAAAGCAATAAGGTAAAATTAAAAATTAAAAAAATAAAAAATAAATGAAATACTCAGAAGAACAAATAAAAAAATATTTAGAAATTTTGCATAATTATACTAAAAATCTCTCAGATGAACCAAAAATGCAATCCTCGCAATGTTCAAATTGTGAAAATAGCAAATATTTTACAATAGATTTTGGTTATAAGATTTGTGAAGAATGCGGAGTAACAAACGGGCATGTACTAGGTTACTTTGATCCAAAAGAGTATGACAGATTATATTTCAGGAAGAAAAGCGTCTACCAGCGAAAATACTATTACGAGAAAAAGATAAAACAGATTCCAAATTTGTCAGGAGAGGAAAAAGATGAATTATACAGAAAGTTAATGGAAATAGATGAGAAAGTTATGAAAGAGGTAAATAAAAAGTTCAGCCGTAAGAGAATGATTAATGTCTTTTATGTCGCAAATAGAATTTTGGGGGAAATAGGCTCAAAAAACAAAATTTCACTTAATATTTCATCTCAAACGCGAGACTATTATGATAAATGGTGGGAAAGTTATCTTGAATTAAGAGAGGGGTAAATTCTATATTAACTAAATATAGAATTAATCAACCCCCCCATGGAAAACCCAATACAAAATTCCTGTTAAGTATCCGAGAACTTCATTTTCTTGAAAACCAGAGTCAAAAACATAAACACTGCCTCTTCCAAGTTTGAAGTGGCTCCAGAAAGATCTGAAACCCAAATTGAAAATCAAATGATTAGCCAATACCTTAGATTTAGTTCTAATAGTATGTCTGTAACCTGATAGTTTGTTAATAATTCTATTCAAATCCATCACTTGGTTGAAATATTTTGCATATAAATACTCATAAACAAGACAAGCTTTGATAAAGTTATCGTTATAAAATTGTGTTTTTGCAGCTGGAAATCTGAAGTTAACGTATGCTACTATTTCCTTTAACATTTTTTATATTATGCTTGGATAAAAAAAATTGAAGCATAAAGAAATAAATATTAAAACAAAATGCAAAATTTTGTTTTAGAAAACGGAAAAAAGTTTTTTATTCATCCTGTCTATAAAAAATACGCTGCAAATGAAGATGGAGAAATCATGAATATTAGACTGAGGAAAGCTAGAAAAGGAAATCTTATTAACAATGGTTATCTTAAATGCGGTATAACAACAGGAGAAAATAAGATTAAATCTTACTTATCTCATAGATTCGTTTTCGAATGCTTTTACGGTCTAATTGAAAAAAACAAACAGATCAATCATATAAATTCTATCAGAACGGACAACAGGATAAAAAATTTGGAAGTCGTAACAGCAAGCGAAAACATTAAAAAATCAGCAAAAAACAGAAATTTTGGTAGTTATCGCAAAAATCCTAAAAAGGTAACAGCAATAAATTTGGTAACAAAAAAAGAAACAAATTTTAAAAGCTTGTACTCTGTTGGAAAAATGCTGGGAATAAATCCAGCCCAAGTTAGTATGATTTGCTTAGGTATTTATAAAACAGCAACATCAAAAATAAATGGCCAAAAATATTATTTCAGATATTTTGATTAGATTTTAGTTTAGAGACTTTATCTCGTCTAGATAATAAAAAATTTTTATAAACTCTTGGCACTTTTTCTCATCTTCTGCACTAACTCCATCCATTTTGACAAGCTTATGGCACAGGCTCATAGCATAATCAAGACAAATTTGGTCGTCAACGCTATATTTCTGTTCCATTTCTTTTACCAAATCTTTTCCAGTAGAAGATAAAGTAGTTTCAAAATTTTTTATAAAACTTTTTTTCAAATTTCTTAACTCCTCCATTTATTACTTGCTTAGATTATTTTCGGTTGAAGGAAAGGGGGTTTGGGGTAAAACACAGTTTTCCTCCACTGAAAACTTCTTTTTATATTTTTTAGCAAATCTATCAGATATAGGAGTTTGATCAATTATCATTTCATCTATCAGTTTCATCCTATCAATAAACTCTTGTTTATCCCATTCATCTCCTCTAAGAGCTGATCTCAGTTCTACTAGTACCTTTTCATAAGTCGTGAATGCGATCTTTGACATCTCAATTTTTCTCTGTGGATTTTTCTTTTTTCCAATACCAGCTACAATAATCCCAGCGCCATTTATAACACCAAGAATAACTGGGTTTAGTGTTATCCCACCAGCAATTGTTCCTATAGCTACAAGACTTATTCCGGTTATCGTAAAAAAATCATCAAGAAATTTATAACTCTTGTAACACCTTTTAAAACACCAATATTTTTTGTGATAATGCTTATAAAAATCTTTTAGAACATCAATATCTGATTCTGACAGAGATTTATCAATGTGATTAAACTCAAAGATATCCTTCATTTTATATTATACTCAGATTATGCGGCGTAGCAGCAGGGGGGTTTTGGGGCTCGCAATCCCCCCACTATACTATGTAACTTCCGTTTAACTTTTCTTGAAGCATTACTTTATGATATTGCTCAGAATCAGTGTCGTAAAAGTTTGGAGAGTACATTAATTTATTTAACACTCCATCTTCAGTTTTAAACTTCCAACGTTGATTAACATTATAAAAAACAGCTGGTATAGTTAATGTTCCGCTATAGTTACTTATTTTAACTTTTGTAACATTTGAATCAAAATTTTCTGTTAGCCATAATACAATTATTTTTCCACTAAATTCACTTAGCATGGTAAAATTTTGAGTTGCTTTATTGATAGTTAAAGTTACTTTATTGTTTGTTTTATCATAGTTTAATTTTACTAAAATATTATTATTTGTTGATAAATATTTAGTTAGGGTAAAACTCCTATTTCTCCAATGAGTAAAAACAATACATAAAGTAGATTTCGAAGAATGTGTAGGAGAAAAAGTAACATCGTAACCATTAACATGTAATCCATCTTTTTCTATTTCATCTAGGTCTTTATTAGGTGGTAGTGTAATATTAGGCTTTACAGAATTAATAATAACTCCAGATGAACCTATATTTATTCCATAACTATCCGCATGAGTAAAGTCATAGACCTCACTAAAGTATAATCTATACAAAGCATTTTTAGTAAAAGGAGCTACTTCTTTTACTAAAGCGACTGTCGCGGCACTATTATTATTTTGTCGGTCAAGTTTGATATTTGTAATTTCTTTTTGATTTGCATTTATATCAACGTTGTACACTACTTCTGTTGGTTTGATATCAAATGCGGTGTGATAGTCGTAAACTTTATCTGGGTCGATATTGCTAAATGTACCCACAATGCCATAAGCAATGATGTAAACTCCTGAAAACAGTGATGGATACGTAGAGATATTATATCCGCCCTGAAGAAAATCAACCGAAATGTGAAGAAAGAACTTATTCCCAGATGACAATTTTCGGAAATCAACTATTATTCTGTGGTAGTACATAGTTTTTGTTGATCCTGTTGAATCAGTATACCTATGGGATAGTTTTTTTACAATTGTATTTCCAATTGATAATCCTGTTGAAGTTCCTTTGTCAACACTTATTTGAGTATTATTCCAGAGATTATAATCAGTGTTAAGTATTTCCAAACACAACGTGTATTCGGTATTTGCAGTTAGTCTGTAAAAATTAATTCCCATTTTATAATTAAATGTATTCTTATGCGTATTTCCATCATATCTCTTTCGTATAGACGCGTAAATTACTTTGTGATTATAGTCGTGAAAGTTTCCTTTGTTTGGTGCTAAATCTCCTATTTTTGATATAACAAAACTATTCCCCCCATCCGTTTCATCAGTCCATTGAGCCCCACTTAACATGAGGTAACTAAACTCATCTTTATAATGACTTGGTTGAACTGCGGTATGATGAACTAGATTGTCAACATAACCTTTGTTTACCGATTCATTGTCTTGGGTTGGTACACCCAGATTCTTTATTTTATTACCACCAAGGTTGACATCTGCTTTTACAACCCCACTTATTACAATTTTAGGTGTGTTAATTTCTATTCTACCAAGTGGTTTAGTAATTGCTTTTGGTAGATCAAAAAATACTCTGCAAGTTATAGCAGAGTGATTGTTGTTATTATGAGTTCGTAGTTTTACTCCTGACATATTGTAGTTCCAGGACTTGTGGATATTCAATGACCATGTGCCAGTTCGATTTCCACTAACCCAAAAGACAGAATTGGAATGATTGTTGTCCCTGGGAATAAAAAACAGAAAGTCGACGTTGACATTGCGCGATCCAAATTGAAATTCTATTTTGTTAACGTATGTGTTAGCTGTTGGAGCAAATGAAGCAAGTGCTTGACCAGGTGCTGATGTAGTTAAAACAAAATCAACAGTAGGGGGGCTTTGGGGGGAGGCACTCCCCCCACTGATATATTGTAGATACATTGTTGTAGGTCTAGCTGGATCTGTTATTGTGAATACGCCACTTGAGGCTTCTCCAGAATGATGATCAAGCCTTTCTATTTGTTTACGTACCCATCCGCGATTAGCAGCTTGTTTATCTGTGGTGGGGTCACTGAGATTATCTATTTCATGGCTGTTAAGATTTAAGTTACCTGTCATAGCAACAGTGCCATCTTTTTCCAAATAATCACTTAGATCTGGGGCCCCAGCATTATCATCCACATACTTTTTGTTTGCGGCATCAGTGTCTGATGTTGGTAGTCTAAGGTTAATTATTTTTTTATTATCCATGTTTAGATTATTAGTCATTTTATTTGTCCCAGAAACGTGGAGATACTTTAAATCAGTAAAAGCTAATGGTGTTGGTTGTTTGGGACCCGTTGGAGTTGGAAGATTAAATATTCTATTGTCGGTCATGTCTAGACTTCCTTTCATTGCATCAGTCCCATCTTTTTTAAGATAATTAGCTAGTTCTTGTTTTGTTGCTGCAGAGCTCATTGTATTTGTTACTTTTGTATCAACATAGGATTTATTTGCTGCGTCATCATTAGCTGTTGGTGCGCCAACTTTAACCATTTTATTATTATCCATATTAAGATCACCTTTCATTGGGTACGAACCATCTCTATCAAGAAATGTATTGTCTACATACTCTTTAGTAGGTGGTTCTTTTGCATCCAGTGGTGTGCTAAGATTTGTAATTCGGTATTGATCTCCCATATTAATGTTAGAATCAACTGTTAGCCTTGATGTTGAGGGTGATCCACTGGAATTATCATCAACATACTTTTTAGTAGCAGCATCAGTGGTATTACTAGGTGCTCCTACATTTGTGAGTTTCTTTTTATTCATATCATAATTACCATCTGCGGTTAGACTAAATCCAACTCCTGGAGCACCAGGAATACCTTTAGCAAAAGGATGATCAAAAGATTGTTCGTTAAATATTCCCATTTTTTATTATTAGGATATATTACTGGTGAAGTTTTTAGCAATACGTTTTTTTGGTTTATCAACGTATAGAAATGAAAAGGGTTTTTTTGTTGCTGATTTATACGCCTCTTTGTCAACTCCTAATTCGGATGATATTCTGTTTGCTTCCCTCGATGATGGAAATTCATACAGACAATAGTGAGAACAATTTAGCCGAATATCCTTTGGTGTTTTATAAAACGATTGACTGAGGTACACCACAGAACAATTTTTATGTCGTCCTTGAATAAAATAATCAATCAGACACCTCTGGTTTTTATCACAAACGTAATCGTCAAATATCACAAGTTTTTGATTGTCTTCGTAATCAATTTCTGTAACCGGGGTTATTTCATCGTTACTCACATGAAGTATTTCATATCCAATTTTACTACTCAACTCCCTCATTTTTTTAATGAGTTTTTGATACTTATCCTGTTCTAGATTACGTGCGTAAAGATAAATCTCATCGTAATGCAACAGTGGTTTGATTAACATGTGATACAAAAGATTAGTCTTACCACTTCCACTGTTTCCGCAGATTAACATTCGAAACGTATCCGCTGGCATAAAAGGAAATAGCTGTTTATATTTTTTATCAATGTCATCGGTACTATCATAATTTGGAATTTCCATTTTTATTTAATTAATAGATAAAATGGATATAGAAGAATACAAAAAATTTGCAAAAAATAAAATAGAAGCTGACGCTTTGACTCAACAGGTTAGAGATGTTATAAAAACAACAAAATGGCAAAAACAAGATATGCGGGAAGGTTTTAAAGAGACATTTAAACCACTTATTAAATCTCAAGATTCTATTAAAAAAAGTATTGATGAGCAGCAAAACGCAACTATAGCACAGCTTAAAAAAAATCAACTTGCATTAACATCAGGATTGGAAAAAATTAATGAAACTAATTTAAGATTGGCTGAAATGTCCGAATTACCAGCTTTGGAAGGTGATTATGATGAACCTACAACATCTAGACCAAGATCACCTTCACGTTATAACATTGAAAAAAATCTTGACAATGTGGATTTAGGAGTACTGAAGGATATGGGCTACCCAAGACCAAATGATTTTTTTGATACTAACCCTGAAAGACTTAGAGAAATACGTGATGAAGTAAAAAATGATGTAAAAGTTACTACAGGGCAAATAGCTGGTTTGAAGAGAAAAAAACAAAAAACAGAAGATGAAAAAATGGAAATAGAATTTATTCAAATGCAAAAAGATTTACTACATAAATACAAAAACATTCTTGAACTTTATTTAGGTTCGCTTGAGTATAAAATGGGACAAGGAATTATTTACTATAACAACCCACATCAACTTCTAAACAGACTTGAATTACTTGGTGGTTCAATTCTAGCTGGGAATAATGGCGTGATACCTGAGTTTTCTCAAATAGCACATCTTCTCAACCAAATGAAAGTGATCTCAAAAAAACAGCTAAATGATTTAATAAAAACTTATATAACTATTAGATAAAAATGGAAGAACGAGCTATTCACATTTCTTCGTTAAACAGAGAAAAAAGAGGAACAAGCAGACCTGGTGATTTTACTATTAAGTTTAACCCATCTCTGAAACTTGATCCTGATAAGAAACATCAACTTGCTCTTGATCGATTGTCAATGACTTACTCATGGTACAACATTAGAAGTGATTATAAAAACAATAAGATTAAATACACTCATGATGGATCCGCCTGGCAAACAATTACTTTTGTAGATGGAATGTATTCCTACTCAGATATAAATGATTACATTCATCAGTACATGGACCAAAAGTCTCACCATACAACAGATTCTAAAGGTACAAAGAAGTATTCAATCAATCTAACTTTTATACTATCCACCTATCGAGTGTTAGTATCACTGGATGGTGATTATCAACTTGATCTGAGAGGAACAGAATTTGGAGACCTGATTGGATTTGAAAAGAAAGTTATTACAAAAACAGAGTATGGATCAAAACTACCAAATATCACAAATTCGATTGATGTGTTAAATATCAACACAACGGCGATAACTGATAGTATTGTAAATGGAATAAATACTAATACCATTGCTGTGATACCAACTGATAACCTCACAAGGTCTTATCCATTTACTTTCGAACCTAAAAGACCTTTGTATTGTGATGTCTCTTCATTTTACATTGATGAAATGAGAATCTATGTGACAGACTCACTTGGAAGACCAGTAAATTTTAATGGTATAGATTGGTTTATGACTTTAATACTCCACTCGATGTAAGCGGGGGCACCTACGGTTCCCCCTGCGCCCCCCTCCCTCAGCTAAATATATATTCATTAGATAAAAATGACGCGACAATCAGAGTATAAAAAGAGATTTGACCCTGAATTGGGTAGTTTTACAAAACAACATATTTATGGTGAAGGAATAACAGATGTTTTTAAATCGTTTGGTAAAAAAATATTTGGAAAGACAATGAAAAAAGCTGCTAAAAAAAGTGGTGAAAAAGTACTAACAATGGCTGCAACAAAAACTGGTGAACATGCTGGTAAAAAGGCTGGTGATAAAATAGTGCAAATGTTATCCAACGGGGGGGTTGCACCCCCCCGAAAACCCCCTGCTAAAAAAGTTAAGACAACTCCAAACAAAACAATGACTCAAAAAGAGATAGATCAAATGTTGAATAACCTTCTTAGTGGAGGTTCAACACGTAAGAGAAAATTCTACAATTATTAAATGGGGGGGTTGCTCCCCCCAAAACCCCCCTGCTGCTATAAGGGAGGGGTGTTAGGGGAACCGTAGGTTCCCCTTATAGGGGGATGCAATCCCCCCATAAAATTATATAATTATTAAAATAAAATGAAGTCTTTTAGAAATCCAAAATATTTAGATAGATATGAGGATGTTGTTTATGACCTGGAACAGTCTTTAGATACTGCTCCAGCAAATGCAGCTCACCAAACTAAAACAGGTCTTAGATTTGTAGCTGATAATACAGGAGAAGCCACTCCTTTTGATTGGTATAACGCCAGACTATCAATGGATTTTAAAGTAAATAAGCTGGCAGATGGAGGAAACATTGCGATTGCAGACCATAACGGAATTGTAAATGGTAGTAACTCCTTTATAGAAAAATTAAGTATCCTAGCAAATGGAAGAGAAGTTTATAGTTGTAATTATGCAAATCATGTTGTAAATATTAAAAATCTTCTTGAGTATAATCCTTCATATGCTGAGAGTGTAGCTACAAACGAATTTTACTATCTTGATACATCAAGAGCTGCAGAGGAAAGACCTGCTCAAGCAACTTATAATAAAGGTTTTCATAAAAGAAAATTACTATTAGGTGTATCAGCCACAGTAAACTGTGAAATTCCTCTTAATAGATATTCTTTCTTTGAAGCATTGGAAGACAAATTACTTCCAAATACAAAAATTGAGCTAAATATCGAAATTGAAAAAGATGCAAATTTAATTTTTCAAGGAGCTGATAATTGTAGAGTTATTATAACAAGACTACAACTTTTTATTCCAAAACTTACGTTTAATTCAGAAGGAGAAAAGTTGTACATGGAAAATTATCTTAAACCTTACAAATGGACATATTTGAATGAAGTAGTAGAGCGATCAAATAATACACAACAACAGACAGGTCATTTTAGAATTACAAATGCTATTTCAAAACCACGTCATGTATTTATTTTTGGAATTGATACAGCCAATATTGATTCACAAACAGCAAATCCATTTTTATACGACACTTTTGAACTACCAAATAATGCTAATATATCAAGATGTTATCTAGAAGTTGCAAATGGAAACGAATATCCTGATATTCACTTTAAACCTTCTACAGATTTGTCAAGAGTTTTTAGAAATGTAATGTCATATGTATACGCAAATAATGATTATCAAGGCGGAACCTTACTCAATAGAAGTAATTTCAAAACTTTATTTCCTTTTGTTTATTTTGATTTGACTAAACAGAAAATGGATATAAAAGATGGAGTTACAAAACTAGCATTTCATTACGAATTAACAGCTAATCCAGACGCTGATTATAATATTTACGCGCTAGTCTTACATGAAAGAGTAGCAGAAATATCACAACAAGATGGAAAACTATTGCTTAGAGCATAGATAAGGGGAAAACTACGTTTTCCCCTAACACCCCTTTCCTTGTCTACGCATGGGGGGGGGGACTGCGTCCCCCCAAAACCCCCCTACGACCCCCTCCCTTGGCTACAATGAGAGAGGCATTTTTATCAAACTTTCTAACACTGTGATAGTGAACTAGATAACTGCTATCAACTTGATATACGCGGCGAATAAAATGTTGTGAAATTAGTGATGGGGGGATTGCATCCCCCAAAAAACCCCCCTGCTTCTAAAAAAATACTATGATGTAATAATCACGAGATTATCGTGTGATTTAAAAACAATAGCCTTCTAGAAGGTTCTAATGGGGGGATTGCATTCCCCCAAAACCCCCCTGCTGCTACGCCGCGTGAGTTTACACGTGATTTTAAAAAGTGCGTGTTATGTAACACAGGAAAAAACCCCTCACTTGACTGCGCCGAGTGAGGTTACACGTAAAGCATTTTTTTAAAAAATTAGATTTTACATTCAAAATCTAATTACATAGAAAAAGGGAAGGGGTTTTGGGGGAACCTTGGTTTCCCCTTAATTTAATATAAACATTAAAATAAAATGTCTAATTATATGGAATACGGAGTAAAACTTACAGATGGCCAAAAGACAAAACTGGCTTCCGCAATAATAAATCAGTCACCTTTGACTCTTCGGTTAAAACATTCGCATCTTAGAGGAAATGATGAGTTAATGTTGACAAAAAGACAGATTGCCAAAATAAATAAATCTATTGCAAATGGCACAGGATCAGATATAAAGATAAGTAAAACTCAAATTAGAAAATCTGTGAAACACGGAGGAAACTTATTTTCATCACTCGCATCTCTTGGAGCAAAAGTTCTTCCTTTCGCAATAAAAGGAATTTCAAAAGCTGTTCCCGCATTAGCAACTGGCGCTGCTACTGCACTTGGTGAAATTGGGCTAAATAAAATATTTGGAAAAGGACAAAGAGGAGGAGCAATGGATTTAGCCAGCTTATATGAAATAGCGAGAAAAGGAATACCAATTCCAACAGCTGCATTAACTTTGCTTCCAAGTATAAGTAATGCTTTTAACAAATCACAGTTGAACCAAATTAGCAGAGCTATGCAAACGGGTAGAGGATTTACTATAAAGCCAACTAGAAAACAAATAGAAGGAGGATTTTTAGGTACACTTGCTTCTATTGGAATTCCAATAGCAATTAGTTTGGTATCTAAGATGCTTGGAGGAGGGCTTCAGGTTGATAGACAAGGGTCATCTAATACAGCAAATGTTTACGTACCACCCACAAATGGTAAGGGTTATCCGTATCAATCACCTCCTTTTATTGGTACATGGTCCAACCCTATAGGAATGGGAGTTAAAAAAAAAAACTCCAAAGGAAAAGGTCTTCTTCTAGGAAAAAACAGCCCATTCAACTCAATTCCCATACTAGGTACCATTTTGTAATTAAACCTCTATCCAACTTTGACCTAATGGGATGGATAAAAAAACTTGGTATAAAACATTTCAGAGGAATATATAGTCGTGATGGACTACCTCATAAAATAAAAAAAGAATGTGGAATAATTAATCTAGATGATATACAAGGTCCTGGAACACATTGGGTTTGTTATAGAAATATAGACAATGTAGTTGAGTACTTTGATCCATTTGGACTAATAATGCCAAATGAAGCACTAACATATTTTAATACTTCTGGAAAACGCATTATTTACTCAATGGATGAAATACAAAATCGCAATACTGTTCTCTGTGGTTATTGGTGTTTATATTATTTATTTGAGAGACAGCGGGGTAATAGTATTTTAAATGTAATACATAACCCACATTTTGATGATGATAACAGCGATTTCATACAAGAATATTTTGGAGGATAAAATGGGGGGGAGAATAAAAATAATATTTAATAAATATTATTTTTTAATCTTCATCAACCGGTGTATTTTTTAGTGATTTAACCCTCTCAACTTTTGTATTTAGATCTTTAACACTATCAACTATATCTATGAAATTAGAGTAAATATCAATAAGACGATAAAGTTTCTTTTTTTTATCACTATTTAGCTGCAACCAAGAATATTCCTCGTTTCTTATTTTTTTCCACATCTCACATTCACCAACCATCAGAACTCTAGAAAGATCTTCGTTTTTCTTTCTAAGAGACTCCAACTCATTATATATTTTTGACCTTACTTCTTTCTCAAAATCCTTGATTGTTTTAACATCCATCTTTTTTTCTATCTCAGAAAAGAATTTAGCTTCCATTTATTATATAAATAGATAATTACCTTTTACAACTTTGTTAAGCGTATTTGATTTCTCACTTATTTCCATAAGCAACTCAAATACTTTTATAAATTTATTATCGTTTTCCAATCTAGAAAAATCAGCATATTCATAACTCATGTTTAGGCTAATGTATATCTTTTGGAGCTCACTTTTCAGAAAATTAGATCTAGTAGACATAATTTTTATCTAAACGTTATATAAAATGAAAGAAACTTATTGTATTAAAGATAAAAGAGTAACTCCTTGTACAGAGCCAAGTGGTTACCAACAAGATAAAAGAGGTAGAACTCAATTTTACTGTCACTGTGCAGTTTGTGGAATTAAAAAAGTTAGATATGTTAAAACGGGAAAAAATCAAAAAAACTAATTAGCCCGTCTGAAGGGGCGGGCGTCTTTGATACTGTTGTTGGCACAGCAGTTGATGGGTTTGTTCATTACGGGCTTCCTTGGATGGGTAAAAAAGCAGTTGAAATGGGAAGGTATTATGGATCAGAAGCTCTTAGAAACCCTAAATTACAAAAAAAGGCAATAAATTACGCTTTGGACAAATTAAATCCAATGATACAAAACGTGGGTTCACAAGCTTTAGACCAATTATCAACCAAAATACGGCCAAAGAAAAAATACAAAACAAACAGAAAAGATCTTGATGGTGGGGGTATAGATATCCATAAACAGATTGGTAATTTACCTAAACCAAAAGGTGGATGGACATTGCCAGGGCATAAATATACAGGTCCTTATAATGATCTTGAGAACCAATTAAGATACAATCCGGAAACCGGTGAAATATTAGAAATTTATGATCAACCAACTGGAGCAACTGATGCTGTGGCTATGCAACATGATGTTGATTATAGTGTTTGTGGAGATGACCGAAAGTGTAAAAATAAGGCAGACAGAAAGATGGTAAAATCGTTGGATGCTATTCCTTGGAAAGAAAGACAATGGGGGCATACTTTGGCTAGAACAATAATTAATACCAAACAAAAACTTGGACTTGGTTTAAACGCGAGTCGGCGTTGAGTAGTGATTGGTCTCAACAATTAGCCGACGAACTTCACAAACCAATCACAAGAAACTTTCAAAAAAGATCAGTAATCTCAAACGGTATTGATGAAATCTGGGCTGCTGATTTAGTTGAAATGCAAAAGTTTAGTAAGTGGAACAAAGGGATTAAATATCTCTTGATGGTTATTGATGTGTTTAGCAAGTATGGTTGGATTAGGGGGCTGAAAGATAAGAAAACTGAAACTGTTAGTAAAGCATTCGAGAATGTATTCAAAAGTAAACGTAAACCTCAAATGTTATGGACTGATAAAGGTTCTGAGTTTATCAGTAAACATTTCAAAGATTTTCTTAAAAGTAAAGGAATTAGGTTGTATCACACTGAAAACGAGGAGAAATCTAGTGTTGTTGAGAGATGGAATAAAACAATGAAAAACAGAATGTGGAAGATGTTTACTGTGAATAACAACACTGTTTACTGGGATAAGATAGATAAACTAGTTGATAATTACAATAACGCTAGACATTCAAGTATAAAAATGACTCCTGTTGAAGCAAGTAAAAAGAAAAATGAAAATAAAGTTTGGTCTAATTTATACGGTGATTTAATCTACTTGAAACCTGGTAAACCAAAGTTTGCAATTGGTGATAAAGTTAGAATCTCAAAATATAAGAGAAAGGTATTTGATAAAGGCTACACACCAAACTGGACAGAGGAGATATTTGTGATTGATAAAGTTCTGCCAACAAAACCTGTTACATATTCTATTACTGATTTGATGGGAGAAGAGGTTAAAGGTTCTTTCTACGAGCAAAAATTACAAAAAGCAAAACAGCAGACATTTAGAATAGAAAAAATTATTAAGAGAGATAATAAGAAGAAAATGGCATTAGTAAAATGGAGTGGATATCCTGATAAATTTAACTCATGGGTAAGTTCTAAGGATTTGGTTGATTTTTAATACAAATAATGTATTAAAAATAAAATCCTATTCACTCATTTGGCTCTTCATCAGATAAAGTTAAATCTTCAACTAATTTCTCTATATCCTCTTCATTATCGCTTTGCTCTTCGTCGTCGTCGACGTCTTCCTCTTCAACCATTAGTAAAGACTCTCTTGGTTTGAGTGGTTTAACATAGCACTCGTGAACTTTTATTTGCAGAGATGTAACAGTTTTGCTTATAAAGATTCCTTCTATTATTAATGCCAATTTCACATTACAATACTGATTTATGAGTTTAAAAGGATTTAGTTCCTTTCCCCCCTTTCCTTTAAACAAAGATAAAATTTTCTTTGATTTTTCTGAGTAAATAAGTTTTGCATAAAGAACTGGTGCAGATGAGGGATCTTTTCTAGTTTTCTTCTTTCCTTTTTTATCAGTGTACTCTTCTTGTTTGTAGTATAACGGCGGGGAAAGAGATGAGGCTAAATCTGGTCCGTATTCATTCTCTAAATGTTCTATAGACAAAGATGTTAGACTTTTAATAGCACCATAAAACGCTTTTTCTTTTTCATTTGGTTCGCTATCTTTTGCCCAAAGACATACTGGCATACTATATCCTACTAACTTTTTTGTTTCTTGATTTCTCTTTTCATTTACCCCAAAGCTAAAAAGAAATGGGGTTTCGATTACAAGTGGTCCTTTTTTGTTATTTTGGTATTTGATTTCAATTGGTATACGCTTGTATTTAATGTTACTATCTTTTACTTTTGACTCTTTTGCTTCTTTGAAAATAACGGTGTCTTTTGTTAAATGATCGTAGCTGGATAACTGCATTTTGTTAATTATAATTTATTTTCTTAAACTACAATTAAAAAATCAATTTTTTTTTGGCCAAAGAAGATTAACGGACCAATAGTTACTCGATTCTGGATTTGTATAAGTTAACTCTCCTTGTTTATTTTTTATCTTTGTAGCTCTAGCTAAATATTTATCTCTTCTCTCTTTATCCTTGTGTATTGTGTAGTCTGCGTACTTTGGAGAACCAAAATGTACTTTCTTTCCACCTGGAAGTGTCGCCATATATTTATTATTTTTTCTGGTTGAGTAATCAAGTGATTCTGCACCAAGTTTTTTAGCTCTTTTGGTTAATTTTGTAAACTTATCTCCTGTGAGAATAAATCTTTCATTTGGAGGAACGTAATCTGGGTCCTCATCGTAACGATATCCATCATCAACTATAAAATCCAAATCCTCTTTTGTAGGAGTAGTTTCTCTCGATCTTGGTTCCATTTTTATTTAATGTTTATAGTAAAATCTTATAACTGAGACAAAGTTATAAGATTTAATCACTGTCACTGTCACTGTCAATATAAATCTGAATATCACTGTCACTGTCACTGTCACTGTCACTGTCATAACATTCAGTTAATTTATTATAAAATTTAAAAGTAGCATCATAAAATTCAGTTAAACCTGGGTAAGGTTTCTCATCGTCATCAAAAAAATCTTGACGTAATTTATAATATTTGTATTCTCTAACAAAAAATAGTAAATTCTCCAAATCTTCTTTTTCTAATTCCAAATTACTAATATTTCCTAATTTACCTTTTTCTATTCCTCTAAAACAGATTTTGATGAAATACTTTATTCTTTTGGCTATTGGTGACTCAAATAATCCGTTATTAAGGTTATACAATTTTTTTTTTAAATAATTATACTCATTACTTATTCCTTTGACTAGTTGATACTCTCTTGCATACAACTTTGCGTGGGCTGGGATTTGATTTCTACTGCTTAAACAAGAAACACCAACTTTTTGCTTTGACATGATTTCTATTTTTAAGATTTTATTCTTTTAAATTCAATTTTATTTTTCTGACGTGGAATTTGGAATATGGGATAATTTAAGTATCCGGTAATAACAGGAATTTGTAGATTTGTGTTATTTTGTGTTATTTTAGAGTAGTTAGGGAAAGATACTCTTTCAGCGGTTTGCCATTTTTCATATGGTGGGGCGCGCATTCTGAAGGAATGTGGGCACCAGGTATGAAATTTGGTATTTCGCTAGAAGGTATCTTTCCCTAACTACTTGTATTCTCTCCTCGTTGGTGTTGTTTTATTGCTTGGGGAGGGTGGTTGAGCTACTGCAACTGGCTATCAAGGTAGTTTTTTGGTATAGTAGAGCTGTGTAGAAAAGTGGGTATAATATTCAATTTTTAGCGGCTTAAAGCCGGTTACTTGGATTACAAGGCGGGGGAAACCCGGAGCGACTATTTCACCTTCTGGGACGGTCATCTTGAGTGCTGTTTGCTACTCTTAGATTAGTGACCCGAAAATAAGCTAAAATATAAAACCGAACAGAAACAAAAAGAAAATACGAATCATGGTCTTATTGATTTTCTGAGACTTCCGATATGAAAGAAGTGGTGGGGATGCTCGTCGTCTCGCTTAGGGGTATAAATTTCGGATTTTGGTCTCACTTAGGGTGTTCTGGCCAAAACGCCATCATATTTAGCCGTAAAGGTCTCGTTTAGGGTTGCACGCGAAAAATATATATTGTCTGTGTTTTAACATGGTCTCTTTTAGGGCTCAAAAAAAGCTTGGGCCCAGCCCAGATCGGTCTCCTTTAAGAGTTTAATTCAAAATTTCCGACGAGCATCCGCACCCCTTTCATATGCGGAGTCCCCCACCCCCCGGGGATCAACATAACTCGAACTGACAATTTGGTAGGTGGTTGTCGACGCCTCAAGTTCCTTCCACTCGAGAGTGGTTATTGTTTGAGGGATCACGTGTTTTTAAATCTTACTATTGGAGTGTACACACCGTGTCATCACAGATGTGCTATGGAGTGTAGATGCGTGTCAGTAAACATTGGTCCGCTCGTGAACGACAAAGTTGGGTGTGAGCTTAGTGATTCAGATCACATACAGCACCCAGAAGATCTAAAACCAAGACCGGGCTGCGGATACAGAGGCATTACAGAGCTAAGAATCACAAATAGATATTGATAAGCCAACAATGTAATATAGAATACTTCATGGAAAGGGCGCTTCCATATCACTCCTTCGATTTCTGATACATCAACAACTCGTGCGTCAATAGGGTACAAAGCACTTTCCATTGGGCATTGTGTTTATCATATACATGCTACGACATTTAGCTACATTTATCACTCTGCAAGCCTTTTATTTCAAATCTTTCAAAAATGCTAAAATGATAAAATTGTTTCCCAGTACAATCACGAAATGAAAAAGAAAACGAAGTACATTATAATAAAAATATATAACGTAAGGATGTGAGGTAAGAAAGGAATTACAAGCTATGTTGACTGTTTGTTCTGAATTTATAAATAAAAATGAATGAATTACAATACAATACAATAATTTTATTAACTCTCCCAAAGGGCTATGCGGAAGTCAATTTACAAATGCTATAAAAAGAAGGGGATAAAAAGAAAAAGCTTAAATTGATTACAATCTTGGTACAAAACTAAAAGCCTAAACTATGCAAGTACAATTACGTTATCTCCTTGGAGATCTAAACTACATCATATATAAACCATTTAACGTATGGGGTCTACCCCCCCAATTCGCGTTTGACGCTCCTCTTAAAGGTACATAGTGACGGGCTATTTCTAGTGTCTGCGGTGAGGGAGTTCCAGGCACTTACAGCGCGATAGTAAAATGACCGTTGCGCAGTGACTGGTCTGCAGAGAGGGAGATTTAGATTGTCCCTTTTCCTCGTGTTGTAGTGGTGTGCGTCTGATCGCTCACTGAGTTTACTACTCAAGTACACCAGAGCGAGGCCTTTAACAATTTTGTATACTTGGGTAGTATCACGGACTAATAGCTGATCTTTGATGGAGGGCCACCCTAATTCCCGAAGAACAGGCGAGATGTGATCAAACTTTTTAGCATCTGTTAATACGCGGGTGGCGAAGTTTTGTACTAATTGTAACTTCTGTAGATTTTGCTTAGAGGTGCCTGTTTAGACAGTGGAACAGTAAAAAAGTTTACAAAAAATGAGAGAATTCAAATAGTTGACAAGACAGGTTCAGTAAACAGGTGTCTCACCCTACTAATCTGACATAACATGGACAGGAGAGACCATGTTAACGTGTTTACATGATCATTAAAATTGAGGTATGACCCCAGTATAATGCCTAAGTCTTAAACTGAGGATACCGGAGTGAGTTCTTGGTCACATGATTTTGTACATTTCACAAGACGATAAGTTGTCTTCATATGTGGACTTTGAATGTTTCAAATTAGCACTATGGTCAACTTTCAGACAGACGTTTATGAACATTTGGAGCTTTTTGACTCGTCCAGGAGATAAACACGACGAAAAGATCAGCAATTGCTGTTCCGATTCTCAAGCTGGTCCAAGCTCACGATTCCAACTTGACTCTCACGATTTTTTTGCTTTTCTCACCACAAGACTCCCAATCTCATGGTTTTTAGCGAAATATCATTCTAAAATGTAATGTTCCTTTGTCCAATAAAAACGGAAATGTTTACCGTTGCTAAATCGTAATTGATTCTCCTCATGTAAACCCTGAGAATGCGGCAGTATACAGCCGTCAGCAAAAGACTTCGCAACGGTTTTGCGAGACACTTGTCGGCCATAATGTTCTTCAAATGCGACGAAATGAGTTAAATTACGGTTTTTACTGTCAAAACCCTGCTTGTTTTCCTGGAATATATCTTTCAATTCTTTATAATTTTAAACAGCGTCGATTTAATGAGTTTATATATTTTTTTGGAATCCCTGCGCCATAAACCTTGCCTCAACGATGGAACGTGTTTCACAGGATATACGAGCAAAAACTACCTCTGTCATTGTTCTTCTGGCTTTACAGGAGAAATCTGCGAGATTAAAGGTAAAGTACACTTTTAATAACTTCTTTCGTATCAGCTTTGCGGTAAACTATGTTAGAAAAAGGCGAATTTTTAATTCTTGGTTATTCATAAGTATTGGTGGTTTTTACTGTTCATCATCAAAAATAAAAATCAAAACTGTTCAAACTGTTGGTGCCCATCCGAATGGGCAGCAACATGGCGGCCAGAAACCGACAGAGACTTCTGTCGCTGAGTTTTGCTACGAAAGCGTAAATTCATCTCTCACGGGAACTCATAAACATTAAAGTAATACTCTTTCTAATACAATAACTGTATAGAGAGCAAAATCTCCCAAAATAGTGACTTTTTTAACCTACACGACTGATCTCTCGGCCGCCATACAATTTCTGCGCCAGGAAAAAACTTACACATTCAAGCGTACTGTATCACAAAAAAAAGCCCCTTCGAAGTGAAAATTTATGAAAATATTAGTTTTTAGCTGATGTAATACCTAATGAAAGTAAAAACTTATAAAGATCGATAATTATTTAGTTTTGCATTTTAATGACGTTATTTGAAAACTAGCATTCCCCAATGTGTTCGTGATTTTGACGGGGCGAAATAGAAACGTTACTCCGAACATTAAAAGACTATGGTAGACAATAAGCATGTTTTAAAATTTGAGCTCAGTCGGTAAATCAAATTTTGCGAACCGTTTTAACTCGTAAATTATATTTCGTGCGACTTTTCGAATAGCTTCTCCGTTCAGTTAGCTTCGTGTCAGGACTCCGGGCCTTAAGTTCACGACTTCGGCCAGACTATTTTTTAATCTTTAAAAAAACGCACAAGTAACATCTAGCCTGCGAATACAGTCTCCTCTTATTGCTTTGCCATCAGCGAAGAGCGATGAGAGGCGGCTGACGAAAGGATTGGAGAACGTAGAAGTCTATCTTCCCGCCTGGGTGTTCAGGTCGGGAGGCGGATCGATATCGGGTCCGGCGCAACTAATGTGGTGTCAGGTTGTCCTAGGCTGTCATACTTGCCTTGGCAAAGCTATTTAAAAAACAAAATAAAATGCAAAAATTCTACTTTTTTCTACAGCCTTGAGACTGAAAGAACCATTAATAACTGCTAGTTTTACTTTCATCACAGTTGCTAAGTCGTGCAGTGACTTGAAGAAAATTGATCCCAGTGCAAAAAGTGGACATTATGTCATTGATCCAGATGAAGAGGGAATGTTAGCTCCTTTTACTGTTTATTGCAACATGACTGACATGAATGGCGTTGGCGTGACAGTTATCAGTCACGACAGCGAGAACAGAACACGAGTGAAAGGATATGAGAGCCCAGGAAGTTACTCACGTGACATTCATTACACTGGAGCGAGTCTGTCTCAGCTGGCCAGTCTCACCGCAGTCTCTCTGCGCTGTGAACAGTTTATCATGAGCGAGTGTTTACCCTCAGAGATGTATACAGACGAAGTATGGAATTTGTGGGTGTCACGTGATTCTTCTAAGATGACGTACTGGGGTGGGGCATCTGTCAATTATAAGTGCGCATGCGGGATGACCGACTCATGTGCGGATCCCAGTTATGGCTGTAACTGTGATGCTGATGACCACGTATGGCTAAATGACAGCTGTCTTCTGACTGACAAGACAAAGCTTCCAGTAAAATAGCTAAGGTTTGGTGAAACTGGAGATAGTAACGAAGATGGTTACCACACTCTGGGGAAATTGAAATGCTATGGCTTAGCATAGACGTTATTTCCTCACAGTGAAGCCAGGTCAACTGCTCTCCCTTAAATTCCATTAATGGAACTGATTCTTTGAAAGTTTTTTTGAGAAGTTGTAAATGCCAAGACTAGGAATGTGTTCGAATAACTTGACCTACTTGCAAAATAAGACATCACGTCTTTACCACATTCGACGCACGTATAGGAAATGTATTGACGAGGCTCGAATATATTTAGAGGATTTTAAACCTCTAGAACATTTTTATTTTTACATTTTACATTTCCTTTACGTGCGCCGAATGTGGTAAAGACGTGATGTCTTATTTTGCAAGTAGTTCAAGTTCTTTGAAAGTTGAGTCAGCAATAGTAGATTTCAAATCAAATAGTAGAGGAGACGGGTGATGAAAGGTGGGAAACATCAAAGATAAAAACTACTGTGCTGCAGTATTTGATGAGAGCTCCTTGGTAGTGCACAATCCAGTTGCAAAAATATTTGACACTCTGTAACTTATTTGGGCTTAAGCGGCCTGTGCTTGATCTTGCGATTAAGATCCCTCTTCGCCCCCCGCCCCCCCCCCCCCCCCACCCCTCACCTCTTGGAAAAGTTGCTGGCAATACACTACCATGTTCACTGACTTTATTTTTGGAAGAACAAATTTGAAGGGAGGAGAGGAAGAGCGTAAGTGTTATACTCACAGATGTGTCACTAGCACTAGTGTGTCGACATTTTTGTAACTGGTTATAGATGAGATAAGAGCCTGGATTCAGCTGCATACAATTAGAGACCTTTAGATGCTAAGACAAAGATGACTAAGAGAACGAGAATGTTACAATACTGAGGGAGCTTAAGCAACTGCGACGACGACCACAATTTCAGAAAAAAAGGTTTAATGCTCAAAACAACAGCCCGGCACGAGCATCTCGCTTTTTATACATTTCTTTGACGTCCACTGCACGACTATGACGCGAAACCTCTTAATTTGACGTTTTATGGGGGACATGGACATACGACGACGAATTTCCCTTCCTCTTTTTGATCCTGAATAAAATCCTTAAGAATTCAACTCCAGGAAAGGTCGCCTGCATTTGACAAATTGAGCGGGTCCAAATATACGCGATTAAGTTTGAAAGAACGCAAATTCATTTTTTAGCGACGTTTTTACTGCTGTTGTCGTCGTCGTCGTTGTTTATACTAAGTAGTGCACGCGGCTGAACCAGCGTCATTTTGGCGGGAAAACGAGAAAGCCGTCGTCATTCTACTACGAGTTTTGTCGTAGTGGTGGAAACAAATTATCAAAAGTTGGACGTTTATTATCATTTTGCGCTCGGGAGAGGGCTTAACCTCCTGTAATAAACATAACGGTGCTTACTTTCTAGTGAAACAAAAAGTAGAATGAAGCGGTGTCTTTTTCTTAGAGAAGGCGAAAATATAAACCTTATGTAACTCTCGTCATGGTTAGTCGACCCCGTCCTCGCATTTGAATGCATTTATGACAAGTGAAACTCTTTTTGATAAACGTCTAATCAAACAATTCAACGAAATACCCTTTACTCTGTACGTATCTCATTTTTCAAACCGCAGACATTTTTTGTCTTGAGGCAAAGAATTAAAAAGTTTACCAACATCTTAAAAACATAAGTTCAGTTCGCAGGGTTCAGTTACAAAAATTAAACGAGTAGTGCATACCCTTCATTAATGAAGAGAATCATGGCGGGAATTAAATTCAACGGTTGTCTTAAAGAACTGGTCGAAACTGCAGTTTTCACAGGAAGGAGAAGATGATTTTTACCACGCAGGTTAGAAGAAATTTTAAAAAAAGATGAGAGTTGAGCATTTACTAATTTTGCACGATGAGTAACAATCAATAAAGGACAAATGTTTTCATTATTATCCAAAATATACTGTTCAATTAAGAAAGGTAGGTTTGAGGCGACCTCATCCTTTATAACCCAGATATCGATGACACCAGGGAAGTTAAATGCGAAAATTAACCTTCAGAAAATTATAAGGAATTTATTAGGAAAGCTTCGAAAATTCTACATGAATGGAACGGTCATCTAGAAATTTGTAGCCGTCGTTAAGCCGCAATTTGCTTGCGAGCAGATGTTTTACAGCAATGTTTGTTTGTGTCAGCTTGTGTCGGCGCTGTTCAGTCTGGTGTTTGCCTTTGGGAAGCTTGGCTGAACTACACACAGAGTTTATAGTAGGTAGTAGGAAATAGGAATTTTAACTACGTTATAAGTCTAAAAACACTTTAGAGATGCACTCTTCACTGATTGGAACCATTTTCTTTACCCCAGTATAGTAAAATGGATTAAAAAGAACCTCGATATTGCGAAACTTCGTTATTATGGTTACAGCAACCAAATTTTGCCAGTCCCTTAGCCAGGGACCGCGCAGCAAGTTTTCGAGTGGGGGGGCTAAAGAAGAATGCGTGAAGGAAAATTTTTTGGGGGACCGGCGGGGGGGGGGGGCATGCGTGTGGATTTCTATTCAATTTCTCTAAAGTGGCGGAGAATGCGAATAACGATAGAACTATTGATTTTTTTCCACATCTTCAGTGATGTTGCTATGGGGGCTGAAAATTCACCATCACTCAATTGAAATATCATAGATTGTTGTTATACAACTGATATCAACCTTTAATTACTATAAATAAGCCAGAAATCCAACGATTTTGCTTGAGCTGCCTTGAACTCAAGGCTGTATAATTACTGAGCAATTATTGCACGAGGCTGAGTATGATATGAAGAGTTATGCAGATCGAGGGAGTTATCCGCCAAAGCCGAAGGCTTGAGCCCGGTGGATAACACCCTCCGAGATCTGTATATCTTCATATCATACGAAAGCTGAGTTCAATAATTGTTTAATTATTCATTCAAAATATTTACACGGCAAAACAAAACGGTAACTGAAAATAATTTATTGAATGATATTAAAGTTACTGTACATCATTTACTCGAAAAGTGCCAAAATTACGCTTTCTGTTTGTGTTGCGGTCGGTAAATTCGTTATGTCAATGGTGGAAAGCCTGTCCGTTCTTTCTTTGTGTATGTTTTAAACTGTCAGGTTACTAAATCGTTCCTGGTTCATTCTTGAACGGAGCCATTTTTTTAGCCTCCGGGCAGTCGAAAAGGATCTTTCACCGGCTGCACTTGTTGCTGGATTTACGAGAATCAGCTCAAAGTATATTCGCCTGTAATAGTCTTGTGCGGTCACAGGATATGTTGGCTCTCCAGTGCCAATTTCAATTCTTCTTGGCGCGCGAGTTCTCCTTGGTAGCAGCGGTCCACTCATGGAGGGATAGCTTTTACTTTTCAGTAAAACTCCATCATAAAATGATCATTTAAAAGACGTTTACCTCTGCTACGTTAGAAGCGAAAAAATATTTTACAGTTGTAACGACTAATGCTTCATTCTGTCTATTTATCTGCGTGTTTGTCTTTGTCAGTAACTCTGGTCACTTTCGAATTAACGATTTTTTGCTATTTTTCACTCCGTTACTTTTGTTAAATTATTTTTTGTTTAATTTATTTTTATTCTTGCAAAAAAGTGGGGGGGCTAAAGCCCCCCCAGCCCCTCCCTCTGCGCGGTCCCTGTTAGCCTTTGTTATTTGGAGATTCCACTTTACTTGAAAATAACGGCAAAACCGTTTTTAAGTTTCTCAACAAGGTGATGCCAAAAATCCTGCAGGGTTATCTAAAGCGAGCTTTCTATAAATTGGACTCGTACCATTATACTCCTCATTTCTTTTTTCCTTTTTCTGTATTTGCTGGCTGCGGTAGGGAAGAACAGTTCGATGATATCCACGCTTGAATAGATCAAAAATTACTTGCTTGTAAAACTAGCGTTTAATTTTAAAGAGCTGTTGAATTTTCCTGTTCCCAAACAAACTCTATCATTCATTTCAACGTTGTTCGGATCTTAAATCCGAAGGGCAATTTTTTGGCATTCTTTGTTTGGCAACTTTCCGTTGGTCAATTTAGCTTGGAATTGTTCCAATTATTGGGTGAATTTCATTCAGGTGTTTAAGTTTTTCATCTTTTTATAGCTACGAGCTTACCGCTGTCACATTTCTTGCGTGTAATATTATTAATTAACTTTCTTTTCATATAATAACGTGTATATTGTCGGGTTACCCACTGGGGCAGCTTTATAGACGATTACCTTGCACTAAAACAGCCTTTTCCATGTAAAATTTGCATTCGATATAACTTTATTATGTCTATCTATAACTATAACTAATAACGACAGCTAAGTGCAGAGGAAATTCATTTACGATATTTACAACATGACTAAGATAGTAGGCACTTTCTGATTGGTAAAAAAACCTATGGTTTATTGCGCCGGTTAACTCATAGTTTACTTAACGTTATTTCATAAAAGCAATAGACCACACTTTCTATGGGTTTACCGGCGTGATACCCACTTGTCTATTTCTTGAATAAATTATACTCACTCAAGCTTATTCATGGAAGCTTATTCCCTGCAATGCACTGTAAATAAACAAGGTATTGGCGCAAAACGAGGGACTACTCGTAGTCTACAAAATATCGGCACAACTCGGAAAGAGGAGTACATGGACCTACAGAGACCGAAACACGGTTAAAAAAAGCGACGAAAACGGCGAAGCCGCAATAACCTCGATCAACTATCAAAAATCCCTCTTAAGTTTTGAAAACGTTTAAGTATAAGCGCAATAGAAAGCTTTTGGAAAGCTTTTGCAGAAATTGATATTCTTACTATTTCATTTTGTAACATCGTAAGACGATATTCTAAAAAGGGGCGACCGCCAACCGTGAAAACCATTTTAATCTGGCTAATTGCACACTCCTTGAGTCAAAAAGTTTAAACACACTACATAATTAACTATAAGAAATTAGACGTCCAGATGTTTCAAAACTGGTGCTATCCCGGATGAATTTTGAACTTTTTAAATTTAAGCCTGACAGGGATCGATTATTTTTCAACGGGTTTTCATTATGGCAGGTCGTTGTTGTCTTGGGTTGGTGCTATTACTGGTTTGTGTTTTTTGGGGCGCTTGGCTGAGCCATATCACAAACGCTCAAGTAGGTAAGGCGAAAACTAACAACAAAGGTAGACATTACAAATATCGTCGGTGTTGCATCCTGACTATATAGATACACACATTTTTGTACTTAATAAACTATTCGGTCACCAACTCGCTGACCCTCAGCCCGAGCGAGTTATATGCTACGTGCATTTGTGTAACTGTATGTAAGCATTGTTATTTTTTACGCAATCGTGGCATACTTTCCCATTTTTGTAAGAAACGGACGTGATGCTCGGCAACTCGGGTAATTACCGCACATTGCATGATAAAGATGGCTTAAACCCAACTTAATTGCTGTTTTCTCGGTTTTTGGAGTTTCCCATCTGAGTCTATTTCCTGGCTTCAGTTGCATGCAGGGAAACTGAGGCGAAAACTAAATCTGGAGCCTCAAGCACTTATTGAAAAAAGTGAGTAATGCTTTATTAGCTGAGCGTTTTCCGCTCGTGGGTAAACATTGCATTGATATGCTTCTCTTCAATTAGATTTTATTTTGGTTTTTGGATTAACCTGCATGGTTTAGAGCAACAACCTTTAACATGATGAACGCATGAATTCTTTTATACAATCTCAGGACGCTTAAACTAACTTTAACTTTTTTTTTTAATTACTGGTTATTACTGTGTATGCTTAGATCTTTTTTATGCTTAAATACCTCTCCTGTTTTCATACTCCCAATGATGCAAGTTTAATCTAGCTCCGTTAGGCAATGTCTAGTGTTAATTTCGTATATCTTAATTAGACATGTGCTAAACAAAACAGTCTAACTGCTCTAGGTCAGTCAAGGATCAGTTGTCGTCTATAGCCTTCAATTAGCTAGTTAAATTCATTTTCGCACACTCAGCAAACAGCGAATAGAACAGATCTCAAAATAGTTTTCTTGAACCAATAATCTAATAACATAGAGAGAAGTTCGTTGCCGCCAAAATCCTTGGAGATTCATGGCTGTTTATACTTAAGATGCGCTGTCAATCTTCTAGAGGCAACTGGCCTAACAGTAAGAAAAATGTCGTCCTTGACCAGAGTGTCAAAAAGTTATCCTTGAATTAACTGGCAAATAGCTAAAAAATTTTCAAATTCCATTTACAGCCCGCACTTTGCCGTTTGGCCCGCGAAAAGGAGCGCTTTAAAGAGTGCAGTTTGTCAGTTGGCCGCGTATAGTGATAATAATGCGGCAATCACGTGACTTTTGGAGGGCATATAGTTTATTTCTGGCCCGCTGGGGCGCAAATGATACTACGATGGGCACAAATAAACTATATTCCCGACAAAAGTCATGTGATTATCATTGTTTTCATACACAAGGCCAAATCGTAGAAATTTATTTCATAAGGGAAGATTGTTTAAACATGAAATCATTATGCAGGCTTCAAATTCCATTTACAGCCCAGCCATTTAGTGCTGATAAGTTAGGCTACTTTACTCAGACAGTATATATAGATAAGGATCTTTTTTTGGGTAATTCGTTGGATTTGCACAGCGCATCTCTTACTGCACGTAACAAGATATCCTTTGACGGTTGTGCTCTAAACTACTGACCTTCCCATTATTATTTCGTAGACGGTTGTCGACGCCTCAAGTTCCTTCCACCAGAGAGAGGTTATTATTTGAGGGATAACGTGTTCTTAAATCTTACCATTGGAGTGAACACACCGTGTCATCACAGATGCGTTATGGAGAGTAGATGCGTGTCAGTAAACATTGGTCCGCCCGTGAACGACAAAGTTGTGTGTGAACTTAGTGATACGGATCACATACAGCACTCACAAGATCTGAAACCAAGACAAGGCTGGACCTACAGAGGTATCACAGAGGTAGGATTCACAATTAGCTACAATTAGTTTTTCAAATGGATGATTATGATGATGATGATGATGTGGGATTAGCCCTTAATCCTCTTACTTAGTAACCGCGCTCCACTTATATATCCTGACGTGATTGTACAATAGTTCAGTTGACCTTAGGCCTTGCTCATGTAATCTCCTTTAACAATATAACCTTGAATATATACTTGGCCTCCACTCTTCGTTTCGCCTCCGATAATCGCACAGATGATGATGATGATGAGGATGATGAGGAGGAGGGGAATCAGGATGCTAACCTAAACGATACTGATAATGATGACAATGTTCAAATCTTGTTTTCAAGCTGTAACAAATCTAAATTCCTGAATTTGACGGTTTGACGAATTTATATTCTCTTTAGAATCCCTATGCCATTAAACCTTGCCTTAACAATGGAACGTGCTTAACAGGATATACCAACAAAATATACCTCTGTATCTGCACTTCTGGCTTTACTGGAGAAAACTGCGAGAAAGGTAAAGTACGCTTTCAATAACTTGTTTCGTATCAGCCTTGCCGTAGGCTGTGTTAGGAAAAGGCGAACTTTTAATTCTTGATTATTCATGAGTATTTCTGGTTTCTACTGTCAAGACATCAAAAATAAAAATCAAAACTGTTCAAACTGTTGGTGCCCGTCCGATTGGGCAACAACTTGGCGGCAAGAAACCAACAGAGACATCTGTCGCTGAGTTTTGCTACGAAAGCGTAAATTCATCTCTCAAGGAACTCATAAACATTACAGTAATACTTTTTCTGATACAATGACTGTACAGAGAACAAATTCCCCCCAAATAAATCACTTTCCAGACAGTTCTCCCGGACGCCGTGTAATTGCCGCGCCAGGCAAAAGCTTAGAAATTCAAGCGTACTGTATGACAAAACAAAGTGCATTTTCGAAGCAAAAATTGGAGTAAATATTATATTTTAGGTGCTCTAATACTTTATGAAAGCAAACACTCAGAAGGATCGATATATAACTCTTTTGTTTTGAATTTTGATGACGTCATGTGAAAGTCTATCGACAAGGCGAAAATAGAAACTCCGAATATTTAACAATTATTCTTTGAAATCGAAGTGAATAGTGGCTAAATATTTACCGAGCCGCGAAAGCGGTGAGGTAAAGATTCCCAAAGCCACTATTCACCGAGATTGAAAAGAATAATTGTTTTAGTATATACACACGAAGTGATCTCAACAAAATCAGAGAGGAAACCATTAAAAAGTACGATTTGATTGACAGATCAAATCACGCGTAAGTTTAAAAATAGATCTTTGCAGAATTTTCAAACATGGCAATTCACAAGTTTATGATTTCGCAAACAACAGCGTATTGGCTTAAATGGAACCGCTAAAAGTTCGAACTGTTTCCTTACCTGAGAAGAAAAGTAGAACTTTGTTGTTTTCAGTTGAATCGACAAGTTTATAGCCAAAAAGGTTTGTTGTGTCGTTCTTCGCATGAAGTGCTGACTAAAATGGCGGCTTGGTTGCTCGAGGGAAGACGGTCGTCTTCCTGTTTCATTCTTTTTCCTGTTTACTTGAAACGTAGAATTTCTGCAAACATTTCCTTTTAAATTTGTTTGTCATAAATAAACATCGATTTTTGAGCTCAAATTTTCTTGTTAGAATAGGCTGAGTTCACGAAACGGCTTCTTCTACGCAAATACACGGAAGTTGTAAACAATCCATCGAGCACAAAACTCAGCTAAAGTAAATTGAAAAACGCCGTATTGAATCCTTCCAAGCCTTTTCTTGCCTTAAAAAAAGTCAGCCCTAGGATTTTGTCGACTTTTCAAAGATCGTTCTCTAAAGAAATGGGGAAAACAACGAGCTCACACATTATCCACTCGCTAGGAGGTGAATATTGTTGAATAGTGCGAGATAGCGAACCAATCAGATTGCTTAAATCACCAAGATCACTGAGTGTGTATATACTAATAAAAGATCACGGTAGACAATATATAAGCATGTTTTAAAATTTGAGCTTAGTCGGTAAATCAATTTTTGCGAGCCGTTTTAACTGATAACGTATATTTCGTGCGATTTTTCGAATAGCTTCTTCGTTCAGTTAGCGTCTTTTCGTTACAGGAGGCCTTAAGTTCACTGCTTCGAGTCAGACCATTATATTCTTCTTTACAAAAAACCGCACTAGAAATATCTACCCTGCGAATACAGCCTCCTCTTATCGCTTTTTCATCATCGAAGAGCGATGAAAGGCGGCTGATGAAAGGATTGGGGAACGCTGACCTCTATCTTCCCGCGTGGGTGTTCAGGGGAGGGACTCTATCGAGTCCGGCCAAGCTAATGTGGTGTCAGGTTTCCCTGTCAATTAAAACAAAATAAAAAGCGAAAAATAATTGAGACTGAAAGAATAATTTTTAACTGCTAGTTTACTTTCACCACAGTTCCTAAGTCGTGCAGTGACTTGAAGAAAATTCATCCCATTGCAAAAAGTGGACATTATGTCATTGATCCAGATGAAGAGGGAATGTTAGCTCCTTTTACTGTTTATTGCAACATGACTGACATGAATGACGTTGGCGTGACAGTTATCAGTCACGACAGCGAGAACAGAACACGAGTGAAAGGATATGAGAGCCCAGGAAATTACTCACGTGACATTCATTACACTGGAGCGAGTCTGTCTCAGCTTGCCAGTCTCACCGCAGTCTCGCTGCGCTGTAAACAGTTTATCATGAAGGAGTGTTTACACTCAGGGATGTATAAGAACAAAGTATGGAATTGGTGGGTGTCACGTGATTCCTCTAAGATGACGTACTGGGGTGGAGCATCTGTCAATAAAAAGTGCGCTTGCGGAATGACCCACTCATGTGCGGACCCCAATTATGGCTGTAACTGTGATGCTAATGACCAAGTATGGCGAAATGACAGCGGTCTTCTGACTGACAAGACAAAGCTTCCAGTAAAACAGCTCAGGTTTGGTGAAACTGGAAATAGTAACGAAGATGGTTACCACACTCTGGGGAAATTGAAATGCTATGGCTTAGCATAGAAGTTACTTCCTTTACAGTGAAGCCAGGTCAAGCGTTCTCTCCCTTAAATTTTATTAATGGAACTGATTCTTTGAAAGTTAAATCAGTAATCATAGATTTCAAATCAAATAGTAGAGGAGACTGTTTATGAAAGGTGGAGAACATCAAAGATAAAAACTACGGTGGTGCAGTTTTTGATGAAAGCCCCCGATAGTGCACAATCATTTATTTTCTGCAAATCGTGACGGAATAAACTGATCCGGTATGGTTTATTTACCAACCAGAAGTTTTGGATTTGATTGTGATCCTCGGCTGCATGACCTAAACGTCTTATACTTGAGCTTTTCCACTTTGTATTCTAGTTTTTCATGGGGAACTGATATTATTGCCCCCGCCTTCTCATTAATAGCCTGCTTAAGATCCGACGACGGCAGACGTCTGTGACGGCGAGCGGAAGTGAAATTACTGCTAGAAAGATTTCCGGCTGCCGTCGTTGCAAAGTTTCCCGCCGTAGCGGCCTTGTCTGTGACGTGAAGAAGGCCATTTTGCCGTCGCGTGTAAAACGTGAGTAAACTTGATCAAAATAATGCCATTTAAACACATTTTGAGCGAAATTCTTTAGCACTGTTAACAGTTTATTCTCAGTAGACCATTTTTGTCGAATTTCTAAGCGACTTAAACGATTTGAACACGGTATTTAAATTAAATTTGTTTGCCCTCTCTAAATAGTCTGACTCGTTAATCGCCATGGACTCGGTCAACTCGACAAAGAAAGCAACCCAGTAAGGTTTACAAGTTTTTTCTTGTGTTTATTGCTGTGTTTTTTAACAATTATGATATCGTAGACTTGTTTTGGCATTAAATTGAGGTCCAATTGTTTATGTCACTCATCTTTTCGTCAAGCCTCTCGGGGTCAAAATGTTCGCAATTCTGGTAGGGAAAATCCGGATTTTTAGATCTTTTGACATCATACAATAGTAAAAATTCATCTTCTGAAATGTCGCCATCATCGAAACTTGTCAGTAACATTTCACGAACCTTTCTAAAAGTAGTCATCACTCTTGTATTTATTTCTAAACTTCAACAGGAAAAGGCGCTACAACAACCCACCGTCGCGCGAGCTTTCTTAATGCTATTTTTCGCGCCATTGCGACGGCGACCTCACCCCAAACCCCCTCGACCAAGTCTGCCGTCGCAGAATCTCGCCGTCGTCGGATCTTAAGCTCACTAATAAGCCCCCGGTCGGGCTTGATAGCGGATTTACGTTAAGTTTAGTTTTATCTCTGCATTCCTGCATGCATAATGAGCAGCGAATTTACACAATAGATACCCTTGGTACAGGGGAGCAGGTTTTTCCCTGGCGTCCAGCAGGTTACTAATCGGAGTCATCTTTCTCCCGTCCCATGAATCGAAAGGTCCAAAGGGGACGAAAAGAAGTGGGACCCCGGAAACGAGGTCACTGAGAAAATCCTCGAACCTAGTCTCTCCTACTGCTACCGTATTGTAAAACGAGAAGACCTCGGGGAAGAGTCTCTAGCTTAGTTAGACCTCAGCCCCATTTTAAGTTTAGTTTCCAGTAGCAGTGATGACACATGCTTTTACTTTGTAAGATCCTTTATACCTTGCATCATTCATAGGTAGCTACAACCTCGTCCCCAGGGCGCTATTCCCTGGCTTTAGAGGTGGGCCCCCACTTTTGAAGCCTGGTAAAAGCGCCCAATGTACAATGAAACTTTCCTGCCGGGGTGTCCATTTTTTAGAAGAGGCGAGCGTCATCGTAGTTGACCTCGTCCTCGAATCTTAAGGTATTTATAGCAAGTGTAAGCTCTTTCTAATAAACGTCTAATCAAACAATTCAACGAAATACCCTTGACTCTGTGTCTCATTTTTCAAACTGCAGACCTTCTCTGCCCTGAGGCTGAGAAATGAAAACTTTACCAACATCTTAAAAACATAAGCTCGCGGGTTAGCATGGTTCAATTAAAAACTGAGTCGTGCACACCTTTCATCACATATGGATAGAATCGTGGCGGGAAATTCAACGGTTGTCTTACAGAACTGGTCGAAACTGGAGTTTTCACAGGAAGAAGAAGATGATGTTTACCATGCAGGTTAGAAGAAATTAAAAAAAAAAAAGATGAGGGTTAGGCATTTACGAATTATGACGAGTAGCAATTAATAAAGGTTTCCAGACAAATTTTTTCATTTTAATTATTAATCCAAAATATACTGTTTAATTAAGAAAGGTAGGTTTTGAGACAACCTAATATCGACGACACCTCAATAGTCTTTCTGAATTATTATCGTTTTCGGTGTTTTTCCAATTACCGACTTCGTTTGAACACCAGACCCATCCACTTTTGTCTTAAATTGGTCCTAAAGTCAACAAAACAGCAGCAGTTCTTCCTCATTCAGCTGCAGGCGAAATACCCTTCGTCACAGCATGACGTCACTCAGTCATTAATATTTCTTTATTGGAAAAACATCAAATTTATACCAAAAGGGGTTAGGATCCTACCCTCAGTGCTTATTCTCCACTGAGTGGACCCCATACCATTCTGTTAAATATGACCGAACGAGTTTGATGAACAGTATCTACCAAGCCCTGCAAAATCTAATTAAGGGAGCGCTCCCCAGTATGATGGGCTACGTTTGTCTGTGTCGGCTATCACGCACTCTTCACTGATTGGTCCTTATAAGACAATAAAACAACCAATAACCGTCACCACAGCATGACGTCACTCAAAGATTAATATTTCTTCATTGTGAAAAGTAACATCAGATTAATACTAAAAGAGGATAGGAACCTATCCTGTTTATTCTCAATAAATTTAGGGTCCTGACTTTCTTTCTTCCCAGTCGGCGTTCAGTTTTATGCGAGATCGATCAGGGAGTCTGACGAACGGTGACATCCATGCCAAGACCTGCAAAATCTGATAAACTCGGGAATGTTTTTTTCTTGGCCTTCAGTATGTCAGCCTGTCGTTTGTCTGTGCTAACTCTCTTTTTGGCATTTTTAGTTTGGGGTGCTTGGCTGAACTACATCGCAATTGCACATCAAGGTAGTAATAGTAGGTAGTCGAAAGGAAAAATGAACTAAACGCAGTTTAAACGATGATCCTTGTTCCTGTCAAATTACACCCTATTCCTGTCAAAAAACGTTTACATGAAAACGCACCCGGATAATATTATATTTTAGTGCTCAAACGGAATGTAACAGTTAATTAAGAGGGTGGAGAGATTTATCTGGTGTAGCAGGAAGTTGGTTATACATTTGATAAACCTCAAATATCGCGTTTATTGACAAATTTAAGGTAGACTTGTTTCTACAGTTTTAAAAACGGTTTTTACCAGTCTTATCGACCAGGTTTTAAATGACCTGATCTTGGTAGAAAATCAAAGGTCAGTACTTGTCGCTCGATCTAGGTACTAAATTTTGATTGAAAATATAAAATACATCTGTAATAAAAACCCTAGAATATTTGAGCTGTTCAGATTTATCAAGTGAAAGATCATATGCATCGCGGTGTTTTTTCTTTTCGTTTTTTTCTATGTAGGCCTCTTTAAAAGCAGTCGCGAAAAAAAGAGGCTGGAAGAAATTCAGTCACTTCATTTATAGACGTTCTGTTTCGATCGCTGCTACGAATTCGGGTGAAAAAGCTTTTTTTTTCGCTATCAGCATATGTTTTTCGATCCAACAATGACTTTTGATTTATTGCAAAATGTTATCATTTTGTTTATAACTAGAAGGATCGAGTATTAAAGATGAATGTAAATTATTTAGAGACTAAACTTGTATGCCTTGTACATTGCCGACAGTCGCAAGTTTCAAAGGGCTGTGGTAACCGTCGTCATTCTACTACGAGTTTTAGCAAGAATGTCGTAGTTGCGGAAACAAGTTATCAGTAGAAACGAAATTGAACTGTGATATGCTAGACACAACAAAGCAGAATTTAAAGTCAAGTCTAGACCTATAGGGTATCAAAAGAATGTCGTATTGACATATTAATTATTGTTTCGTAGATGGTTGTCGACGACTAAAGTTTGTTACACCACACGATGGTCATTATTTGGGAGAGAACGTGTTTTAAATCTTACTCTTGGAATATACACTCCCTTTCAACTCATCAAAAACTAGGAATACGTGTATCGTTGAAACTCGCGAAGCTCGGAAGCGGAAGGCCCATAAAATGTCAGGAATGGAAGGGGGGGAGAGAATTGGAGTAAGTTGTGTAGCTTGGGAGGGGGGGTTTCAACACTGGCTCTATAAATATTGGAAGGTGAGATTTAGTTAATCTTCTTTTGGTTGCAGTAAATTTGAATCCAGTGCTCTGTCGTTAAAAAGGATTTTCTGGGATTTAAATGGGTTTGGTGTTGTTAAGGAAAGGTAGCCAAAGTTTCATAGGTCCCGTGTTCACCCTATTTGACCCTTCTACAAGTGTAAGTATAGACTATGGTCAAAAGGAAATGGGTGTGATAGTGAATAACTGCAGGCAAATATGCAGCTAACCCATGCCATCTTTAATAATAAGTGTAATAATAATTACTTGTGAAATTTCTCGACTTGTTAAATTGTCCCTTACGGGGAAAATAATTCATTTTCCTCACATGGTAACACATGTCACACACTATCGCATCATGAATTTTAAACGGCGTTCTCCAGAGGAGTCTCGATGGAAAATCTTCGCCCGCGAGGATTTCTTCTTTTTCTTTCTTCTTTTCATAGAATATTTGCTTAATCACTCGCACAATGTGCAAAAGTATGCGATATATCCGGAGAATACTCCATAAGCTTTCTGTGTGCACGCTATCAAACGCTGGAAATCGATGAACTTGACATACAATCCTCCCTGCCATTCAGATGACATGCTCCATGTAGTTCCTCAAGGTTTAGATATGGTCTTTGCAGCCCCGACCTTTCTGAAATCAGCATGTTCTTCGCAGCACTCTATCGACCGTCAAAGACTGGGGGGATATTCACAATGACTTTAACAATTAGCACTTTTGACTTGGTAAAATAACAATGTGATAACAGTTGCTCCAGTCACTTGGTATCCCATCGAGTCGGTATCAGCTATTCCACCGATGTTTTCTTTTAGAGTCTATTACTTATATCATTCTAACAAGACCCTGATGCAATTTCTTTGCAGATGGTTGTCGTCGCCTCAAGTTCCTTCCACCGGACGATGGCCATTATTTGGCACATCACGTGTTTTTAAATCTTACTATTGGAATATACACGCCATGTCATCACAGATGTGTTATGGAAAGTAGATGCGTGTCAATAAACATTGGTCCGCTCGTGAACGACAAAGTTTTGTGTGAGCTTAGTGATTCGGATCACATACAGCACCCACAACATCTTAAACCAAGACAGGGCTGGAGTTATAGAGGCATCACAGAGGTACCAATGACAATTAGGTTTAAAACATACGAAGATAAACCAACGACAGCCGATTGTATGTCTCGCTATTTCTCGATAAAGAAAATAACGGTTTTCAATAAGCGGGTGATGTTCCCTATGATGAGTTGCTGCTAATGCTGATGATAATGATGATGCTGATGACGATATCGACTAGAAAAATGGATGATGACGATATTGATACTGATAACATTACACTGGGCCCACA
Source organism: Porites rus (assembly GCA_964035705.1). Taxonomy (NCBI): domain Eukaryota; kingdom Metazoa; phylum Cnidaria; class Anthozoa; order Scleractinia; family Poritidae; genus Porites; species Porites rus. Next base: position 40,460,533 of record OZ037993.1, on the reverse strand, counting down.
ATATAAACTACTGGTTCTAAATCTACCAGTAATTGTGACAGCCATTATAGTTTTATTATTATTATTATTATTATCATAATAATAACAATTATGATATGAAAATATATGTCTTCGCTCCCATAAATCGACAATTCCAGAAAAATCCCAAATGTCTCAAACTCACTGGAAAAAAAAATAAAATATTGAGAGGTTCGAGAGATCTAAATAATACCTTTTTCTATCTCCTATGATCACAGCACGGTACATAATTTTGAAGGTGATTTTAAAAATATACATTCTCCATTAGAACCTCTGCGTCAGTAATCCTTGTCTTAACAACGGAACATGCTTCACAGGATATACGAGCAAGAAATACCTCTGTGTTTGCACTTCTGGCTTCAAAGGAGAAAACTGTGAGAAGGCTCCAGGTAAAATAGTGTAGAAGATCGATATTACATGGCCGCGCGGATCGCCGCGCTGATCTCGAAAATTAAACGTAACAATAGCGCCTACACTAATAAGGCTGAGATCGCTGACCAATTTAATAAGCATTTTGTCAATGCGAGCTAATGTGGGTCAAAACCTGGCCAAAAGAATTGAACATTGTGAAGGACGTCCGACCCAATTCATAAGATCGACTCCAGTAGCTAGCTTTGTTATGTCCTGTGTCACTGAAACCCAAGTATGTTCAGTATCTAAATGTTAAAATGATCATAAGTCATCCGTATATTTTCCTAATAAACTAATCAAAATAGCTGCCCAGCCACTGTCAATACCTTTAAAATATATCTATAACCAGTCTATTGAAACTGGAATTGTTTCTCATATTTTAAAAGTCTCACAAATTCCCCAGTGTATAAGGGTGGTGATGCTACAGACCCTTGCAACTCTCTCACCATTCAGTAAAGTGCTCGAGCGTGCAGTCTATAATCAATTATATTCGTTGATTTCATAGATAAACACCAAATCTTGTACAAATATCAGTTTGAATTTGGGAAAGGATATTCCACTGAACAAGCTGTTCTTGAAATTACTGGCAATCTGAAGCTAGCTACTGATAAAGGTCAAATAACATGTGGTTTAATTCTTGACCTATCAAAGGCTTTTGACACAGTAAATCATAAAATACTGCTCTCTAAACTTCATCGGGTACATCACATAATTGGTTTGAAACTTATTTGCACAATCGCGGGGCGACCACACGGTCTGTGGCTTAAATTTTGACAATTCTGGCGGTTTTATCGCCGTACCTTTGCTAATAATTTGTTATTTTCCATTGAAGTTTTTGTGGGGGAAAGTTCATTGTAATTAAAAGTCACGTAAGTAACCTTTTAACACCAAGCACTTGTATTCTCTGGCTTTTCGTTCGTCAAGAAAATGTCCCGCAAAGTAGCGCGGTGTTAGAAAAGCCCTTCTAGAGGTGTTTCGGGATATACAGGCATCTTATACAAATTATAAGCACGAGAAAGTCACTGAAATAGTGATTAACCACAAGAATAACGTAGAACCTTCTGTCCGCAGCCTTATCATGCAGTGACTTAAAGAACGGCGACCCTACAGCATCAAGTGGAAATTACGGCATTGATCCAGATGGCGAGGAAGGCCTGGTGCCATTCACAGCATATTGTGACATGACTGACAAGAATGGAGTTGGCGTGACAGTTATCAGTCACGACAGTGAGAGCAGGACACATGTGAAAGGATGTGAAGGGGCAGGATGCTACTCACGCAACATTCATTACACTGGAGCGAGTCTGACTCAATTGGCCAGTCTTACCAGTGTCTCCTCATACTGCGAGCAGTTTATCAAGTATGAGTGTTATGGTTCAAGGTTACTGAGAACTGGAAAAGGATGGTGGGTGTCACGTGATTATTCTAACATGACGTACTGGGGAGGAGCATCACCTGGCAGTGGTAAGTGCGCATGCGGGATGAACAACACGTGTGCAAACCCCCAATATGGCTGTAACTGTGATGCTAATGATCTCGAACGGCGTGAAGACAGCGGTCTTCTCACTGACAAGACAAAGCTTCCAGTAAAACAGCTCTTTTTTGGTGATAATGCTGGTCAAAAGGAGCACGGCTACCACACCCTGGGAAAATTCAAGTGTTATGGTACAGCATTTTCACTTGGGTAATCACACACACAAAGAAACTTGTTATTACCAGAATTAATTGTTATTTGGTGTCATGTGGAATGTTAAAAGAAACCTGTAAAATGTAGGCAAGTGCTGTTCAGGGTCATTTCAACAAAACCTTTACGAGAATAGTTTACAAGCTTTCGGACTCTTAATAGCTACTCTTGACAAACAAAGCACATGTTAGATGACCATCCGGAGCACTCTCTAGGAGGGGGTTTTCCTTGACAGTTCGGCATGCTTCCCGAAACCCTGATCCTATCTCAGACCAAAATCCCAAAGGGGGGGGGGGGGGGTGGGTACTCCTGGGAATTCTTGGTGGAAGTGTGCCGCCCAGTTCTCCAAATCCTGACCCTACTTCAGGACAAAAAATGTGATTTTCCACACCCGTTTTCAGACTAGATCTCTAAAATCCACACCCGTTTTCAGACCTGGCCTTTAGGCAGAAATTATGTTATCATTACTTAAATTAGAGTGCAAACAAAAAGTCTTCCAAGCCATTTCAAATTCGCATATTTCTCTTTCTTTCTTACTCATTTGGAATTGAAACGATAATTCGTTCATACACTCCCGTAGTTCCCTCAAAAACCATACCCGTTTTCAGACCAAAATGGCGCAAAAACCCTACCCGATCGGGCGACACATACCTGCATAGCCTATATAGAGGAGTACCCCCCGGGACCAAAATATGTGATTTTTTTCTACCCTATTTCCTAACTGATTCGCTGTTCTCAAGTGAAAACAAAACTTTCCTCTGTTTGAGACCATAGCGCTTAAAACATAACTTCAGAGCAGAAGGATTCAAGACTATTCTCCTTGGCGCCTCACATACTATACATAGCTAAGGGAGAATATTTTTACGTGTGTGTAGCGACATGTATGATTCACATTACGGAACCGAATGATAGAGCCGACGGTTCCGGTTGTTTTATAAAAAACGGTGTTTTGCTTAGCTAACTTTCTTGGCCAAGCATGCAAATAAAAAAGGAAAGACTATGAAAGTGTAGGGAAATCACAGCTTTGACGCTGTGAAAAGAAATTAAACCAATTAAAGAGAAGTTGTGTCTGAACCTAGCTACACCGCGCACGTGCTTTATCGTACACAAAACTTGTATTTTTTTCTTTTTATTAACCAGCTTCGTTAAGAAAAGAAGGGTTGAAGTTAATATTTGATAACTGGTTTCTTTCATCAAGGAAAAACTTGTCACTTTACACAAGATTATTAACATACCAGTAACTAGGGTTATAGTTTTCTGTGCTTTAAAGTTACACATGATAAGAAAGAACACCAGCAACAGACTTCGCAAGTTTTCGCCTTTTTATGGCCAGGTTGACTGAGTTGTAGACTTATAAGTACATGTGTTATAGAGACGAAGACTAACTTCAAGTAAAATGTATTTAGATATATTGAAGCTCGCATCCTACACTTAACCCGGGGGGTACTTGGGTTAATTTTGAGTAAGTGCCGCTGGCCTCTCAGAGTAGTATAGTCTATTCTGTGGCCAATTATAGACCCCATCTTAGTCACTTTTGGGCAAACGTAATTTTCGCGATCCCAACTTAGTTACTCTTTATTTATGTATCAATCCTTTTTGAAAATAGGTCATCCTAAAATGATATTGACCCAGTTTTTAAATTGAATGAAGAACTCTTTACTTTTCACCTACAATACAAACATTCTGGTACGTTTTCTAACCGTAAATATGAAGAACTTTCTCAGCCCCAAAATCCCAAAATGTGCGACCCCATTCTAGTAACCTTATTGAAAATGCCATCCCATTATAGTCAATCCAGATGTGAAAATGCAACCCCATCCAGCGGCACATCCCCATTAGCCCGTTATAAGGAAGTATCCTCCTCCGGGACACTTAAGTCACATTAAAGGTTATAAAAAAATTTATTAACACAAAACGCAGTAACAGGAGATAAAAGCTGACTTCTGCATATACTTCAAGTCAGTATTAACTTCATATTTTTATTGTTTATTGATGTTCCTTTTTTATTTCAGTATCGTTTTAGGCTAACGTGCAGTCGACGAGAAACAATAGCAGTGTTGATAAGGAACTTATTTTGAATTAAAAGTTGATGTTTAGAAACGTGTTTAACTTTGGTTTAAATGGGGAAACAAGGATAAAGACTTTTGAGTAGCGATATAATTAACATTTCCAAGTTTGAATAGCGGTGGCTGAATAAGCTGGTCTACCTGATTTGTACTATAAGGACGCGTTGCGCACGTATTCTAGTACGTATACAACCATCATAGTTTTGTTGTTTCTGTTTCTATATATCATGGCTTGCTAGCTGGGTAGCCCAGATGCTATGAGCTACTCGGTTGAACATCTTATGAGTGCTTGAGACAAACCATTAGGTTGCACATCGCCGTAAGTGGCTCCGTAAAGCCAGTTTGTGTCTGATAAGTAAACGTCATATGTAGAACTGTTAGGTAAAAATAAAATCGCCTCTAGGGAGCATTCAAGTGATCGAACGTAATATGAATTAGAGGGGTCTCTGCCCCATAATGTGTACCTCTCTTAATAATTAGATAATATCAGACAAGCTAGTACAATAGACCTTTTTTAAATCTCTTTTTCAAAACGCACCTCTTTAAGCAAAGGACTTCTACTTAAATATTAACAATAAATTTTTTTCCGTGATTGTATTTGGTGCTTTCTGTGTTTTCTGTTTGTTTATTTCCCTTACGTATTTAATGCTGTTTGTAAGGCGCCATTGCGCTTTTAGTTTTGGGCACTATCGATATTATTATATTTATCATGATCAAAAGTATGTCGAGCACGATTGTCCGGATGAACGTAGTCCTGAAGATAGGACTGTTGTTTACAGTGACTGACGTTTCAATGTGGTAGTCATCTTCAGAGTCAAAGTAAGTTCTATCGCGTCAGTTAATGGTAGTAAACTCTGGCTTTTGGCCCTATTGGTCAATTAAGCCGCGACGGTGTTGATTGTCTGTAGGTTAAGCCGTGATGTTATTGGCTATGAAGAGAAGAGAGAGCCTAGGGACGAGATTGCTGAGACAGCCTCTCCAATAGCAACTCCAAGAAAGTCGCCACAGTTGAAACGATAAGACTCTGGGATGTAGTCACTGTTGAAATCGAGACCTCGGCCTAGGCGTTTGAATGGTAACTGCGCATGCGGAATGAACAACTCATGCGCAAATCCTTGTTTTGGTTGTAACTGTGATGCGAATGACTATGAATGGCGTGAGGACAGCGGTCTCCTCACTGACAAAACAAAGCTTTCAGTGATACAGCGCGTGCATGGTGATGCAGGGAGAGACAACCAAGGATATACACCACACTCTTGGAAAACTGAATTGTTATGGCACAGCATAAAAGCTAAGTTGTTTTAATCAGTGAAAATAAATCACGCACTTGCATTGTCAACTTCATTTATAGGCGGTTCGTTTGTTCGTATAATCCACGTGCACTTTTATGGAGCGACGTTAAATTCTGTAAGGCTTTCATGGTACCAAACTTAAGAAATTGTTCGGTTTGGCTCTTCTGTGCGGCTCGAAATAAAGACAAGCTGGAGAAACTTAACAGAAGGACGCTCAAGATCGTTAAGAACTCTTTGCACTACTAGGATATTTAAATCAGATAAACTGCAAGGATTTATATAACACCAGATGCCAAGATATGTTTAAGCATAGTTTTAAGGCAATCCATATTGACACGATGCCAATCGTGGAGCGATTCAGTTCACGCAACAAGAGCGATTCAGTTCACGCTCCAGCTATGCTTCTAGCTCGACTCTAAGTACAATGTCCCGAGAACAACAGCCATTCTGCGCGATAATCTGTTTTACGTCACCCTAAGAAATCTCTTGCTTGGGGGCGTGAATAAACGAATGTCATCATTTTATTACTCAACGACTCCATGTGGCCCCTGATCAAGCAAATCGAGATTTTTTCTTTAGTGGCTGACTGCATATTTCAACTGTAAGTACTTTTCTACATACACGCGCAGCTACAAGCATGTCTCCTCGGGATTTCGCCCAGCGGGGGCAATGAATTGTGCATGGGATTTTAGCCAATCAGAAACAGAAAAATATTTTGACTGGATAATAATAATAATATTTATTTCAAGGAGATTTTTCGTTATCGCAATACAATGGATTTTTATAGCTTAATTTTTTATTCCGGAACACGATCAACGGAACGCGCACCCTTAGAAGTCAATTTATCAGACACTAAGTAGGGCGAAGAAAAGGAGATCGAACACCTTGGTTCTTGTTTCGATTTTAAGTAAACAGGGCCGGATTTCCTTCGGAGTGACTCGACATTTTTGTAACTGGTTATGGATGAGATAAGGGCCTGGATTCAGTTGCATACAATTACAGACCTTTAGATGCTAAGACAAGGATGACTAAGAGAACGAGATTGTTACAATACTGAGGGAGCTTAAGCAACTATGACGACGACGACGACAACAACGTCAAAAAAAAAAATAGGTTTAATGATCAAAACAACAGCTCTGCACGTGCACCACGCTTTTTAGTACAATTCTTTTTCACTTTCACTGCACGATTACGACGTGAAACCTCTTAATTTGACGTTTTATGCATGGAGGACGTGGACATACGACGACGAATTTTGCTTCCTCTTTTTGATCCCGAATAAAATCCTCAAGAATTCAACTCCAGGAAACGTCTCCTGCAATTAATCAAGTCTATTTGACAAATAGACTTGATTAAGTTTGAAAGAACGCAAATTCATTTTTTAGCCAAGTTTTCACTGCCGTTGTCGTCGTAGTTGCTTAAGGTCCCTAATACTAAGTACTGCACACGGCTCAACCAGCGTCATTTTGGCGGGAAAACGAGAAAGCCGTCGTCATTCTACTACGAGTTTTGTCGCAAGAATGTCGTAGTGGTGGAAACAAGTTATCAAAAGTTGGTCACGTTTATTATCATTTTACGATCGGGAGAGGGCTTAACCTCCTTTAATAAACATAACCTTGCTTACTTTTCTGGTGAAACAAAAAGTACAATAAAGCTTTCCTGCCGGGGTGTCCATTTTTTAGAAGAGGCGAAAAAACCTTATGTTAAATCTCGTCATCGTAGTTGACCTCGTCCTCGAATCTTAAGGTATTGATAACAAGTGTAAGCTCTTTCTAATAAATGTCCAATCAAACAATTCAACGAAATACCCCTTACTCTGTACGTATCTCATTTTTCAAACCGCAGACCTTTTTTGTCTTGAGGCAAAGAATTGAAAAGTTTACCAACATCTTAAAAACATAAGTTCAGTTCGCATGGCTCAGTTAAAAAAAATAAATGAGTAGTGCATACCCTTCATTAATGGATAGAATCTTGGCGGGAATTGAATTCAACGGTTGTCCTAAAGAACTGGTCGAAACTGCAGTTTTCACAGGAAGGAGAAGATGATTTTTACCACGCGGGTTAGAAGAAATTTGAAAAGAAGATGAGAGTTGAGCATTTACTAATTTTGCTGAGTAACAATCAATAAAGGCTTCCCGACAAATGTTTTCATTATTATCCAAAATATTCTGTCCAATTAAGAAAGTTAGGTTTGAGGCGACCTCATCCTTAATAACCCAGATATCGATGACACCAGGGAAGTTAAATGCGAAAATTAAACCTCAGAAAATCATAGGGAATTTATTAGGAAAGCTTCGAAAATTCTACATGAGTGGAACGGTCATCTAGAAATATTTAGCCGTCGTTAAGCGGCAATTTGCTTGCGAACAGATGTTTTACAGCAATGTTTGTCTGTATCGGCGCTGTTCAGTCTGGTGTTTGCCTTTGGGAAGCTTGGCTGAACTACACACAGAGTTTATAGTAGGTAGTAGCAAATAGGAATTTTAACTATGTTAAGTCTAAAAAACACTTTACAGACGCACTCTTCACTGATTGGAACCATTTTCTTTACCCCAGTATAGTAAAATAGATTAAAAAGAACCTCGATATTGCGAAACTTCGTTAACGGCTATTGTTACAGCAACCAAATTTTGCCAGTCCCTTAGCCTTTGTTATATGGAGATTCCACTTTACTTGAAAATAACGGCAAAACCGTTTGTAAGTTTCTCAACACGGTGATGCCAAAAACCCTGCAGGGGTATCTGAAGGGAGCTTTCTATAAATTGGACTCGTACCATTATACTCCTCATTTCTTTTTTTCTTTTTTTCTTTTTCTTTATTTGCTGGTTGCGGTAGGGAAGAACAGTTCGATGATATCCACGCTGGAATAAATCAAAAATTACTTGCACGTAAAACTAGCGTTTAATTATAACGAACTGTGGAATTTTCCTGTTCCCAAACAAACTCTATCATTCATTTCAACGATGTTCGGATGTTAAGTCCGACGGGCAATTTTTTGGCATTCTTTGTTTGGCAACTTTCCATTGGTCAATTTAGCTTGGAATTGTTCCAATATAACTAATTAATAGCACAGGAAATTCATTTACGATATTGATAACATAACTAAGATAGTAGGCACGTTCTGATTGGTTAAAAACCTATGGTTTATTGCGCCGGTTAACTCATAGTTTACTTAACGTTATTTTATAAAAGCAATAGACCACACTTTCTATGGGTTTACCAGCGTGATACCCACTTGTCTATTACTTGAATAAATTATACTCACTCAAGCTTATTCATGGAAGCTTATTCCGCGCAATGCACTGTGAATAAACAAGGTATTGGCGCAAAACGAGGGACTACTCGTAGTGTACAAAATATCGGCACAACTCGGAAAGAGGAGTACATTAACCTATAGAGACCGAAACACGGTTAAAAAAAGCGACGAAAACGGCGAAGCCGCAATAACCTCGATCAACTGTCAATACTCCCTCTTAAGTTTTGAAAACAACTAAGTAAGCGTAATAGAAAGCTTTCGTTACGCTTTTGCAGAAATTGATATTCTTACTGTTGCATTTTATAACACCGAAAGACGATAGTCTAAACAGGGGAAACCGCCAACCGCGAAACCCATTTTAATCTGGCAAATTATACACTTCTTGAGTCAAAAAGTTTAAAAAAACTAGATAATTAAACTATAAGAAATTGGACGTTCAGATGTTTCAAAACTGGTGCTATCCCGGATGTATTTTGGAACTTTCTAAATTAAAGCCTGACAGGGATCGGTTATTTTTCAACGGGTCTTCATTATGGCGGGTCGTTGTTTTCTTGGGTTGGGCCTCTTGCTGGTTTGTGTTTTTTGGGGCGCTTGGCTGAGCCACATCACAACTGCTCAAGTAGGTAAGGAGAAAACTAACAACAAGGGTAGACGTTACAAATATCGTCATTGTTAGATCCTGAATTACACACATTTTTTCAATTAAACTATTCGGTCAGCTACTCGCTGACCCTCAGCCCAAGCGAGTTATATGCCACGTGCAATTGTGTAACTGTATGTAAGCATTGTTATTTTTTACGCAATCGTGGCATACTTTCCCATTTTTGTAAGAATTGACGCGATACTCGGCAACTCGGGTAACTAGCGCACATTGCATGATAAAGATGGCGTAAACCTAATTGAATTGCTGTTTTCACGGTTTTTGGAGTTTCCCATCTAAGTCTAATTCCTGCCTTCAGTTGCATGCCGGGAAACTGAGGCGAAAACTAAATCTGGAGCTTCAAGCACTCATTGAAAAAAGTGAGTAATGCTTTATTATCCGATCGTTTTCCGCTCGTGGGTATCATATGCTGAATATTGCATTAATGTGCTTCTCTTCAATTAGATTTTATTTTGGTTTTTGGACTCACCTGCATGGTTTAGAGCATACAATACAATACAATACTTTTTTATTAACTCTCCCCGAGGGCTTTTCAGAATTAATTTACAATATGTATAAATAATACAACTAAGACTAATGATATACAGGTTCTTGATATATAAATAAAAACTCAAAAATTACTACTTCCAATAATAACTAACAATGTAATAATGTACTATGGTATGTATACCGGTATCCTATTTCTTCATTAATTCTGCCTTTGCACGCTTTTAAATGATTTTAATGATCGGGCAGTTCTAGTGTTGTTACTGAGACTATTCCACGCTTTTGCTGCCCTATAAAAGAAGCTACTCTGGGCAGCCGCTGCGGCTGTCCGGCATCCTGGCAGGTTTAGATCTTCACTGTTGCGGAGATTGTAAGCGTGCGCATTGGATCGCTTCCCTATTTTACAGCTAATAATTGTTAACACATTTGTACATCATTGTCACGTCCCGCAACCAAACATGATGAACCTTTAACATGATCAGCCTTTAACATGATGAACGCATGAATTCTTTTATACAATCTTAGGACGCTAAACCTAACTTTAACTTCTTTTTTTAATTACTGATTATTAGTGTGTATGCTTAGATCTTTTTTTATGCTTAAATATATTTGAACGTCTATTTGCCTAATTTTCTCGGACTCTGGCTCTCGTTACCACCTCTGTTTTTATACTCCCAATGATGCAAGTTTAATCTAGCCCCATTAGGCAATGTCTAGCCTTAATTTGGTATATGTTAATTAGACATGTTCTAGACAAAACAGTCTAACTGCTCAAGGTCAGTCAAGGATCAATTGTCGTCTATAGCCTTCAATTAGCTAGTTAAATTCATTTTCGCACACTCAGCAAACAGCGAATAGAACAGATCTCATAATAGTTTTCTTGAACCAATAATCGAATAACATAGAGAAGTTCGTTGCCGCCAAAATCGTTGGAGATTCTTGGCTGTTTATACTTAAGATGCAGTGTCGATCTTATAATGAAGAGGCAACTGACCTTAGAGTAAGAACAAAGTCGTCCTTGACCAAAGTGTTACAAAGTTATCCTTGAATTAACGGGTACATAGCTAAAAATCACCTAAAAGCTCAAAAAACAACCACCTCTTTTTTGCTTGGCACAAGAAATAATGAACCATGAAAACACTTCTTGCGAGAAGAACCTCTCGGCAGTTGTCTCGGCGGGACCGCCAAACCGCCCAACGAAAAAGGCCATTATTAATCTTTTCCATCAAGAGCAATAATCATTTGCCTTTTATCCAACACTGAATGGAGTCTATAGAGTCTTGCAAAAGTTTGTCCAACACTGACTTAACTGAGTTAAGTATAAAGTCTCGAGGAAACTTAAAGCTTGTCGAGAGACTTGCAAATTAAATCGATGAGATGGTCTTATATCATAGGGAGACGTAATATACTACGTCTATACTACGTCTATACTGAACGTCTATTTGCCTAATTTTCTCGGACTCTGGCTCTCGTTACCACCTCTGTTTTTATACTCCCAATGATGCAAGTTTAATCTAGCCCCGTTAGGCAATGTCTAGTCTTAATTTAAAATTAAAACTTAAAGCTTGTCGAGAGACTTGCAAATTAAATCGATGAGATGGTCTTATATCATAGGGAGACGTAATATACTACACCCTCTAGAGAGCCAAAATGGACTGTCTGTAGAAAGAGAGACCTTTGCTTTAGCACTTTCAGCGACCAAAGGACACTCCTTCGAGAACTCGGTGTGGCGCGAAGAAACTTGTGAATCCACCCAACAGTGTGCACAAATGTGCCGCAACAAGAACCGATGGCTGCAATTATTTACGCTCATCACGTAGAGTGATCTTCGGCTTCTCAACTTAACAGACACCATGCTGATAATAGACAAATTTCAATAAGGGCGTTACAAATTGGAAATAAAGCAATCAAGAGCGAGGTTTTCCGAACTGTTATATGTTCGGTATACATGTCGTTAGGAAGTCATTGATTCCAACTTGCTGAAAATTGTTTTTGGAAAAGAAGTCAATTAGGAGCCGGATAATAGGACAATCACATGACTTTGGAGAGCATATAGTTTATTTGTGTCCCTCTTAGCATCATTAAGCGCTTAGAACAGCGATGTATAAGCGCTATATAAATTCCATTATTATTATTATTATTATTATTATTTGCGCCCAAGCGGAGCGAGGGTGCAGTGACGTTACGAGGGACACAAATAAACTATATGTCCAACAAAAGTTATGTGATTATCATTATTATCAATACACAAGACCAAATCGTACAAAGTTTATTTCGTAAGGAAAGACTGTTAACATGAAATTGTGTTGCGGGCTGCAAATTCCATCTACATGGGCAAAGATTGGCGTGACCAATGATTGAAGTACCCCCGGCCAACAGAATTCCACAAGACCAGTATGATTAGAGTCTCCGTCGCAATTGGCGTATGAACAACAACAGCTTATAAAATGCTAATATAACTTGCAAAAGGTGTAGCAACAAGAAATTTGAAGAGGATCTATCATGGCTTCACAATTTGCATCAATTTGTTTCCAGACAGGAGGGATTTTGTTTCCTGGACTCCTGGATGATTCTCTTGCCCTGTAGGCTATCCAAGTTTGGTTAAGAGTCAGACACCTTACCCTGCGAGAAAGCAGAGGTTTCTCTCTGGCATGGCTTTTAACCTTTACGAAGTCGTTCGCGTCTCTTGGCGTCACATAGTTAGTTTATTTGTTTTGGGATCTGTTAAAGGAATTTTGCTATATAGGCTGCCAAGCGAACATATATGGTCTATTGAGGCTGGTCAGTAAAACGTACAAAGTGTAAAGTACCGGTCAAAGGATTTGACCAATTCGGTAGCTCAGTCACCTTAATTTATAAAACCAACAAACTGAGTCAACAGGTCAATTAGCAGAGAGTTAATTATGTGCTAAAAAAGGCTACATGAGGTAAATATCTTTAAACTCAAGTAAAGTACATATTACGTTTTGCGGTCAAGGTAGTCCAGCAGATCGGATTGCACACAGTTTACTACTGGATCGAAATGTTACAGCAAAAATACAACTGAATTTTAAAAGGTTGCAGGTCCCTTCAATTAAGACGCATTTCAGAATTGTGCGGTCTTTGTTGTGATGTCGGAAAACCGGATCCCTGATCCCCTTCCTGATCCCATGGCTTGTGATCCCAGATCCTGGCGCTGTGATCTCTGATCCCTTCCCATTTTTTGTTGTTGATCCCTGATCCCATATACCTTGTTATTACCCTGAGCGTCTATAAAATGAGGTTGAGTGAAGAAGAAACGCTATAAGAATGTTTGAGACTCAATGTGTTGGTAATGTGCAACAGGACGGAAGAGGAAAGAAGACGGCAAACCTTGTGTGACAAATTTTCTTTGAAAAAACTTTTTCTGAAAGAATAAATGGTTTTATGCTTAATGTATCTTTTTTTAAAAGACCAGAAAACATTAATGTTAAGTTCACGACAAACAAGCAATTAATAGCCCTGTAACGTTTGTCACACAAGCGTTTTACCGTCCTCTTCTCCCTATCGTCCTGTTACGTAAACTCACTAATCTCTGCAGAAGAAAACGGCTGGGCAACTATACGAGCGCGTAGGCTCACAGGATAATATCGCGACGGAGATTGTGAGACAAGAGATTCCAAACATGTAAACGAATCACCCCAAATTGCCCGACCACATTCAATCTCAAAAATGACCGCAGTGTACAACTCGCGTACCGAAGGCCTTTAGAGTACTTGATTGCCTGATACATCAAAATAATGCAGGCGCGAAGTCCCTAGCCTGAATTTCATCCGATTACTTGGAGTCGTTATTACTCCCTGAGAGGACAAAACGACTCGAAGCAATTGGATGAAATTCAGGCTACGAAGCCCCAGGAATGAAAGGAAAGGGCGATGCAAAATGGCGGCGAATCCGGCAAAAAAATTTAACCAGTGTCAGGTCATCATATATTTTATGAATTTTGAAACGTACGCCAAACTATGATGGTTATGTGGCCATAACTGAGGGGCAAGCATTCGACTTGAGTTTAAAGGGGCTGTGTCACGGCAGTCCAGTTCATTTTGTTGAATTTTGCCAATTTAATACTCGCCCTCAATCGCTATGGAACTTAAAGTAAGCAAAGAAATTACAGGTAAATGACAAAATCAGAGATCTGAGACAAACAAATATGTCTCCTGAGCATTATTTCTGAAGTTGCAAGCAGCAGGGATCAACTTTGAAAAACTGTTAGGCTCCTGAGCATTATTTCTGAAGTTGCAAGCAGCAGGGATCAACTTTGAAAAACTGTTAGGCTCAACAGTTTTCAAAAACCCTAATTTCAATCCGTTTCAATCTTCTTCACTTTTGCCCATCCGTGGCATCTGTTGCTTCTGTTATGTTATTTTAACCTTCCTTTAAGCGGTTATTTTTATGTTTCTCTTAATTCAACGGGCATTTTGTAATTTTCTAATTTGGCTGAATTTCGTGACACAGCTCCTTTGATATCCATACTGGATTTTAAGCTGTAAATCCTCGATGATGACTAGTCGGGAGTGTTGTACGTACTGCCTGCCATGGTAATCGTCACTGGCACTTCCTGTAAGGTGGCGAGGAACCTGTCTACTCGCGAGGTAAGAGATGGCGAAGAGCGTTAATCCTGAAGCGTCGGAAGTGGCTTTTTTTTTTCATCCGGGGGAGGGGAGACTCAGCAAATGTTTATGCGGGGAGGCTCCGCCACGAGGTCCAACCCCTTACCATTTTTTTTTTTTTTTAACGAAAAAGTAACCCTTTCACAGACCTTGTTTAGAACTTTGCATCCCTTTTAACTGCTGTAAATGCACTGTCTATTAAATAGGAATCAATCACAAAAATAGAACCTTTTCTCGACTCAATAAAGCGATAAAATTCATCTGTTAGCCCTTTTGGGCCCTTTCACAGATCCAAATGACAGATTTCCCTAGTCTTCTATATACTTCAACGAGTAAAATCCCTACCATTCCATATACCTAAAGCCTAAAAGAAGGTACCCCTTTCGGGCGGAGCCTCCCCGTATAGGCCATTATAGGGAGTACCCCCCCCCCCCCTCCCCCGAGTTTTCTTCACCTTTTCCGGTAGAAGCCGTTTGTAGCCTCGAGGTCGATCGGCATTTCGAGCGCGAAGTGCTTCTTGTTCCCGTCGCATTTGTTCTAGTTGATAGGACTGCTGAGGATGGCACGCAGCTTCCTCTTTAGTTTCTCGGTCTAATGTAACTTCTACAATGCAATAAATTTTCCCGACTCTCCTCCGCTAGGAGAATGGGCATTGACGGACATTTGGCTTGGCAGAAGGCGATAAACCATACTACGATATACTGTAAGCTCTTGCCCTCATGCATTTTTTTAATGCGCAATGTCCAC
>OZ037993.1:40355284-40440284 GCA_964035705.1 Porites rus | reverse complement strand
CCTGAAAAACTGTATCGAGCCACCTTAATAAGCATTTTGTCAATGCGAGCTAATGTGGGTCAAAACCTGGCCAAAAGAATTGAACATTGTGAAGGACGTCCGACCCAATTCATAAGATCGACTCCAATAGCTAGCTTTGTTATGTCCTGTGTCACTGAAACCCAAGTATGTTCACTATCTAAATGTTTAAATGATCATAAGTCATCCGTATATTTTCCTAATAAACTAATCAAAATAGCTGCCCAGCCACTGTCAATACCTTTAAAATATATCTATAACCATTCTATTGAAACTGGAATTGTTTCTCATATTTTAAAAGTCTCACAAATTCCCCAGTGTATAAGGGTGGTGATGCTACAGACCCTAGCAACTCTCTCACCATTCAGTAAAGTGCTCAAGCGTGTAGTCTATAATCAATTATATTCGTTGATTTCATAGATAAACACCAAATCTTGTACAAATATCAGTTTGGATTTGGGAAAGGATATTCCACTGAACAAGCTGTTCTTGAAATTACTGACAATCTGAAGCTAGCTACCGATAAAGGTCAAATAACATGTGGTTTAATTCTTGACCTATCAAAGGCTTTTGACACAGTAAATCATAAAATACTGCTCTCTAAACTTCATCGGGTACATCACATAATTGGTTTGAAACTTACTTGCACAATCGCGGGGCGACCACACGGTCTGTGGCTTAAATTTTGACAATTCTGGCGGTTTTATCGCCGTACCTTTGCTAATAATTTGTTATTTTCCATTGAAGTTTTTGTGGGGGAAAGTTCATTGTAATTAAAAGTCACGTAAGTAACCTTTTAACACCAAGCACTTGTATTCTCTGGCTTTTCGTTCGTCAAGAAAATGTCCCGCAAAGTAGCGCGGTGTTAGAAAAGCCCTTCTAGAGGTGTTTCGGGATATACAGGCATCTTATACAAATTATAAGCACGAGAAAGTCACTGAAATAGTGATTAACCACAAGAATAACGTAGAACCTTCTGTCCGCAGCCTTATCATGCAGTGACTTAAAGAACGGCGACCCTACAGCATCAAGTGGAAATTACGGCATTGATCCAGATGGCGAGGAAGGCCTGGTGCCATTCACAGCATATTGTGACATGACTGACAAGAATGGAATTGGCGTGACAGTTATCAGTCACGACAGTGAGAGCAGGACACATGTGAAAGGATGTGAAGGGGCAGGATGCTACTCACGCAACATTCATTACACTGGAGCGAGTCTGACTCAATTGGCCAGTCTTACCAGTGTCTCCTCATACTGCGAGCAGTTTATCAAGTATGAGTGTTATGGTTCAAGGTTACTGAGAACTGGACAAGGATGGTGGGTGTCACGTGATTATTCTAACATGACGTACTGGGGAGGAGCATCACCTGGCAGTGGTAAGTGCGCATGCGGGATGAACAACACGTGTGCAGACCCCAAATATGGCTGTAACTGTGATGCTAATGACAAAGCACAGCGTGAAGACAGCGGTCTTCTCACTGACAAGACAAAGCTTCCAGTAACACAGCTCTTTTTTGGTGATAATGGTGGTCGTAAGGAGCACGGCAACCACACCCTGGGAAAATTCAAGTGTTATGGTACAGCATTTTCACTTTGGTAATCACACACACAAAGAAACTTGTTATTACCAGAATTAATTGTTATTTGGTGTCATGTGGAATGTTAAAAGAAACCTGTAAAATGTAGGCAAGTGCTGTTCAGGGTCATTTCAACAAAACCTTTACAAGAATAGTTTACAAGCTTTCGCACTCTTAATAGCTACTCTTGACAAACAAAGCACATGTTAGATGACCATCCGGAGCACTCTCTAGGAGGGGGTTTTCCTTGACAGTTCGGCATGCTTCCCGAAACCTTGATCCTATCTCAGACTAAAATCCCAAAGGGGGGGGGGGGGTGGGTACTCCTGGGAATTCTTGGTGGAAGTGTGCCGCCCAGTTCTCCAAATCCTGACCCTACTTCAGAACAATAAATGTAATTTTCCACACCCGTTTTCAGACTAGATCTCTAAAATCCACACCCGTTTTCAGACCTGGCCTTTAGGCAGAAATTATGTTATCATCACTTAAATTAGAGTGCAAACAAAAAGTCTTCCAAGCCATTTCAAATTCGCATATTTCTCTTTCTTTCTTACTCATTTGGAATTGAAACGATAATTCGTTCATACACTCCCGTAGTTCCCTCAAAAACCATACCCGTTTTCAGACCAAAATGGCGCAAAAACCCTACCCGATCGGGCGACACATACCTGCATAGCCTATATAGAGGAGTGCCCCCCCGGGACCAAAATATGTGATTTTTTTCTACCCTATCTCCTAACTGATTCGCTGTTCTCCAGTGAAAACAAAACTTTACTCTGTTTGAGACCCTAGCGCTTAAAATATAACTTCAGAGCAGAAGGATTCAAGACTATTCTCTTTGGCGCCACACATACTATACATAGCTAAGGGAGAATATTTTTGCCTGTGTGTAGCGACATGTATGATTCACATTACGGAACCGAATGATAGAGCCGACAGTTCCGGTTGTTTTATAAAAAACGGTGTTTTGCTTAGCTAACTTTCTTGGCCAAGCATGCAAATAAAAAAGGAAAGACTAGAAAAGTGCAGGGAAATCACAGCTTTGACGCTGTGAAAAGAAATTAAACCAATTAAAGAGAAGTTGTGTCTGAACCTAGCTACACCGCGCACGTGCTTTATCGTACATAAAACTTGTATTTTTTTCTTTTTATTAACCAGCTTCGTTAAGAAAAGAAGGGTTGAAGTTAATATTTGATAACTGGTTTCTTTCATCAAGGAAAAAATGGTCACTTAACATAAGATTATTAACATACCAGTAACTAGGGTTATAGTTTTCTGTGCTTTAAAGTTACACATGATAAAAATGAACACCAGCAACAGTCTTCGCAAGTTTTCGCCTTTTTATGGCCAGGTTGACTGAGTTATAGACTTATAAGTACATGTGTCATGGAAACGAAGACTAACTTCAAGTAAAATGTATTTAGATATATTGAAGCTCGCATCGTACACTTAACCCGGGGGGTACTTGGGTTAATTTTGAGTATGTGCTGCTGGCCTCTCAGAGCCCCTACCCCATTATAGTCACTTTTGGGCAAACGTAATTTTCGCGATCCTAACTTAGTCACTCTCTATTTATGTATCAATCCTTTTTGAAAATAGGTCATCCTAAAATGAATTGACCCAGTTTTTAAATTGAATGAAGAACTCTTCACTTTTCACCTACAATACAAACATGCTGGTACGTTTTCTAACCGTAAATATGAAGAACTTTCTCAGCCCCAAAATCCCAAAATGTGCGACCCCATTCTAGTAACTTTATTGAAAATGCAATCCCATTATAGTCAATCCAGACGTGAAAATGCGACCCCATCCAGCGGCACATCCCCATTAGCCCCTTATAAGGAAGTATCCTCCTCCCGGACACTTAAGCCACATTAAAGGTTATGAAAAAATTTAATAACACAAACTCAGTGACAGGAGATAAAAGCTGACTTCTGCATATAGTTCAAGTCAGTATTGACTTCATGTTTTTATTGTTTATTGATGTTCCTTTTTTATTTCAGTATCGTTTTAGGCTAACTTGTAGTCGACGAAAAACAATAGCAGTGTTGATAAGGAACTCATTTTGAATTTAAAGTAGATGTTTAGAAAACGTGTTTAACTTTGGTTTAAATGGGGAAACAAGGATAAAGACTTTTGAGTAGCGATGTGATTAACATTTCCAAGTTTGAATAGCGGTGGCTGAATAAGCTGATATACCTGATTTGTGCTATAAGGACGCGTTGCGCACGTATTCTAGTACGTATACAACCATTACAGTTTTGTTGTTTCTGTTTCTATATATCATGGCTTGTTAGCTGGGTAGCCCAAATGCTATGAGCTACTCGGTTGAAAATCAAATGAATGCTTGAGAAAAACCATTAGGTTGCACATCGCCGTAACTGGCTCCGTAAAGCCAGTTTGTGTATGATAAGTAAACGTCATATGTAGAACTATTAGGTAAAAATAAAATCTCCTCTATGGAGCATTCAAGTGATCGTACGTAATATGAATTAGAGGGGTCTCTCCCCCATAATGTGTACCAGCTAGTACGCTAGAGCTTTTTTAAATCTCTTTTTCAAAACGTACCTCTTTAAGCAAAGTACTTGTACTTAAATATTAGCAATAAATTTTTTCCGTGATTGCATTTTGTACTTTCCGTGTTTTTTTGTTTATTTCCCTTACGTATTCAATGCTGTTTGTAAGGCGCCATTGGGCTTTTGGTTTTTGGCACTATCGATATTATTATAATTATCATGATCATACGTATGTTGAGCACGATAGTCCAGACGAACGTAGTCCTGAGGATAGGACTGTTGTTTACATTGACTAACGTTTCAATGCGGCAGTCATCTTCAGAGTCAAAGTAAGTTCTATGGCGTCAGTTAATGGTAGTAAACTCTGGCTTTTGACCCTATTGGTCAATTAAGTCGCGACGGTATTGGTTGTCTGTCAGTTAAGCCGTGATGTTATTGGCTATGAAGAGAACAGAGAGCCTAGGGACGAGATTGCTGAGTCGCCACATTTGAAACGATAAGACTCTGGGACGAGGTCACTGTTGAAATCGAGACCTTGGCCTAGGTGCAGATGACTGAGCATCTCTTAATGGTAAGTGCGCATGCGGAATGAACAACTCATGCGCAAATCCTTGTTTTGGTTGTAACTGTGATATGACTGACTGTGAATGGGGTGAAGACAGCGGTCTCCTCACTGACAAAACAAAGCTTCCAGTGATACAGCTCGTGCATGGCGATGCAGGGAAAGACAACCAGGGATACCACACTCTTGGAAAACTGAATTGTTATGGTACATCATAAAAACTAAGTTGTTTTAATCAGTGAAAATAAAACACACAGTTGTCAACTTCATTTATAAGCGGTTCGTTTGTTTAATCCACTTTTATAGACGTTAAATTCTAAGGCTTTCACGGTACCAAACTTTAGAAATTGTTCGGCCGATTGGCACTTCTGTCGGGCTCGAAATAAAGACAAGCTGGGGAAACTTAACAGAAGGGCGCCCAAGATCGTTTTTAGCAAGAACTCTTTGCACTACTAGGATATTTGAATGAGATAAACTGTGAGGATTTATATAGTACCAGATGCCAAGATATGTTAAGCGTGATAGTTTTAAGACAATCCATATTGACACGATGTCAAGATGTCTTGGTGGAATGTATCCAATGAGGAATACAACACACGATCTTCTACCGATTTAAACGACATGCTGCCTGTTGCAGTTAATGGGAGAACATATTTACTGGCCTTTAAGACTTTCACGTTAATTTTTGCGTGGCCACGCTCATAAGGACGCACTACTAAAGGTGAGATATTTGGAAATAAAAGAATAAACAAAAGGTCGCATGGCCTTTGTTTTTTTGGTAGGAGGTAATATCGCTACAAAGGAAAGACCGCGCAGGCTTCGACCAATGAGAGCGATTCAGTTCACGCTCCACCTATGCCTCCAGCTCGACTGTAAGTACAATGTCCCGAGAACAACAGCCATTCTGCGCCATAATCTGTTTTACGTGATCCTAAGAAATCTCTTGCTTGGGGGCGTGAACAAATGAAATGTCATCATTTTATTACTCAACGACTCCATGCGGCCCCTGATCAAGCAAATCGAGATTTTTTCTTAAGTGGCTGACTGCATATTTCAACTGTAAGTTCTTTTCTACATACACGCGCAGTGACAAGGATGTCTCCTCGGGATTTCGCCCAGCGGGGGCAATGAATTGTGCATGGGACTTTAGCCAATCAGAAACGGAAAAATATTTTGACTGGATAATGATAATAATATTTATTTCAACGAGATTTTTTGTTATTGCAATACAATGGATTTTTATAGCTTAATTTTTTATTCCGGAACACGATCAACGGAACGCGCGCCCTCAGAGGTCAATTTATCACACACTAAGTAGGGCGAAGAAAAGGAGATCGAACACCTTGGTCTTGTTTCAAGAATATCACGTTTTGTGAAAAAGTGATATTCTTGTGTGTTATATCACGTTTTGTGAAAGTGTAACGTTTTACTAATCTTGCGTTTCCGCAGTACTAGTATAAATGTTTTCACGTTAATTGAAAGAGTGAGTTTCTTGTTGTCAAAGTTGCTTCCCACTCAAACAAAACTACTTTGACAAATAGCGCCGACGTCTAAAATAATTGCTTAAGTAGAACATTAAGAAAATTGTAACTATACCTTCAAAACGTTACAGTGCGAGCGGGAAAACCGTGAACACCTGAAATATCCCAGGACTGTTATTTGTGTCCAATCACACGTCCGAAATACACTCGCCAAAAGGCAGTGTTTATTGTTGCGTTCTAATTTTCGTTTGAAAACGCATACATTTCGCAGCGTTTAGGCCTTCCGTCTACACTAATACGCTGAGTGAAAACGAAAACGCATCGATTTAAAAACGCTCTTGATAGTTGACCAAAACAAAAACGCATACATATCGTATTAGTGTGGACAGTGAAAAACGCACCAAAATGAAAACGATGACCGAGAATTTCGCTAGGAATTTCGCAAGCGCGTGTTTCTGTGACATGCGCATAGAGTTGAAGTTACGTCAGAACGTACAGTTTTATCGTTTTCGAACGTTTTAGAGTAGACAGTCGAAAACGAATCTAAGCGGTATATAGCGTGGACGCGAATCGATCGATGCGTTTTCAATGACAACAAAAACGAATTCAATTTTAAGTTTCTCAGAAACTGTCCACCAACCCCTCCCCTAAGTTAACATTTTGCCCTAAGTGAGAAGTAAGTGTTAGTGTTAGCTTAGGGGAGGAGTAGATGGGCATTCTCCCACTACACGCATTAGCGTGGCCAGGGCCTACAAGACCTACATGCTTTCAAGAGTCAAAATGACAACATAAATTTCTCGTTTGACTGCTGTTGGCCCTCTTCTACCCTTTCCTAGCACCAATCCAGGACACCAGCATTTTGAGCGAGCTACCCGTTAGCGCCTGTCTATCCTGACACTCAGTCGCACTAATCTTACATAACAGCTAACGTCCGACTGGCTTGCTGGTAATTATAGTGTCTGCATATCTAGAACGCCGGCTAGCAGTTGTACTAAATAACGCTACCTGGTATGTAGAACGGAAGCTCGTGCCTTTTCAGTGGCCAGCTACTGCCTGTTTAGAATTTTATTTGCGACTTCCACGATTCCATGATGCAATTTGTTTTCCCATAAATAAAAAATGTATAAGTTTTGTTTGCAGTTTCTGTTGGGCTAACAACAGTCCATTGAGAAATTGAAAACAAAACTTGTGCAAACTTTTGAGGGAAAACTAATTGCACTACGGGAACGTGAAAGCGCAGATCACTCAAGAGAACTCTGAAAAGAATGAAGACTTTTCAAGTTGGTCGCTGCTGAGGTTGGATGTTTCGTGCTTTGAAATAACCTGTCAGCTGTTTTGGTACTTCGGCCAATACTTCTTTAGCAAGTGCAGCAGGAGAGGACTAAAATAACAAATAAATGAACAAACTTAAAATTTGCTGTTGGGCGAGTTACGCACAATGTTGCGTGCTATTTTTTTATGTTATGTCGGGAGAACGTAGTTGGCAATGTTGTTGGAACGTTACGTTGTTGAGATATTGCGTGTAATGAGAAACAACCGCGCTGCGGGTGTGATGTTGCGGGAAATATTGTGAGAATGTTTGGTTATTATTGCGTGCAATGTACAGAGTACTGTTACGAGCCATATTGTGCGCAACGTTGCATCAATACTGCGTGCAAAGTCACAGGTTATTTTAGCTGCAAAAATTGTAAGTAATCCTTCATGTTTGGCGCAATGCTGCATGCAAGGTAGAAAATTATGCTTCCTGTAATGCTATGTGCAATACTGTGGGCAAGGTTGCAAGTGATGATACCTGCTTACGTAGAATATTACGTGCAAGGTTGCAAATATTACTACCGGTAAAGTTAGACGCAATATTGCGAGCAAGGTTGCAAGTTATGTCGCTCGTAATACTACTAGCAATATTATATATAAGGTTGAATGTCATAATACGTATAAAGTTACGCGCAAGAAGGCATGCGAGGTTGCAAGTAGTGCTTGCTTACTCTGTAATATTATACACAAGGTTACGTGCAAAGTAATCAGTTGCAAGTGATGCTACCGGCAAGGTAATGAGCAATATTAAAAAAATGTAACGCGTAATATTGCTTGCGAGGTTGCAACTGATAGTAACTGTAATTGTACGCACAATATTTCGTGAAGGATTGAAAGATTGCGTACAAGGTTACAAGTCATGTTACCTGTAACGTTAGTTGGTAATATATTACGTGGGATATTGCCTGCAAGGCTGCAAATATTTCTGCTGGTAAAGTTATACGCAATTTTACGAGCAAGGTTGCAAGTAATGTTACTTGTGATACTACTTGCAATATCGGGTGCAAGGTTGCAAGTGATGTTACTTGTAATGGTATGCGCAAGATGGCGTTGCGCGACCTCACCCTGTAATGTTATGCACAAGATTGCGTGCAAACTTGTAAGCGATACAACAGTTATGTAATGAACCATATTGCTTGCGAGGTTGCAAGTGGTGCCACCTGTAATTTTACGCGTCATATCGCGTGCAAAGGTGCAAGAATAACTATGTGTGATTGCATGTGCAAGTATTGCATTCAAGGTTGCAACTACTGCTACATGTTTTTTAATGTTGAGCGCAATATTGCCTACAAGGTTGCAAGTGATGCCACCTCTAAAGTCACAACAGCAAAAACAAGACATATATTACTCATAAAAACAACTGTAGCGAGTTCCTTTCAAAAAGACTCGTGACTATAGTTCACTTACAGATATATTTGTTATGAAAACAGAGAGTTGCTTTCGCTGACGAACAAGTTTCCTGGATGTCGCAAATTAAAATGTGAAAATCTTCAGTATGAATCTCAACCATATCCAAGCCCTCTTACCAAAATCTGAGTATTTCAACTTTATGTGAGCTTGGAAACTCTTTTGCCTTTGTTTCGATCGACTGTTAACGAATAAATAAGCAAATTTTAACTGTCAGTTTGAGACAAAATGTTCTCTTTCAACCAAACTGATGAAGGCGTGTTGGTAAACAACAAAAAAAGCATTTGTTTTCTGTGGCGCGCGTTAAGAGAAATTTGCAATTTTTTACTATGTTGTAAAAAAATGGTTTATCACTCAAAAATCTGCAGAAATTCCCTCCAGATTTCCTGCGTGCATCTATAACTCGATATACGCACGCTAGGCATGAACTAATTCTCAATGTTTGCACGGCAATTATATTACACTTTAATAGCAGTGATGATATTTCTTACATGTTTGAAATTCCTGAACGGTACAAATTGAACAATGTCCCTCTGTGCGGATCTTCCACCAGCCATCAACCTGACGATCGTAAAGAGAAGAGTTGGTTGTTTACCTCTTACAAAAGTAAATGGAACATGACTTTTCGGGTCGTTCCAAGGGAAAATTTTCGAGAGCAACGGAATATCTGAAAAGGTAGCCCTTTTTTCCGGACAGAATTACCAAACGGAAATTCGTGCCTTCGCGGCCGTTTTTTGGTAAATGGAAATGATCTGTGCAAACGGTAAACGCGATTCCGGACTAAAATCTACCCGTCCTGATTTTTGCTTACCATTTGCCCAAACCGTGAAGCAACCATTTTCATCCACCGTAATCAGACTGTTATCATCCACTGTAATCAAACCCTTTCAAAGACTGAGACGCTGATCCCGGAAGAGCCTTGAAGTTTCCTGAGTGCCAGAGGTATGTTTAGCGCATGCGAGCGATCTGCATTTCTGCAGAAGCCATCTTTGATTTTGGATATAGCAGACAGTACAAAGCGCGATCAGTAGGGTGGCTATTGCCCATTTTGGGATCGCGCTGAAGACTGGGTCTGACTGTTGGACTGGTTGGGGAACGCTGTCCGTTCTTTAACGGAGCTCCACAAGAAATTTTGGTAGTCACGTGACCATACGTCACACGCAGAACCTGAAAATGGACAACAGGGAGAGACAAGGGAACTGCCTCTCCCACACTCCCCCCTCCCTCTGACACCTGTGACTTGCACACCACAATGTAAACGAATTCTAGAACCACCCTTCACGACTTCGAGGCTACCAGGAGAAAGTAAAATTACTCATTGCAGCTTTATTTTACAGAAACTACACAAAAGCCTGAGGTAACCCTGCTAAGGACAAAAAGCTCCACCACATAGGAGAAAAATGTTCCACATTTATCTAACGGGTTTGGATCCTGTTTGGGGGGAGGGGTTACCCATTGCTTGTGCACTGCAGCTGGGGAAGACTTGTGTTGGTGGCTAAAACTTTGACATCTTGAACGGTAGGAAGCGGCGTGCCAAAGGAAGATGTCAGGAACGGCGCATATTCAACCACCCCTCTTTACTGTCACCCTAGAGCTATCCCTTCGAACTTTATATAACGAAATTGTTCACAGTCTTCCTCTTATTTCTGCATCAATTTAGTTATACGAAGATACACCGTCAGAAAGCGCAATATTATTACTATTGTTGATATTATAAGTTACAGTTTTGCTTAAGTTCCCTCACAATGCGTCATCGCTGTCAAGTTCCTCCATCATGGCAAAATCAGCCCCTCCAACTCCAACAATAATGATTGACATGGGAAGCGCTGATGCTGCTACAACAGCCTGCTTGGTTTGATCCATGTCTGTGATTACACCATCAGTCAGTATTAGAAGTATGAAGTAGTTCTATCAAAAAAATAAAAGAAATAATAATAATAATAATAATAATAATAATAATACATCTAAAGTGGACAAATACTTACTCCGAACAGAAAATCTATTTACCATTTTCACATGGACCATGATGCACCTTGTTTTCCACCCTACATCTTGCATTGCCATGGCCCATTGCCATTGTTTTCAGTTTCTCCTGGGTATTACAGTCGTCCCAAGTGAAATCGAAGACAACGATTATGCAAAATTTGGGGGAGGGGGGAGGGGGGGTAAGCAAGGTGCATTATGGCCTATGCGAAATTGGTGAATTTACTGTTAAATTTACGGACGTGTTGGTACTAGGCACTAAGTTACGTCTCAGGGGCTAGGACGCCCCTTTTGTTTTCTTTTGTGTTTTTAACCATGTGCTTAAAGACTTCGTGTTAATGTCGTTGATTTTCTACAATAAATTGTTAGCAACAGCATTAGCAGAACCTTCCGTTATTGAATCCACGTTTCAGCAGTTTACACAGAGTCATCTGCCCAGGAAATAAGACAAGTCTAAGAAAATTAACCATTAGTCTCTGATAAAAATATCTCGCTAGTCCAGAACACTGTGTGACCACATTGACCTCTGTTGACAAGCCCAGGTATGGAGGCTAGTTTGAGGCATTAACCTTTGACCCTTAAACATGTGACAATATATTCTCCTCACTTTTCTCTTCAAATGGAACTAATAACATTATCTGCATTATCGAGAAAGTTTACCTTTGGTGACGTTCCATTCATGTACGATTCTTTAAAAAAATGTACTTTATTAAAAAGCTGATGTATTAAGCAAAAAAGTACTTACTGAGGAAAATAGTCTGAATAAAGTCTCGAACTAGAGAGTCGACTGTCATTTCTTCTTCGTTCTCCCGGCCACACGAAAGTCTAACCGTTTGTAAGGCAAATGACAGTACTTTCATTTATAAGATATTCAAGACCGGGTGTTGTTCCCTCTCTGTTGGCCAGCACTGTGCCGACAAAGCTAACCCTGTCATAGTTTTATATCAAATAATTCACATGAGTCATATCAATCACTCTAATATGCCGGACCAAAGTTCTGACAAAAAACCATGCATGCTACTTACAGTGGCAGTGGGGACTTGTGCTGCTTGTTGTGCAAAGTGTGCAACATGGTTGATGATAGGCGAGATGTTAGTTGGACCATAAAGCTGTACACTTTGTATGCAGGTCTGATAAGCCTGAACTAAGCCAGGGAGACCTAGTAGGAAAAGTGACACATTTACAAGAAATGATCTAAAAGACGCCTGGGGCATCCTTTTAATTTTAGGAGCCCAAGCGGGGACGTTTATAGTCGATATTGTTCTTTTTTAAAAGCTCAAATCCAATGTCAATATCCGTACTTTGTACTTGAAATTGCACAAGATGCAATGCGCAAACCCTTGCTAATCAAGCATGAAACTGAATAAATTGAATTATTTTGGTCTATTTCGCAGTATTCAGGAACCACAGACATACGAGCGTCTATTAGACTGAGGCATCTATTCTAAGCGTAAGGGACGGATTTTCATTAGCCTGCGAATACAGCCGTTTCTCCTCGCTCCTCGCCGCTAGAGACGTTTCGCCAGGAGGAACGTCTCCGCCTCAGCAACATAAATTCCATACTGATGACGTATAATCTGTCCAGAATTTTTGTCAGGATCTCTGATTGGTCGACATAATTATATTGTTTTACCTATTGTTTACGATTGACAGACACCAGACAAACGGCCACAAAGGTCAAAGGCAAACTGGGTCGTCGTAAACGTGAAGAATCTACGTTCTACAAAACAGTCAGAAAAAGCATCTGAGTTTTGCTGGAGCTCGTTCACAGTAGAACGCAAAACTTTTCCATGATCGACCAGGAGAAACATGATCATCAACAAATTTACATTTGGATCCCCATGACTACCGGACTACCGGATTTGTTATGTAAACATTGATTTACGTCATCACTATGGAATTTCTGAGGCCCAGACGTTCCTCCCGGCCAACGTCCCTGGCGGCGAGAAACAAGAAGAAACGTCTGTATTCGCAGGCTAGATTTTTTTATCAGACAATAGGCGTTTACTTGCAAGAGGGTACCTATAGAGCCTTTGGTGTCCTAAAACAATAAAACGGCGGCAATGTTGCTGTCCAAAACCAGCCCTGTGGGAGTAGAGCGCTTTACTCATGGAAAGACCTTCTTTTGTCGCAATTAATTTGCATAGTTGCTGGCCACGCAAGTGAAAACGCTCTATTAGATCATTTACGGCTGTTACGGTAACGGGATCCCTTTTAGCCGGCTATAAAACACTGATAAAACAGAGCCGGAGTGAAGCGTACCGCGAGGGAACGTGCGAGGGAGTGGTAAATTGCCCCCCCCCCCCCCTTGTACTAGTGTCACCTTTTGCGTGCCGCTCACGCTTGTCGTAATTTCCCTTGAGACCCCTTTATACTCTGTGCTTTAGGTCATGCATAACAAGGATAGTTTAAGAATACCTGCACAGTACGGATTGCCAGGATTAAAGTTCAATGGAAACTGATGGGAAACCTGAAAAATTAAAGTAATTTTTTTTTTCTCTTTAAAACAAAAGTGTAAAATAAGTTTCCTGTATGATATAGATAGAGAGACAGTAACCTGCAACATTGGTGTCCTATTTTGCCTTTTTAAGACAAGTAAGAGGTGAGCATGGAGCGCAAGACACGAGCATAACGCCTTTTTCGGCTACGTTTATCTTTCCTTTAGGCGATCTTACACGGGACGATTCGCAACGACGGTTTTTTTGCTCAACACAGCGTAGCAATGTTGGAACAATGTTGGAACCATTCGAAACAATGTCGCAACAATGTTGAAATGATGTGTTGCGTGAAAAATCGTCGTTGCAAATCGTCCCGTGTAACATCACATTTAATTATTTGGTATCTTATCTTCTTGCGCTTTGCTTCCACTTTGCGTCCACCTCACGCTTCCATGACTTTTTCAATGGCCTTTTCTACCTTTTCATGACCTTAGGTTTAGCTGTCATTTTGGAAAGGTTTCAGAACTTTACTTGTTTCAGCATATTTTTACCTTAAACAGTTCAAAAGAAACAAATTGTGGTATCCACCAAAATGTTCGCGCTGTTTAATTACTCCTCTTTATCTCACGTTATCCTTGCTTTGTCATCTGCAGTAACTAATCTACCAAACAAAACTTTAATTTTTCATGACCTTCAAGGACCAACAATTGAATTCCATGACTTTCTAGGCCTTGAAAATCAAATTTCACGACTTTCCAGGTTTTCCATGGACAGTACGAACCCTGATAAAACATGAAAGCTTTTACATGTTGATTTTGAGTCGAGTTTGAAACAGGAACTCAGTAACAACGTAGCTCTGGACTCAAATTTTCACAAGCAAGGTTAAAGTAACTTCTGCAGTAGATTTGTTTACAAAGTAACTCGAGGTTCAAATTCGCCATTACTGTTTTTTTTTTAACTACGACTACCTCGTGACTAAGCTTTCCGTTGATAATACTCTTAGTTGTTGTGTGCACCAATTAGAAATAGCCTCCTCTAAGAGGCAATAAGAGTTAACCGCAGGTTTTGGCAATTTTACAAGACAATACGTTTAATCTACTTTTGAACAACTGGGTCGGGTCCAAGGATTTAAGCTGTGTAAACTGAAAGTCCTTTTTCTGATTTACCTGATATGACGGTGGAATTCTGGCTCCAAACCCAAATGAGGGAAACAGTTTGTCACTGTAAAATAATATCAAGAAGATATATGTTGTAATTAATTTTTTGTCTCAGTTAATTTTTATTTTTCCATTGTTTTTGGGTATGGTAATGTATGCTAATGAAATTAAAACAAAGGAAAAATAAAAATTAACTGACACCAAAAATTAACTTCAACATATATGTAAAACGCATGACATCTAATTATGCCTTATTGACAAACGCCCAATTTGAAAACCAATCGCCCAAGGAACCTTCATAGACACCATGGCTGCGATGGTATAATCATAGACTAATTCCTATGAATTTGTAAATTTTCATAATTTTAATATTTTTTAAAAGCTATCACATTTTTTAAAGTATTTGTAAATATTATTATTTTGGTTGTATTATTCATGAACTAGTCCTTTTCCTTATCATTATCATAGTTTTATAACAGTACTGTAAAAATTACAATAAATATATTTAAATAAAACACTCACTTTCGAAATAAAACCAAGTGTACAACCTTTTGTGAAAATTTAGTTGCATAATTTATTTGCAAGAGAATGAAAAATAATTTCTACATCAAAGGCTGAGCACTTAACCTTGTTTTGATTTAGAGGCCCAGGGGGAAATGGCCTATTAAAATGATAGAGCCATAGGAAGTATCTTTCAAAATGTTTCAATCGAAGTGCTTAAATGATAGATTTTCCCACACTGTCATACATGCATACTATACATGTAAATCTACGGTGGCTCGTAAGGACAAAACACTTCCCAGAATCCAAACACGTACCAGATTCCAAAAACACTTCCCAGAATCCAAAACATGTCCCAGATTCCAAAAACATTTCCCAGAATTCAAAGCACATCCAGAGAATCCAAAAACACTTCCCAGAATCCAAAACACGTCCGGATTCAAGAGCCACCGTATAAATCTGAAGTCTGAAAAAAGTATCCCCTTCTGGCAAAGCCTCCCCATATAGGCCTTCATAGGGAGTGCCAGGCTGTGAACAGGCTCTCTGTTTGGGCAAAGGGTGAAAAAATCAGGAGGGAAAGGGGGATTCTCCCTCACCCGAAGGCCTGTTCACAGGCTATACTACCATTCTTCCATTATGATTACCTGTCATAATCCTGAATAATTTCCCCTACAGCCGTCAGCGCCTGCATGTATTCATTTGGTGCATAAGGATTCATGTAGTGAAGTGAAGTGCTCTGAGTAGGGTCACCATTAGAGGCTGTGAAGTCTATTCCAACCTGTTAGCCACGTAGAAAAATTAACACAGAGGGTCAATAGAACTACAGCCTGTACAGTGATAGCACCCTTATATAGTGCTTCTCAAGGTGGAAGAGTCATATCCCCACAGTGAGATGTTACTTGTCTACGACTGTATGGGCAAAAGTAGGGCTACAACCAGTTGCAAAAGTGCTTGAGACACTACGGTATTTTGGCTTAGATGGCCTGTCCGTGATCTTGTGCTTGTGACCCCCCCACCCAAGCCCTCCCTCCCCCCTCCACCCCTTATCATAGTGGCTAGCAATACAAGACCATGCTCAAAACTTGGGGGAACAACTTTGAATGGAAGGGAGGAGGGAAGTCAGAATAAAAAGTTTATCTCACAGACCGGTGACCAACAGAGATTTGAAGCAAGAAAAGTCGCTTTTTGGTCGGAGTCTCAAAATTTTGCAACTGGTTGTAGCAGCAGTGAGCGGTTCCTCGACTGTAAGGGGCAAAGTGAAGCTGTTAGTGAGTTATTTTACAGTTGATGTCCTCTGCAATGACGATCATAGGCCCCTTCCGAGTTATAAAACCCTCACTTTTAAACTGAAGGCAAGTGCACAGTATTTCCCGTAAAAACGAATTTTATTTGCATGAGAATGAAAAAATCATTTCCATATCAAAGGCTGAGCACTTAACCTTGTTTTGATACAGAGGCCCGGGGAAACTCGAAAATGGCCCATTAAACCTTTAAGTCCCAAGAGTGACCAACATCAATTTTCTCCTAACAATATTAATACGCAATTAAAAGAAAAGTTGATAAGAATACAAAAAAAATAACCTAAGGGAAAACATTTGATCTTTGAACAAATTCTCTCAACTAATCCTGTAAGGAAATGTACGGAGATCAGATGGGAGAGTTTGTATGCAGATATAAGGGCTTAAAGGGTTACATAAGATGGTCTTACAGCCTGGCACTGATGCATGCTGTAAGGTATAAAATGCCTCATTATGATATAGTTTTCTTGCACTAAATTTGCATAGACTAACAAGCCTCTCTTTAAATCCTCATGCCTCAACCCCCGCCCCCTCCCCCAACAACTCGAGCTTCTCTTGAGGAAGATATTGGCACTTCTAAATGTTGGTTACTAGTCACGGAATCGGGGTCAGAGTGATGAGTCTGAGAGAGTTTTTTAAACCAATCATGTTGTGTATTAAACCTACAACTTTATGAGAAATGGTCTAGTTAATTAAGGGTAAGTTCAGAAAGGTCTTAGAATTAAAAAGCAAGAATATTTCTTTCAAAACTCACTGTAAAGTTAAGTTGACAGCCACCTTGAATGAAGTCCAAAAATGATGATACTTTGACTACCTGTTAAAATAAGAAGGAACTCTAAAATATTGAGACTAACAAATGCAACGACATGGGAACACAAAGAAAAAAATCAAACCAGTAACTGCTTAATCAAATCAGTTTGTGTTTAAATAAAATTAGTCGTCAGAAAATGCATGCACGATCTCCTAGGGTTTAGGGATGTGGGCAAAAAGGTGATTCGTGGCTACACATAGAGCTCTTTTACATGTTACACATACAATATATATGTAATTATTTTTGGCTCACCTCCGGAAAAGGAAGCCCTAAGTTTGGATCTTATTGTAACTCTAATTCAGTTCAATATGAGCTTTTTTTGTTATGTTCACCACTGAACCACCAAACAAGTGAGAGCTGAGGTTGAAAGTATTCATTCTACCTCACATTTTGAAAGAAAAATTACTCCTGAATTCTTGTATCCACGCTTCTTCTTCTGTTTCTTTTCATTCATACAAGGCCATTGAACCTGGAAATTAATAAAAAGAAGACTGTGACATGAATTAACAACGAAAATACTTTCCTGGGCACCATAGGTTTTTTTTTCTCGCAAACAGTGAAATGTTTCAGGATCAGCCATAGGCAGAAGGTCTAAGCCACATGCGCAAAGATGTGAGAAAAAAACAGGTACAATTAGGCTGCACAGGTCACTTATATTAAGAATTTATCAAAACTGGAAAACTTGCATGAAATGTCTCTGGAACCAAGCAAGGTGTCGCACCAGATTCTAGAACATTGCAGTGGGCTATTACCCAACTTCCCAAACCACACTTAATCACAAAATACCAATAAATGTACATTGC
This sequence comes from Porites rus, assembly GCA_964035705.1. Lineage (NCBI taxonomy): Eukaryota > Metazoa > Cnidaria > Anthozoa > Scleractinia > Poritidae > Porites > Porites rus. The sequence continues at coordinate 40,422,415 of OZ037993.1, read as the reverse complement.
CAGGCCATCTCTTAGCTCCCCCACCCCATACCATTATGAACGATTATATGGAAAAAGGACAAAGTCTTAAAAAGAAGCATAATTTCCCATGAATTTTATGAAAACGTTATTCCACCTTTGTCATCCCTTTAAGTTTAATCAATTTATTTACCTCCTTGGGCGGTCGAATAGAGCACATCTCTCTGAGATTTGTGGTGAATGCTCCAATAAAGTCATGTGATCCATCTGAATCCCAGTCAAAACATGAAATCTGAAAATTTTCACCTTGGTCAAGTTTTATTATTTTTTTCACTTAGAAGTGAAAGTAGTAAGACTTCAGGAAAGGGTGATTTTATATATTCTTAACTTCCCTTTCAGTATATAATTATTTTTTATAGTGCTCAAAAGACATGCTTAGATATGATCAGTAAGCGTTTCAAAACTTTTTAAAAAACATATTCTGTAGCCATATTGTCTAATAGACTTTGCAAATTCAATCACATGTAAGGACTTTTATACCCGGTAAAACTCAGCAAACTTATAAGTTAGGGGAAGGCTTTGAATTCAGCCTTAGGGAAAATATGAAGGTGAATGACTGAAATAATGGAATATTGATTAGGTTGGCCTTTTAATATAAAGGATACTAATAAAAATAAAATTTTATACAAGACAGTCCAGCTGATTTGCAAATAAATGAAAAGTAAAAAAATTGACAAAATCTTTCTACTGAAGGCAGAAAAAGTTCATATTTACCTAACAAAAAAACGTGACTGGTTATTTTATTCTAAAACGAAAAACAAAGTTTTCAAACCGAGATGGCACCAAAGACAGTCCAGCTGATTTGCAAATAAATGAAAAGTAAAAAAATTGACAAAATCTTTCTACTGAAGGCAGAAAAAGTTCATATTTACCTAACAAAAAAACGTGACTGGTTATTTTATTCTAAAACGAAAAACAAAGTTTTCAAACCGAGATGGCACCAAACTGAGGTCCTGATCTCAACATACTACTGTTACCATTTCATGAAGGAATGGCCAAAATAATTCACGAACAACATAATCAAATTCTTACCAATTCCCACTATGCCACATTGCAGTTAGATTTAGCGGCAATATATGCGAGCAATTTTTTCCTCTTCTGAGGTCAGTTAACTGTGGAAAACTCTTTCATTTGGATAGCCGAATTGCGAGGGCAAATAGACGCTTTTAAGCGTCTACAGTTTAAAAACTGTACACTTCAGTTGCAAAATGCATTTGCATAACTATTTTTACCCAACATTTATCATTTTTTGCTGCTTTTGTTTGACTTTGTTCAATCAATACGCCCTGAAAAGATAAATGCATTATTAAATCCTATTGAATGAAATGCTCCAGGGATGTTTTTGAAGCTGTTTAAAGAACTCAAAGCACATGTTTTATCATTGGTTAAAAAAAGTGCACAAATTTTTAAACAGTGTTAAAGCGCTGCTGTCCTTGTCTTAAACAAATTACACAAGTTTTAAAGTAAAAAGATATAATTATGTATTTTGTAAAGAAAAAAAGTACTTTTAATATTGCTTACTCTAATGGTCCTGTCATAATCCCCATTACATATCTGCTGAGTGGGAATTTGAAATGCTTTCCACCTTGGATTTAAATTGTTCTTAATAACCTGCAAGGTGGATTAATAGGCATGAAAAAGGACCTGAACTTTTACAAAACTGTACAATGGAGGACAAAAGAACTTGGAAATGTGTGAAAGAGCCCCTAATCAAAGCAATTGTTACGTAGGACTGCTACCCCTAATGACAATTTCTGATCAGCTTTGGGTTCATCATGTCGTTTCCCACTCCCCCCAGCAATGTTGTAAGCACTCCTTTTCAGCCAATTTGCTCAAAATTTCATTTTGTTTGAGGTGGGAGGGGAGGGGAGGGGTCGGTAGTTTTACTAATATCGGTGGAAAGGTCCCAACACTTTTGTTATGTGTAGCTGCACCCTACACGTAGGCCACCAACACTTTTGACCTCCATTGTCTGAAAACCACTGCGGGTAGAGTATTAAGTAACTAATGAGAAATTTGTACATACAAAAAGTATATTTCTTTTTGTTATGGCTTCTCATGACATAACACTTTAAACAAACCTCTGTTCTATGGACAACAACAAAAGTTCCATCCTCTTTTGACCTTGCAAGCTCCAAATAGGGGTCACTCTTTCCAAGAAAATCCTGTGAAAAAATAATAATTGGTACAGTCTAACCTCTCCTTACAGACACCTCTATAATACGGACACCTCTCTATTACGGACAGTTCGTTTGGTCCCAGAAATGCCAAAAATCATACATTCCCTGCCTCTATAATACGGACACTTGCTTCTGTCACTTTGGTGTCCTATTAAAGAGGTTTGACTGTATACGCAGTGGTATAGTGTAATCCCCCTCCCCTTTTTCCCTTCCTCTTTATCCCTTACCCCCTACCCCTTTCGACGCCTGCTACGCAGGCTAAAGACAAAACTATTAGCTTGTTTCATTTTACTTCAAATGAAGTGAAATGGTTGTTCAAGTCCATGAGAGCCAGATAGTCTACCATCATAGCATGGTCCACCTCCACAACAGTAAGCAATATGATGTTACTGTTTTTTATGTCTTACCGTAAATGATCAATTAAGCGACGCGGCGCCTATTTCCTCTTTCCTGTTATAGGCGTGGTGTTTATTTCAACCACCGGTAAATTAAAACACTGAGGGGAATATAGAGAGAATTATGTGAAGAGTGTTCTAAGTATGCAGAATTTAGTATAAAATATGTACACCTCGAACTGTTATATGAACCCGGTTTCAAGAGTTTCACTTTTAAGGAGGACATTATGTCATCTGGGCTCTGCCGTATGTACAGCCTTGTCTTGCGAGGGGTTACGAGGTTACTTTATCTAATCTTCTTGATGTGCATGCTCCATTCAAGTCAAGAGTGATGATTGTGAGACCAAAATATTATTACCATGGTTCAATGACTGCCTGAAAAAACTCAAGGCCACACGTAGGAAATTGGAAAGAAAAATATTAAAAACCCAGCTTCAATCAATAAAATAAATAAATAAAATGTCATTAGATAAAAATACATATCCAATGTTACAGGATAAAAAGATTAAAAGTTCTGCAAAATTACGATAGAATAAAAAGATTTAAAAATGCGAAAAACTAGTTACACATATCTGACATAAAATATCATAAAAGGTTGTATTTAAAAATTAATCTATTTACAAATGTGTTCTTATAATGTTCGGTGTTTATCTTGAGCCTTTGGAAGCTTTTACGTCTAAGATTGTAGGTTAGATTGTTCTTTTCTTGTGGTAAGCACACCTTCAGAGGGTGGTTATCGTGCTGTTGAGCTTTTTGAAAGATCGCTTTATCTTGTTTTTGTAGTAATGATCTAATATAAAGCGTAACTTATAGCATCTGTCTAAAAATTGCTGAAGGACATTAATTTCCGCATCGAAGGCACGATAAACAGGTAGTCGGTAGGTTATGTTAGGGAGAAAAATACTGAAGAGGAAATAATCAATACAATAAGGATGCCTTTAAAACTGTGCGTAACAAGTTCTCTGTTCTTCTTATTGCATCGATCTAGGTCTGCGTATCATTCTGAGCTCATTGAGAGCTGTGCTGGAAACTCTAAAAGAATTTTCAGTGTTGTAAATTCTAAAAAGTAGTGTTAATCTTATTCTTAAAAACATCAAGGTTCTGGATTGATCTTTTGTCATCGGTTAGGGAGTTCCAGAGCCTGGGTGCAGCAACTTAAAAAGATCTGTCACCGTAAAACTTGAGATTACACTTTGGTGTTACAAGCAGATTTTTTGAAGAAGCTGGATCGTAATTGCCTCGTCGGAGTATAGGGCTGAAGGAGATCTGCTGTGTATTTTGGTGCCATGCCATTCAGTGCTTTGTACGTCAGAAGTAGTATTTGTATGTAATACATTGTCTGACTGGTAGCCAGTGTAGTCTACGAAGCTGGTGTTATATGTTCTGATCTTCAAGTTCTCGTCACCAGTCGAGCTGCGCAGTTTTGTACATACTGTAGCCTATTAATGACCGATTGCAGTAAGCCATATAGAAGCCAACTTAGATAAAATAAATGCATGAGCAAGGAGCTGCATCAGCATTATCCTGCGAGATACATTATTTATTATATGGCTGAGTCTGTTTTCGCCATGCGATTGGTCAATTTGCGGTCCGTAACTTGCTATCCGGACCAAACTTTCAAAGAAAATGCTCATTTCAGAGCTCTAAATCTCTTTACCTTGGAAAAAAGGTTGAAATTAAGTTACAAGACGGCTATCAACCTTGATGACTTAGATTTTGACTTTGTCCCTCAACATTTTAAACCGTGTGTTTATTCGTGAACGAAGGCGATGAAGAAACTAACTCGGTTATCGAAGAGGATTCTAGTCAGTGTCTGAAAATTTTATCGTAGTACACAGTTAAGAAGACGAAAATCGACTGGCCGAAATTCGAGATGTTTTGCCTAAGAGAAAATGAGTAATTCCTTCGACAAATATGATAACAAACATGCCTGCACCCGATCATCTTGACGAGCTTCTTTGTCATTTGCAGTCTTTTTCCAAAGACCAACGAAAGAAGGATAGAAGCGACTCCGAGCCAGACACAATGTCCAGTTTTCAAAAGACTCCAGCGTCACATTGGCAGGGGAATTTTTACAGTGCTCTTAGTTTTGACCGAATATACTTAAACTATGTCTGTAAACCCTGAGGACTGGGATGTTGACTTTGCCTTTCCACATTTTAACCTAGCTTTTTTTGAACGAGAACGAAGCTGATGTATTAGAAACTGAATCGTAACCTTTCCGTGGAAGAAAAGATGGTCCGTGTTTGGGAATTTTAACGCAGATCACGCTTGAAGACGAGAATGAACTGGCAGAAATTCGAGAGGTTTTCCCAAAAAAATGAACGAGCCAATCTTCGACAATGACAACAAACTTACCTTGAAAAGCTTCCTTGCCTTTTGCAGTGTTTTTTTCAACAAGGACCAACCGAGGAAAGATGGAAACGACTTCGAGAAAGACACAGTGCCAACACAGTGCCCGGTTTCCAAAATACTCCAGCGTTAGCTTTTTCAACATAGCAGATTTGTTTTCACTTTCTCGGAAACCCTTTGTTGTGTGCTATTGTTTTCATGAGCCAATAAAAACTTTCTTTCTTGACGCCTGTCAAATGATTGTCAAATCGTGCGTCCTGCACTTGTTCTCGAAGAAGCCATATTAAATAAACATCTTATTAGCCTCGTTTTTTCGGTCCATGCTGTAAATTACAAATCCTCGTTTTTTTTCCATCGATTTGTAATCGATGGAAAAAAACTCGGTCCGTAATTTACAGTACGGACCGAAAACTGGGCTAATAAGAGGTATTTTATAGTTTCTTATCTTTGCTATATTTTGTGAATGATAGAAAGCTGTTTTGCAGGTGTTCATAACATGTTTCTCTAAGCTGACATGGGAATAAAAAATTACAACTATATTTCTAGCATTATTAGAGACTTCAATGTATTCACCAGCCACATGAATACCCTTACCCTGCCTTACCTGTAGTAGGTGGGTTGACTTTGTGCTTTGGTCCAATCACTAGGAGCTCAGTTTTATCCCTGTTCAGCTTTAACATGTTTGCAAGCATCCATGCATCAATATCATTTAAACAAGTCTCAATTGCTTGCACTGAAGCCGCTTGATCATGAAGCTTGAATGAGCAGTCAAGCAGATCAGTGACCCGTAAAAAATCCTCTGACTTTCATGGTGGAATTCGATTTCAATCGAGTTTTACAATTAGATGGGAACTTAAAGATAAAAACTTTCTCAAAAATGGATTAAAACAAATGAAAACTTCACACCTTTCTCCAACAGCGTGACTTTCAGAAAGCCTCGAGGGACGGATTTGCCCATTCTCGTCCCCAGAGCCCTTCGGCCCTCGTGCTCAGTCTCCGACGGTTAAGAGGGCCAAGCGGCTCTGGGGACGAGAATGGGATTTGCCGCATCTGAATTGATACCAGGCTTCTGTCGGTCAAAGTCTAATGTCCCGACCCCGGGGTCGCTTCGCACGATCAAAAGCCCGACAGGGGGATAGTCTCAGGCATCAAATCCCCGCCTCTTGCCCGCACTCCCCTCCCCCACGGGATTTACATTGATAGGTGCATAAAATCGATGCGCACGATACCAAAAGATTATTTTATTGACTATTAGAATAGACCTTTTCACGGTTTATGACGCCATCTTGGCTGGGGGGCAAACACGGCTAAAATTACAGTGAATGTATGGGATTTTGGCCCACTTGGAACTGCTATAACGCCGCTACAAAGAGGCGGATTTCCAACATTTGACTCTGTTTTATTGATATAATTCATTCAACAGAAAATACGGTTATTAAAGGAGGTACGACGTTCGTAAATTCGAATTATAAATCTTCTCATGTGGCTTCCAATTTCATGTTTCATGGATAATGTTGATTAGAATAAAAGGGTTTGTATGAAATCTTAAGAATTCATTTACGGTTGTTATAACCTGAATCTCTTCTTTATATTTCATGATAATAATCTCTGTACAAATGTCTTAAAATACATTTTCGCTGTGGAAATCCGTCTCTTTGTAGCGGCGTTATAGCAGTTCCAAGTGGGCCAAAACCCCATAGCCATGTTTGCCCCCTGAGCCAAGATGGCGTCATAAACCGTGAAAAGGTCTATTGTAGTTAGGTGTTCCCAACTAGTGTACATTGTATGCTAGCAAGTTCGACACTATAATAAACTTCTTACACTTACTTACTTACTTACTTACTTACTTACTTATTACCCACACAAGCCCACAAGCCTTTATTACGTGAATAATCTCAAAACAATAAGAGCTCACAAGTGAAGACAAAGACAACAGACAGATATTAAAGGCAAACAATTATAATTTTACACTCTCTATTAATTTTGATCTTGTAAACGTCATGGTGTAAAATCTTTCTTACAGTGAGCTTGGGTTGCCATAACTGAGACTGCGTTGCAAAATATTGACACCGTAGTCTACGAGCTGTAAGTAGTGTTTTATAAATCAAACTAGCGCGCCAGAAGTAGCTTGTGATCAGGTTCTCTTTAATGTCTTGTTTGGTAAGAAAAATCAGTAAAATTACGGTGGGCAAGGCGAAACGAAAGTAGAGACCAGATTTAACGGAAACCACGTAAGCGAATCTAAGAGCACCGCTAAAAGTAATTGTTCAAAGGAAGAATAGTTTAAACATCAATCGCTTGTACTTCAAGGCAATAAAAGTTTCAACACTCGCTTCAAACAATTTCCAGTACAAGAGGGTTCGAGTGGGAAGACTTCTCCATACTTTATATCCTCCCTCTTCCAAACAAGAAGCGAATATTCATAACTAATTGAAAAATCACTAGGAAAACAAGCGTAAACAGTTACGAAAGAACGGTTCAGTTTTGCGCCTGAGAAATGTTTAAATTTAAGGGGAAAGAAAAGACAAAACAACCAGCTGATTCGGATTATCCGTGGCACCGTTTAGTTAATTTGAAGCCCAGACAGGCTCTTAAAGACGATCGTATTAGAACCATCACTGTGAATATGTAGTAAGGGATAAAAGTATAAACTGGAAAAGCAAATAAATAAACGTTCTAAAAGAGTCGAACGTCAGCTGATGCATATTAACATATCCCAACTCACTCAACCTCTAGTCTGGCTTTTTTTTCAAGTTTTATACCTGTGGCCGGTACGTTAGACGTCCGCTGTCATATCGACGCGAAAAAAATATCGCATCGATCATCGACTATCGAAAGACTCAGACTATCGATCGGATCTGTGTGGAAAGTCTTTTTCACCTAACAAATAATGCCCAAAGGATAAAATTCCGAGGATCGTCAGAAACAGTTCATTAAAATTTCAAGAGGTTGGTGCATGGTGTAAATCTAACCCTTTACGGCGAGACAGGGAACCATGTGGCAACTTCGTAGACGTCGATCCTATGACAAAACTGATGATAATTATAATTCACTAATAATTATTCAACTCAAGGAATCTATTATGAATGAAAAGAACATGCGTGTCAGATGGGGTGAAAATCATTCGTGCTCCTATGTGACAGAACACACCATCACAATCAAAGCCATTTCAAGAAACACTCATAAGCGAACAGCTCTACTTACGACAAGCGGTCGCAAACAGCGAAAAATTGCAGTGAACGGTCACTTTCAGTGATACGTTACAGCCACTTTTTCAGCTTTCCGACGACGTCCTCGTTCCACGTCACTTTCATACAAGCCTTAATCGATTCTGTTACCACAACCTCATTATAGCTTCATGAAATTAACGTTTTAAGTCGCAATAATTTTTATAATTATTTTTTTTTAAGTTAATCAGAGGCACCCAACGACGGTTTCCTTTTAAAAGCACTGGATATACTTTTTAGGCTATCCAGAAAACTTTTAGATCTCTTGAAATGAATTTTGAGGGTGCTATAAAAATTTCATTATAGACGTTCGGTTATCCTAGGGATTGAACTTGAGTCTTTTCGAAATTGCGAGGGCATCAGTATTATTTTCCCGAAAATTTTAGATGCAGTTTAAAGATTTACAAAAGTAAGAATATTTTCTTTATCCCTCTCTCCATCACAGTTTTTCGAATCCGAAAATTTAAAGTTTCCTTTTTCTACGAGAAATAGTTTGACCCGGGGAGTGGAAATGCGAAAAATTAAACTTCAGAAAGTAGGGAATTTCGAAAATTGTACATGAATGGAACGGTCATCTAGACATTTTTAGCCTTTCTAAAGCTATAGAAAAATCTAGGCTATTTTTGCTTCTCCGAACAGATATTTTACAGAAAACAGTCGTTGGGTGGCTAATTTGCGCGGCACTAAATAAATTAAATTGAGCGTTGGCTTGTGTCTAGTTCATTTTGTAAATAATCTTAACAATGTCAATTACGCGTCCTCATTCGCTATGGAACTTGAGAAATTAATTGCGAATAAAAAAATAACAGCGTGCGTTGTGTCAAACAGATGCCTCCAAAGCATTATATCGCACGGGATATAAACAACAAAAATGAACTTTGAAAAGCTGTTAGGCTAACAAGCTTTCAAAAACCACAAATGCAATCATTTTCAATCTTCAAGTTGTTTTGAGCGGTTATTTTTTAATGTTTCACCCAGTTTGGTGGCAGTTCCCTTCGTTTGAATTTTCAGCGATAAATTTCGCGACAAAGCTCCTTTAACATACGTTATTTTGGCCCCAAAGTCTTGAAAACCTCCAGACATTCACTTCTTGACACCAGGAAAGGGCAGTATTTTATCAGCGTGGAGGTCCGCCAGTTATTAGTGAAACTGTGAGGAATGCTCGAAGAAGCCAGATTCTTTCGCCTCACTCCCTATTTTCTGTATTAAAATAAACTACCACGAGTACTGTTTACATTACGAATAATACGCTAAAATTTGCTCCTTTTGTCTGTTTCTACGTGTAGGTCGCGTTAATTTCCTCTATCTGAAAGTATTTTTTTCCAATTCGCGTTAATTTAAGTCGCGTTAAAGTTCCTATTAGATATAAATTCACTGGGCCCGTTTTCAAAAAAAAAATAAGAATCCACAGAATGTTGGTGGTAAAAACAATCAACAAAATTTTAAATGAAATTACATCATCTAAGGAAGACATAAACTTTATCAATTGTTCGTTTACATAACAATCAATTGAGTTATAAAAACTCCAGTTAATTTCGTGGCGGATCACCGTCTGTTAGGATCAGAGGCACCCAACGAGTGCGTTCTGTAAAATATCTGTTCGGAGAAGCAGATATTGCCTAGAATTTTCTATTACTTGAGTATGGCTAAAAATTTTTAAATCACCGTTCCATTCATGTACAATTTCGACGCGTATGTAATAAATTCCCTACGATTTTCTTAGGTTTATTTTCGTAGAAAAAAGGAAACATTAGCGAATTCGTCACTTTTGTCTGACTATTGTCAATAAAATGTCATGTTTGACTGTCTTTTGTCATTAAAATGAGAAAAATGACAAAACTCAGACAAAAATTGTAAATTAATCACTTTGACGTCAATCGCGCGCTACGCCATTGAGAGGCCTGGCACGTTAAAATTTTCTTTTTTCATGTTCTTGGAAAACAATGATACTATGTCAGAACGTAGTACTCTCAAATAAATAGCGCTTCCCAATGGCAAAGTTGGCACAACTCTGAGTTGCTCAACATTGGGACGTTCAACCACTAAGGACTGCGAGACAGCTAAAAGGTAAAGGAATATGTACTCTTCCCCTCGCCGCCGCCCCCCTTCCCCCCCATAAACATAACAGAATATCTCTAAGAAAATTCGATTTTAATAGCCCACGGGATGACCGCATCATCAACTTGTACATTAGATCGTTGATATGTAAATGACAATTTGGCTGAGAATTTAGTCTGTTCACAAACGTTCTAATTTCGTTTTAGCCGTCGAGCGCGCGTACGAAAATATAAAACCGCGGAGGATTGATTTATAGCTATTTATTGACCGCTGGGACTGAGTGAAACATCTTGATCTACATCAATAAAATGGTTGGTTCGAAGGACCTCTCAGACGTGCAGTAGAGAGAAGCAATGCTTTCTAGAATATTGGGTGCAAGAAGAAAACCGTACATTAACGAAAAATTTTCGAGACTTGTCTAATAAATTCTCTACGGTTTTCTGAACTTTATTTTTCACATTTCACTACCCATCTTGGCTATTTTTCGTAGAAAAAGGAAACCTAAAATTTTCGGTTTTAAACATGTAACGGAGAGAGGAAAATAGAAAATTTCACACTTTCGTAAAACGTTAAATTGCATCTTAAATTTTGGGGAAGATAATACTGAAGCCCTTGTAATTTCGAAAAGACTCAAGTTCCCCTTGGACGACAGAACAGATACAAATTTTATAGCGCCGCTTTGAATACACTCCTAGATATCTCAAAGTACACTCGGCAGCCTAAAAACTGTTTTCAACAGTCTTTTTCTATACACTTCGCAGTTTCTATACTGCGCATTTTTACACTCCGCAAATTTAAGAAAATTAGTTCCTGATACGGTTTTCTTTTCTTTGTCATTTTAACAAGGTAGCCAGTCTTCGGAAAAAATGTCACTGTCATATACCAAAGGTTTTATCCTCCTTGGTATCATCATCTTGGTTCCCAAGCCAGGAATGTCAGAGCTTCCCTATGAAGTCCTGGATTCGATTGTAGAGCTCAGTGAGTTTGATGACTTCAAAGATCTGATGAAAGTCAATGTATCTGACGAGCGAGGACCTCGTCCAATATATCGACTCGACCTAGGCCCAGACTATGTGGCTTACTACGAAATAGACACTGGAAAAGACTACGTCATACTATCCTCTGGCCCTAAAAGCAAAGACTTTAGAGAAGTACAGAGTGGCCCAGATCCAAGACCAACGGATCTCCTGATACAGCAGGCTAAGAAAAACGGTCAGAAGTGTGAGAAGTTCTATCGATTGTCACCAGTGGGACTGACAATTTGCAGCAACTACAACGGAACCGTCGTGGCAGCAAGTTACAACTGGACAGCTGATGTTGCTGAGGTATTTTTTTTTTTTACATTATTTATGTCACAGATAGCCCTGCAAAAATGAACCTGGTGATGAAAGAAATTGCATTCAAGTCTGGACAATTTTTAACATACGGCGGGAACCTTTCTTTCCTTCGATTTCTCCTTTTACCCCCATTGCTCAAAATCACTTCTCTCTGTTTTGTTTGACTTAAAATTCTTATGAAATAGAGCTCAAAGTCTCAGAAGCCTTTCTAGGCTTATCAAAGACAATGTCTTTGTCAATTTTGATTGCATGCACTACTGCAAGGATCATTCCTTTAATTCTAAGTAGGTGAGTGTGATCAGGTTTTATCGGGTTCTAAGCCCCCAAAACACTCTAAGTAAAATACATCAATAAGACATTGAGTGAACTTCACTTGTGGCCTGTAAGAGAAACCTCATGTTTTGAAAAAGAACTTTCGACTGCTTTTTAAGCAGGTATCTAATAAACAGCAATCGTTAAAAACAGTGATCACATGTAAATTACAGGGGGTTTGAAGTACTCAATTGACAAAAAAAGATAAAATATGTTTGAATTGTACAGTGGAGCATTTATCAATGAAATTGAGAAATTCTGTCTTACAACATGTTCTCCTCGAGGTCAAGAGCAGGCAAATTGTTAGCCTTTCTATAGTTTTCTCCCTACTTTACCTTCTTTGATGAAATTTGTTGATGTTACCATCCCATGACCACTTCATATTCTAATGTTATTAAAGCCAAATTCCATTTCCCATTATAAACAGATTGACGACTGGCGCATACTAGACCAGATGGTGAAGACAAGCCTACACAGTAATTTTTAAGGAGTTATTTTAACTCCAAAAATGGAGTAAAAATTTTAGGTACAGGATAACTCCATTTTTGGGGTTACTTTAACTCCTATTTTAACTCCAAATCTGGGGTTATTTTTACTCCTTTAAAAGAGTTATTTTGACTCACAGTCTGGAGTTAGAATAACTCTAAAAATGGAGTTATTTTTACTCCTTACATGAGTTGGTTTTATTCTTTTTGGAGTTACTTTAACTCCTATTTTAACTCCAAATCTGGGGTAAATTTTACTCTTAAAAGAGTTATTTTTACTCCCAGTCATGGAGTTAAAAAAACTCTAAAATGGGATTAACTTAACTCCTTACATGAGTTGTTTTAACTCTTTTTGGAGTTACTTTAACTCTAAAAGTGGAGTAAAAATTTTAGGTACAGGATAACTCCATTTTTGGGGTTATTTTAACTCCTAAATTTTAACTCTAAATCTGGGGTTACTTTAACTCTATTAGAAGAGTAATTTTAACTCTATAAAACAAGGAGTAATTTTAACTCTATCCATTTTTACTCCAAATATGGCGTTACTTTAACTCTATAAATGGAGTAATTTATTAGATGAGGAGTAATTGTAACCCCATCACTTTTTACTCCAAGTCTGGGGTTAAGTTTACTCTCCTCTTTCGAAGTTCAAATAACTCTTCGATAAAATGTCCTTTAACTCTCCATTTAGGTTTCTCTGAATTTTTGGGACAATTTTTATGCATTTGTTCTCAATGACAGGACTAGTGGTAACCCTGACTTCCAAGTAAAAAACGATTCCTGCAAGATATATAGGAGCAAAGAAAAATAAATGTTGAGAGCTTTATACTACAGTAATAAACAAATCACTTTGTTAAGAAAAAGCACAAACATTGAGCTATTTTATTGACTAAATATCGTGAAGGTACATGTACATAAGATTTGTTCCAAGACCAAAAAAATATAAATACTATTTTCCTTTCAAACAAACAAATATATTATAAAATTGGAATGTTGTTATGCAACAAAGCTTGAAATCAACAGTATATATTATTATCTATATTTATAAAAATTTTAACATCTCTTAACACACCTATTGTCATTCATTCAAAGTTTGAAAATGCAGATCAGACCATTCTCTCACACTGGATCAAAATGAAACCTTAACTCTGGTAATGATTAAGCAGAGGCTAGAACAACACCTAACATTTTTGCCCTTGTAAAAGTTAAATCCACATTGAACAATTACATCGTAGAATCTTTTCAAAAAGGACTTGAACTTTGCAAGGACCAAACTAGGTATGATGCATGCATTTATAACAATTGATGAATATGAATCTTTTACAATGTTTGCCTTGAATCTTAAAAGGGGAATCTTTTGTTCTCATTTAAAAAAAAAAACAAATTTCGAGTTGTTATCATTTGCAATGTTCAAGTACAGCAATGATTATCTTAATCTAAAGTACAAATTAAAAAAAAACAGTTCTAAAAAAAAGGAAAAACAGAGCCATCGCAACCAAAATAAACCATAATCACAACATTTTATAAATTAAGACTTGAAATAAATTTGTTTAGGGCTACTCTCTTTTTGGCCTCAGTTGGCATGTCAAGAAGAGTGGCCTCACAAAATAAAAATACATTGCCAGATTTGGCTGGATAAGCAATGTTAAAGACATAGTAGCATGCAACCAGTAAACTTATGGCATTAGCCATAGAGGTGGAACCTAATGTAAGGATCGTTTCACCCTCTATGGCTATAACAAGGGGATCCAGGCACCAAAAATCTCCTTCGCCAACAATTCTTGGGAACCTGGTTTCCTCTATCGCTTTGTCGATGCTCTCTTCTTCCTTTGAAAAGGAAAAAATACAGAAAATTAATTCGATTAGTTAGCATTCAATTCCAGGACTTCCCGGAATACAGCCCACTCCCGATAACTTGAACCCTTGCTAACTCAAACCAAAACTGATTTCCCCCTGGATTTTCTGATTGTGCCGTACATGCATTTACTGCATGAATTTTACCCTCAGTAACTCAAACCCTTGATAACTTAAGTATTTTTGTTTCTATTCAAATTATTTTTACACAGTTTTATCCTGCAATAACTTGAACCGAAGCATTGTGAGTTGACTGTAATTACATTATCTTTAAGGAAATTTACAAATGTATCTGAAAACCTGCAAAAACAAGAAAAAGTACCTACCATGCAAATTTTCACAGCAGTGTGTGGGCTTCCACCTTTTTCCTTGAGGAAGCGCGGTAACAAAGCCACTGCAGCAGCCTCTTCAATGACTAAAAAACAAAAATGAAAAAAAAAAAATTGTTATAGACATGTACCATGGAAGCTCTCCTAACAGGCACTCTAGAAAGCGGACAGCTCAATGTACAATTCAAATCAAGTGAGCTCAGCTGTAACAGGTGTAACAGGCAGATGGGCAGAATGTATTTTTGTAAGTGACCAGCGACAGTTACGGACAGAGTTTTTGTGTCCTGAGGATGTCTGGTTACAAACTTCCACTATACTGTCACTGTTAAGAGGTGGTAAAACACTAACCCCCAATCCATGAAATATACATTGTACCATGCTATACAGTCGACTCTCTCTTAACAGACACCTCTATAAGACGGACACCTCTGTAAAACGGACACCTAGAGTTGGTCCCTGCCTTTCTTTACTCCCCTTATTTGACTCTCTATAAGACGGACACCTCTGTAAAACGGACACCTAGAGTTGGTCCCTGCCTTTCTTTACTCCCTTTATTTGACTCTCTATAAGACGGACACCTCTGTAAAACGGACACCTAGAGTTGGTCCCTGCCTTTCTTTACTCCCCTTATTTGACTCTACAAGACGGACACCTCTGTAAGTTGGACACTTAGTGCTGGTCCCAAAGGTGTCTGTCTTAGAGAGAGTTGACTGTACCACCAAAGATTCGTGGGTGAATCAGTTGTCAGGTCAATGTCTCTAAATGGAACCTAGTTCACTCAATAATCTTCAGTGACAGTACATTTTAAGGTAGTCCATGAAGTGGGAGGTCATTATCAACAGAATTTTTTTTTTTTTTGGTGAGAGGGGAGTGGGTGGCGGGGAGAGAAGGAACAAGCCAATCACTTTCAGTTGTATGAAATCAAAAAGTATTATTTGTAGGCCATAACATATGGTGCTGGCTGTTGGTCCATGAAAGACCAACTGTTTACTGTAGATAATTGTACAGAACTGTAAGTAATCATAATAATCATACCATCTGTTTTTGAAGGGTTATCTGAAATGCCATCATTCATCAAATCTAGGATGTCCCTGCATCCATGCTGACTGCGGGCAAATTTTAAAATTTTGTCCACCCAGTTCTGCTGAAATTTTTCGGCCATTTCCTTCACAGGGTTTCCTTGTCCCAAAATGCGTGCAAACTCAGCCTTTATCTAGGACATTACAACAAGAATAAGCATGTTACTTTGATTGGTTGCATCTTCTGATGAGTAGTGTATACAGTGTAATTATGAGATAGCTTTAAATTTTTTCACTATTACCAGCGTGCAAAGAAAGTTGTGTCCAACAGCCCAGGGCTAGTGGATTTTGCTATTGGGCTAGTGATTTTTGTTCTTAACTTGCCTGACAGGCAAGTGTTGTTTTTAGGGGAAATTCAAATGACAGAAGGATTGTAATCAATCCTGCTAATCAAAAAGGGTTCTGGGGCTAGTTGAAATGACTTGTGGGCTAGTACATGCTAGCTACAGCTTGCCCAAATGGCAGGCTGTAAAACTGACTTTCTTTGCACCCTACTATTACACATTGTCCTTGAGACAGAAAACAATGTTCAGTTGACTTCCAGTAACACAAACCTTATTTTTCCTAAAAAATTGAAGGACAATTTGACTTATTGGAAGTTTGAAGCAAATAGGTGGTAATAAGGAAATTCGGCTCTAGGGAATGCAGTTTAAAGCAACCAAGCTTTATTAATATACAGGGATGGACATTACATTTGATTCTTATCTCTGCAATACCATCAACATATGAGACTCCGCTCACTCTGACTCTGAAGATCATGATGACTATGAAATACTAACATTAATATAATAAAAAACTACAGTGTATCATCATCATCAACTTACCCCAGATGGTGACTTCAAAGCTGGATAATCCGCCACTAACTTGCTGACAGGGATTACTTCTTTTGTTAGCATTTCTCTTCTATATGCGAAGGTTACTCCCATTAGCTCTCTCACTAATGCAAGGTTCCTGTTAGATGAAGAAGGATCTAAATTACTGAAAATAAAAAAGAAAAATCATATATATATTTTTTTAACAGTCATGATTTAATTTTGCCTTTAAAGTATAAAGTCCTCTTCTGTCTAACATACAGTCGAAACGCGTACAAGAGCACAGTAGACTTTTACGTTAAGTTTCATTACACAACATATAACTTACACTTGACGGAAGACAGTAATTTACGATCCAAGAAGTGCCACTTGTGCTGCTGCCGGGTGTTGTCGAGGTTAACAGATCAAAATGACTAAAGGCAGGCTTCTTGTTGTGAGTGGGTGTGGATGTTGCAGGAGATGATTTATGTGAAGAGCAAGTTGCAGATGATGAACTTGAAGTTTCAGGAGACGGAGATGATAATGGAGAGGACAGCTGACTTGAAGTTGAAGTGCAACTTAGAGGGGACTCTGGTAGCTGTCCTGATTTATCCAGAACATCCTTTAAAAAATGCATATATAGATTCATAATTTTTGTTAAGAAATCAGAGGCTTTCTGTTTGTCAGAAATGGCCAGTCAGACCTTTCCCACACAGAAAGAGATGATTTTCAGTAAATCAGTCTTGTTGCAAAAGGTGACTGGTCTACCTGGATGTTTTTGAGTTTTGGAAAATGCACTTAAGAATATAAGTCCCTTGGGTGTCAATAAAAAGCAGAGTTGGGGCCAGGGTTGGGATCTATCTTTTTTTTTTAATACTGTTTAATTACTGTTAAAATACTGTTTAGGTTTGGGGTTAGGTTGGGTATAGGGTAAGGGTCAGCCCTAACCCTCAAAAAGCATTTTTCTTTTAAAAAAAGACAGACTCCAACCCCACGTTTTACTAACACCCAAGCCCCCTTAAAGAACCTTAGAACCTTATTCATACCGAAGGGCAACAGAACTAACCTTAGCTTTTTCTTTTAAAAACTTTGAAATGGCACCCTTTATTTTCAAAACTTGTCCGCCACTTATTCCACACTGCTTGAGAAGCTCTTCACTGACAGAATTTAAGTCATCTTCTGTATCAAGCTAGAGGAAATGATTACACATATTATTGCATAGATTGGGCATTGAATTGTCATCCTCAATTGACCCCACCATACACCAATTGTTAGTGGGACCAGGAAAACCGTGAACACTTGAAATGTATCTCAGGAATGTTTATTGTGTCATGACAATTAACCCCGCAGCAAAGATCATGGCGCGAGAACTGGCGGTTTAGTTTTCCCACGCCTGATTAGCTTTTCTCTTGAAGACAATAACGGTCCAGAAATATTCCTGGTGTTCAAGGTTTTCCCGGTATGACTGCAAAAGCTACTTTTTTTCGTGAACTAAACTTTTCCATCGTCATTTTAAGCCGTAGTTAGGACTGGTTTCGCTAAAACGTAAATTGTATAATTAAGTTTAAGCTTAAAATGTTTTGCTTATTTTAACTGTTTGAAGGCCGGTTCACTCGAGTCTTGGCCGCTCTTCGGTGGCATACAGTTTTTAAAAACACAATGCTTAAACGTGCGTCCTTGCTCTGATTGCTTTACAAAATGTTGGTTCAAGTTGAAAATTCAGGATTTATCCACGGCTCAGGAGCAGTAAAATGTGAGCCAACTTTTTTGACGCGGGAAACCCACCTCTTCTATAACAAGACGCTCGACTGTTGATTCCTTCACTCCGGATCTAAGCATGAAAATCTTTAGTTCTTCTTCCATTTTACAATAGGCTTCTAACCCTTCAAATAAATTAAAAACACTGTATCAAGCCAAGACGGACGGCTTTACTTCAACGGAATCCATGCACGAACAATCAACATGTCGTTCACGGTTTTATAAGATCAAAAGACATAGCATAGATCACATTTAAAAAAAGGAAACAAATAAACATTTAAGAATAGGAAGAATTATATACTAACCTTCGAAAGAATTGCCTTGACGTCGACTGGAAAAGAAGAGAACAGTCGAAAGTACAACGTACTCGCAGTTGTGCAACGATCGATGAGCTCTAACCGTTTTAAGAAAACCGCGCAAATGATGATCACATGTCGTTTCATGTGCATGTGATATGTTGTAATTTCCGGCGGTAATCTAATCGGACAGTAAACAGTAATTTGAACATCAAGGCGGGATCCCGACTTCAGTTCTTTTCCTGTCACCGCCAAACGTTAAAATACACGTTCAATTAGTTTGGCTTTAAGCTAATTTTAAAACTATGATGAAGGAAATACAGTCTGGGAAGGTGGCGACTGATTGTGGAATAGTAGTCCCGCTCTCGTTTCTATTGTAGTTTGCTTCAAACGAACCTTTATCTCCATCATGATGATATCTGTTTACATACACACGGCATGGAATCGACATAAAACACGTTGTCCATGACGTGACGTCATTTCGTGGGAACTGAGTTCCCGGGCGCGGGAAATTTCTATTATTCGAGTCATATTCGCCACAAAATGGCTTATCGTTGCAACGTCTGTGTCAGTTTTATTGCTGTTACTCTTTCTCTATTTCTTAATCATCTACATCGATACCATTTAAGCGATCCAAACTTCCACGTTCTTTGTGGAATTAATGGCTGTGCGAAAACCTACAAGAAATGCATATCTTACAGAAATCACATCATTAGAAAGCACTCAGATGTATTGAAAGCTGAGAGGGAATGTGCTAATCAAACCATCATGGATGACACAGATTACGGTACAGATTGTTGTCCAAGTGAAGATTTTATAGACGATTCGACAGATATTGATGGAAACGACGGTGAAACAGACATGTACGACTTAACTTCTCTGCCTCAGTTTGACTTTCAACGAGAGACTGAAGAAATCCGTCGTACTGGTGCTCTGCATTTGTTACGAATGAAATACCAAGATCGAGCATCGCAAAAAGCCGTCGACTCATTTGTTGAAAGTACTACCAGCATCGTAAGGACGAGCATGGAGATCCTTAAAGCAGGTCTGATGAACAGATTGGACACAGCCGGCATTGATTTCAACGCCGTTCCTGGACTCCCAGGACTCTTCAAAGAAGATAGCTTGGCTATGAATCCTTTTTCCGGTATAAGGAAGGAAAACGAGCAGCACAAGTACTTTAAGGATAACCTGGGTCTTGTGGTAGGCTTTACTTCAGATTGTTGAAAAATATGTAGCTTTTCCGTCTTAACCCCACAGGGGGCGGGCGGGGTACTTCTCCTCCCTAAGGTAAACCTTCTGTTGACCAATGGTACCCCTTTTCACAGGCCTATGGTTTAAAACAGATTTCATGCCATTTCATTACTAAAACTCCACCTGGACCCCCCCCCACTCCCCCCCCCCCCCGCCCAAAAAAAAAGGAAAAGAAAAGAAAAAAAGAAGGAAGAAAGAAAAACAGACAGATTAATCTATTAAACAATTATTGAATGAGGCTGAGTAACATATGAAGAATTAAGGAGATCAAGGAGGGTGTTATCTGCCAAGGCAATAGCTTTAGCATTTACATTTTTTATCACACAGGAGCCAAGAAAACTTGTACTTGGGCAGTACCACAAGAAAGTGCGCAGAGGGAACAAAATAAAAGATATGTTAAAAACAGATGATGCTTACTACATCCCACTGTTGCAAAGCTTGGAACAACTGCTAAATGATGATTCAATACTAGAAGAGGTACAGACCTTTATAAGACACTCACTATACAATAATAAAGACAGTTAAGAGTTGTCACTGTCTGAAAATACAATTTTTATTTGCTGATGATTAGTATATGGAAAAGATTTTGTCATTAGCCTTTTAGAGAGAGCTTGTGTTTATTATAGTAACAACAGCAATGCATTACTTCTTTTACATGTGACTTACTTGTCTTATAGAGATGGTAAAAAAAATTAACAACTCGTTTTTAAATGGAATTTTTAGATAGACAATCCTCACCAAAGAGCCGACGGTCTTCTTAGTGATTTTTGTGATGGAGACACATTTGCCAGACATCCGCTCTTTTCCTCCAACCCCAAAGCCTTGCAGTTGATTTTGTACTTTGATGAATTTGAGGTGTGCAATCCACTTGGATCAAGGGCCAATAAGCACAAAATTGGTTTGTTTTTATCATGTTTTGCTTATTATCATGATCACACTACTCAATCAGTCAAATAATGATTTTTGTTGCAAATTGTTGAGATTTACCTTACATATAGCAGCATTACCTGCATGTGTAACCCAAGTGTTTTCTTTAGGTAGAGCTAACAAACCTAGGCTGTATCTAGGAATAATTTTACGGATCCCTTATTTCATCACATGTAGCTAGGTCTAACAATATTTTGATCTTGTCTCCCAAATGCAATTTATTAGGAGGCTTTTACTACACATTAGGAAACATACGACCAGAAAATAGGTCTCATATGAATGCAATTCAGCTACTTGGCCTCGTTACCTCCAAGCACCTAAAAAAATATGGAGTGGAACCTCTACTGAATGCATTTATGGAGGATTTAGCTAAGCTAGAGCAGGTAAGTTTGATAATTATAGAAAGATAAGATACTTAATTATTGAACGGATGCTGTTCTCCCACATTACAATAGTGATAATAATAATAAAGTACATGTATTTAATTATCATTGTTGGTTCCTCTATCATTGATAGTGGTTGCCAAGGATTGTGATTTTAAAAACAAATGTTGTTTTTGTGCATGTGTAGGATGCAGGTCACCAGTTTCTAATTGATGGAGTGCCCAGGTCATTTCAAGGGACAATTGCTTTTTTCTGTGGGGATAACCTTGGGTCTCAGTTTGTAGGTGGATTTAAGGAAGGATCACAGGCACATAGACCTTGTAGGGAGTGTATGGGTAACAAGGACCAGATCAAGAGTCATGTAAGTTAGACACTTTTTGCCGTTGTTGTTGCCAAGTCTAAAGCTTAAACCTAGATCAGATGAAATATGTCCTTGTAACTTTTTTCAATGACCAAAGTGTAGGAAAAGGGGGGCTTAAGCTGGTCATTACAACTTTTGGGGCTTATATGCTTTAAGAACATTTCAATATATATTTGAACTTTATACTATCCTAATGAATTTCTTCAAGAGGAGTGGGGGATGATGTATTATGGTCCATTCTGATGCACTGGTTTAATACCACACAAAAAAGGTGTGGTCCAGCTAATGTTAGAGTAATCAATTGTCAGTAGTTCTTGGGAGTCCATTGTGGCTACATGTAGAACAACCAGATCTTTAAAGGTCCTCTTACATTTTTGGTCTTGTAATAATATTTTTTGTTACTTGCAGTTTCATGAAAGGGATTTTACTTTAAGAACCCGTGACAGCCACAACATGCAGTGTAACCGGCTTGCTGATAACCCACACTATTCAAAGACATATGGTATTAATTCAAATTCAGTGCTGAACAAGTCCAGGTTTTATCATGTGGTGGGAGGTATGCCCCCAGATGCCATGCATGACATCTTGGAGGGAGTCCTTCATTACAGTGTCAAAGAAACATTAAAAACGCTGATTTTGGATAAGAAATACATCACACTTGATGAGCTCAACAAAAGGATCACTTCCTTTGACTATGGTTACCAAAATGACTCTAACAAACCAGCAGAAATACAGAGAAGTCGCCTTTTGTCAGACGACCACTCTCTAAAACAACATGGTAAATAAATATATATCTTTTTATTAGAAAGTTTATTTCTTAAAGTTAGTAGGCATTGTACAAGTAATATATATTATATACATATACCTGTAAGCTAATAATTCTATTAACTTACCTCTCCCCCCCCTTTTTTTTCTGAGCCCATATTAATAGTCATGTGAGTATACCTTGGATCTGAGGCTATTGATTGTCATGTTTAATTGTAGTGGATGACAGAAATACAGATCTGTCCAGTTTCGTTCAGCACTTATCTACGGATGGGGACTTCCACTAATTTTGTATTGGATTTTTGTCTTAAAAATAATTGGTTATTTTTAAAATAATTATTTTTTCTTTCATCACATTCAATTTGTTTCTCATTCCTTTTTTGTTTATCAAGCAAACCAAATGTGGTGTCTCACAAGAAACCTTCCTTTGTTGATTGGTGGACTCATTCCTGATGATGATGACCACTGGAGTCTTTTCTGTAATTTCCTAGAGATTGTCCGAACTATCTTCGCCCCCACAGTTAGTCGGAACCAGATCGCTTACTTACAAGTTCTTATACAAAATCACCATGAAACTTTTAAAGAATTGTATCCAGATTGCCCCATAACGCCCAAGATGCACTACATGATACACATGCCAAGAACAATGTTAAGGTAAATTTAATAATTTTTATGATTTGGAAAGAATTGCACTAACCTTCTTCTTTCAAACTTGCCCTTTTGCATTCAAGTGCTCTTTGAGTGAATAAATAAATAACTTTATGAGAGTTTAAAGGACTGCAAGAATGTCCTTTCTTCCTCAAAATTCCTTTTTCAAGATGCAAATTAGCACTTGTGTGGCATCAGAGCCTCAAATGCAAGAGAAGACAATTTTCCTAAAATTTTGACAGATCTTTTTATCTTCTTTCAGCATGGGACCTCTTGTACGAAGCTGGTGTATGCGGTTTGAAGCCAAGCATCATGAATTTAAGCGTCTCGCTGCACATCTGGGAAATTACACAAACTTACCCTACTCTTTAGCAAAACGCCATCAAGAAGGCTTTTGCTACAGACTGCAAACCACAGAGGGTAGCCTCTCTTCATTTATCGTCAAAGGCATTGAAACTGGACCAGGTAACAAGAATGTGTATCTTATTTAGTGACTTAAAATTTTGTATTGAATCCCTTTACTTTCTGTTCAAGAAGGGCCCCAACGTAGAATTTAACCACTTTTAGTTGGGAGCAAACAGGGGCCAAACCATTGCATGAATTTGTTAAGAGATGACAACAATATTTAAGCAAACTTATTTAACCCTATGGCTCGGATATAGGTGCTGAACTTCACAAGAGCCAACTGAATAAAGCTCAAGAATCTGTTCTCATGAGACACTACACTATTTTATGTAAAATGTTACATGGATTTAGCTTGATCTTATATCAATTGTTTGTTATGTAATTTAACATTAATTTTTAGGCCATCACTGCCATGCGGGAGATGTAGACTACCAAGGCATCCTTATGAGAGGTGATCCAGCAGTTACAAATGACACACCATTAACAGAGTAAGTGACAAATACACACTGTTACAATACAGTACCTATTTACTAAGGAAAGAGCATTAGCCGTGTTATCATTCCAAAACAGATTTTTATAATCAATTCCCCAAATTGTGTCTTTTATGTGACTGTTGTTTTTGTTTTTATTTTTTAGGTTTAAAAGGGTTTCTGTTCTTGGGACAAACTATAAGGTTGGCTGCACATTACAAATTGTCACAGATCAATATGACAATCCAGTTTTTGGACAAGTGATGAAAATTTTCTTGTTAAATAAGAACATTAATGACATATTTTTTGTTGTTTCTAAGCTGAACACAATTGGTTTTAGCATGCACTACCAAAGTTTTGAGGTGCAAGTTACACATCCTAGACAGAAGCTTATTATTCATCACAAAAACCTCTCTTCTTTCCTACCTCTAAATCAGGTGAAACCTTTTGGTGTATTGACAAGGAATAAATATGTTGTACAACGCTTTGACATAGGAACAAACAACTAAATAAAAGTTCACTGTTGTCACATGTATATGATGTTTTTATGTCTGTAATATACACAGTCCATTGGGCATTGTCATAGTTTACCTCTTAAACATAAGGATCAAGATAACAAAAAACCTGCATGTAAAAATTCACATAAACGAAAAGAATCAACTCATTATGGAGGCGGAAAAACCTAAAAATAACTTCTCAATATACATTCAAAAATAATTTTAATTCTATCTGCCATACTCAAGTAACCCTTCCTTAAAAAAAGAACAAACTCTTTAATGGGAGTTAAATAAACTCCATTGGAGTAACTCCTAGATATAAGTAAATTCAACTACACCTTTGAGAGTTAAAGTGACTCCACAGACAGAGTAAAAACAACTCTTGTCAGAGGGTTAAAAATTTTACTCCCTAAAAATAACTCTCCCAAGTGAGTTATTTTAACCCACTTTGGCAAGATAACTTTGAGTGACTGAATTTTAGTCCTTAAATACAGATGAATGATAAGAATATCCTAAAGATCATGGCAATATTTAGAGTTAATGACAGAAAACTGTTATGGCCAAATCTATTGAGGACGACTTTCAGGGTATTAACAATTTCTTGAATTCCAAAAATGAGTTAATTTAACTCCGATTTAATATAACTCTTCCTTGAGAGTTAATTTAACTCCTTTGGATTAACTCCTCTATAGGAGTAAAAAATATATACACCTTGTAGAGTTAAAGTGACTCCATCACATGGAGTAAAAACAACTCTTACAATGGAGTTTAATTAACCCCTTAAAAATAACCCCCAAAACAGAGTTACTTTAACTCCTTTAAGTGAGTGAGTTTTATGCATTTGAAATTTTACTCCTAAATGGAGTAATATTTTACTCTTTTTTGGAGTTGATTTAACTCTTACAAAATTAACTCCGAAATAGAGTAAAATTTACTCCCTTCAGATCGGATTTAACTCCTTTTTGGAGTTAAAATAACTCCCAAAAAAATAACTCCACTTTGAGGAGTTAAATTAACCCCACTGTAGGAGTTATAATAACTCCCTAAATATTACTGTGTAAATGAGTTTCAAGAGATGTGGAGAAAGAGAGCAAAAGAACGTCGAACAGTTCTAGACTGGGCAACAACAGACACGGGCAAAACACGAAAGAAGAAAGTAACTGACGAAGAAGCCCTATCACCTGGATCAGTTGTAAAAGTTGCCCTTGGTGAAAAGTTCAAGTCACTTAATATCTACGTCACAACTTTTGGCAAACGTAGTTTTCATCGGCCCATTTCAAAATCAGAAAAAGCAATATGGCAACAGAAGCTCTGCAAAGTGCTTGTTGACGTCTGTCTAAATGGTACATCCAAAGTGAATGTAACTGCTGTGAAGAAAACATCCACAAAAATAGATTATTTAAAACTTGAAATCAATGGGAACCCGGCTTTTGTCAAAAGGATGTTAGAAGGCCATGAAGTAGGTTTTGAAATCAGAATCCAGATGTACAATCATCAATTGGCCATAAAACACTATGCAATTAACTTACAATCCAAACGGTTTGGACGTTCTCCGCCGGGAAGCGGTAACAAAAAAGTAGTTGTTGCTGAATATGACATGCCCGAT
The DNA here is from genome assembly GCA_964035705.1 of Porites rus. Classification (NCBI taxonomy): domain Eukaryota; kingdom Metazoa; phylum Cnidaria; class Anthozoa; order Scleractinia; family Poritidae; genus Porites; species Porites rus. The sequence goes on along the minus strand of OZ037993.1, from coordinate 40,396,628 downwards.
TATAATCAACACAAATGTTGTGGTAATTGTTACAGCGGGTGTGGACCCGTGGCCTGGGCTCAAGTTTTTGGATACTACGACCGCCGCGCATCAACATTTTCCTCGATATTTAGTCCTAAAATATACGGACACAGTAATGAAACAGCACCAATTACCCTGACAAACAAGGTGAAATACTTTGTGAAAGATATTCGTCGACAGGTCAAAACTATCTGTAAAAATGGACAGGGTTGGACAGATGTTCGAAATATGCGACTCATCGAGCCATGGTTTCGAGCCCGCCAGGGAGAAAAGGCACGTGTTGCCAGTTACAAGAGGCTAAAAAACCCTAAATGGTTAAGAGCCATAGGAAAGTCGTGGCTGGATAAAGGATTTCCTGTTGTTTTTGGCTTCTATATCACCAAAAGGGCTGGACACTTTGCGGTTGCCACAAAATACCGCACTAAATCACTCGAGTATCGCCACTGCAAGACTTCGGGCCCGGGGTTTGGCAAGAAAACCATGTGCACCTTGAAGGCAGCCCAGGAGGACGAGTTCTTCCTTCACTATGGCTGGGGTGGTAAAAACAACAAATGGGAGATGCTGAATCCATTTAGTGTTCATGTTGCCTACATTTGAAAGTGACAATTTGATCAGGAGCTGCGACACAACTCGTCTATGCCTTCAAAAAATAAACAGTCCCGGAGAGTTCACTAGCTTAAATTAAAAGACAAAGAAAGTCAAAATTCCAATAACATTTTTTAGCCATGCATTTGCTTTTTAATTCATCAATTAAGCATCGTATTTTAGTGTTCAAGAGTCTAAAACAAGAATATTTTCATGAGTACTGTCACCAATTGTTGTGAATTTGCTTTGCAAAGGGTGCATGGTTGCTTAGAGCAGAGGTATTAATTGAAACAATCCCCTTAAAACATTGTGAGAGTGTTTCGTCATAATATTAGCACATCTTTCTTTCCTTAATTAATGTTTCAAGTAAATCTAAGACGAACAACAGTGAGCTGAGTTTCTTTCAGTAGCAACAAAAAGAGTTCTTCGACAACAACAAAAAAATCCCGAAGAAAACAACTGAAACTTGACTAGTTTCAACATCCGTTTTATTAAGGTATAACAAACCCTGGATCGAATCAAACCCTCCACCTCAAAGAATGACGCTAATTCAGTTGTAGGATTACAGGGCTTGATCAACCCGCTTTATCGTTTTCTCAACGCCACAGTTAGTTGTACTGTTGTTCCCCTTTTTCGTGAACTCACTCACTGTTAAGTTTGTTAATCATCCCATCAATTATTGTCTTTAAGCAACGCTTTTAATGCTCGCAAGGAGTCAAAAGGGAAAATTCAATATTTTAAAAATGATCTTGGCAATATCCACGGGCTTAAACATCCACTGGTAATGGCTGAATTTATTAGATGTTTTTTGGTTGATATCACTCAAATTAGAAGTTTGAGTCTAGTCTCTAAAGTATCAGCTATAGCTCTAAATCGCAAGTCAAAATCTTTACTCCATATTGACTCTGCAACAACCGAAGATGCCCTGTCAACTGGGCTTTCTACAATGCAACCCTAGTCACTTCATTGCTACAAATCCTATAACAAGAGGTGGTACCAGTCATGTTGAGGTAGCATGCATGAATTATGTAAATTGTGGTTCAATTTTATGGTTGCCCTCTTTATCGTTAATAATATTAACAATAACGAGTTTGAAACAAAAGGGAACAAAAAAAATTAGAATAAAATTAAATTTCGTTGAGCCATAAAATAGTTTAAACAGCGTGTGTTGACTTACATGTATCCCAAGTGGCATGGTACTTACTAACTTTACAGTGTAGGGCTTTTGATTTTAACACTAAGTGATAGATTTTCTCAACTCACAAACTGCGGGAAAGCTGTTTCATGGTTCAGATTTATCTGGTTTATCACAAGCGGAAGATCTGCTTTGTGCATTCCTAAAAGTGGTCAAGAGTTATGACAACTACAGTAGATGGTTTGAAGTTTTCTTGTCCCTGACTTTGTGTAACAAACCAGACCATTAATTTTGTACGACTTTTTTCATTATTCAGTGAAACACAACTGCAGCAAGAGGTAAAATAAAAAAAAGAAAATTCTGCACTTTAACATAAAACAAATAACTTAACAAAATGCAATGAAAAGAAAAACCATCAATGTTAACGTGGCTTACACTTTCAATCAGATGTAAATTAGAGCTATGCACAAGAGCAAGAACACTATCTTGCTGCAGTAAATTTTTTCACATAATATTTAGTTTCCTGCAATTCAGTGAAAAGAGTATATTACAATGAAATAAACATGTAAGAGAAAGACTTGTTTAATGTCTTTTTTTTACCATTTTCTTACTATGCAGTATCAAGAAGGGTGATTTAGAAAATGAACACTTGAAGTTCCATTATTGAAACAAGGAAGACCCTGCTAAGAGAACCGCATTGCTATCCCTATCTTTGAGCCTGGAACAAAATTTAATACTATAGCGCTTTCAACAAGGGTAGGGATTGGGGATCTGTGAATTTAATTTCTCTTCACTGAATGTTACTGTATGATCTACAACAACAAAGACCATTTACGAAAGTGAAAGCCTTCTACAAGGAGGAAGACCCCCTATAAAAAGAACCACATTGCTATTCCTGTCTTTGAACCTGGGACAAATACAAAGACTTTTGACAAGGAGAAGGAAATATGGTGAAATGTGGATTTTAAAATTTCTTTTCACTAAATCTTATGATCTATCAAAATGAAGACCCTGTACAAAAAAGGGGACCCCTACAAAAAGAAATAAAAGCCCCTCTATGAAAATGAAGACCCTCTATTAAAATGAACACCAGCCTACAAAAACAGAGAACCTCTACTAAAATAAATGTACATGTAGTTCTAGCAGGCCTAATCTCTCAAAAGTTTTCATAAAGTAATTCTTTTTAGATCTTATCACCACTTTTGTTTTTTCTAAGTTTTAATAATTTTTGTATATCCTCTTTTGTACAGCAAATAAAATTCTCAAATCTGAACACAAAATTCTCAGATCTGATTGGCTATCAACTGCCCGAATTTCATCCTTAATAGAACAGTTGAATAGGACGGTATACGTCATGCCTACATGTGAGTAACTGGACAGTGTGCGCCATCATGCGCACACTTAAATAGCTTTTTTTCACTCCTAGCAAAAAAATCTTGGAATTTCTTGTATTTTGATTTTAAAAAGAGCCTCATATATCACAAATTTTGTTAAAATTATGATTACATGTAATTGGTAATCATTCTTGTGATTAAACAAATAATAAATTGGACTCCCTCAGCTCTGGGTTGTCCGATTTTGTTAATCACTCGTACGGTTACAGACCGAATTGGACTCCAATCAGTCCTACCACTACAAATAGTAACTACATGAAATTTCAAAATACCCAAAGCCAGCTGATGATTTATTAACCTCCACTTGTAAACCTTGATTTATTTTTCGGCACCAACAGATCATTAATTTACAACTACTAGTAATCATAGATTAATGAGTGCGTTTTGAGTGTTCTTATAGTTCCAGGTTAGCTTTTAATTCATATTTAACAATTATTCCTCGAGCCCGGATGGGCTATTGACACAGAGGCCATGAGGGCGAGAGGAATAATTGTTTAAGTAAAATCTAACTAGTTGGATTTTACTAAAACAATTATTCCTCTCCCAATCATAGGCTCTGAGTCATTCGGTCTCAAGGAATTTAATATCTACCGTTAAGCATTATTTCAAAATAGGGAAAAGATCTTTCTATGCTTTTCATATAAAAGCTTCAAATTTTAACAGATGTCAGTCAGATGTCAATTTTAACAGATTACAGATGTTAGTGCATTGGACAAAATATTAATCTTTTGCCATTGTCAGGTGGCATTGTGCAAACTGTTCACCTTCATAATTATTTCAGTTCATAAAGGTCAGTTTATGAAGTTTCAAATAGAGGATATTAGACGGGGAGGTGCGAAGATATGAATTTCATTTTCATTTTCATTTTCAATTTCATTTCATTATTTTAAGAATGAGCGCATGGTGTACATCAAAAGTTCCAGTATTAATTTGTTCCAACGCCTCAAAGATGGCAATGGGGAGCAAGGGTGGTGCAGTGGTGAGAGCACTTGTCTCCCACAGATGTGGCCCGGGATCGAATCCTGGCACTGACAGCATGTCGGTTGAGTTTGTTGTTGGTTCTCTCCCTTTTTCGGACAGGTGTTTCCCCGGGTACACCGCTTTTCACCTCTCCTTAAAAACCAACAATTCCAATTCAAACTGGAATGCACGGACACGTTTTGACACGTCCTTAAGTTCTTAGTGCTCCGTGGGTAAACAAATTACAAAATTACTCGTAAATTACTAATGGCAACAAAGTTTTCATAGGGTGTCTTTTCATAGAAGGTCTCATTTTTCATAAAGGGTTATTAGTAGATTCAAGTCTTCTTTCCTCAGGTTAGTTGAGACATTGGAGAGATTAAGATTCACGTTTACGCCAAACGGCAAACGTGAATTTGTACCACGTGACCAAGTTTTCCCCTTGTTTTTCGTTTACTGTTTATTGCTTCTACACAAAAATAAGTAGTTTTATGACAGTTTTGTCCACAAGAATCGTTCTGGACTGTTTTTATCTGCTTATTTTCTATTCTGAGAAATTTTCAACTGACGTTTGCCGTTTGCCGTATGCCGTAAACGTGAATCTTAATCTCTCTATTGTGTTTAAACTCAAAGCTGAATTCCGTCGGGCATAATTTCTAGACTAAATTTCACTGACATTTATATATTTTGACATCCATTTAATATGTGAGTATGTCTGTTTGTATTCACTGAATCCTGGTGAGTCGAAATACTGTAGTGTCAAGGTTAAATGATTTTTGCTTAGAGAATTTGATTTCACTAAACAGTCAAACAAACAGACAATTTTGTGTTATATATTCTTGTGCATTTAATGTTAGTCTATCAGGACCCACCATTGATAATTATCAGCCCTACTGAAGGGGGAAATCCCGTAAAAATATTGGTACACTGTAAATAACAACAACAACAATAATTATAATATTATTATTATTACTATCATTATTAATAGACTCTGAAACCTGCAAACAACTTACAAACCTTCTTGTCTAATTTTTCAGCCCTGAATTGGAAAATCACTTCATCATTTCCACCACTAACCTCCTCTGCAACCACCTATGATGTACACGAATAGAACATTGATTATATATCTACAAGTAAGCCAGGCATACATTGATATAATTACCAAATGAATTTAATTTAAATGTGGCTAAAATATAATTAATAGGTAAGGTACATGTAACAGTTGGAAGAATGCTGGTCAGTAGTCCCCCTTGGCGTGGCAATTTACAGGGGCTTGCATTGATAACAATCAATACAATGTAGCTTTCTCAATGTTATTCTGGCCTCTCAGTGCATATATATGGTCAGTTTATCTGTTTACTCCCCCCTCTGGATCATTTGGTATTTATAATTTTAGGATAAGTATGCATTCCACTATCTGGTTCAGAGTACATGTAATAGTACCTTTGGTGGTAACTGGTAGTGGCTTGCTGGTTGCCATAGATACCTCCTTCCAAGTGCCTGATAGCCACATGATTATGTACCATGCAGCCAGATGAACTGACCTTTAAGGCACCAATCAACACTGAAACTCACCTTTTGTTGATGATGAGTTAAATAAATTTTTGGATTGAAAATTAAATGACTTTGCAAGCCAAAGTATCTAACAGTGCTCAGAATACTGACTGCACAAATAATGATTATTAACATTGATAATAATATGAATGAATTTAACAATAACATACATGTAGTCTTAATAATTTATTATTACAGTGTGTGTGATCAATGATAAAACAAACAGTAGTTTGTAGTACATGTAGTACTACAATCCTGACAGAGGGGCCATTTTCATCCTTTTCATTAATCTTCAAAAGATTTAAAATTTATTTTACCAACACTTATACTGGATGAACTATCAACATTATACAATTAAATAGCCTTTAAAGGTAATTGAAATCTTAAAAGTCTAGGCCTGTCTGAACCTACCGTTATGGTTCCAGCTTGTCCTGATGTCCCCTTAAATACAAGTGGTTTTGTGTATGTTCCAGATGATACAAGCTGAAGAAAAGCAAATGATTTAAACAGAAGTAATCAGTGTGATCTCTAATAAAATTAATGCAGTAATTTATTCAGTCACATACGAATTCTAGCATTAAATGCTTTTATTATACATGTAGCTGATTCAAGAGTGGTTGCTTCAGGGGCACCCATGTGAATAACTGTTTTTAGGGTTCAAAATAAAATCACAGCTTTTAGCCTGAATCTGTATGCTTTTTTTTGTCAAGGCTTATTATTTTACCCTGCCTGTCAATAATCACTTTTTTTCACTTTCCACGATTTGGGTGTGACTGTAATGCTACACTACAGACTGTAATTAATGGAATCTGCCAAGAACCCATTGCCAGGGCTGTCATCCCTCCACGTCTTTAAATAATTATTGAGAATTGTTGGGAAGGGATGACTAGTAATAGTTGACACTACAGCTGCCCCCGTTCTTTATATTGTCGGTCAATAGTATTCTTGCTGGTTATGTAGCTCTTTGAAATATACCGATTCATAATGAAGATTTTCACACATATTCCATACAATAGGTGAGATAAATACAGGAAACGCAAGGTTCCATGCACAGTTTCAGCTCGATTTACACAGCTTTGATCAAAACATTCTCAGTTTCGAGAATAGTTTATTCTAAACCATACGAAAAGATTTAATTAGAAGTTGAATTTTTAGCTATTTCTCTTTCACTTTTTACATTCAGTTCCTTTTATTTGCCGGAAAGCAAGCCTTAGAAATTAATAGGATGTTTGATCGATTCATGCTCATGCATTCTAGTCTTATTTGAAACTTTATAACGCAAGGACATCTGTGAGCAGGGAAAAAGTCAGCACAGAATTTGATTGTCGGCGAATTCATGTAATTGTCCATCAATCTGCTAGTGATAAGCTAGCCATTGTTCACTCATCTTCCTTGTTTGGGGCTGAGTCTTATTCCGGTCAAAGAGAGAGAAAGAGTGTCTGGCAAGGTTTCCAATATAAATCAAAGATTTGTGAACTCGTGTCTGGCAAACCTCCAAGTGTTTATATATACACAGTTAAACGCACCTAATAACCTCGTCTGCGCTTAACGAGTGTCTTTTGGGCCATAACTTTCCAAACAACTGCTCCACAGAATGTCACTGCGTAACGCAAAAGAGTATCGAAGTATGACTGCACAATAAATGTCACAAAATCTACCTGAGCGGTCCCTTCGGAATTTTCTGTCTTTACGTCATCCTAACCATTTCATACTTGCGGGCGCAAACAATAGAAACATCATCATTACCTACCGATTCCTCACGGCCCCTGTTCGAGCAAATCAAGATTTTTTCTAGTATACTGACTGTATATTTGAACTGTAAGTACTGTCGTTAATATACGCGCGAGTTACTAGGGTGCCTCCTCGGGATTTCGCCCCTGGGCGAAATCCCTGCGGGGGCAATAAATGATGTCATAATGACCACAGCACATGACGTCATTTGTGAAAAAAAAATGCGTGAAAAAGATGTTGTTGGAATTGTAACATTTGACCTAATTGGCTTACTTCCCACGATTGCCTATAATTATTACAATGACATACCGGAGTTTGTGAGGAAACGTTTGGTGTTAACGGTAAAATAGCTCAAACAACGCAATGCAAAGTATTTGGAAACATTTCATTTGTCAGAAAGTCGATTCTTCAAGAAATGGCAAACCACAGCGATTATCCAGGAGATTTCAGACTCTAATCTGGAGACCGGGAGAAACAGTTAAAAATCTGGAGCCTCCCGGATTATCCGGGAGAGTTGACAGCCCTGCTGTTGCCTTGTTACAACGTGACCAAAATCTTTTTGAATTGAAGTTTCACTTTCTTCCTTGACAAAACTAGAAAATATAAAGTGATTTTAAAAAGATTTCGCCCATAACACATGCTTTGAACTGCCAATATAAAATTTTCACCATCATGACTGTTCAAGCATAAAATATGCGACTTTGCCTAGACAAACCATTGCGCTTCATCATTCACAAACTAGAGCAGAGCACAAACATGGGAATTCCATTCTTTTGAGCAATATGAATACAAAAATTACGTTAATTCGAATGAGTAAAAAGGCTTCACAAACGGCACTAAACAAGTTTTTGTGTAAAAGAAATCTTGATTACACGTGCAGAAACATAAAGGCAAAGAATTCTTCTTTACAACTTTTGTGGGGCACTTTAAATTTCCAAACCTTTTTGTACTCTTTCAGTATCTAAACATTTTAAAACCTTTTCAAAAAGTTTCTTTAAACGTTTCTTGGTTGCCTTTATTGCCTGAAATGAAATCAGACATTACAGCAACTTCGATTTCAGTTGGCCGATCAAAGCATGACATTTTCTATTATTTCCTTTGGTAAAAAGTCGCCGGCAAGTGTGTTCAAAGTGCAATTTTGAACCCCATGTTTTCTATAAAATATCTGTTCGGAGAAGCAAATGTTGCCTAGAATTTTCTATTATTTGCATGAGGACAGCTACAAATTTCTAGATGACCATTCTATTGAAATTTGCTTAAATTTTCTGAAGCTTATTTTTTGACATTTCATGCCCCAAGTAATGCTGTTTTTTGTAGAAAAAGAAAACCTAAATAATTCTAAAGCTCTTGAAATTTCGAAGAGACTCAAAGTCCCAGGATGACCAAACAGATACAAATTTTATAGTGCTGCTTAGAATGTATTTCTAGGGATCTAAAACTACCCTGGATATAGCCTAAAAAGTGTTTTCAACTTGATGAGGAGGAAATCGTCATTGGGTGCCTCTCTTGCTTTGGGCACTGATTGGGAATTGGCAACCGGGTATTGGGCATTTGGCCAAAGTACCGAACAATGCAATGATCAGTGACCACCAAACAATAGCTTCCTTAATGCCCCATTCCCAACTTTAATGAATCTGCTGTAACAAAATTTGGCCTATTATAGACTTGCTAGCTAGTCCCCAGAGAGAAAAATATGTGAAAAAACTATACCTATAGCTGGGGAAAAGTAGTGAGAAGTGCGAAAAAGTAGTGAGATTTTCCCAACTTCCAAGTGGAAGGGCTTCCAATGGGAATTATGGGTATTCTAATGCATGCATGCAGGCATGAACACAAATTTTGTTGGCAGCCATCTGGAAATGAGAGATTTATTTTTAAATAACAGGAAATCTGCACATTTGGTAGCAGTGGCAAGTCCTGGTGGGCTGAAGAATGTAACTACCTGTAAATGTACTGCTAGGCCTTTTCTTTGAATTGAAAGTGCTATCTTAAACTCAATAACAAACCCTACAGATGCTCCAAAAGATTCTTGGAGTGCAACTTTTTGAGAAAGTGTGTGAAATCAGTCCTCAACTCCTGAGAGTGTGAGAAAGGACTATATCATATAAATGTTAGACTCACTACAAACTCATGAGACTTGGCAAGTCTACTAATTTAACAGCTAAACCACTCTGCCTAATGATGTAATCATCTGAATGTAGGCAAGGTTTTAATCATACAATGTACATGTAGCCAGTGTACTCAGTCTTGTGTTTTGGCTCAGACCTAATTCCTGCTCTGCATAGTGGTGCTCGGCTTTCAATTGTAATAGCCAGCTGGTGGTGGTGCTAACTGGCATAAACATATCTAAGTTACACATCACTTTATAAGTAATCATTGTAGCTTTTCTTGTCACTCACCTGACCCAATGTGCACTCTAACTCCCCTAAGAAATCTGCATTTTTCAAGTTGCCAGTGGGGCTATCAATGTCATAGATAAAAAACTTCACCTTCTGAAGCTCTTCAAAAAAGTAGTCCACTAGAACAGCTTTAGAAAATTGAGGATTTAATGTATTATCCAACTTTTCAGTTCTACCAACCTAAAAAAAGGAAGGAAATGCAGTTAACAAGAAGCAAAAATATTTCCCACGTCTTCAAAATATTAATTTCTTAAGGTTCTGTTCCTTGGTGAGTTTGTTTACATATTTTCAAAAGAGAAAAGATATTATAAGGCAGAATAGGCTAAAATATTTCTCCTGACTGAAAGCCAAGATGACAAAGAATAGTCAGTAGAACTTTAATTTCCAGGTAAATTGTAATTTGAAGCAGGGTTAAGATACAGTGTAACCCAGGATTAGCATGTTATATGATTCAGCTCTGAATGTTCACAAAGTAATATACACATAAGTTCTTGTACAGTGTAAATTCCTTTAGCCTAAAATTTGATGCTTAGGTTTTTTAAAAGGACTGCTATTTATTTAAATCATCAGAGGAAATGTTTTTGAAGAAAAGAAACAAGAACTCAGAGTTGAATCACTTGAACCTTGTTTCAGCAATAACTAGTCTTTGAACAATTAACCATGAACAGGGACTGACAAAGAGGACAGACACTTTTTTTTTCTTTTTATCAGAAGAAAGAAAGGAGAGATGGCTGACCTTCTCTTTGGCATTACACAAGAGACACATTAGGACAAGACAATCAAAGGAAAAGAATAACCATTTTAAGAGATCAAAGGTTTTTGTTTGTCTTGTCCCAGTTTGTCCCTTGCTCTCTGGCATGGCAGTTTTGTAACATGTAAATGACTACAGTGTTCATGTGCAGACCGTAGCTGCAAAGGGTCTATAGCAAAGTCAATGTGATGACACTGACAACTGCACACATGATCTAAAAACCTTCCTTGTGTAACAAACCAATAGTAAAATGGTAGATTGATCACCTGAAAATGAAGTTTTTTTTAGTCCTTTCCATGTGATTTCCCATTCTCAATAGGCCATTAATTTTTTACAGTTGTGTGCTCGGTGCCCTGGGCCAGGTTGCATAAAACCTTCTTAAGATAAGAGGGCTCTTAACTTTTGTTCTGGAACAATAAGCTATTGTTTTGAAATAATAGTAACAAGTTCCCTTAATCTTAAGATGTTTTTTGCAACCCAACCCTGGCCTTTGAATAGATTTAATTTTGTGAGGCTGGCGGTGTTTTTCATATGTAAATGACCATGTTCACGGGCTTGTTGGCATGAGAATACCACGATTTGCACATGAAAACCGGAAAGGTTTTTAACAAAACAAGGTCACCGCCACCTTCGCTTCTATTCAAAGGCCAGGGCACTGAGCACACAACTGTAAAATGGCCTATTTGGCACTGTGTTGTCCATGATAAAATCTGCCTAATTTGCAAGTTTCATGTTCCCCATAATGCAGTTTGCTTTCCCCTCCAAATTTTGTATAAGTATTGGACTAATAATTGTCCCTAGAGACTCATGCAAAATTCTGTGGGGAAAACAAATTGCATTATGGTAAATGTACATGTAGCCATAAAATCCCCAACCCTCCCTCTGACCCAAAATTAAGGATGGAAAAATGGTGTGATTTATCCTTTGTACTGTTTCATCTTTGACTTTAGGGAATGGGAGTTTTGCTTTTCCATTAAACTCTGTCCATGACTGTGGTCTCTGGACTGCGGAAAACAACTCCAGTAAGGGCGGGAGGGTGGGGCGTATACAAGTCCAGCGCTTTGACCCCTCTGCAGTGGCCACGCTGCGCAATCTGAACATGCTAGTACAAAACCTCTATTGGTGGGCCATTTACCTCCGACCAGTTGCCATCCTTGAATATCATAACGACCGCCATTGGGTCAGATTTGGACAAAACATCTTTGTCTTTCAAGTTCTTGCAAGAAATGTTCAACTGGATGCGGGTCACGCACTGAACCGATGGAGCTGATGGGAGCGGGTATGATGCCTGCATAACTTTTCTTACGTTTCTTTGTGACTCCAAGTGGTTTATGCGGCGTTAGTTTATGCTGCTAACGAACGTTTTCCACATGAATAAAGACATTTTTCCTCCTTTGTCTGAGCAACATACAGAAAGTGACGCCTGATTTTAGACTGCGAAGGCCTGGACCTGGAATCATAAAGATAGTTTATTCACCGTTACATGAACGCGAATTTGAAAATCCAACATGGCGCAGTTTGTGGGAACAGTCATTGGAACAAAAATGGACAAAACAGCCAAGGTTTTAGTCACAAGGATGGTCCTATACCGAAAATTAAGAAAGGTCAGAATTCTATCTAAGTCTTAAGAAGAAAGAGCTTTATTTAAAATTAGTGTTTTCCCCTAGGCAGCTGTTTCCTTATGTTCATTGTTGCCTGTTTAAATCATTTACACACGATTCATTCATCTCCCCAACAAGGTTAGGTTCTTCTATCCCTTGATATCACGGTTTAAAAGCTTTTATTAGTCTAGCGTGGGTGTCAGACTATGAGAATTGTCTTACTAATTGTTACCTCGTAAGCTTAAAGTTCGTCAAACAAGTTCTACATTAAGCTTGAGCTTATTATATTGCTTTCTTCTGAATTTCAGTACTTCAATGAAAGAAAAATTTATTTTGCCCACGATGAAAATAATGACTGCACCAGGGGGGATCTTGTTGTCATCAAAGAATGTCGCAAGCTTAGCAAGAAAAAAGCATTTACAGTGGCAGAAATAGTAGACAAAGCTCCAAAGGTTGTTGACCCTAAAACAGGACAGATTCACATACAGGATAACAGAGAATAACATTGAAGGAAACATTAAATCAGCTTTTTTGTTATAATGAACAAGAGAGTGAAGAAGATTTGTGCAAAGGATACAGTTTTCTCCCATACTTACAGTTGCACAATCACATGTACATTGTAACATGGAAGTAGAATGACCAGCCTGTCAATGAAGAGAGGCAATACTTATAGTTAGTTTTTTGGACTTATTGTACTACAGAAGGCCCTCTTCAGTCACATGACATCTACAACTTGCAACAAACTGGTGGAGAAATGACGACAATGATGATGAACTTCATTTAAGTGTCTACAATGTACATGTACATGTAGTCTTCTAGCTGGCCCGTCAATGCCTACTAATAGGGAACTGACTAATTAAAATACCACCAACTTAACTAATAATGGACACGTATTAGGGAGAACAAATCAGTCTTCCCCTCACCTCCATTCAAAGTTGGGGTTTTAGTTTTTTTGCTAAAGTACAGTACTGCAGCTTAAATAGTGAAGTAACAATGGTTTTTACTGGTCAGAGCAGGTGTGGGATTTAAACCTGCATTTTCTGGTTTTGAAGTAGATAATTATCATCAGCAAAAAGCTAGCAAAAAATCCCTTGAGGGAAAGTTAATTTAACTTTGCCTGTGATTGTAGCTGGTGTATTAATTAAAAGCAAACATTGGCCCTGCATTGTCCATGATATACAAACATCTCCCTTAAGTGAACACCTTCTCTAAAAAGGCCCTTTTCTGACTTTTCCAGATCCCAGAGTGTTACATGTGGTTCAACTTTATCTGGCATTTTCCTGATTGTTATATTCCACAATCTGATATAATTATTATTATTTTTATTTTTACTCCACCTTGGCAAATCCATAGCTCCTCAACACTTAAACAAGCGAGCGATGTGAGACCTTGCAAAACAGAAATACAAAATTTTTTAGAAAGAAAATGGAAAAACAGTATCACAAAAAAGAAATAACTGAAAGCTGAGTGCTTATGAAAAATTTCTCAGTAAAACGAGTGCTAAACTCTAATTAGTGAAATTTGACCAAGACTGTATAATTCTGCACATATTGCAGCAGCAAAACCTAACATACACATGTCTCTGCCTGTATAAATCGTGTTCTTACTTACGCAGCACCTGCCTTTTTTTATGCCTTGCCAAAGTACCTAAAAGACGAGTTGGTGCGAGTTGAGAAGCAGGCAATGTCTATAATATGCCCAGGACTGCCCTACCAGGAGACCATCGTACTAGTGAACATTGTCCCTATTGTAGATTTCATCACGGGGCTATGTAGCAATACTTTCGACACCATTATAGACCCTGAACACCATCTGAACAGGTTAATACAATTTAGTGGACCGTCACGTTATGCCCTAAGGTGCAACAGGCGCTTCATCGTACCTAAATGCAAGACAGATCATTTTAGGAACAGTTTTATTATTAGATCCTGCATCGATAATATATTTATGTAGATTTTTAGTCCTTTCATCATATTTTTTATACTTTTATATTTACTGTACTTAGTTTTATATACACATTTTATCAGTTCAATCATTTGTAAATAAGCAATTCAGCCTTCGGGCTGCAATGTATTGGTCATTAAACTATCTATCTCATCTATCTATCTCCATAGGGAACTAACCAGGAAACATTGTATTTGAAGTCTTAATTGGAATATCATAAAACTTCAATTTTCTCCAAAGCTTTCTGGCTTGCAGATTAAGTCCGGCCCCATATTTTTTGAGACTGGTACATTTAAAATAAAAAATTAATGGTATCAAAGTGTTTACCACAAAATTGATGATGCTTGGAGAGTTTCCTGTCTTTGTTCTCGTTTTTATTCTGTTACATGGATCTGCCTTCATAGTGTATCAGGACTTTTTTTTTCTTCATTTGAATATTTTTAGAAATAATATTATTGTGATAACTATACCTACCTAGAACAGGGACAATGGATCTTGCATGAAAGGCTGCTTTGTGTTTTTAATGATTTGCTTTCATATATTTTTTCCACCATATTATTATTATTTTGCAAGCGCGGCACATGCAGTGTATGTGCATTATTTGTTAAAATTGTGAAAAAAAAGTTATTCTATTTTACAGCTGATACCATATTCTGTACATCTGTAAATCTCAAAGGAATGCATGGCCTAGCCTATTCATTTTAAGTAACAAGTACCACTGAGGGAAATGGTATTAAAGACATAAGCAACGGTATTTTTACAGTCTGAACAGTCACTTGATATTCCTTATTGCCCAAAACTGCAATATTATTGGCTTAGCTAGTACATTTTGAAACAAGGTTAAAAGGATGACATGCAGTCAGCCCAGAGTCTATGGGAGTTCACTGGAATTTTGATGATTACAATTTATAAGAGAATGTATGAAAATAAACAAAAAAAAGTCCTTAAAAATTCGATTTTTTTTCTTGAAAAATAGAAATAAAAAAGAACTCACCTTGTGTTTGTGTTTCTGTTGAAAAATCCAGGCTTGGCCACTTCGGTTGTTCATTCTGCTGTCAAGGTTACATTCACATTCATATCTTTATCCGCGGTTGAAAATATATGATTCATTTAATAATAATGATAACAATAATAACGCGAATATTTATACAGGATAACCTATCAGTTCTGATAAAAAGAACTGTTATCAAAAGGGTCTTGTAATTATCTCATACATAGCTAAAAAATAAAGAAGAAAATCGAAAAAGGAAAATAAAATAAAATAACACTAAGAAATCTAAGATTTAAAAATCAAAATCTGTAAAATCATCGACTTACATGACTGAAAGGCCAGCAGGCCAGCGGTGAATATCTTACAGTGGAAAAGACATGAAATGACATGAAAGGGTCCTGTAATTATCTCATAAATAGTTAAAAATAAAGAAGAAAATCGAAAAAGGAAAATAAAATAAAATAACACTAAGAAATCTAAGATTTAAAAATCAAAATCTGTAAAATCATCGACTTACAAGACTGAAAAGAGTTGTAAGTCGATGATTTTTATAGATTTTTAAATCTTAGATTTCTTAGTGTTATTTTATTTTATTTTCCTTTTTCGATTTTCTTCTTTATTTTTAACTATTTATGAGATAATTACAGGACCCTTTCATGTCATTTCATGTCTTTTCCACTGTAAGATATTCACCACTGGCCTGCTGTGCGTTGCATTTGGTTCGATTCCCGGGAAAGCCTGACGTTTTCAGGTTCTTTTTCAACTGGTCAGGTTGTTCATTCTACTGCGAAGATCATGTTCACTTTCAAAATATGATTAATTTCATATTACAAAATATTCAATTTCAAACATTGAACGAATGTTACTCCCGTAGGTCCCCACCCTAGAAAGAAATTGCAAAAAACGCGGGTGCGCCACTTTTCGCGCCAATTTTTTAAAACTCTTAATCAAAGCAGTCAGCAGTCATCTTGCTGTCATTTTATTTGGATAGACGAAAATAAGCTTAATTCAATTTCCACAAAATTCAAAAGTTTGTGAGTTTAAATTCTGATCTCTTTTTTTGCTGTATGTTATGACTGACAAGACTACATAGCTGGGATATGTCCCGCGTTTCTTTTCGGCATTTTACACGTTGATCATTGTGAGGAGAAAAGAATGGGAATCGTTGCTTGAAGCGAAAAAAATAACATTGTTTGTACATCCTAATGCTGGAATCAAGTGAAAAGGATGGCAGACTGGGTCCACTGTAACAACTGTTTTGTTCGACCTGGAGGAGGAAAGAGATTTTCTTTGACGAACTGTGGCCATATATATTGTGAAGACTGTGTTCGAGGTGAGTAATTTATTAAAAATAATGGAAATAAGCGAAGGGATCTGTATGACCACTTTTCTACTGTGCGATACACTGAAATTAAAAATTCGTTTGAGCTATGTTTGTCGGCATTTGTCCCTTGGTCCATGTAAATTGTTAGGGCTTTAAATTTTGCATTTAGACGCCGCGTGCTTTTTACAGAGCGCAATGTAATTTTTAAGCTTTTATATTATTAATGATAAGCTTATCAACAAAACCCGTTTATTAGTTCAATAGGATGATAGTCGCTCACCGTTCAAGCAAGCCCTAACAACATCAGATTATAGATCCATAGAGACAGTTTGCTTAGAGTTCAGTAAGCTCTTTATTTTACAATCCCTTTTAATCGCCCTCAACAAGTTACTCTGAAAGTTCCTCCCTTTTCCACCGGAATAGTATCGGTCCTCGTGGAGCAAACTTTTGCTCAATGCATGCGTTTTATATTAGGGAGGTGTAACTTCCTGGTGTGTTGCTTTTGATCTGTAGCAAATCCAGACCATTGCTTCTTGTGTAAGAGAACCTGTAACTCAATCCTTTTGTCATCTCAGGTAAGGCAAATTTTTGGCTAGTTTTGGCCTCAAGGGTAATTGTAGTGCAGCTGGTTGAGAACAATATCTTTTTAACCGCTCCTGGGAAAAAGATGATCGCATCCAGCAGTCATTTTGCCAATGGTTACAAGAACGAGATCTCTCTATGACCTCTATAAAATCTGGTAATCAAAATTCTAGCAAGTTCTAAGACTGCTTCTAATCCGCTATTTTTTCTTTCTCCTTTTTTTTCTGCTGGAAAACTATAAGAATAGCCTGCTAGGTGTGGGTACTTTCCAGTCCGCTCATTCTTTCTGGCTTGTGTGAGTGAGATACAAGAAATAATTCTCAGCCTTCCCAGAAAACGCTTACAATGGCTTCATAAAGTCTCTAAATTTATGGTTCATCGTGGTTATTACTTATATTGAGTTCATTTTGTCAAATTAATCTTGTTAGGGTGCCCCTGCGGAACATGCAATAATAACTACGGTAAACAAAATAACGTCCAATTTAATTTTAATACACTTAGATGAAACCCGAAGTTGAGATGTATTTCACCGACCCTGCTGTTTTATCCAAGAAATATCATTCTCAATTGTCACAGGTGAGAGGCAAATTTTTTGTTTGTTTTAAATCCGCCTGAGTTGCTTCCTAAAGTATTACTTAATTATGTTCCAAAATTATTCTATGATTAGACGTCTGATTATTGGAATTGTCATGCTTAGTTAGTTTACGGAAGAAATCAATGCACTATGATAGTTGAGAGGGAACACAGATTATTCCTTTTAACACTTATTTATAACGGGATCAGTCAGTAAATAGATAAATAAACAAAGAAACAAGATAGAAGAAACTAGAATTCTAATTTACACATGTAACTTCTTATTGCCTGATTACAGTTTAAAGCTTTTGAACAGCTTTTTTAGGTCTTTTGATCTTTCGCTCTGGCTAGATTTCGATACGTCTCTATAATTTTTATGTTATAGGTTATTGAGTTTCAGAAGAGTCACCGACAACGCCTGGCAGCAAATAATGATAAAAGGGTAAGTGTACTCAAGACAGTCATTACCGTCATCACCACAATCATCATCATCATCATCATCATCATCATCATCATCATCATCATCGTCATCGTCATCACCATATTGATTTTTAAACACAACGTCATTATCACACGGTTCAAACATGGAATAAAAAGACTAGTCGACAAGTTGATGTTTCCCCTTCAACATAAATCCTTCTTTGACGATATGCTTGAACCACCCAAATAATTAAGACTGACTGTCATTCTTTATGACGTGTGAAAGGTTCTGGCAGCTGAGAAACTCCAGCGGCAGATGTCGAGATTACAAGAACTTGAACGGTACGATCACGTGTCTTTATGGTTCTCTTTAAATTTTCAAAAAATTATACAACAGGAGACAGAGGAACCCTAGGAAAGTGCAGTCAAGACCAGCCTAGCCTGAGTAGGCGCTTGAGAATTATGACGGAGGCGATAAATGGTGCGCGCGAGTGTGTCCTATCAGCTCTCATACACCTGTATCCTCCCAGAAAGACGTTATAGGGATTCTCTTTAGGTTTAACCTATAAGGTTTGCATCTGCCCATTTTGCGATGTTATCTACTTTAATTCATCAACATGAAAATGATGAATAAATGAATTTCATAATATATACTTGGATCGCGGAGTGAAGAAATAAATGAAAAGAAGATCATAGCAGTTAAAGACTCAACTTATGCAGTTTCGAAAAGAAGGCTTGAAAATAGAATCATTCTTGCCGGTATTCGAACCCTGACCTCTATGATACCGCTGCAGCGCTCTAACCAACTAAGATAGCAAGCCAACTCGGGTCATTAAGTTGGCATCTGCCAATTTTGCGATGTTGTCCACTTTAATTACCGCTGTTAGTGTGTTCAGGGATAATTAAGAGTAATTACTCAATTGAATGTCAGGTAATATAATGAGAACGCTAATGTTAATTTGGTTGACCGTCTTTAACGAATCGTATGCTCATAGGGAAGTTGCAGCCCTGCAGGAAGAGAACTGTCACTTGAAAAGACTTCTTGCTGGTAATACAAGCCGGACGAGCACTCCACATAATCATCGAAACTCACCAGGAGCCACTCCCGTGAAAAGAGGTCAGGATGATTCGCGAACTTTCTTACATGTTCTTAATTGTATCCTCAGTGAGCAAAACGTTTTAACTTCCTCCCAACTTTGTACACCTTGGCAATCTTTATAAAAACCAGAATATAATGAATATCAACTGAAAAAGTACTCCTGAATACTTAAAATCATTGCAGGACACACCCCATCCCCGACTGGCAGCCAGTACTCAGCTGTCTCACCTTATGGAAGGACTACACCGAACAGGTAAAATCATGGCCTGAATTTCATCCCTTCGAGTCGCATACAGTCGGGAGTATGCGACTCGAAGGGATGTCTGAAATTCAGGCTAGTTAAATAATTGCTGCTACCACAGATCAAGATATCTTTGCCGCTTTTAGGAAAGTGCTAGTTACTACAACAGATGAAAGAAAAACTTGGTTTAGTTGGCTGAACCGTTGGTCTTCAATTTTAGTACCGTAATATATATAACAAAAAGGCTAACATGAAACAACTCTGATCGCCTAGGGACATTTAAACTTTGACTGATTACAAGGATGTGAGTCATTGTTATCTGTTACTTGGCTTGAGGGAGGCCTGGGCCGTAATGGGCTTAAACCCAATAAACACAAATTAGGCGAGGTAGCTCTTCGCCTGTATTTTTAAAATGTACATATCAAGTCAGCGTTAATTTATTTTAAGTTGTCCTACGTTTGTCCTAAAACATGGCGAATTAGGAAGTACGAAGGCCGGTTGGCTTCACAAGGTTTTAGCGACCCACGTATTTCCCTTTGCTTTTCCACGTATCATATTTCTTGGTGGGCTGTTCTAAACCACCTCCGCCCCCGCCATCGGATCCGTCCCTGCAAGTTGCTCGATATCTATCTTGATATTGGGTCGAGGCAAAAGTAAAGTAGAATACGAGGTGAGTACACTGAGACGAAGTCTGACTTGCGTCAATAAGTAAATACAACGAGTGTGTTATGCGCAGTGCTGGAACGAATCGTACTGATGATCAATTCTTTTTACTTTTGTACAGCTCGCAAAGGGATAGTAAAGGGCTACACCAGTGGCAGGTATAAAGGAATTAGTTTATTTGCAAAAATTTACCTTTGCTCTTTATAAGTTTAAGTCAACAAGTATAAAACACTCTCGCCCGTCTGACAACATGTTTTGTGTCTTTAGAACCATATGCCATGTACTCCTGCAGGCCCTACGCGGTTGTCTGTTCGGACACCACCTTATAATGGCTATATGGGTACGTACTCTTTTTTTGTTTCCCATGATGATCAAAGATTCATAGACACAAAAATTGCTTGTTTTATATGTATATGTCACGTACTCTGCCCCAAACAGGTCAGGAACACGGATGAGCAACTTCTCAAATTAAGAGAACAATACGTACAAGACTTGGGGATGTTCGAATGCAGAGTGATTAAAAAAACAGAATAGAATGATGGAATAACCTTGTTCTAGTGGTCACAGCTGGTCGCCTGCCAACGAATCTGACCAGTGCTTTCATTGCGGGGTATCTTACATACCAGGCGGGATTCATAGGATATTTATATCCGGAAAAAACCCTAGGGTTTTCATAGTGTTTGTAATGTGATGGAAGGTACAAAGTTTGTTTTATTAACTACATTAACTCTTCGAAAAGAAAGAGGTGGTACTATACCCTATATTTCTGCCAGTTCGTTAAAGCCAGCGGATATTTATTTGGAACTTTGGAACTAACAACTGTCAGTTACTCTATTCTAGGAACCGTGAGAGGAACACCTTCGCCAAATAAGCAGCTTTTATCGCGCCCAGGTTCCGCTGGAGGAACACCTGGTACAGTGCTAAGGTACAAATTTTCATTTCTTTGAATAATTCACTAAGTTACTCCGGCCGGCTTTCGATGCAATGAGTACACGAAAACAACAAGCCCCAGATAGGTGGTAGCAGCTCTCCTAACACTAAAAGCCAATCAGTTTGCAACCCTAACAGTAAAATAGAAATAATGATAAACAATGTTGTGTAATTGTTTTCTGCGACCAATGAGGAGACATCTTACGAGCGGCTGCTACAGTACTGAAATAGGTACGTGATACAGTCATGTGACACTGATCAGCAGACACCCTTTTTGACAGCTGTCAATTGACCATAACATGGATGCCCATAAGGATGTCCACTATCAAGTTAAACATAGATTGTATAATGTATGCCTTGAACACCTAGCTATTGTAGTAATTCCCGGTCATTACAAGAAAATAATGCACGCTTAGCAGCCAATCAGAGCGCACTATTGTAGCCATATAATAAAAAAAATGTAATTCATGGAATTGAAATCTATGTTTGCCGGCCAGGTTAGGCGTCTTTTCAGAAAATACTTGTTTCAAAAACGGTCAAACAAAGTCAACGAATACTAGGAAACAAACTTCGTGGTGACCAGTATGCGCACAAGCAACTCAAGAGCCAAATCAGAAAGGCATTTTTCTTATCACAACAAAAGGAAACTGTTGAGATAAAATATTTTTCCCTATGTTTTGAAGGACACCTTACGTCATACGAACAGCCAACACACCTGGAAGCCATGAAGCAACCACCCCATCTGGACTTGGAGCGGCAGGGGTTTCTTCTTCCCCTATGTCTATGGGATCGCCTGCTTTGTCGACTAGGTCAGTTTTCAATGTGACACTCTTTTAAACAAAACTGAGTATTATGCCTCAAATGTTATGAAGCCGCGACGTGTTTTAATGGTGACATATGTGTTCCGTTTTGTTACGGCTTTACATCTGATCGCGTTTGACTGTTTGACTTGGTTCGGCAGTTTGTCCTAAAAATAAGGACAGACTATTAGCAAAAACAATTTTGCAATTTCTTATCAACACAGAATAAATAGACTCAAACTTATTAATACGGCTTACTTATGACTGAGCACCTTTTGGTTTCTTGGCCTTAGCTATATTCATTTGCGTTGTAAACTAATGGTTTGTTTTTGGTTTGGTTTGCTTTCAAGTGTCATAGTGTCGTTATGATGTCTTCAGTTGCCTGAAATCTGTTTCGGTTTTGGGTTGGCGGAAAGCGAGAGTCTCTTAAATTCATTTTCATGATAAACCTAAGGTTATTAAATGTTTATTTGACGGTTTTTTAATTCCTTCACTCAGATCAAGCACATCCAGTAACAGTAGACTATGTGACAGATCACAGTACACAACTCCATCGTCATCGCAAGGAGGGACGCAGATAAGTTCTACTCCAATCCAAAAAGAGCGTTACAGCCGTAAGTACACTTCTTTATATATTTTCCCTATAATTTGCATCAGAATGTCTGTGATAAATGAAAACTTGCCACCAGTAGAGTATCGCACTAAGTAAATGAACAAATACGAGGTCTCTGCCCTCACTATCAATAATCATTCCTATTGTTTTTATATATAAAATTGTAAGACTTAATTTACTTTTAATTTTCCTTTCTCTGTTATACGTTACTTGTAGTTTTTATGTACTAAATGTCTACGTACGCCAGTTAGTTGCAGGTGGCTATGACCAACTCGAAAGCCTTAGCTCCTTTGGTTGCGCACATTTCGCTTTTGATGATTTATGTAACTTGTTGTTTTATTTTTTCTTTCTTTTGTAATGTATTGTAATTTTTGTAGTGCGAAAAATAAAAATCTGTAGAGGGGGCCCAACTGGGAAATTTTAGCTTAACAGGTTCTTAAAAACGAAGTTAATACTCGCGCGTTTTACTGTGTACGTAATCATCTTACTTCACCTCCCGGCATCCTAAAACTCTTTTTAACAGTCATTTACTTTTCTTCAGAAGAAGACGAGATGGTGACGCCTTCGAGTCAACTGGATCCCTCTAGAAGACAAATACAGGTTTCAATAAAACTTCTCAGATGTTATTTTTATCTATATATTGAATTGGATGGCATTGCTTTCATGACGGATGCGTTTCTTTTACATTTTTTTCTTAACAGCTTAGATACCAACCTCGATCAGCAGTCATAAACAAACAGCCATTCGTGTGA
This sequence comes from Porites rus, assembly GCA_964035705.1. NCBI lineage: Eukaryota > Metazoa > Cnidaria > Anthozoa > Scleractinia > Poritidae > Porites > Porites rus. The sequence continues at coordinate 40,373,568 of OZ037993.1, read as the reverse complement.
GTGTTAATACTTTTAACTCTTAACCCAGCCCTTCGCTAAGGAGATCTCTGCTACGTGATTTATATTGCTGCTATTTAAATTGCGCGCCAGACTTGCCGAATAGCAGGAAGGGACCGAGTTTAATCAACGAAGAATTTTATAAGCGAAAAAATGTATAACTTTCTAGGGGAGAACTGTTGTGCCTTTAGCTTTTAAAGCTCATAGCGTTTTAGCAATATTTGCATTCTAGGACAAACCTGGTGAAATATAGTCCCATTAAAGCGCCGTTGATATCTCATCTCTTTGAGTATTATTTTGGCAATCATTAAGCTCTCTCCGAAAGAGAACATTTGTCCAACTAAGAAGGCGCATAAAGGTAAAGGCCAAAAAGAGATCTTTAATAAAACTAAGCTAAGTGGTAACTTTTCCCTTCTTCGAGTCTGTCTTCTTCTGCGAACTAAGTGTTTCGGGGTAGAATTCGTAGGGAAGGCAATGCACTCCAACAAATAGGAATACTTGATTTTTCGTGTTGTGTTAACGTTCTTTAACAACCTTGAGTCTGGCTATCTAGTCTTATTTTGGGCAATTGTCGGCGAAGAATTGGAAAATTGTAATAGCCAAGTGCTGGTGCTCTGTTTTCGCTCATTACTTTGATATGTTGTTGCCGGGAGTGGGGGGGGGGGGGGGCTCCCATGTAAAAGTGACGGGGATGCTCGTCTCCTAAAGGAGACCAATGTGGGTGTGGATCAAGCTTAAACTCACCCTAAGGGAGATTTCTGTGTGATCAGTGTTACAGTATTTTTTATAAATCTCTTTGTGTACATGCAGTCCTAAGCGATACCTCAATGGGCAGATATAGTAAAGCATCCCCGTCAGTTTTAAATGGGAGTCCCCCCGGAATGTTGTCTTTGTGTCGACCTATGATTGCCTGGCCGTCGTGGAGTCAGTACTCTGCCTATCAATTAAGAGGGAGACGAAGGCTGAGAAACGTTACTTTTGTCATTTCGCTTTTTTGTATTTTACTGAGCAGGCTATGAAAAACTACACCCATGTGTCGTTGCTCTAAAATAATTTTTGTTCACATAGCACTTTCTTTAGGGATAAGGCCAGAAAAACACCTGTTAATACATCAATGAAGAATTTATTAAGCTGTTTGTTCAGGTGCCATCTTGTAAAGCCAACAAATGAAATCATTTACAATAGACGTTTCGGAAAACATGAATAAGAACAACCGTCTTTACTAGCTTTGCTATCTTGCAGAATGACGATACAAACTTTTATCAAGATTTTTGTTATTCTTGGCAACAAAATTCGCCCGTTTCATTAGAATACGGACGCACACTCGAAACGAAATTGAAATGAAAAATGAAAAAACGGACAAATGAAAATTACTTTGATACCTTTTAGCGATAACCTTTATGTATGACTTGCCGAACCTTATCACCTTATTTGCTTAAGCCACAACTTATTCAAACACTGACAGCGACATCACCGACTCGTAACTTCCTTTTAATCAGTTTTAATATATTATTGGCTCTGTGAGCGAACAAGGCCTAGGCTATGATTGGCTACGCGAGTGGGCAAGATGGAGCTATTGAATATTGAAACTCGGGATTGCCTACTTTTCAGTTCTTGAAAGAAATTTTTATTCGTTGGAATTTTTCGGCAATTGATGCAACGAATCCACCCGCATGCGCAGAAAGGGACGAAGACGCGAGGAACGAATCCTTCATTGACCTGATTTGTACTGCCAAGAGAGCTGCACTACGTACTTTCCATGAACCTTAAAGTTTTAGCGTTTTATACCTCAATCAATTTCTGGCTGCTTAAATACGTCTCGCTGTATCAATGGCGCTTGCATCTGTGAAATACAAGTAAATTAACAGAGAGTATTTCTCATTTCCTTTTACTTGGATCAAACACTTGAGTTTTATTGGACACCTCTTGAATATTTTTATCGTACTAAGAAAGTCGATATTAATTTTCTTAAGTCATGAACTAAGGCATTCACCAGAGGATCTCAATAAAAAATTACAGCTTCATAAACTTTAATTACCAGTTGGAGGAGATAAATCTACTAATGTTATTGAACAAAACTGCTATTCACCAGGAGGTAAAAGATGCTAAGCTATGATGCAAGAAATAAATCATGGCAATGGATCAAATGTAATAACTCTTTCTGTAAGAGATTTGAACTAGTAATTTGACACCTGTCGTTCAACTTGAAAACTTTTACGTTTCTCAGCTTAATTAAGCCGATAAAACTCTCGCACAGGTGTTCCAGAAAACACTAAACCTGCAAGCGTACAAGAAGAATGGTCAAATAGTCCGAAAAACTGAGCCAAGTAAAAAGCAATGAAAACCCAAATAGACGTGCATCGAACTGGCCATGAAAGTTCGACTGTATTTTCTGAGCCAGGTTATATCATGGGAATCAAAGTGGCCGCTTACTGCATCATTATCGTGACTTCACTTGTGGGCAACAGTCTCATTATAGCCATTGTTCTCAAGAATTACAACCACCACATGAAGACACCAAACAACTTCTTCGTTGTGAACACAGCGGCTGCCGATATCCTAATCACAGTGTCCAGTGCTACAGAAGCGGTTGTCACAATCGCAGCGTCCAACTGGCTGATCGAGGGAACATTTGGACATTTTTTGTGTAAACTGAAGACAGTAACAATGGCGCTGTCCGCGCTTGTGTCAACCCAAAGCTTGGCCACAATGGCGATCGATCGTTTCATTGTAGTGTTCTTTCCTCTCAAGAGAATCATTGGGCGTCATGGCGCGTACTCGATAATAACGTTGATATGGATCACGTCCGCTGCCTTTACAATCCCAATGGTTTTCATAGCCGATGTCCAAGAATTAAGGGGCACTAGCGTGTGCTTTCTGACTTTCTGGAAATCAAAATCTATAGAAAACTACTTTATTGCAATATTCGCGTTGTTTAAATGCACCCCTCTGGTGATTCAAGGAGTGTTGTATGTGGCAGTGATATTGAAACTGTGTTTGAGAGAGACACCGGGGAATGAGCTTCATATTCCCAATCACCATCACTATCACACTGAGAAGATGAACCGCAGAATAATAGGAATGCTCATCGCAATTGTGCTGCTGTTTGCAATTTGCTGGCTTCCCATTTGGATTGAATCTATGGTCTGCTTTCAAAATTTTACCAACAGCATTTGCCAGTCGTTACACATCAACTTCATTGTCTGGTTTTTGGCCTACAGCAAAAGTGCGATCAATCCGTGCATTTATTTTGTTTTTAATGAGACTTTTCGCCACGGTGCCTCTCTACTGTGGTCTAAATTCGTCCACAGTCGCTCTCGCCATCGTTGTAGTATTTCTCTAAGACACAATCGAGTAACGCCTTTGCAAAATCGAGCCGTTCCGGGGTATGAAGGAGATAATACCAACACTACAAGAACAGCGCCTGTAAATACAACAACCTAGAAAACTATGTTGACTCCTGTTTCAGCATTACCGTTAACGTTGGAGTTCGAATTTCGTGTTTAAGGAAAACACGCTAGGCCCGTAGAAATAGGACAGCTCCAGATATGGAAACCATTATGAAGCTTAGTGTTTTTGTATTCAGTAAAAGTCTAACTGCAGAGCAACGTACTATGAAGCTTTGATATTTCTACGTTTGGCAGAACACTTTGTAAATTAATTACTCAAAGCCCGAACTAAGTTTACTTTAGAAAATTTACAGTATTTGGATATGTTATCGATATAACGCATAGTGGCATTTCTTAATATAATAATCACTGATGTTGAACTCGGTAGTTGTCATTCCACGAATGAGTAATAACGCTTAGTTGATAACGTCCGCAGCAAACGTCACTTTGATTAACTGACTAAATTTTATCCACTTCAAATGATAAAAAGTTGCGGATAAAAAATTGGACGAGTCATTACTCAAGAAAAAGCATTTATTTAGTTATGTTACCAGTTTCTTTACCCACACAGTTTTTCGACTTTATACCCAAATTAAAGGACAATTCATGTTAAATTTATCTATCCTTGTGATGAACTTGCTGCACGTTCAGTTGCAACATTATTTTATAAAGATGGACTTTTCCTAATATATGGCGTAGGATCGCGAAAGAGCTTGTTAATGATGAGTAATCGGTCACATCGAACGGGCCCTGGCCAGTGCCAATTCTGATTCTCTACTGCAGGCAATAAATTCAAAACTACATGAAGGAAGATCATCGCAGTTATATGCGCAACTTTTGCAGCTGGGAAAAGAAAGCCTGAAAAAGATTCAGGTTTTTTTTTTCAGGCTTTCTTTTCGCAACTGTAAAACTTGTGTATATAACTGCGATGATCTTCCCTCACTCCGCAGTTCACATACATGATTTTCATATATCCACAACTTCAAATTCAAAACTGTCAGCTCTTCCTGGAATACACATTTCATCAAATATTTGAGGAGGAAATCTGTCGTTTGACAAAAAAAAGAAGTCATCATTTCAGAGGCTCGTTAGTTTTAAACAAGTAGACTACACTTGTTCTCAGTTGAAGATATGCAATGAATCATTCGTGCAATTCTTTCAGTTGTATTTCTACTGTAACGTGAAATGTAATCATTACAGATGTGACATGGAACAGTAAGGCAAACCATTCTCCCCGATGAGTGCTGTCAACTGAAGGGGTCATCTCAGGGTTACTTTCACATTTTTGGTCTAAAGTGATCTAAAAATAGAACTAAAGGTCTCCAGACACTCCAGTATCATGGATTCCTTGCGTAGTAAACCATGCTTAGGCAAGCCAGCACACTCTCTTGCCCTGCCGTCCTCGCGAAGTCAGGGGAAAGGTGTTTTCGGTAGTTTCGTTCAGTGACGTCACGGCTCTTAACTTTTGTGTTTGCCCCCAGGTGACCCAGGCTCTGTGATAGCACCACAGTATGATTCAAGTAAAATTACAGTGTTTGTGTGGGGCAAAATACGACCCTGAAATTTGTGGGAAATACTACTAAAATTAGTACTACTGAGTAAATAAAGGTCAATGAGACTTACTCTGCAGATAGTTGTTATTTTCATTAATGCTCACACGAATTTTCGTGATAATTTGCTCAAATTCACCCTCTATGCAATATAATACACATAATAGGTGGAAAGATATGGCATCACAGCCGCCATCACTCCCCTTCCAACACCCTTTTTTCTTCGAATTTCGAACTTCAACGGTAAATAAACACGCTAGGCCCGTAGAAATAGGACAGCTCCAGATATGAAAACCACTATGAAGCCAGTTGGTGTTCTTGCATTCAGCAAAAGTCTTACTGCAGAGTTAGTTTCATTTACCTTTCTTTAGTATTTTCCTCAAATTTTAGGATCATATTTTTACCCCACACAAACACTGTAAATTTACTGGAATCGTACTGTGGTACTATCACAGAACCTGGGTTACCCGTGTTTGACCCAGCGGGGAACGCCCTGGGACTTTTAACAAATTAAAAAGGTTAAGGCGCTCCTTATTTTTGACAGAGAGGAGAGTGATTTTTCGACGAAACTGGACGACTAGACAGATTTGTTTTGTAAGGTTTATAAGTATTACGTACCTGTTTCCCTTATTTATGTCTCGCCTGTCTGCTTTGCATTATTGTTGCTCCCTTCATATCCGGAGTCGAACCGCACTAATTTAATGTAGTTGGCTCTCTAACTTGATTATCTTCATAAATATACGCTAGGATTTTAATAAGCAATGACATCGTTTGTTTTGTAAGATTTCAAATAAGGGAATTTCAAATTTTTCTTTTTTGTTTTCAATTTTTGATTCTTTTGTTACCCTTCAGTTTTTGTTTTGTTTTTCTATTTCTGTTTTTATTATTCTTTTTTAAGAGAGGTTGGCCCGATTTCATTAAGTAAGGTTTAACTAGGACTGATAAAGGAGAATTTTCTTAGGGAATGACTTAGAGTTTACAAAACCATCTACTTCATGGGCTGTAAAACTCGGGCTTTCGAATACAAACGTTACCAGTAAAGAGCGAACAGCTGTTAAATAAGACCCTGTGGTGTGACCAATCACAGAAGATCCTATCGGCCTGTATGTAAGCCCCTTGGACACCTTACGTAATTTACAAAATGTAGAACAGTTGAACCTTCAGCAGCCAGTAATCAAAGTCCCGAAATAAATGTAGAAACTAGCAGCAACCAAAGGTTAGGAAATGAACATTTGCGTTTACCTTAGAGTTGTGACTGATGTTAAGAATCACTTCTTTCATAATAAGCAAATAGTAGATGCGTGCGTGAATAAGATGATCCTTTTTAAAACTTGAAAAGGTAATTCAGTTTTCTCACAAATTTGCCTCACAGAAAAATCGTGGCTGCGAACCCTTTGTTTTCCCTCTTATGCCTTGAACCCTAGTCTCCCTCGCAGCCGTTCTTTGGATGTCACGCAAAGCTTTGCAAAACTGAGGGCAAAACTGTCCACCTATCCCTCCCCTAAGCCAACATTAACACTTACTTCTCACTTAGGGCAAATGTTGACTTAGGGGAGGGGAAGGTGGACAGTCTGCCAGAAACGTATAATGATCCATATAGTGTAAGTGGAGAGGAATTTCCCTGGAATCTTATTCTGATATCCTTTCCTTACAGAACCACGCCTGCAGGCACGTCGCACTGAACAGAGGGATTTCCACTCAAAAAACAACAACGATCTGGGGAAGACCAGGATTCTGATTCTTGATGAGATCGATCGAGTTTCATCACAAGACCTGTTGCGCTTGCTTTAGTTTTGAAACTAATGTATTAATAAATAAAGCATTTTACCTTTACTAACGCTTCCTTTAGTCTTTCAAAACTGCCGACAGATAATCTTGTCGAACAACACTGGGGATTTTAAACTTGAAATGATTAGTTGTAGTATCCCTCTATACTTTTTCCACGGTTTTCTTTATCTTAGTTTCATGCAATGAAAGGAAAGCCGTGAACAGCAAATATTTGAATCAAAGAGAAACTAATTGGCAGCCTGTTACATATTCATCTTCAAAGCTGACTTGAAAAGAAAAGGAAAAATGCCCGACTGAATAAGATTTTAGCCTGTCACCGGCACAGTTCGCTAAAACTTTTTTTTTTTACTTCTCGTTTATTTTCTTAGAGTGGGAGAAAAGATTAAATGAAAATCGTTTTCAAATGAACGTATTTTCCTTCGTAGCAGATAGAAAATAATTTTTAAAAGGTTTTGTATGTTTTTATTCTCATGGCAACTTTGCAGACAATACTAAGAGAATATTATTATTTAAATATCACTACGTTACCATGGAAACCTTTACCTTAATTACCGACCAACGTTTCAAAACATTTTGAAAGGTATCTGTTGCTTCCGTGGTCTCCATGTAAACGAATTACACAAATAAAAAGCAAGTTAAAACGTGTTACAAGTTTCCATGGCAACTCTTTTCAAAACATGGTGGACTTTAAGGAGACCGCTTTCCATCGATTGATCGTGACCTTGGAGTAAGAAATCTTGTTTTTTTTTATGACGCCAAACAGAGAGAGTAGACGCCAAAGACGATTTCAATTTGGATTAGTCAGTTTGAACAGTTTTTCAGCAACCTGATAAGCACCAGATATTTGCAAAGGCAACCCAATTTATTCGAGGACGTCATGTTGGCGATGTGTTGCTAAGGAATGCGTATTTCATGAACAAGGTCAAGGCCACTGTATTGTTCGTCATCCCAAGCATCGAGCTGATGCCTTTGTTCACTAGAAAGCTGGAACAGTCTGTCAAGAGGTTTATATTCAACAAGTTTTTAAGTAGGGCTTTACACAGAAATAGCAGAAAAGAAATATCCTGTTTCTGTGACTTTAGTGTGATTATTAATAAAATCGGAAATTAAAGGTGTTCGTAAAAAAAAAATAATTTGTTATAGAGGATTTCCGATTTCCCATATATTATTTCAGCACAAATACCAATAAATATTGTGGGCAACAAAAAGGAATGTTGTCATGGGATTCTCGTAGCAACTGACTGTTCATTTACCACGGAAGACTATACCTTAGATGTCAACACATCTTACGAAAAGAAGCAAGCTACAGACACTCCCTTGTACTTTATTGCAACCGGTGCAAACGAGGGACAATTATGAAAATATATAAACATGTATCTAGTTCCCATGACAATAATCATCAAGGCAACCAACACTGATCCTACAGCATAGCGCTCTCCTCTCCGTAGATTGGTCAAATTGCACCTTATGACGACATTAGAAAAACAAACACCTGTCTACTGTTAGGTAGCCAAAGAGGTGTGTCGTTGCCAAGGATAATTTAGTTTGTGGTTGGTCCGTTCAAATATACGAGTATGGATAGTACTGGTGATGTCATTACTCTATGACGTCAGATCGGTTGGGCTTCGATTGATGTTCACTATGCTTTGATTGGTCCTCTGGAAGCTGCTTATAAGGACAAGATACAATTTATTTCCCCACTTTAGAACATCAACCGCTACGTCCGTGAACTCTCAACTTGTGGTGTTTATGGATAAAAAATGAATTTTCTTAGGGAAAACGAAGCTGATTTTGAGTGCTCCTTTGATTGTAATGACAATGCAGCTGACAATGGTGAGTTGCAAAGTATTTTGGACTATTTTATTCAAAAGCTGGGGGGAGAAACGGGGTAAATGTTCATGTAGTCTCGTGAATAACATGTCAAAGCAGACAAGCAAGAAAAGAACATTAAGTTTTGGGCTTTACGGCGAACTTAGTCACAAATAATTAAAATGTTCTCCTTCCTGTTTAAAGTAAAGAGGTATGACGGGCCATGAAGAGGGATAAACTGAATGGAAATTCTTTCGGGGCATTTTTTCACAAACGTCATTTCAAAAACAGCCAAGACGTTCGTCAGCCAAAAACAGTGGCTGTGGCCCCAGCGGGATGAAAGGGAACAATAAAACGAATTGTCTTGTATACATTATATTTCTTGAGTTAAGTTTGCGTGGATGAGAGGGAACAATGAAATGAGGTAGTTGTTCAAACTGACTAGGTCTTGATCTCAATTTAAAGAATGATAAAACAGCCGGTTGAAGAATTAATCTCAATTCTTTTCGCAGGTTCCTTGGACAAAGTACCAAAAACTCGGCCCCAGCTGATCGAGTTCATTCTCAACATGTTGTCCAATCCTTGGTTCTCTTCAATTATGTCCTAGAAGGGGATGGACGGGCAGTTCACTATAATACGCCCTGAACAAGTGGCAAAGCTCTGGGGAGAGAGGAATGGCCGAAGAAACATGACCTACCAAAAGTTTAGTCGGGCACTGCGTTATTACTACAACAAGAAAGTGTTGACCAAGATTAGAGGCCAAAAATACACGTACAAGTTCAACTTTCAAGAGCTTGAGCGACAGTATGGATATAGAGGTATATCATCTGTCACTTTTCATCAGCCCACTGGAAACAGCCAATACAGGATTCCCTCCTTTACGGCCTGCAATTGTGATGCATTTCCAGCCAGTCATCCCTGGTGAGGTTCTTTCCACAATTTAGGACCACAGTTTGAAACGTGCAGGAAGAGAATCAGACAAATCTAACTTTTTCTCAGTCGTGAAACGTTATATTTTTTCTGCTCTCTCCGCGCGCGCTTTATCAAGTCAATAGAGTATTTTGGATTAAGGTTGCTTTCGAACCGAATTAACGTTTCCTTTTGGCGCTGACTATCTTTTCAGGTCTGCTCACAGAGCCCCTGATGAGAATGACAGGCCTTCAATCTAAAACATCTGTCTATGCTCCTGTTTACGTTAGTGAGCTCACTAGAACCAAATAACTGTACCATAGCTATTTTATGTCATTGATAAATGCATATTTTCTATTTAACAAAGCAAAGTTGTTTTGTTAAACCCAATGTACTAATGGTCTTTTCCCCCACAGTTGGTGGTCTACTATCAATGAACTGTGTGGTCATTGAACTACTGGAGTGGTTATTGATCTGTTGTGTTTATTGAACACTCGTGGGGTTATCCAACTACGGTCACGTATCTCTCTTGAACGATCAAAATGTCAAAAATAACACAATAATAACTTGAACGCTAGCCTAACAAAAAAAAATGGAGTCGAAAAAGATGCTTGTCCTCTTCAATCGCAATGATGTGAAAACGTATTTATTTTTTCTGTTCACTTATTTACGTGTCCGTAAAAATGACTATTAAAACTGCGAAAGTTTGTCCGGATAATGTTCACATTGGCCGGACCCATAATTGTCCGTTGACCGGACGTTATTGAGTTGAGTTATTGAGTTGTGTTATTCGATTCTCATAGCAACTAAGAAATAACCATAATACATAAATTCGTAAGTTACCACGCAAGCCTTTTTTAAAATGCCAACACACTTTACAAAACATAGCAACAGATACTTCCTTGTTTTTAAAACACCTGCACAGCCCTGGGATAAGGGTCAAAATATGTACACATGTATTCAGTTTCTATGACAATAGTCACCATGGCAACAAACTTAACTACTACAACATAGCTGTCTCCCATTTGTAGATTGGTCAAACCGCTCTTGATGACGACATACATTAGAGCAACAAAAAGATGTTTATTGTCTGTCGCCGATCACGTATGTTGTTACTAAGGATATTTTAGTTTCTGATTGGTCAGTTAAGTATACGAGTAGTGGTTTCAGTGATGACGTCATTATTTATGACGTCAAATGGGCTGGGTGGCGATAGGGGTTTCACTAGACTGTGATTGGATTATTAAAAGCTGCTTATTTGAACAAGTTACAATATATAAACCCATTGAAAAATATCAACCACTGTATCAATCAACTTGCCACTCATTGCGCGAGTTTATCGTTTAAGCTGAAATGAATTTTCTTGTCGGAAAAGAAGCTGATTTTGAGTGTTCCTTCCATTGCAGTGACGATTGTCAACTAGAAAATGGTGAGTTAACTAGGTTTGGACAAATTTATTGAAAAGCGTTCCTATGGCATGCGAAGGGGAAAAAGAGGGCGAAAGTAGGGTAAATTTCCTTGTAATCACGTTAATAGGAACAACCTAGCAAAGCGGGCCACACAGAAAAAGAATGCATTTTAATAGAAAGTTTTCTTTCAGAGCAGGTTGAGTCACCAATAAATTCATTTCCTTGAAATAAAGAATATGGACATAAGATTCATACCTTATTATAGGAAATTGACGATGCACTTTATTAACGCAATTATAAAAGAATCGCGTTAATTTAATGCATCTTAATTTTATCGATGTTGATTTAAATCACACTATTTTACATCATTGTTGTTTTACAGCACCTTTATTTCAATAACAAAACCTCGTCTGCTCATATTTCCTCTATCAACGCCTCACAGTCACTATCTGACAGTTCTTCTTTAAGAATTGAGTTCAAAATGCATGTCTTTTGACTGGTCTTCGTAATGATCCGTTTCCCCTAGGGGATAGCTAACTTCGTCAGTCTTTCTTCTTAAGATTTCCATTTACGTTTATTTTTTTTTCCTTTAGATATGTATGCTAAGAACTCTGTATTGCAGCAAATTCGCGAAAAATAAAGTTAGGGCACATTGTTTTCGAAATTCCGCGTTAATTTGATGCATGTAAACCTAACTTTTGGAAAATTCGCGTTAATTTTGTATAACGTAAATTTTCTTCGCATTGTCAACGTATATCGTTAATTTTCCATAATAAGGTATATAGGAATTCTGGGATGCAGTATCAAATGTAAAGAAGATATTAGGAGTTACAGACGCAAGTTTTGCAGTTGCGAAAAGAAAGCATGAAAGAAAATTCACGTTGGTACGGGATTCAAACCCTTAGGGTCCATTATTTAAACGAAAACTAAGTTAGACCGCGGTTTAGGAAATCTTTGGACCTCCAGATCCCTGTTTTCGTGGACTTAAGCCGCGTAATGACGGCTTTTTGAAGGTTTACCTTTAATTCGACGATGCTTATGTCCTCTTTCATTCCTTTGTGATTTTGTTCTAGTAAAAAGAGTTTTTTTTAACTCCAATAATATGACCCGCTAATACCAACATCCCGTTAATACGGACACCTTCTGTGATGTCTTCAGTGTCTACTAACGGGGCTTGACCGTAGCAGGCATGTTGTTGTTGATGTTGGTGTTTAGTTCAGTTTTCAAATCCTCAATTAAAAGCACCGTAAAACAACGTCAGTGGACTAACTTTTAATCTCAATTACTTCGAAGGATTGGTGGACAAAATGTTGAAAACCCGGTCCCAGCTGCTCGAGTTCATTCTCGACATGTTGTCCAATCCTTGGTTCTCTTCAATTATGTCCTGGGAGGGGATGGACGGGCAGTTCACTATCATACGCCCTGAACAAGCGGCACAGCTGTGGGGAGAAAGGAATGGCCGAAGAAACATGACCTACCAAAAGTTCAGTCGGGCACTACGTTATTACTACCACAAGAAAGTATTGACCAAGATTAGAGGTCAAAAATACACGTACAAGTTCAACTTTCAAGAGCTTGAGCGACAGTATGGATATAGAGGTATATCATCTGTCACTTCGCATCAATCTACTGGAAACAATCGCTTCGGGATCCCCCCTTTTATTCCTGCAATTTAATTCAGTTCCATGGTGAGGTTCATTCCACACTAAATATATGGCGGGCCTGTTGAGTACTTTTCTCATTCACACTTCTTCGAGGGTCTGAATGGGGTCAATATGGGGGTTAATAAGTTAATATGAATCAACTAACTTATTAACTGCATGAGATTTACCGACAACCGACAAAGATCAAAAAACGTGTTTAATAGGGAGCTCAAGGAACCACCAAATAACATCGTGAAAACGTCACTTAAAAAATCTACTTGCGTTTTTTCTCACGTTTCTGCGTATTTCAGAAGTCTGATATTAACGAGGTTTTGGTGTCTACAGTGTATGGTTTGAAGCAATTAAGAATGCTAAAGTACAGTGGAAACTCTATCCAGGGGATTATTCAGGCGACACCCTCGTTTACCAAGGGAAATGTCCCATGAATACAGGTTGTGCTGGTTTTTTTTTTTACAATTAACCAACAAATAAAATAATTTCTTTTATATTCAATGCCTCGGAATCTACTGCAGACATTATTTCAAACAGCTAGATGTATACAAAAAACTATCATTGACTTGTTTATGCGATAATTATTTTGTGTTGAATTCCTACAAGGGCAGTACACCGATTTTAGTGAGATGCTGTGAAATCTGTCACCATTGTGACAAGCGTACACTTTCCAAACCTTCTTGTGGTCAGCCACGTTCTCAGTGTTAAGATGTCCTCTGATTAGAGGTTAAACCCGGGTTTTGGGAACCAAAAGTAGTGTTCCCTTCCCATGAATAGTGCGTGGTTTCCCTTCAAAAGAGGTCACAAAAACAAAAGATTATGAGAACATTTTTCTCTTTTTTTTCTATTTTTTTTTTCTTGTGTTTATAGGACGTTCAGACTCTATATTTTTTACTTGATAATGACGTCCGAGAACCTCGAAACATCGTGTATTTTCTAACTTTTATAAAAATTTCTTAAATGTTTTAAGAAACGTTTTTACGCAATTTTTTATAACTAAAAGTTTTAAAAAGTCGCTTCCTTTTGAACGTTTTCCCGGGACCAAAATTTGGGTCCCTTGAACAGAAGTGTCCCAAGGCGGTTCCCCTGTACCACCCGATAGAGCAACCCCTTCCCCTCTCTCCCCACCCCTGTATCTGAAAGGGTTTCGCGATGTAACATACATGTTAGACTTTTGCTTTGCCCTGTTTCTCTGAACTGCTTGTTTGATATGGTGGCTAATAGTTCAGTTAAATATTTAAGATTGTGTAAATGATTACTATCTTGTAAGATGGTAGGAAGAATAAACAAATCAACTCTAACACTTCTTACAAAGTATTTGCTTGTGTTGACAAAATATAGGTTTTATTAACCTTAAGGTGGCTCGACCCAGTATTTTTGTACGTGTACTTTCCATCTTCGAATCTCTTAGACTGAAACAAACTTATCTTTATTGTAAAACCTTTATAACACATGTATTGCACACATAATAAATTTGATTATGATATTATTTTTTGGGCGATCGGAATATCACGTGACAATGACGTCACAATAGTTTCGGCTCTAAATCGAATTGTAGCCCTTATCAGCATTTTCTTCAGAAATGCTTAACGCTACATATACTTTGGGTGTTTGTCTTCTGTTGTGCAAAGTTTCACAAAAATTAACCAATAAGAGGAATTTCGAGAATTCTTGAAATTTCTACAAAAAGGGCATAAAATATTCATGAATTGAAGACTGGACTTAATGCAGACAAATTTGCTACTTTTTTTCTTTTTTTTTTCCGAAATATTGTTATCACCTATCCGTTCTATACATGACCCTCGTACACTCTACAGCCGGCTAAACGCAAGCAGACTTGCTCGACTTCGAAAAACACGATAACATGTAAATCAAAAAATTTTGTAATTTCAAAGGCTACTTTGACGAAAACAGCGACTCAACTCAAAACTCGTAACTCAAAAACAATCGGACATTTAATGTTTTTAATCACTTTATTAGCCTTGCAAATTGTTCTTGACTTAAACCTAAATATAATATCAGTAACGTCTTAACAGACCTGATTACTAAGGCCAGGTTCCTGAACCAAACGGAGCTCGTAAGAACAAATGAAATGGCCGCAGAATCGCGAAGTTAAAGGAAATATTTTAAACCTTATTTCGTCCAGCATGAGGTTTGCTTTTATGATTAAGAAGATAAATTTTAATTGTACTGTAATTTGAAGTCAATTTTCACAACTGTTCCTGTATTTCTTTTTGTATTAAAAATGGGCTTGTCCTAAGGACAAGTTATATCAAAGGTTTACATGTCCGAACTAAATTTTTACCTGTCCCGGACAATCGGACATAGGTTTCTGAAGAGTTGCTCATGTATAATGCCAATATATTTACAAAGAATTTTAATGTAAAAAGAAAGCTTTCTCAGCTAGTAATCATTGTTGGGTATGTCCTACAAAGTCCGGTGCTCGTTGCTGTCTTCTGGCTGCTAGTCGCTTTCTAAGATCTCGGACCTCAGCCATAAGTTCAAGTTCACGCTTTTCAAACGTTTCCCGCTGGCGTTCAATCGACGGTTCTGAAAGACCAAAGCGAGGATAAAACGTTTCTTTACGAAAAGATCCACACTCGTGCTTACCAATTAAAAGCACAAGAGAAAAACTTAAAGAATTTTAGTCTTAAAAGGATGGCTTTGCAAAAATAATTTACTACATGTACTACACCTCCTTGTTTCCAAAGTTATGTACGATCGATTTGCATCATAAATAATGATTTTACTCGCTTTGTCTGAAGTCTCTAAACGTTACAGTAAATACAGGTTGAACGATGCGCCAATTCGAAATTCCGTATTTCTTCAGTTTTTTACCTTAAGGTTTTTTTAATCCAATATAAAAAGATTTGGCGACGTTAGGAGTACTAAAAATTTCCATTGCACGTTACTTATAACTAGTACTCACCTTGAGAACTGATCGGAGTTCCACCCGTCTCGTCCCAGTCCGTAGTTGAGCTACTGTCCGTGTTACTGGGTTGGATACCACTTAAAGGTCTCCTAGGCTCCACGGGAACTTGACGAATGTCCCTCAGCCGAGCTAGGGTTAAAGACATTGGATCATTATACGTTTCTAGGAAACTGCCAACCTACCCCTCCCCAAAGAGGACATTAACACTTACTTTTCACTTCGGGCAAAATGCTGACTTAGGGGAGGGGAATCCAAGACATTCAGGGCTATTAGAAATAACTGCCCTCCGTTAGTAGCTAGCCACTTCTTCGCCTGTTGTTTCACGTTATGGGTGTGAAATACAGTAGCAAACTATTTTCAAAACGTCGGCCAGTGTCTTATCTGTGGGCCTGCAAGTGCCCCCCTCCCCCCAAATTTTGCGTAAACTATTGGTTTCATATCCTCTTGGCAGGACTGCATATTCTCAAAAGCATTTGAAAACTAATGCAAAATTTGGGCTGCAAAAAGAGTGTGAGTGTACGGCGGGGGATTCGAAAGTAGTCTATCCAGGTTTTCCCATAAGGCCGCCCCTTACGATACAACTTTGTGGTATGTAAGTGCGACGTGTCTGATAAAGCCTAAGATTTGGATTGCGTATAAAAGGAAACTATGACACTTAAAAGCCAGTGCTACAATTGATTAATGCGATAGACTGGCACGCTGATTGCCAGCATAACGCGTGCACGTTGCTCTAGGAACAACTGCCTTCTGGGGTACCTTTAACAAACTGCACGCTTAGCTAGCTGCACTTACAGAATGACTCTGAATCATCACTTGTTGTGGTGTAATCCCGCTGTAAAGCGTTCAGTAGATTCATGCGCCTCCTGTCCTCTTCAGCAGTTAGAGCTTTCTGCTGTCTCAGTTCAGACTGTTTGGCGGCGACTGTGTCATTCTACAAGGGATTTTACGATAACCTGCATGAGTATCAGACGTTTCTAGGTAGAAAGGAGAAGAAGCGACAAAGGGAAACAGCTTCTCTTCCCCACGCTCCCGCCGCTTAAATCTCCCTTCCCTAACCCCCAAGGGATATCTGGTACTCAGGCTAGGCAATCGATGAAACACAAAATAGATTTATCGTGTGAATTAGCTCCACTAAGCAGCAAGTCAAAGAAAAATAATTAAATCGAACGTTGAAACGTAGGAACGAGCACTGTTTGACTACCCACCTCTTTATTCCGCAGCTCATGAACAAGTGATTGAATTTCATTCTCTCTTTCCTTGTTCTCCAAAACTTGCTGAGCAACCTGAGGTAACATAAACAAACAAAAATTAATAAATAATTTAAAGCATGTAGGCTAAAAAAAATCTCACTCGCTCTCCACAGAGAAACCGCGGGTTTACCTCGGTGTAAAAACCTGTGAAGTTTTTCTTTGTTTTCTAGATATTATTTTCCGTGGCTCTATTGTGTTGACTTCTCAGCAGCTTCTTGGTATTTATTGTTTTACGTCACTCGTGAGTTTCACAGGTTTTTACACCGAGGATAAGACGAAACCGCGGCTTTTTTTAACATAACCTTCAACCAGTTCTTCGAACGCAGGTAAGGCCCACACAGCCACGAATTTATGTTAGCCAACTGTTTATGTTCTTGGAAGCAATACTCGAAAAGGGCAGCTACAGACAAATTCTTACCCAAAATAAACTTGCTAGGAAATTTTTGTGCATTTAAAATAAACTCTTACCATTGATTAATTTAACCTTGCTTAAAGCAAGCTAGAGCAATAAACGCCCTGCTCATACTTCACCATTACCCCTAGAGTCGCCAATTAATGATTTATATTCTTGGTTTGCCGCCACGTGACAAGGCGGTCATGTTGGGGGTCAAAACAATAGAATTTTTTCTTGAAGAATTTACGTGAAAATAGAGTCTAGTTCCCAGAGGAGAGAAATACTTTTGTTCTTCACCAACAACATGTCCGCCGTGACGTCACGTGCAAACCAGCAATACTGATCAGTGGCGTAGATAACGGTTCTGGAGACCAAGTCAAACAGCGCGAACTCATTCTAATAGTCTGTTCCCGGCGTTCAGACTGTGGGGACGGCGCAAAAAGAAGTGAGAAACACTATCTCAACGCCTGGAACAAGCTACATGCCAAGATAAAAAAAAAGACTTGATTCTGCCTGCATACTGTACTCAGATAAACGCAAGTCTTTATACGCAATTTTGTGAAAATCGCAACACAATAAATCCCCAATTGTAAAAACCCGTCGGTTACGTATACGAAACATAAGTTCCTTAAAGACAGAAAATGCCTGTACGCAAAAATTAAACCTCAGCAAAATTTAAGTTGCACTTTTTTTTGTTAATTTTGTATTAGTATTTTTTCACTGATTTGAGTGAAATTTCTTGTCGTTTGTTGTTGTTGTTCTTGGAGGCGGTGGAAATCTTCGTTATTTAACACTCACCCTAACTTCACTAAGCTCTCGATTGAGATCGTCCATTCTGGTTCTGAATCCAACTTCTGCCTCCATGTTGACATCAGCGTGTGTCTGTTGAGCTTTGGCTAACTCCTGCTGGGAAATCTGATTGAAACAAATCATATTGATCTTTCTTAACTCTGGCACAGACATTCTTGCCGTAGGTTATTTGCTAACTCATTTCTGACCACGCAGTTACTCTAGAGAACCGTTTCTTTCAAATTTCAGACCATTCAAATGTAATGGATGCAGATTTTATAGACATAAAGAGAAATTCACTTGAGAACATCGTGTGATCCAAAAACTCATAAGGGGTTGAAACATGTAACTCGCGTTCAATGCTCATGAACATTCATTTTTCTAAGTACAATATTTGAAAACCCTCGCTGCGG